>CM035443.1:55690320-56290320 GCA_020310875.1 Ceratopteris richardii
AAATGATGGATTTGTACTAAACATGTTCAAGAATATGAATCTTTTGATGCACATTGACTACAAAAACTATGCTACTAGTCGTATGGTTCCAATAGTGAGGAAGTCAACCCACAAGATATTGCACCGTGTACTTCTCGTGCGTGGAAGAGAACAAAATGGGAGGTAGAAGGACAAGGGACTAACAACATGACATAGAATGAACACATGGAGGAAATGCTCAAGGCATTTTATGACATGGATAAAGATTATGATGGTGGAGATGATGTCATGGGTTCCCTCGATGCGATAGAATTTCCACAATTAAAAGTTGAAAAAGAACATCATAACATGCGAAGACTAGCCCGTGTACTACTCTACACTAGGCTAAAGATATCTATACTACTTGCATTCATCGTGATGCTCAATCTTCAATCCATTTATGGATGGTTAGATAATAGTGTCTTTGAATTGTTCATGTAAATTGGATTTGAAATAAACTTTCATTCCTATATCAAAATAATTTTATTTACTAATACCGTGGTAATTGCTTATACCTTGCAGACTTTTAAAAGATCATTTTTTTCCAGATGACATCACATGCCTCCAACATGTCGAGGCACAAAGAAGCTTTTACAATCCATGGGTATGGACTACACCAAGATTCATGCTTGTCTGAATGATTGCATTCTCTTTCACAACAAGTATGAGCACCTCCACATGTGTCCAAAGTGTGGAGCGAAAAGGTTTATAGAACACCTTGTGGGAAAAACAATATGCACAAAGGTTCGTTGCCACCTTCCTATCATCCCAAGAATTAAGAGCATGTTAAGATGCAAATCCATAGCTCAGTTAATTTCTTGGCATGTAAAGAGCAGATCTGCAGATGGTGTAATGCGAGTGCCTATTGATTCTGATGCTTGGAAACACATAGATAGTAAGTGGCCAAAGTTTGCTAGAGAGGCTCAAAATATACATCTAGGCAAAGATTGTCTTTCAGAGGATGTGCAAACTAATAATTATAAAATTGGTTCCTGGTATGATGGATCTCTTTTAAAGAGATAAGGAGAGATAGCATAGAGAGTGCCAAACTTAATGCTATAGAGGTTGCTTGTAGTACTTTCCCATAAGTATTCTCATAATTCAGGTTCATTTGCTGGTTCATGTGGTTGACAAAGTTGCAATAGCAGGAACTATCCAGAGTCGATGGATGTTCTTCTTAGAGTGGTTCATGAAGATACTAAGAGGATTTGTTCCCTGGAGAGCACATCCAAAGGGTAGCATGGCAGAGGGGTGGCTCGTACAAGAGTCTCTGGTATTCACAATAGAGTTTCTATACAGGTTGGACCTAGAAATGTCTCGCTTATGGAGTGACCATGAAGATGTTTGTCTCCTAGGTGATGGGCCCCAAGGTAAATGGAGCCAAAGAAAAATGGATGCAATTTTCAAAGAGAAGGCTCTGAAGTTTTGCATCATTAACTCAGAGCCCATGCAAAAGTGGCTAGAGAGGCATGAGCTTGCTAAGGAGGAAAATACAAAGGAAAGAGTCGAGTTTTAAAAGAATCATTCCACTCACTCTTTGCCTCTTCCAAAAAGTCTTCAACCTCTTCCACCCTTTCCAACAAGTAGATGGTTAGATATAGCCATTTCCCAAGCAAAGGCAATGGGTGAGGATATCCTTGAAGAAGAGAAAGAACTCTTAAAATGGTGTGATTGGGAGTATTAAAACTATAGTGCAGTATGATCTCATGGACTACACTTTCCGATCGCATGCATCGACAAAAATAAGTCTATGTTTGATAGTGGGGTGATGGTGAACTTTTTCCAAAGAAGTAGACCTAGACCAAGAAACGGCAATGATCAAGAAGGTTAGGTTGAGTATTGTGGAGTCATCCAAGATATCTTGAAGCTATTGTTTAGGAGGTTTGACTACTTTTTGTTTGATGTGAAATGGTTCAAAGTAGTCACCGCTGGAAGAAATGCAATAGTGAGGTGGGATAAGAGTGGTTTGCTTTAAGTAGACTCTACAAAGCTATGGATAGATGAAAGAGACACATTTTTACTTTCCAAGCATTGTGATTAGTTTGTCTCTATGCTAGATTTGAAACAACCATAGTGGCTATTTGTTTTTCAAGTCTCTGCACATAGAAGATAAATTTATGAGGATGTAGACATAGAAGAAATTCCATCTATAGTGGACTCTGAGATGCATGCGTTGGTCGAGGAGGAAGACATCATTGTCCTAGAAGAAGAGGTCTTTGAAGAAGATGAGGTACATGAGGAGGTAATAGACAATATGTTGTATGAGGATGATGATCAGGAAGGGGCGGCCATACCAAGAGATCTAGAAGTCACCAACATAGAGATAGATATCCTCTACACATCAGATCTCCAAGAGGATGCAGTAATAGAGGACTTATGAAGCAAACACTTCTACATAATTATTTTTGTTTACTCATTTGCTATGTTTTTTTGAAGACTACTATTTTTCTATATACCATTATTATCGTATGCTAATTACTTGAGTTTTTTGTTGTAGAGCATGGAGGGAGATAGTCCACTCTTCACTCTGAATTCCATGATAGATGAGTAGTTTTTAGAGTTCATATCTCAAGAAACTCCTACTTATATGGCCACCGCATCACAATACTGGATCTTTTACAGTGACAGTCACACCGGTGGCACTCCCAGTGGTGGCACTCCCTTTGAGGGGAGTACTCCCATTGGCGGCATTCCCTTTGGTGGGACTACTCCCATTTGTGGTACTCCCTTTGGCAGGACTACTCCTGCCAGTGGTACTCCTGGCTTTATAACTTCACCACAATTTTCCTCTCGACCATCCCCTAGTGGGTCCAATAGCTTATGTATGTGCCAATATATGACACCGTAGCATGAAATAGGATTTGGCATGTCTTGTTCGTCTCGTTGATCTAGGTCATGTTCTGGAGGAGCAAGTTCCAGAGGTGGATCTACGAGTGGGTCTAGAGGAGGTGGTCAATGTTGTGAAGGTAGTGTGAGGGATGTTGTATCACCCATAACTACCCCTAGAGTGAGTACATTAGATGTAGGTATGCCACATAGTACACCGCATACACCTTGCAATGGTCATGGCCATGAGGACTCCAAGGTCTACCATATATGTGATGGAGCTCCAATGATGGATACCGTCAAAAAGCCCATGTGTCAGGGCATACGATGACTATGCTCAATATATTTTGGACACTCTATCATGGTCAAATGGAGTGAATAGTGAAAGAACTTGGAGAAACTAGTAGGGGGTAGCAAAGTGTGTTTCGAAGTGACCAAGTTTGGTCCAGCAAGCCTGCACAAGACTAGCCCTTGAGCTTATGGAGTCTCAAATAGACCTTATGGGCATGCGATAAGTGTAAAGAAATACACTATGTACTCTGAAGCATCAAGGAGAAAGAGTCGATACAAAACAAATAGGTTTGCACGTCCTCTAGCTCAAAAATTTACTATCTATGGAAGAGATAATGAACTTCAAATATTCATAGCAACCAGTGTGACTACAATTAGAAAAACTCCTTTTATGGAAGTGATACACATAGGGTTGAGTGTATAGAATGCACAAAATTATAAGGAATAGGCAAAATATGCTATAGGAATGAATTAGACACTCGACAGTGGTACCTCCTATTTTTCAGGAATACGTAGAGATTGACCCTGAGATGGAAAAACTGAGATTTCTCCCAATCTACTGAACCAAATCCTATGAAAATTTATAGGCATAAACTAGACACTGATATCTTTCCAATATGCAATCTGTCATCAAATTTGGAGATCTATAGAGAGAGTAATAGCCTTTGCAAGATTATTGATGATGAAGAAGATGATGCAGAAATTGAAGGAGGAAGACAATGATATTGCTTCCATGTATGTTACAAGTGTATGTATATTGCCTCCATGTATTGTAAAAGTGATTTCAAGTCTTTATATAGACTCTAGAAGTGTTCCACAAGTTCTACAAGTGGATTTTGAATTCAAATGAAGGCCCAAACTTGCTGCATTCCCCTTTCACATATTGCCTCTGCATGGATGCCCATGGCCACTGCCGATTGCATTGCCAAACCCCCCTCCCTCTCGCATTTGTTGTCCTTGATAGATCCTTGTTGCAAGGCATTGATGATGTATTTCTACAAGAGATCATGGGCGAGTGTTTGTTTAGTGATGTGTAGACCTTATGCTAAATCAGCTTCAAGTTTTTTCCTAGTCTACAGCCTAAGGTTTGTCATGTGGTGGGAGTTAATAATGTGTGGAAAGCACCAGCTATTTGCAAGAAAATATTTGTAACAAGTGTGTCGGTCTGCTAATGAACACCTCGGAGTGGTACTCCCAGAAACCTAAAGTAAATATCTCTTTGAAGGTCAATTTTTAACATGCGAGTAAGTATTTAATCTTGCAGTGCCACCCATAGCACACCTTGAGCGATGGCATTGTACTCATATCATAGATGAGATGATTGTAACTATGCTCAAATCTTGGGGTGGTCACATGTGGAGGTTTGATGTGTCTAAGGATTTTGAATGTGGTCTGAATTGTGTCAAAAATCCTTATGGTCATCTGCATGGCAACATCGATCATGCGGTGAAGGCAAGAGTGTCAGTGCCATATCGTAGCCATCATATACCCAACTATGGGGGGACCACATGGTGGTGTGAAATATGGATAGTTTAGCAAATCCTGGCAGTGCTTATTGTTTTGTACTTTGATGACAAATGTAGTCTAGGAGCAACAGGGCCATAACATGGGTTATACTTTAGGTGTAGTGGGGCCTTTTTCCACATATACATCATCTTTGGGTATTCCTATAATAATTCCTTGCATTAGTTGGGCTAGAAAATTGCCTTTCTGTGCATAGGGAGGTAGACCAGCAGGCTCAAATTGTGTGGCATGTGTAGATTGCTTTCCCGTGGCCTTTCCGATTACCAAATTGTATTGAAGTTCATTGATAGATATGTACCTTTGTGGTGCTAACTGTGCAAAAAGGATATTGAAGTATCTTTTCCTTGATGTCTACCATAACGTATAATTGAGCTTTGACCCTCACTGAATGAGTTTCTCCCAGCTCCTCTATAGGTTTCATCCACGCAAGTGTGGGAAGTTCAAATGTGTCTTGGCTTCCTTCGGTCACACATCCATCAAGGGCAGGTTGGGGTTCATATTCCTCTTCGAAAGTAGCCTCCACGAGGATGGTGATTGTTTCTTTGTTAGCCTGCATTCGGGGTGGGGAAGCTGGTCGAAGAATCCCTGATGGATTTGGTATTTGGGCTTGGAGTTCCAGCACACGTGCCTGTAATGTAGTCAATTCCTCCAGTATTATCAACGGTGTAGCTTCTTGAATTGTGGGTGGTTGAACAGGTGCTTGGAGTTGGAGAGTTGCATTGTCACTTTTAAGCATCTAATTTTCCTTTGTTAGTTTGTCATAATCTTCCAGTAAGCGTGCATGGTGTTCTAGCAACAATTGCATAGTTTTTTATGACATAAGCTTAAAGTGACTTGGACTGATTGGTTTGTTAGGTTTGTCCCGGGTTGCTTCAAAATTCTCTTTATTTTGTTCTTGCAAGCATTGATTCTCTTCTTTAGCCATTGCGAGATGTCTTCATAAGAGTCCCATGTTGTGTGTTAAAGTGGCATTTCTAACAATGCGGACTCATAAATTTTATTCTACCTCAGTGATAACAGAGAGGCATTCTTGATTGTTAGTGAATTCAAGTTTGTCTACAATTGGATTGTCATCTGTTACAATGCCCGGTACTTGTGTCCTAATTATGCGAATTCCTCACGAACTTGATGCATGCATAAATGTGTTGAAATGCATTATCTACAATGGATTATGATAGTAATGATGGTGTACTAAACAATGAAGTTTGTGTAGTCGTTACTGCAAGGAGGAAGGGAAATGGGTTCGGGATTGTGGATGTTGTGGTGATTGTGGAAAATTGTGTGGATGTGAGAGTGCATAGCATGGTGGTAGATGTGAGTGTCGATGCAATGGATGGTGAGATGCCCATATCGCTAGATGTGTGATTGATTGAACTAATGGTGAAAAGTGGAGTGGCTATAGGTGGGAGTGTAGGTGTAAACATAGGGTTTTCAAATGTAGATGAATATGTTACATGGTGAGGTTCAAAGAGTGATTGATGTAGAGAAGAAGAGGGTGGTAATGAACTAGGAGTGGGGGGTGTCACAGGTGAAAAAGTAATGGGGTTTTGTAATGGGAAGAAGGGTTGTTGGGGAAAGGGAATGGAAGAAATAGGAGGTGTGACAAAAGGATTGGGGGGAATTGGGAGAACTATCATCATGGGAATGGTGATAGAGGGTTTAGGGGAAGGAGTGGAAGTGGGTTGCACTAGGGCTTCTACTATGGTACTCAAGATGTTGTTAGGCCGCTGGAATTGGATTTTATTTTTCATATATCACACGCACCGAAAAGGCATAGCGAATAGATGTAACTTTTACCCATTAATGAAAAGGCATTACGGTGATTCTTTGGCATGAGAGAGACGAGATCGCCAGACTGTCTGTCTGGGCGATCGTGCTGAGACGCTGTGTTGCACATTTGCAGATATCTTGAGTATTATTATTATGTTCGTTGAATTACAGTACTAAGTATTAACACAGTAATGTTACATTCACATTAATAAATCTGTGAGACTGGGTGATTGTTAACTCGCGTAATAAGTTTACTATGTAAGGATAATCGTAACCAGAAAAATAGGAACTGTGTAGCGGAAGTTGTTGTCTTGAAAGTATAGTTACTGCTTAGTTGAATAGTTAATTTGGGAAAATTAAATAAAAGGCCTCTGCACTGTCACGCCCCTAACCATCCCCAAGAACCCGAAACGAGATTAAAAGCAACTTGAAAGAAGTGCTTTTAACAATGTGTTGATCAAAAGAGGATGTGCTAGGATGTACAGGGGAGGTTGGATGTATAGGTGACTGGAGGTTTCCTTCAGAGGTAGACATGATGTCCACTGTGGTGGCGGGTATGGAGGTCAAGGGTCATGGAGGAGAGTTGATGATAATTGTTTCACCTTGGGGTGACGAATCAACAACTACTCAGGCTTCTTTGTGGCTACGAGAGGATTGGGTGAATATATTCACCTGCCTTGACATTAAGCAGATACATCTAGGGTCAAATTGTGGCATGGGATTTCTCTTTAGGAAATGCAGTGCTTCAATTGTGCCTACTGCATAGACTAATTCATTGACGACATTTACAAAAGAACCTTCAAAGCCTCTGCTTGCCAACTCTTGTTGTAGGATTTCTTTACTCTGCTATTTTGAGACCCGTCTCCTCACCCACATAGCTTGCATGTTTTTATACAGCTTTTGAATGGCAATTGTTAATGTGACGGCATTTGATGTATCCTCTTCTCTTGTAATGGTCTCATCGGAAGTCTCAGTATATTGATCCTCGTGTTCATGTTGTTCGTCAACTTGCGAGTCTTGACTATGTTGGCTCTCATCATCTTCATCTTCATCATTGGTCACTATTTGGTCATCCTCATCAATACCACTTGTTCATGCCCTTGTTCAGGTGGAGAGCTCGGATAGCTCGGTCGTTCATACTAGTGTGAAAGAAAATGTGCCTCTGAAAACTAAAACTCACTTGAAAATGCATCTTGCACCTCAAAATTTAATGTTGTATTGAGAGGTTCTGCCTCTAGGTTGGGTATTGGGAATGTAAACACTTGAGCACCAATATTGGTTGGGTCTTCTCTTACTTCTATAGCAGTGGTCTGAGAGGTAGTGATAGGAGTGGCTTCCGAGGTTATTGTTGCACTAGTAGTACCTTCAATTGTGATGGGGTGTGATAGGCCAATTGAGGTACTATCACTCGAGGCTCCATCGGAGACCGTTGTGGGGAAGGTTGAGGTGATGGCGATTCTCATACTTGTAGGCATGGAATTATACCCCTCCTACATTTTCATGTTCTTGACTTGGTTGACTTATGGGCTTTCTTGGAAGCTCCTTTAAATTGTTTTAACTCTTCACTAGTCATGGTGTGATTGATAGGTATATCATACGCTAAACACATTTACACTATCATGGTGATTGCACAAAAATTGTGAATAACTCTTTTCTGTGCCCATCTTTGTTGTGCCAATACAATTGCTCTTGAATTCGATGGGCAAGATCAATAGTTTGGGGTCTCGTATTTGCCAAATATAATCTGAACCAAATGCATTTTTGAGGCTACATAAAACGGTCTTGTGTCGGGAAGGCAAAGTGCAACATGCATACTCGTGAGGGTTTTGATAGCTCATGTGTTATAGCTAAAATATCGGTCCATTTGAGAATATCTCCTTTCTTCATTGGCTCCGATATGAACCTTTCCTATTCTGATGGTGTATGCATACCATGGATTTTGAGTGTGGCCCTAATGAGATCCGCAAAGAGGTCGAACTTCATGAATGGTGGATCTATAACTAATGATTACAAAATGAATGTTCATGGTAACTCCCTCCTGACAGGGGGTTGCAGTGTGGTGAGCAAATAAAAACAATGATAAAAGTCGGGTTTGGAAGGGGAGCACTGAAATATTTTGTAAATCCCACCCTTGCCCAAATCGGTCGTAACTCTTTTGAATTTTGAAGGGCCTCAAAATCTCGAGAAAAGATTTGATATCTATCCCAAGTATCTTCACTAAAGCATAGCATTGCATCATAAATATGTTCTGCTTCCACCAACAGTCCTAACAAGCCCTAAAACTAGTGTGGTGTCTTGTGTACTTTCTTGATCCTTCTAATGGCAGGATCGTCAATGGGCATTGGCCCCATGGAGTCTTGAAATTCTAGAGGATTCATTGAATTATGGGCTTCGGCCAGTAAGTTCTCAAAATACACTATTGGCATGCTCGTGCCAGCCTCAGAGGTTCCTTCAGCTTGCATTGTGATCTGAATGTGTGTGTAAGGGATCTTCTACAAAAATATAACACATTAGCATGGATGTTAATTATGATCCCAATAAAGTGAGACTATAGTCCCTTTCCATAATCGATGTATAACCCATGTAGCTATTTGTTGTGAGGTGATTGTGTAATGATCTCTCAGTAACTAATGCAAGTTTGTAGGCTTCCTACATGCTTTGAATAATGCATGCATTGCTTTTCATAAGATGTCATTATGAGTGATAATGAGATAGTGAAGGTCAATTTGTACAAGGTTTAGGTGTCAATGAATTATTACAAGGATAAAGGTTAGCTTTAAGAGATCTTATATTGTACATAGGGGTGTAAGGAAGTGTTTGGATGCTTTTCAACACCGACTTTCTAAGATTTGGTGAATGAATGTGGTTCCTTTGATGGGTTACAATGGATGAATCTGGCAATGATACGATCGGTGAGTGGTGTGATTTCAGAGAGGTGGTTATTACATGGCTTGGTTGTTGAGCTATAAGACAGCCCTTGGGCACCCAAATTTGAGTGGGGTTGGGCTTCGTTGTCACATACTTCTTTGATACCCAGACTTGCCAAATGCTTGTTGGTGGAGAATGTCTAGGTGTTTTGGAACATTGAGGTTGAGTGGGCTTTGTGTTCACTTCATGGTCTGCACTGTTAGAGATGGCTAGTGCTTGATCACCTTTCGGTACCCATACTTGCTTTTTACTGGTTGCTTTCGCATGTCTGTGCTACCTCCATCACTAGATAGTTTGGGGAGGTTGTTGTCAGTTGGGGTTTCCGAGTCGTGGTTGATTTTTCTATGGTGGTGGTTGAGAGGTCAGGTTGACACTCTGTTTTGGAAAACAAGGGAGTTCCAACACTTGCATGAACTTCCCATTAGGAAATGAGGCATTTTGTACAATAGATCTAAGTAGCTATGCAAGAAGTATGGAGGATGAGCCCGAGGAGACTATGGTCCCCATTTGCCTGCTGATGGTGCCCATCTATCCACTTATGGTGCCCATCTAACCCAGAGTATTCATTGGAGGAGGGATTTTTCCAAAAATCTTCTCGTCCTCCTTCTCATTTATTACATATAGCTTGTGGTCACTTTCCTCTGATTGGGCATAGTTAGGGAACTCAAGCAATATTACTCATTTGTGGCCTATTATCCTTAGTTGAAGAGAGCATTTTCTTAGGTTCAAGTCCATCGAGTGATCATATAACCAATCTTGGCCAAGAATCAATGGTTCTATCAGGTCATCGCCATAACAAACTAGTAGCTTCACCATCAAGGTTACATCTTCTATGAGGATAGGAAGGTCCACCTCACCCATGCAAGGGGTTTTCATGCCTCCTAGCCCTATAAGGTATGCCTCAATTGGCCACATTCCTAATCCCATGTCTTGATAGTGATACCACCTAATTGCACTAGTTGTAGCACGTGAGCCAATTAAATCCCTAATCTCCTAGCATGTTGTCGGGAGCAAGCTGCTAATGATCAAGTCTTCTTGCCATGAACAAGAGATAACCTCCTCTCCATGAGCTAGAGTGTGAGCACACCCTTCATCTTCTCCAAGAAGAATCATTAAGAAGAACTCCATAGCTGCTCCTCAACATGCTTCAAGTTAGCACCATGGCTGCCCCATGTGCTAGAAGAAACACCACCTCTATTGAGGTCCAAGCTCAAGGCTTGTGTTGAAAACTAGGTGAAGGATGAATATAATGAGCCCAATACTCTTCTTATATAGTTTTGCTTGTCCATTGAAAAGCTTATCAATAAAGCACATCGTCTACGATTGCTACAAAACTCAATCGAGAAAGCTCGTCGCTGTTCATCGTTGATGTAAAATCAAAAGCATGCTAAAAATACTTCTAGCGATGTGTCGTTCCCAAGATTCGAACTCACGCGGCTGTGATGGAAGGATGCTCACGTAGCCATGTCACCCACGCTGCTTTCATGTAGAGGTCCTAAGATTGAGGTCTATAGATAGTGTACAATCTCACCAATTACCATGGGATATTGACCTTGGTACCTTGAGACATTGTTTTCCAACAATACGCTAGGTAATCCCATAACATATGTCCATACTGATCACACCAAAAGCAACATATAGGTCTCTTCTCAACCCAACTTGATTTCCTAGGTATCACTCTAGGCATGGATCTTCTAAGACCTAATGACTCTTTATGTGTAGATATGCTTTGAACTTTTACCTCATGCTCATTATCTTATTTCAATGTTTGTAGGTCTTTAACTTGGTTAGACAACAAGTCAACCTTATTTTTCAATTCAGAAATCTCAGAATCCATTTCATCTCTTACATCTTTAATACTTATGCCCATTAGCTAGATAGTGTTAGATATTGCATTTATCATTTTATAGACTCACTCGTGTTAATTTCCATTTTCCTAAATCGCTCTTTGTATTTCGTAAACTGTTCTTCAATCATTTTGTTCATTTTAGTTTTCCTCTTCTTATGACGTGGGGCATTCTCCCTATTCGACGAGCGGTGTCTGCACGTTGGATGCCTCGCCTTGGTAAAATGACTCGTACCGTACATCGTAGGCCCACACCTTGGGAGAGAAAGGCTCAGTCGTGTGTGTATGCTTGTAAGTATTGTGGATGAAAAATCCAAATACAATGCTAGAACATAGAAATCATTGTATCATATCGGGGATACAATATGCCGCTATAGTGCGGATCGGCTAAATACAAGATAGACTTCCCACTACAGTGCGAGAAGACACCCACAAGCTTCCGCTTTGGTCTTCATAGTCAGATCTTTGCTTTTCTTCGGTCTTCGGTCAATGCTTTACTTCAAGTCTTCTCGACAATAACTTTGCTTCTCTTTACTTCAAAAATCCATGCAAAAACCTGGAGAGGTGTTCCACAGAAGAAAACCACGAGGAGCAATTCTTCACTTTAGTCTTTGTTCTTTTCTTTACTTCATTTAATCCTCTTCAAATCATGAGAAACTTGTACCTAGAAAGAAGATCAACAAGGAAGATCCACAAGGGCGGTAATCTCGGCTTCGATCTTCAATAACTTTTCTTCACTTCAAATAATCTTTTAATCGGTGCTTTCAAATCAAGAGAATCCTAGAGGAAAGATCCACAAGGAAGATCCACAGGGGAAGTTGGGGTTTGCCCACATTTAATGTCAGACATGTCAGATTAAGGGTTTATTTACAGTTATGGCTTAGAATGTTAGGGTTTCTAAGGGACTGGGTTAGGTTTTCATGGGATACAACTCATGTTTTCAAGGGGTTTCAAAGATCAAACCTAATTCAAATCTCATAACCAATTAAATCAACAAAAACATGCACACTTTATAACTCTTTCTCAATCAAAACATTACACCAAAATTAGAAAATCAATAAACTTGAAAAATTTTGATGTACACTTCCCTGAGGGATTTCATCCCAATAGCATGCTTTTCCTTAGCATGTTTGTAATGAATGGTCTCCTATCCACTATACTAGGTGAGCCATTGAATTTGTTTGACACATGGCCATAGGATATCTAGGGGCTTCTACATTGGTACGAGGGATTACTTTAGAGCCTCCTAACTGGTTATAGGGTTCACTCCCTAGTACTTGTCTCCTTAATTTCATATGTTTAATGCATTCTAAGGCAAATAAGAGCAAGAGAAGCAAATAAGAGAAGAAGCTTGAGCTTCTTCTCTTATTTGCTTCTCTTGCTCTTTACGTCTCCTTGCCAATGTGAGTTGTCTAAGCATATCCTCAGTGAGAGGTTCTTGATAGAGCATGAGTCTACAACCACTAATATAATTAGGCATTATCTCTCTATTTAGCATGGCTAGTTGTATCACTCCACTTGTTGAAAGCTTGTTTATAATCATAGGTCCATAACCACATTTCTCTAGCTTTCCTGCCTCTTGTTTCAGTGTATACACTAGGACTAAATCTCCTTCTTTCGAGCCTTTATCGTTCACATGTCCATCAAAATATGCTTTCTTTTCCTTCTTGGCTGCATATATGCATGTCATCGCTCTTAGCCTGTTTTCTCCTAATTGTTCTAAGTCCATGATCCTTGATGATAACGCATTGCTAGTCCACTGATGCTCTTGTGCAACCTTATTGGTGGGCATCAAAAAATCCAATGGAAGCACTACATTTTGACCAAAAACCATCTGTAAGGGAGTTGCATTGAGTACGGTCTTGTAGGCCACTCAATATGCCCAAACAACATGATGTAATTGTTTGTCCCAATCTAAATGTTTGTTGTTTACAAGTTTCATTAGTACATTACAAAGGATCTTGTCAGTACATTCTACCTCTCCATTGGCCTAAGGATGATATGATATAGATTTCTTGTGAATCACCATAAAATCATGTAACAAATATTCAATAAGCTCGTTTAAAAAGTGAGTCCCTCTATCGCTCACAAGTTTTAGAGGTAATCCATACCTAGTAAAGAAATTCTCAAATAAGAATTTTTCAATCATGTGTGCATCATTCTTTTTGGTAGCTTTAGTCTCTACCCATTTTGTGAGATAATCTCACATTAGTCTCTACCCATTTTGTGAGATAATCTCTAGCTACTATGATGTATTTAGCATAAGTGCCTTTAGCAAGGGGATTAATGGGTCCAACAAAATCCACTCCACTTAGAGAAAGTGTGTCTACCCATCATGGGTTCCAATGGCATTTTATCTCTGGGATTAGGAAACTGAGCTCTTTGGCATACATCACATCTCTTCACATATGTATGTGCATCCATATGAAGAGTGGGCCACCATAATCCTAAGAAGATTATGGCCTTGATTATTTGGTCGGGGCCGAAATGACCTCCTACAACACCTTGGTCTGCAATCTCTAATATGCTTAAGTAGTAAGTATGAAAACATTGTCTCAAGTATCCATCCCTTCCTCATTTGTACAGATTGTTAAATGTGTAGCCTTGAGCTTCCTGCTCTAGACTTTGTTGTCTTGTTAAAGTCCTTCCTTGAGGAAATGTGTTCATCCTCAAGTAGGTTACCATTGGTTCACTCCATTCTAGTATTAGAGACACATGGTATAAAGTGGCATGCTCCACTGGTGGTCTTTCACGACAGAGTGGACATTCCTTGCATAGTTTATAGACATATACTTCCATAGAAGGCCAACATACTCATAATCTATGTAGAGTATGCAGTGTGGGGTGTTTTGAATGGTGTTGCTTTAATGCACCTACATGTGGTTATTGCAACCATCTATTGTATTCTGATTCCTCTACACAACAAGCAAGAATTTTCTGATTATCTTGTTTATAAACACTTCCTTCCATTATTTGGTATCTTTGTGACTTGGTGATCTCTCCTTCGTTGATCCTAACTCTAGGATTCTTTGGTCCAAACATGAGAATAGGGACAATGGGCTTGGCCCATTCTGGCACTACTTCAAGATTAAACAAATACACATCGGGTAAGTCATCAACCATTCCTTGAGGGGCCTAAAGGTGATCTACTCTCAGGTGGGTTTTCCCTTTTTTGACTACCACTTCAAAATCATACTCCATTATTAGCAAAAACCAACATATCAATCTACTCGTGTTACAAGGTTTGTTGACTAGGTACAACAATACTTGATGGTCTGTGAAAAACTTGAATTTGTTTGCCAACAAATAGTGTCTAAATTTCTTTATTGCATAAATCATTCCTAATACTTCGGGCTCCATGGTGGTATAATTTCTCTCCACTGCATTTAATTTTCTACTTGCATATGCCATGGGAAGATCTATATTGCTCTTGATAGTAGGTTGTGCTAGCACACACCCTATAGCATAGTTGGATGCATCCACATGTACATGGAATGACTTAATCCAATCTCGTGTTGTCAAAATGGGTGTTGAAGCCAAGCATTGTTTGAGTTCATTAAATGATTTCTCAAATTCAACCGTCCATTCAAACTTAGTCAAAAGGGCACACATAGGCTTTGCAATGATCGCATATATGTGTATAAATTGTCGATAATAACCACAATGCCCCATGAAAGCTTGTACTTCCTTCCATTTTCCGGCCCAGGTAGGTCGCTAATAACTTTTTCTTCATCCATAGAGATTCCATTCTTTGACACAATATATTCTAAAAACTTGCCTTGTCTGACCATGAAAACACACTTTTCTGGGTTCAAGGAGACTTGATATTCTCTACATTTGTCAAAGACTTGTCTCGATTCAGGGATGTGGGTCTATCTCATGTTAGATTGAGCACATAAATCATCCAAATAGGCTTCCAACATCTTTCATAAAAACTCCTTAAAAACATGACACATCAGCCATTGAAAAGTACTAGGTGCATGTGTCCACCCAAATGGTATCACACGAAATGCAAATATGTCCCATTCTGTGGAAAAAGCCATCTTATGTTGATATTCAGGAGTAATGGCTACTTGATTGTAGCCTCAGAACCCATCAAGGAAGCTGTAGAATTCCTTGCCTACTACTCCTTCTAATAAATGCTCTGTGATAGGAAGCAAATAGCTAGCTCTGATCATAGTGGCATTAACTTTTTAAGGTTAATACACACATGCAACTTTTTGTTCTTCTTGGGCACAACCACAATGGGAGATACCCATTCGGTATGCTCAATTTCATAGATAAATCCAACGTCTCTCAAACAATCTATCTGCTCTTTAATCTTGATAGATAATTATCATTATAGGCGTATGGTTTCTATTTTGAAGGCTTGGATTCTAGGGTCATGGGAATTCTATGGGAGCATATATATGGGTCCAATCCTTTCAAATCCTTGTAGCTCCATGGAAACATGTCTCTATATTCTTGCAACACGGCCATCAACTCTTCTTCTTCCTCCTCTATCAAATAATGCACTATATATGTGCATTTCTCCTCTCCTTCTTTGATCATAACCACTATCTTCTTAGTCTTCTCTAGATTATCATATGCTTGTCCTATGCTTGCCTCTCATTTAGGCATCTGTACCATGATTCTTTGATCTTCTATTTCATATTTTCTAAAGTTCTCTAGTACTTCCATTAGGGATTGTTCTTCTTCTATCCTAGGTGACTTCTTTCTTTCTCTCTTGTGCTTATTCTCCTTTTCCTATGTAAGTGACTTGAGTTGTTCAGTTTGATTCTCCTTTCCTACCTCAGGGGTGATGGCTTCTACAAAATAGAGATAATCCTCTTCTGACGAGCAGAAGGGTTCCATGATAATGGATTCTAAGTCTTCATCGCTTGTCTCACCTGTTTCTTGAGCCAATTCCATGCATTCCTCTAGAATAGTCTCTTCTTCCAAGGATTCTATCATAAATATGGAAATGCCATATTCGTCCTCATCATAGTGAGGGGTCCATTGTTCTTCATTTATTCCTATGTCCATGGTGATTAAGAACTCTACCCACCCATGAGGCTCAAATTCCTTGTCTCGGAACACTATAGGTGTATAAGCAAGATCTTGAAGGGTACATGGATGTCATTTGGAGCCTAAAGTTCTATCTTTTAATTTTTCTTTTTCTTGTTTAGCTACCTTGCACATCCGTAGATGTGTGTCCTCATGCGACCAAGAAGGATCTGATTCTAAGGATTGCATCTTTCTGTTTCCTCGGGTGTCCTATGGATGGTGTTCCACTGTAGTGGGGGTACATCGCGATGGGAATAGTCCTTGAGGTTGACTTTGGTAGTCAATCCTAAATGTTGAAGGTACAAAGAGTTAGCTCCCAAATCTTGTACAATTTGCAACTATCACATGAATGGGGATCCCAAAATAATCTCGTAAGCATGATTCTTTCCAAACTCACAAATGGCAAAGGTGTGCTCAAATTCTAATCCACAAGTGGTGTGAGATATTCCTTCCAATAAACCTAAGGGTTTCTCAATATGACCATCATCCATTTGCAGCTTCATTCTTATGGGTCTCAATGCTGGCTTGCCTCAATGTTTCCATAAGGAAGTCGTGGCAATGGCTACTCCAGCACCTGAATCTAAGATTGCTTTGGTGGTGTAGCCTTGGTAGGTTATTGGAAGATAAGTATTACCTTCCTCTCCCTCACTCATGTCTCCAATCCTTTCAATGGGTATTTCTGGCACTCTCTTGTGTGAAACTTCCTAAGAATGGGTAGTAGTTCTCTCTAGTAACTAATTTTCTACATGCTTCCACAAATCGGGTTTATTTTTCAGTAATTCTCCTAAGGTGAGGTGACATTGCACTTTAGTGTTCTTTATTACATCTGTGTTCCTAGGAATTACTAACTCCTCATTCCTCCCTAGTATGGTGGGTGCTCTCATACAGATAGACTTAGCTTCCCAAGGTCTAGTGAACTACGGTAATTCTTGTAAAGAATTAGATTTGAGATTTTTTTGTTCACTAGGTTTCTCCTCCTCTACTTCATCATATATAGAGGGTATGTCTTGGGGAAATTGTTCCTATAAATCATCTATCTCTTGAATTGGTGGGTTGGTTTCTTGCTCTAACTTCCATTTCTCTTCTTAGATTTCCCTCAGAAATCCCTATGAGTACTTTTTAAGGTTATCTATGGCTACAATAATGTATTCTGCATGGGATTTTCTAGCCAGGGAGGTAATAAGACCTACAAAGTCTATAACTCACTTTAAAAATGCACGCCACCCCATCATTGGCCTCAAAGACATCTCATCTTTTCTAATCGGATATTGTGCACGTTGGCATGTGTCAAATCTCTTCACATAGGCATCTCTTCACATAGGCATGTACATCCATATGAAGGGTGGGCCACCAAAGTCCTAAGAATAGAATGGTCTTAATTACTCGGTCAGGTCCGAAGTGTCCACCTCCAACACAACTATGTGCAGTTTCTAAGACTTTCAAATAGTCTGATTCCTGAATGCACAACCTTAAGCAACCATCTTTGCCTCTTCAGTATAGGTTGTCTCCTATTAAGGCATAGTCATGAGCCTCTTTCTCCATGCTTCATCTTCTTCCTAGACTAGCCTCATGGGGTAGTGTCCCTGATCACATAAATGCAACCAATGGAGCACTCCATTCTGGAATTAATGGCACATGATAAAGGGTGGCATGCTCCACTTGGGGTTTCTCCTAGCACACTAGACAATTCTTAATTCACTCATGTATTTCTTTATCCATACTAGGCCAATACACACCTAAACATTTTAGATTATTCAATTTTCGTTGTTTAGAATAGTGATTTCCTAGCAATCCTTCATGGGCTTGTTGCAACCAACTATTATGTTCATCCTCCTAGATGCAACAAGCTAGTACGCCCTCTCTATCTTGTTTGTACATGCTTCCTACCAATATTTGATAGTCTTGTGATTTTACAATTTCTTCTTTGTTCTGTCTCACATTCTTATTTGCGGGTCCGAAGGTTAGGATAGGTACCAACTTATTTGCCCATTTAGGAACAACTTCTAAATTGAATAGATAAGCATTGGTTAGTTCATCTAACACTCCTTGTGGTGACTCTCCTGAAGTGATGTGAGAAAGGTGATCCGCCCTGAGGTGGGTCCTACCTTTCCTAACAACCACTTAAGTCATATTCCACTAGTTAGAGGAACCATCTTACTAAGTGTCCTATATTGCAAGGTTTATTGACCAAATATAATAGAGCTTGATGATCAGTGAAAAACTTGAACTTGTTGGCCAATAGATAGTGCCTAAACTTCTTCACAACGTATAACATGCCTAAGCCTTCTCTTTCAGTTGTTGTATAGTTTCATTTAGTCGTGCTCAGTTGTTTGCTAGCATATCTTATGGGCAAATCTAGATTTCCTTCACATGTGAGTTGTGCAAGCATACATCCTATTGCATAATTGGATGCATAGGCATGGACATGGAATAGTTTATTCCAATCAGGAGTGGTCAGTATTAGTGCTATGCACAAACATCTCTTCAGCTCGTTAAAGGAATTTTCCCATTCGTCATTCCACTCAAAATTTTTCAACAAGGCATGAAGAGGTTTAGCTATGATTGCATACATGTGGAAAAACCTATGGTAATATCCACAATGGCCCATAAAGTCTTGTACCTCTTTCATGTTCTTTGGCCTTGGAAAATCTGCTATGGCTCTTACTTTGTCCTCATTTGTTTATATTGCATTCTAAGATCTTACCTTGATGTACCATGAAAACACTTTTTTGGGTTCACACACTCGATATTCTCTGCACTTGTTGAAGATCTGTCTGAGCCCAGGGATGTGGTATCTTCTTTCTTGGGAATGAGCACATAAATCATCCACATATACTTCTAAGCTCTTCACAGGAACTCTTTGAAGATATGACACTTAACCCTTTGGAATGTTGCAGGTGCATTGGTGAGCCCAAATGGCATCACACAAAATGCAAAGATTCCCCACTCTATGGAAAAGGCCATCTTGTGTTGAACTTCTAGGGCAATGGCTACTTGGTTGTAATCTGAAAATCCATCAAGGAAGCTATACACTTCCTTGCCTGCAACACACTCCAATAACTTTTCAGTGATTGGACGTGGATAGCTATCTCTTATTGTAGCGGCATTAACTTTTTTAAGGTTAATACACACATGCAACTTTCCAGTCTTCTTGGGCACCACTACAATGGGGGACATCCATTCAGTATGCTCGATCTCATAAATATGTGTAGGGCTTCTATTTGGTGGGCTTAGCATCAGTCATCATGGGAATCATATGCAAGCATATTTCAGGATCTACTCCCTTTAGGTCTCTATAGGTCCATGCAAACATATCCCTATATTCCCTTAATAGAGCTACAAGGTCTATTTCTTCTTCTGCACTTAGGTCTTCTCCTATGTACGTACATTGCTCTTCGTTCCCTTCTATGATTACTACAATTGTTTTGTTCTTTTCTTTATTATCATATACTTCTCCCATGATGGCCTCTCTCTTAGGCATTTGTACCAAAATTGTTTGGCCTTCAACTTCATATTTCTTGAAATTCTCTGGTACTTCAAACAATAAATCTTCCTCTTTTGTTTCACTGCTTTTCTTTTCTTTTTCTTTTGACTACCTTCATTACCATCCTTTGAAGTTACAATTTTGATGCTTGTGATAGGTTCTTCTTCTTTTTGGGTAAATACTCCTATGTCTTCTAGATAGTGCTCCTCTGACTCAAAGCAACTATCCATCACAATGGATTCTAGATCATTGTCATCTTGTTCTTCTTCTATGACATCACTAGGGTTGCATTCTTCCAGCAAGGGCTCACACATGAACACCGAGGTATCGTAACCCTCCTCATCACAATGAGGTGTACACTATTCTTCATTGACAGAAATGTCCATGGTGGCTAAGATTTCTGCCCAACCATAAGGCTCAAATTCCTCATCTGGAAAGATCATTACTATGTAGGCTAGGTCCCTAACTAGTCTGATTTCTTGATAAGTCCCTTCTTCTCTTTCTTTTAGGTGCCTTTCCTCTTCCTCTACGACCTTGCACATCCACAAATGAGTATCTTCATGCATCCATGATGTATCATATGAACCTTTGCAATGCACAAAGATTGAATCTTCTAGAGCCTTATGGATAGGATTCCAGTGTAGGGTTGGTACATCTCTAAATGTATAATCCTTCAAATTCACCTTGGTTGTGACCCCTAAGTGCTGCAAATACAAGGAGTTGATCCTCCAATCTTGCACTATTTGCAGTTCTCGTAGGAAGGGTCTTTCTAGGATCATCTCATAGACCTTATTTTTACAAAAGTCACATATAGCAAAGGTGTGTTCAAACTCTACCTCACAAGTGGTTAGAGTTATCCCTTCTAGAAATCCTAGAGGTCTTTCAATATGGCCATCAGCCATTTGAAACTTCATTCTAGTTGGTCTTAATGCGGGTTTTCCCCATTGCTTCCACAAGGAGGTGGTTGTAATCGCAACACTTGCACTTGAATCTAAGATAGGTTTGGTCTTGTAACCTTGGTAGGTGATTGGAAAATAAGTATTACATTCTTCACCTTCACTCATGTCACCTATTTTGTCTAGAGGTATCTTTGGTACTTTTGGCATATTGGAATCAAATTCTGAAAATTCATTTGCCACATGTTTCCATAGCTCAGGTTTTACTTTGAGTACCCATTTCCCTTCTTATATTTCCCGCAAGAACTCTTGAGTACTGTTCAACTAAAAGAGGTGTTCCATCATCCATGGAATCACGAATATAACCTTCCATTGGTAGTGAGTTTTCTCTTTCAACAACTAGTTGTGTCTATGGAGGTAAAGAAACTTGTGGTTAGTTTAGCAACTGATCTAATATTTCTAGTAAGCCTTGGAATTGCAAACCCGGTTTGATAGAATTTGTTTGATTGAATAATTGATTGACCTCGAGCATAGCCTGAGCTGGTTCTACCATTTTCATGCACTTTTTTGTCCGTTCAATCTCTAAATTTGGTCTAGGATAGATCTTATCTAGGTTTGTAGTTGTTGGCCCTTCTTAGAGTCGAGCCGGATAGGCCTTGAGCATCATGTCCAAGCCTTTTGGGTTAGATCTACGAGAACAGACCCTGATTATGGTCTATTTACAATGGGTAGTGGGATGGGATGAAGTGGAGTGGATGGATTTTTGGCATGCAAGGGGTTTTGAGATGCGATGTCTACAATTTTGGTTTTTGCATCTCTCAAGCTTTCTTCTAGTCCTAAAAACTTTCTATCCCACTTGTATCCTTCCATGTTCTTGTTTTCCTCTTTCTAGGCTCTCTTGATTCACTTGACTCTAATTGTTCGGTTGGTTTGGACTAGCTTGTGCCCTAGTAACTGCTTGTATAGGAGCCATGTTAACACTACTTGAAGTGTAATCCACCACTAAGTCTACCACATTAATGGGTGTATGTTGGCAGTAGCCAAAGGCATAGACGAGGAGGAAGCATGTGAAGGCGGATTACGACAAAGTAGTGGGGAGCCAAGCATATTATTTTTTCAAAGAAACATGTTTTTTATTACTTATTCAAAACCCTCAATAGTGATTTTCATCACTCTTGTATCATATGTATCATAGAACAACCACTCTTGTAATTATATGCTCCATTCTGTGCAAGCCGATGAGTCCTCGAGCTTGAGGAGCTTAGGTAGAATGAGCATACCAATTTTGGTTATTTTTAGATCTCATTTAGACCCTCAAATAGTACCTAGAACCCATTTTTTAACTACGCCGGCCACTAGATGTGAAACCGCTCAAAACTAGTCTAAAAACTATAAATAGAGCTAGAGAGCTCATTTTGGAGGTTGGTTAGTGTGAGTTTTGAGCTATTTTGAGCTTGTAGTAGAGATTTTGAGCAATAGAGTCTATTTTTCTATCTTCCATTGTGTCTTTCTTGTCTTTTACATGTGTGTGTGTGTATGTGTGTGCATCTCTATGCTTCTCACCTTCACTCTCACCACATCTCGTGTTCACGATCTTTAGATCATTCCTATCTCTTCCGCAGATTGACATTAAGGAGGTCGAGCTTATTAACGTGGTGCTTACCATTGTGCTAGAGCAACACCAAATTTGGCGCCGTTGCTAGGGATTGAGTCTAGGATGAATGTGTGATGGTAAGAGTATAGCAAGAGGTGGCGTTGGAAGGTAAAAATTTCAGCTTTTGTTATTATTTTTAAGTAGTTTTTTGTGTTTTTCATCTCCCCTACACTCCTCCTTCACCACCGCATCATCTTCTCCCACTCTTCAACCTGCAATCATGTTCAAAGTGTCCATGTTTACCACAATTCCAACATCCTTTACTATCATTACCTCAATCATTTTGTTGGAAATTTCTACGACTTCTTTGGCTCCTCCTACCTGGAAACTGTCCTCTTCCTCCTGCATGATTCTATTGTTGACCTTGGTCTTGGTTATTGTTTCCTCTTCCACTTTCGAAACCTCTACCTCTGCCTCTTCCTCTGCTAGAGGAGAATACCTGCTCAGAACTTGGCTTTCCTTGGGAGTTTGAATCCTCACCAATATTCTTTTCTTCAATAATCAGCATAGATACCAGATCAGCAAAATTTGGAATATTTTCCTTGGTCTGTATAGAAGTTCTGAACTGCTTATATGCAGCTCCTAAACCACCAAGGCATACTTCCACCTTATCATCATCATCTACATTCACTCCAATAGATGCAAGTGACTCACATATGCTTTTGATTTTCAGGGTATAGTCACTTACTGACATGCTCTTTTTCTTCAAGGTATGTAGCTCATTCTTGAGTTGCAATTTCTGTGCCTTTGTATTGGGCTCATACAATGTGACCAAACTGTTCCAAGCCTCTTTCGGAGTCTTGGCATCCTGTATGTGCCGAATCATGCTATCCTGTATGCTAATAGATAGCCAATACATTACCTTTCGTGCTCCTTGATTCCATTCCTCATATGCCCTTATCTGTTCTGCAGTCCGATTCCTCTCTGGTAACTGCGGAGCAATTTTGTTCTCTCCTTCGATGTACTTCCAATAGCCTTTTCCCATCAAGAAATTCGTCATTCTAAATCTCCAAGCATGGAAGTTGTTCTTGTCCAGCTTATCGCTCATAAGCTGACTCATTCCATTTGCGTTTTCCATTTTTGCAACAATACACAACACTGCAAACCACTCACTTCTGCTTGAACATTGTTGCAGTACGACGTGACAGTTCAATAAAAAAAACACAGCTTTCCTGTATCAACGATACATGGAATCACTTGAAATTCTGGATCTGGAATATAAGAGAGTTTCCAAACACGACGCAAGTTACAGTTTCTAAAACTGACCTGGTTTTTGTATGGGCCCCACCTTGCTGGCTCAAAACGGAGAGCGAGATGGCTCCAAAACTTTGATAGCTTGTGAATCACATCGATTTTCGTAGCAAACGGAGGTCATTTGTGAATCGCAATTCTCCACGCCTTGCTGCATACTCTTCATTGTCGCCTTCTCCACGAGTTCTCTACAGCCATGCAGGCTCTGATACCATGTCACAAAAAAGAAGAGAAGGAAGAGAGCTCACACACACACTCTCACTCTCAAGGAGAAGCACACACACAGATTGAGGCAAGGAAGAATGATCTCCTTCTCCTTCTTCTATTACATAAAAAGGAATGTACAAGAATGACCTAAAAATAAGAATACAACAAGTGCAATATATAAAGATCAGTACATAAGAAAAAACCTAATGTCTATGAATGAGTGAGCTGGCAAGGAAAAAATGTGCCATCACTCTCGACAGATAAATCTAATAAAGCTCAATGAAGTATCCCTGACATATACCGGCGTGACCATTATACATGTCAGAGAAACAAAAAAACTAGTACGTGTCATCCTGGATCATCACATGTTGAGCTTAATATCTCAACAACTTGCACATGTAGGAATCCACAAACACATTTGCAAAATCATCAGTTTGGTGTACCATCACGACGGGCACATGCCATCATGACTGTGACACACCATCGCGATTGTCTCACGCCATCATTATGGCTTGGCTCGAGCATCACGACAGTCTCACACCATCACGATGGTTCACTTGAACCATCACGACGGTCACTGACCATCGCGACGATCCCGTTGACCCCATGCCATCCTCATTGGCCCATGCCATCATGATGACTCACTTGCCACGTGTTAGATCAGACCATCGCGACGATATCAGGTACGCCATCGCGATGCTTAAAGTTTGGATCATCGCGATTGGCTCAAGCCATCGCAGCTCGTGACCATTGCGATGGGCTCACGCCATCGTGACGGTTGTGTTGACCGTTGACCATCACGATGGGCTCACGCCCCATCGTTCACGCCATCACGATTGCTCGCAAGATAGACCATCGCAACACTTCACCTTAGATCATCATGATGCCTCGCACCATTGGACCATCGTGATTGTACCACACCATCGTGATTGTACCACACCATCGTGATGGTTCAACTAGGCCATCGCAACAGTTCAACTGGCCCATCACGACGGTCCTAGACCATCATGATTATCTGAAACCATCACGATTGTCCACCCAAAATGCCAAAATTACGGTTTGATTTTTGGGCTATTTTGAGGCTATTTTGAGTAAAGTTTTGGGTGATTAAGGAGACCCCTTAGCTCATAATTGAAGAAAAACTTGTTTGTTAATTTTCACCCCCGAGGGCCTGATTGTTCATCTTTTTCATTTGAAGTATGCTTTTTGAGCTTTATAGCTTGTTAGAAAGCTCTTTACAAATTCTACGTGACCTCATCTATTTTTCGTAAAAATAACGCGTTGATTTTTAGATAAGAAAGTTTGAAGTTGACCCATCTATGGGACTAGAAAAGAAAGGGGACATTTGATAAATTTGGCCAAAGGAGAAGGGACCTTAAAGGTGTATATATCAAAGTGCTTGATCATTGATTTAACAATTGGTCTCAACATTGGATTTTGACAGGTCTAGTAAGAGCCATCTAAGGCCGATCAAAGCAAGGCAGTAAAGAACGCAGGGCTTGGGAAAGTGCTACTTCTTGGGTAGCAGAGCAATCAAAGAAGCTGACTCAAGGTTGGAAGAATACTCAACCCCCTCTGTCAATTATTAGCTTAGGCTAAACATCTAGGATTGTGGATTAAATTAGGATGACGATAGGAACACATCAAGTCCAAGAGACTTAATTTTTTAAGTCCAAGACTAAGATAGAAGTGTGCAATACGAAAAGCTAAAGGAAGGAATTTTAGTGGGATGGAACGAGAACTCAAAAGTACAACAAAAAGTCGACTCCTGACGCATACATTGAGACAAGAATATAAGGGAACTAAAAACGAAACAAGCAAATAGGAACAAAGAAACATTGATGATCAGAGTGCGTATTGAGTGATTCAGGAAGCAAATTCATGAACCTGAGATCGAGCAAGCATATAGGTAAGTCAGACTGACAAAGCCTTAGATTATCAGAAGCAAGTGTAAGAACTACTGCATGTTTGTGGGCACAACAATTGAATAGTTACCCTTATGAGTTGGGCTTAGATACCAGTGAATCGGAAATGGCCTTTAGCTAGAAAGACCAAAAGGAGGGTTAAACATACATATTTGGAAAGACCTGAAGGACCCTATAGAAACCAATTAGAATATGTCCGAACCAACCACCTAGGTGCTCACATGAGTCAACCCATGGCATTCAAAGAGAGAAGAACAAAGAGAAACCAGAACTAAGTTTCACTCACCCCATAGGGAGAGATAGACCAAGCATGGACACTGATAGATTGGGAAGACAAAGGGATCAGGCGATAGAGATGATTTTCCTCTACCTATACCACGTGAACACCCAAGGGTGCTAAGAGCCACCCAATTAGTAAAGTCAATGAAGAACTACTTTGATGGGATAGGAGATCCCTATGACCATGTTGTGGAATTTAAGCAAGTGCTATGAGCAGAGCAAGTAGAAGACATGTTCATGCAATACAATGCATTTGGATTGATGTTAAAGAACACTGCTTCAACTTGGTTCAAACCATTGCAACAAGGCCAATTTAGGGATATTCATCACTTGTGAGAGTCATTCATCATGGAATTCTCTAAAAGTGGAATCAGATATGATACTTCTTCGTTGATTCATAGCTTCAAACAGACCCCACAAGAAACAGTTAGACTTGTAGGACGTAGGTTTAGAAAATATGTTGAGAGATGCCCGATGCAAGAGTTACCCTCACAGGCCAAGCAAGTGTCATTGTTTGTAGATGGCCTCTTGAGCTCTAAATTGTGCTCCTATGTATACTTAAAGGAACCCAGAACACTAAAGAAATGTGTAAGAATTTGTATAGACATTGAGGAAAACCTTGGAGATGATTTGGAACTCTCAAAGGTCTATATGAACTCAGATTGTTCATCTCTAGCATCCTCAAAACTATCTAGCTTGATAGAAGGTCTAGCAAAAAAGTGGCCCAAAACTAGGATTTTCTAGCAAATAGATGTCTAGGTTAACAACAAACAAACATTGTTACACCTGTGGTGATGATCATACGACAAATGTGTGTCCAAATGTGGCACAACCGCAAGCCAACCCTAGTGGCCAATACTGTATGATTGAGAGACGATACACGAATCACACGGCCCAAGACTACCCATACAACAAACAAGTGGTACGACAGAACTACCCGCAAGCATATCCCCAATCAGGGAGATATCAAGGTCAATACAATGCTCAGCCTCACTACTATAGGCCTCCACAAAACTATCCTTATCATGCTCAACAAAGACCTCAACCCGTTTTATCTCAACAGCCACCCCCACTAGCTAATGTCATCTCAATCAAATACATTGTTGCAGAAGAGAACCTCAATAGGGCTTAAGTGCCTTCTTCACCCCTGATCACAGAAAGTGACCCTAATTCTAATAGTTTTGACTCAACCCATGTAGATAGTCCACCCGCATATTACACGGAGTCACCAGAACATGTGGAAACATATCAATATGATAGTCCACCATTGGAACCCAGTTGGGAGCCTGACTATGGTAATGTGATGTATGTGAACCCTAATCCACGACCCCAATTAAGACAGCAAAGACCGTAGGGCCCTAGAGGACCATGCTTTAAGTGCCAAGGAGGTCATTTCATAAAGGATTGCCCACATCCTCCGATAGCAGGACAATCACAATACTATAACATACAAGGTTTTTGTGCCGAGTGTGGTAAAGAGCATGTCATCAAAAATTGTCCCAAGAACCCTACTAATGCTTCAAAAGTGACCCCATTAACGTGATAGGTATTGTGCATTACACAGATGGATCCAACCCTACATACGTGCCTATTCAAGCTATAACAAGAGCCTAGGTGCTTTACAGAATCAACACCTTAATCCTGAAAAGTAGCCAAAACTAGTGAAGTTGGCAATTCTAGTAATAAAAAGACAAAATCTTGGAAAGATTCCAGAGAAAGAATTAAGAGAAAGTGGAGTAAAAAGATAAGTGAGTTGGAAGGAAGTCTAAAGGAATCTAGAGCCAAAATCCTAGAATTGACTTCTCAAGAATCTAATCAAGAGAACCTAGCTCAGAGATCAGGATCAGTTCTAGCAGAACCCATACTAGAAGATCTAGACATGATGTTTCATGCATATCAGGCAAGATTAAAGGAAGGATCCCAGATAGCAAAAATGATAAGAACTATCTAAGAGAAGATTTAGAAATTGAGAGAACTAAACTTTGCATGGAGATGGTAGAATTAGCACAAGCTATGTTTGAAGCCTTTCATTATATTAATTGGAATAGCATGGCAAAACCTGAATTAGACTTTCAAGGACTACTGGAGAGGTTAGAATACTTGATCAATAGCAACGAGAAGAAGAAATTACAAGGGAACCCTAATGTCTATGAGACACGGGATAGGAATGCACCATCCCTGTCTCAAGTACCAAATACAGAACTTGAAGGCAACTTGTCTTCCATACACAAGTATTCACATGAATTTGTAGATATCCAAGAAGAGAAGTGGAGAAAAGAGCAAGAAACCCATCCCCCTATTCAAGAAATAGACAACTTGTAGGAACAATTTCCCCAAGACATCCCCTCTATCTATGATGATGTAGAGGAAGAGCAACTGAGTGAACAAACAGGTTTTGAATCCAATTCTTTGCAATAATTACCTCAGTTCACAGCACCTTAGGAAGAAAGGTCTATTAGCTTGAGAGCACCCACGATAATAGTGAGGAATGAAGAATCGATACTCCCTAGAAACACGGAAGTGATTAAGAACACCAAAGTACAGTGCCATCTCACTCTAGAGGATTTGTTGAAGCTTAAACCAGAATTGCGGAAGCACATAGAAATCAATTCCCTGAGCTTGCTATTGCTCCCTCCCAGATAGGTTCACAAAAGAAAGTACATGAGATACCCATAGAACAAATTGGAGATGTAAGCGAGGGAGAGGAAGGTAACGCTTATCTTCCAATAACCCACAAGGGCTACACCACCAAAACCATCTTAGATTCAGGAGTTGGAGTAGCCATCACTACCAGTGCTTTATGGAACCGTTGGAGTAAGCCAGCACTAAGACCCACCAGGATGAAGCTACAAATGGCTGACAGACACATCGAGAAGCCATTGGGCTTACTAGAAGACAAATCTCTCACCACTTGTGGTCTGGAGTTTGAACATACTTTCGCTGTTTGTGATTTTGGGAAAAATCATGCTTACGAGATGATCTTAGGATAACCTTTCATGCATCAGTTGCAAATCGTACAAGATTGGGGAACTAGTTCTTTGTACTTGCAACATTTAGGAGTGACTACTAAAGTCAATATTAAAGACTATTCCCATCGAGATATACCTCCAATACAATGGAACACCATCCATAAGACAACAAGAAGAAACAGATTATATACACTCATTGGAATTAGACCCCTCATGGTTGCATGAGGACACTCATCTATGGATGTGTAAGGTATCAAAACAAGAGGAAGAACGATTAGAAGCTAGGACCTTAGGTTCAAAACGACATCCATGAGCTCTTCAAGACCCAGCTTATGCACCCATAGTATTTCGAGACGAGGAATTCGAGCCTCATCATTGGGTAGAAATCTTAGGTACCATGGACATAGTGGTGAATCAAGAACAATGGACCCCTCATTGTGATGACGGATATGACATTTCCATTTTTATGATTGAACCTATCGAGGAAAACTTTATCCTAGAAGAATGCATGGAAGAGACCCAATACCAAGATGAGAATAGTGACAAGGACCTAGAATCCATCATCATGGAACCCTTTTGTTCCACAGAAGAGGAATATCTTTATTTTGTAGAAGCCAAAACCTTTGAGGAAGAAAAGTAAAGTCAAATGGAACAACTTGAGCCATCCATAAGAGATACAGAAAGTGAGCAAAAGAAGAGAAAGAAAGCACCTAAGATAGCTGAAGAAGAAGAACCACTCATGGAAGTACCCGAGAATTTCAAGAAGTATGAAGTAAAAGATAGAAAAATTATGGTACAAATGCCTAAGAGGAAAGCTGACGTTGGAGAAGTATATGATAATTGAGAGAAAACCAAAAAAAGCATAGTTACCATAGAAGAAGGAGAAGAAAAATGTACATACATAGGGCACGATTTGACGAATGAAGAAGAACAAGAGTTAATTGCCCTATTGCAAGAATATCGAGATGTATTCACTTGGAGTTACAAAGACTTGAAAGGAGTAGACCCAAATATATGCTCCCATAGAATTCCTATGACTCTAGATGCCAATCCTCCGAAACAGAAACCATACACGTACAATGATAACTATGTTGCTAAGATTAAAGAAGAAGTAGATCGGTTGATAGAAACATGATTCATTTACGAAATTAAGTATACCGAATGGGTATCCCCCATTGTGTTCATGCCCAAAAAGAATGGGAAATTACATGTGTGTATTAACCTTAAAAAAGTTAATGCCACCACGATTAACGACAGTAATCCTCTTCCTATCACGGAACACTTATTGGAAAGAAAGTTTACAGCTTTGTTCATGGTTTCTCACGCTATAATCAAGTAGCCATGCTAAAAAAGATCAACATAGGATGGCTTTTGCCACAGAATGGGGCATATTTGCATTTCCTGTGATGCCGTTTGGGCTGACAAATGCACCCGCCACTTTCCAATGACTTATGTGTCATGTTTTTAAGGAATTCTTACACAAGAATTTGGAGGTTTATGTCGATGACATATGTACCCATTTGAATATGAGGCAGACTCATATCCCAGAACTAAGGTAAGTATTTGACAAATGTCGAAAATATCAGGTTTGTCAGAACCCAGAAAAGTGCATTTCATGGTCAGATAAGGCAAAATTATAGGATAAGGATTAGAGAAGGAGGAATCACGAAGTCACACAGATATCAAATCATAGCGAGAAGTATATATAAAAAGGATAATTAGAAGATTCTTGCTTGTGTAGATGAATTAGAACACGTGAATTGGTTGCAACCAGCACATGTAGGTGCATCAAAGCAACACCATTCAAAACATCTTACACTACAAACTTTGCATAGACTAGGAGTATATTAGCCGTATATGGAAGCAGATGTCTACAAGTTGTGTAGAGAATGCCTTGTCTATTGTGAAAGACCACTAGTAGAACATGCCATATTATATCATATGTCTCTCACACCAGAATGGAGTGAACCTTTAGTGACATACTTGAGGACGAAAACATTCCCTCAAGGAATGACCTTAGCATGACAACGCAGTCTAGAGTAGGAAGCTCAAGACTATTCACTTATTGGCGACAATCTATACAACAGAGGATGAGACGAATACCTAAGACAATGTGTTCATGATAGCGATTATTTGAGTGTACTAGAGACTGCACATCAAGGTGTTGCAGGAGGTCATTTTGGCCCCGATAGGATAATCAAGGCCATACTATTTGCATGATTATGGTGGCACACTCTTCACATGGATTCACATACCTATGTTAAGAGATGTGATCTCTGCCAGAGAACTCTGTTTCCTACTCGCAAAGATGAAATGCCACTGAAATCTATGATGGGAGAATGTGCATTTTCCAAGTGGGGTATAGACTTTGTAGGACCCATTAACCCCCCTACAAAAGGTACTCATGATGAATACATTATGGTAGTGATAGATCATCTCACAAAATGGGTAGAGGCCAAGGCCACAAAAAGGAATGATGCACACACGACTGCAAAGTTCTTATTTGAAAATGTCTTTACAAGATATGGACTGCCTATAAAACTAGTGAGTGACCAAGGAACTCACTTTCTAAACCAAGTCATTGAATATTTGTTACAGGATTTCATGGTGATTCACAAGAAATCAACACCATATCATCCTCAGGCCAATGGTGAAGCAAAAATTACTAACAAGATCCTTTGTAATGTACTGATAAAACTTGTGAACAACAAACATTTAGATTGGGACAAATAGTTACACCATGCTATTTGGGTATATCGAGCGGCCTACAAGACCGTACTCAATGCAACTCCCTTTCATATGTTTTTTGGTCAAAATGTTGTGCTTCCTTTGGACTTCTTGATACCCACCCTTAAGGTTGCACACGAACATCAGTGGACCGGCCATGAATTATCATCAAGGATAATGGACTTGGAACGATTATGAGAAACTAGGCTGAAAGCTGCAGTAGGCATATATCCAGCAAAGAAATGACAGAAAGCCTATTTTGATGCACATGTGAAAGACAAAGGCTTGAAAGAAGGATATTTAGTCCTAGTGTATACGTTGAAACAACATGCACGGAAATTAGAAAAGCGAGGTTATGGACCTATGATCATTAACAGAATCTCGACAAGTGGAGCGGTATAATTATCCACCCTAGAAGGAGAGATAATGCTTAATTACATTAGTGGTTGTAGAGTCAAGCTTTATCAAGAACCTCTTAGTGAGTATATGCTTAGAAGACTCACATTGGCAAAGAAGCGTAAGGAGGAAGAAAAGAGAATATGCACGATAGCTTAGGCAGAAGTGATAGAATGCATTAAGTGCATGAACCTGAGAAGACAAGGACTAGGGAGAGAAAATTATAACCATCTGGAAACAATACCTAGATACCCCATGGCCATGTGTCAAGAAAAGTCAATTAATCATCTTAGCATAGTGGATAGGAGACCATTCATTATAGTCAGGCTAGAGCACGGCAGCCCTTGCCATGAGCTCAAGGCTTTAATTGATTCATGTGCTGCAACTAGTGTGATTAGATGGTCCCACTATAAGGACTCAGGATTAGAAATGCGGCCAATTGAGGCATACGCCATAGGGCTAGGAGGCATGGAAACCCCTTGCATGGGTGAGGTGGACCTTCCTATCCTCATACATGAAGTGACCATGACAATGAAGCTCCTAGTGTGCCATGATGACAACCTGATAGAACCCCTAATCCTTGGCCAAGATTAGCTATACGATCACTCAATGGACCTGAATCTTAGACAAGGCTCCTTGCAGATTGGAACTTTAGACGAGAAGCTTTCCTACCAACACTCCACTTGAGGTATGTAACCATAGACCCTATGAACTGCATGTGAAGGAGGACCGGAAGATCTTTGGCCAGATAAGTCACATCACGTCTACACCAACCCACGCAGGCTTGGTGATAGACAACTTCCATTCAGAAGAACATCAACAGATTTTTCGCTGGTCTTCCTATAAATTAGAAGGGATCATCACCCAACAACTAGGACAAAGGGGGACCATCAGCGATTAGGTGGGTTACATCAGCGGACAAATGGGCACAACACCCTGCAGTGCCCATCCTTCCACACTTACTACAGACTGGCCTAGATCTGTTGTACAGAATGCCACACTTCTTAATGGGCAAGTTTCACAAGTGTTGGACCTCCCTTCTTTTCCAAAGCAGAGTGTCAACCAGACCTCTCAACCCCAACCACGAAAGAGTCACCCACGATGGAGGAACTCAAACTGACAATCATAATAGGTGACGCAAAGAAGGCAGCAATACCAGCATCACAAAGCAAGCGACACGAGACAAGTATGGGTGCCCAAAGGACAGAAAGCACCAACAGTTTTCAACAATGCAGACAATGATAAGACAAAGTTTTAGTGGAATCTGAGGCAATATTCAACATCTCCTTGACCTTCTTTGACCTTGACGAAGCTTCGGCATATTTCGATCGCCAAGAAGTACTTGAGGAATCGACCCACACCCACATAGTTTTGGGTACCTAAAAATTGTATTATAGCCGAACACTCAACCCATGTAACACATAACCCTCAAAAATATTTTCATCCTTCAACACCACAGCATCCAATATCACCTCTTGTCCCTTAGCAGAAGCATACAAGCCACTCTCTAACCCTTAGGAAATGGGTGCGGTGCCAAAACCCATCCAGGAGCAACCACATGATCCTTTGTACAACATAACGCCCATATCAACTAACCTTCATCCTTGTAATAATTCACTCACCACTAACCCTTGTACAAATTCACCCACACTAACCCAACATCACTTATAATAACATCTCAGTAAGCAATGAATGCACTATCTAAAGCTTGTAGGTGTCTAGAGACCTGCATTAGTTGTGCAAAAATCATTCCATAAACTACCTCACAATGCCTGGCTACACGGGTTACTCATCGGTTATGGAAAGGGATTGCAGTCTCACTTTAATGGGATCATGATTAATTTCCACTAATGTGGTAATTGTTTGTAGCAGATCTCCTCCACATTCGCATCACTCATCATGCAGGCATAAGGACCTTCCATAACTGGTCCTAGTGCACATATGGTCAATTTTGGCAACTTACTAGCCGAACCACATCCTATGTTACAACCGCTGGAGTTTTAAGGCTTCGCAGGACCGATGTCGATTGATGATCCTCCTATGGGATACAGTGAAAAAGTTCAGCGTAATTCTCATTGGTTTCAAGGTCTAGCAAGACCCTTGGTGGATACAGACTTTATTTTTGATACCATGTTGACTTTTGACAACATTAAGTGGGACAAGTATCAATTTTTCTCCAGAGAATTTGAGGCACTTCAAAATTTAGAAGAGTTAAAGCACGTTTGGGCTAGAGCAAGTTTTATAGAATATTTTAGTGATCCATTTCCCAAACCAAACTTTTATAGATGCTACTATCTGGTAACTACACTTCAGGCCTCCGAGAACAAGGATTTGCTCGGAACTTTCATTCTTTCGTCTTTGGTAAATGACCCCACGTTCAAGAAATTCTATCTTTTAAAAGACCTGATCTGGGCAGCAATTAAGTTCCACAGGACTATATGCCGACGGAGCGCAAAAGGCTGATTCCAAAGCCAATGAAGGGTGGCGATGTCATGAAATGGGAAGAAATTTCGGCCATTACACTAGAACTCTCTAAGCCGTTACGCATATGTCTGCAACACTTTGCTTTCCTAGCTCAGGATTGCTTCACTATTCCTCACAAGCATATTTGGTTTGGATTATACTTAGCTTGTATTGGGCCCCAAACCATAGATCGCGATAGTTGGATTATCAGGCACTTATATTTAGCTCAACAAAGATGGGAAAGAAAACATGTCATCCATGGTTGTTGCACTCTTACTCGAATTTTTTACATGTGTTTGGCATACGATTTGCCTCTTGAATGTGCAATGACTAGCAAAGAATTGAAGCATTCAAAGGAACTGCCAATAAGGCCAAGAAGGCCCGAAAGCTAGCAAGGGATGGGCAGCTAAATGCATGCGTGGATCTATTCCCTATTTGCAAGTTCCAGATTCCCCATCACCTCAACCCTCCCCACAACAGTCTCCTACGGAACCCCCCACACATCCGTATATGCCTTTCATGACCGGTTATCACCAAAGCACCACCAATGCGGTTACTTCTAAAGTCGCCACAGTTCAGGAACCCACCACTACAGTAGCAAAAATTCCCACCACCATCAGTGCGGAAGCATTCACTTTCCCTATACCCAACTTGGAGGCAGAACCAATTAACACCACCTTTGAATTTCAAATGCATGATGCCCTATCGAGCGAATTCCATTTTTAGAGAGTCAATTTTTCTCACAAGAGTATGAACGTCCCAGTTACCCTACCACACCGCCTGATCAACCACAAGAGCAAGTAGTCTCCAGCTCCGAAGAAGAGAGGACAGAAACTGACAATGAAGATGGTGATGATGAAGCCAGTCAAGATAGCCATGACTCTCAAGAAGACATGTAGAATGACAAACAAGAGCAGCAAATAGAAGCTCAAGGAGACATAAGTACACATGAAGATGACACATTCAAAGTGGTTGCCTACACTTTGGCAATCAAGAAACTATATCGCACCATGCAGGCAGTTTGGGCACGTAGACAACTCTCCGAAGAAGAAAGTCAAGCAGTTCGAGAACAGGAACTCACTACAGGAGGGTTCGAAGAAGCTTACATTCAAGGCTTCAGAGAATTGGTTAAATCAGTCGGAACCAATGAAGCACTTCACTATTTGCAGAGGAAACCACTACCAAAGTTTGACCCATGACGAATCCATTTGGGATCCAAATTGGCTCAGTATATTCCCGTACCCATGGATGCCCAATCTTCACACCAGGCGAGGGAAGCACGACTCATTCCAGAAGACCCTCTTGAAGAAGCAACCATAGTCATCGACTCCCTGCCTCATCCCTCCACTATAACTACCACCACCATTGAAGTGCCCACCACACCACCTGCTCCTCTTTCACCTCTCGCCCCTCCAGCTTCTCATGTACACCCCACCTCTCCTATACCATCCACGTACATAGCAAGTACTGTAGCCGAAACCCTTGTTGTCTCAACCCCTCAAACCCTTCCTGCACCCATTCCACCTATTCTTCCCCCCTTAGCTACTCCTATTTTGACCAATCCAATTCTCACTCCATCCTTCCCTTCTTTTCCCATCCCTCCAAGACCTATATTTCTGTTTCCCCCTTCAATGACCTTCTCAGCCGTCTCACCTCCCCACCCCACAGTTTTCCCTCTCTCCTCCCCTCTCCACCAAGCCATCCAAGAAAACCCATCTGTAATTTATTTGTCAACCTTTGTAAATCCGGTATTTACACCCACTCAACCACCCACTCTCACACCACTCTTCATAGTCACTACACTCGGAAGCACGTCCAGTGACATGGACATTTCACCACCCATTGCACCATCACTCACCTCATCTATTTCACCATCCCATTTAGGCATGTCACACTTCTCCACGGTCACCACTGCATCCACTTTCCCATCCCTTTTTCCCTTTCCCCTTGCATCAACAATCACATACATAGCATCTTCACTCACTCCACCATTAATATTGTCACCCACGATCGACACCACCTTCTGCCAAATGTTTTCTTGCATGACACAAGTCCGAGATGAATTTGCATCTCTCGAGACCAGCTACCAGACACTATAGCAAACCATTACATATTTATAGGTGAAATTAAACTCGTTAACCATCGAGAATGCCTCACTTAATGTGTGATATCAAGAGCTACGTGAAGCCTATCACTCCCTCAAACTATAAAGCGAACAGAAGACAAAGGAGGCAATTACCGATATCAATAACTTGTTACGGGCTCAAACGATTATGAATGCGACACTCACTCAAAGCATGGGCCTGTTAAGATGCCACCTCGCAATGGACAAGGAAGAGGATCAAAGATTGCAAGAATAGAACAGAGAAAACCTATAAGAAGTTCTCGATCAACCGGATGAACCTTTGAGTCCGAGCCCCTTTAAAGCTATACCATCAAAATCTATGAAGATATTATTGGAAGATCATGCCAGACTATGCTACTGTTGTGAACACCCGCGCAACGACCACCACCAGCTCCTGAGGCCACACCTCCAGAGATCATATAGGAACTCCATTGTTTATGTGCTTAGGTGCTTACTCTTCAAGCATAGATTGTTGTTTTCTCCAAGCCTCCGAGGCCTGATTCCCCACTTGAACTCCCAAATGAGGAAGAAATTGTGTCTATCCCGATGGAGGAAACTTATGAAGAGGCCTACAAACCACAACCCATCCCAGGCGGACGTGTCATGGCAGAAGGCCAAGACACCTTTGAACTCCCTACCCCCGCATGGATGAAGATCGTTGTCGGAAGGATTTCCTCACTTGAATTGTCATATGGAAAAATAAAAAAAATTTGCTTTAGAGTTGGTTAACTGATATCTCTCTCTTAGAATTGGCTAACTTTTTCTTCTTTCTCTTAGTACCTGCAGGCAATAAAAAACATGAGGAGTTAGATTAAACAAAGATTTTCTTCTCTAAAAAAGACTCAAGTTTATAGTTGGATACAAGGAAGTATTATGATAAACATCATACTCATATGTATGTATAGGTATAGGTAAGTGTCATGTGTATGCATGAACATTGATGATAATTTCAAAGTTAGAATCGTCCTACTTTACTTTAAATCTATTATTTTATCTTTGCTAAACCTATGTGTAAATTTATGTTTATAAATCTTTGTCACTTTGTGATTAACATATGTTTAATTAGTTGTTAAATAATTGTTAAACATAACTATTAAATAATTATGATAAATATCTAAATGACTAATTAAATAATTATCAATGACTAATTATAATAATTATAAATTATATCATATACATTAAATAACTTAATAAAGTAATAGTTATTTAATTGTTTTAATAAAGTAATAGTTATTTAATTGTTTTTTATAAAAATATCTTATTTGATTGAGTAACTAAATTTCATGCGTTTTAGTTAAGTAAATGTTTGTGTTAGTTAAATCTAGTTAATGCATGTGATAGTGTGTGATGTGTGTTAGTTAAGTAGGTATTTATCATAGTTAACTAGTTGATTTCATGCGCTCGTAAATTTTCTAGGTATGACTATATAAGTAGCAAGAATATGTTATTTTTCTCTAATGCTTCTCTGCAGGTACATGATCGAACACGAGAGAGAGAGAGAGAGAGAGAGTGAGATAGAGATGGATGGCTGGTCTAGAGCAGATTCGCAAGAAACTGTTGCCGTCAATCAGCACATATAACAGTTACAATCCAGACATGTCCATTGATGTCACTACTTCCTACAAGGAATGGCACCTGGAATATAGCGTGGGGGCCTCTGATCTTGGCTCATGTTAAGTCAAAGCAGGTTTTGTCATTCGTTCGTCTGCATTTCTCTGTGGCCGTCATGCAAGAATTCGTAGCGTCTCTGATGCACATCTCCACCATCTCTCCATTGAGTAGAGGTGCAGCATAGTCCGGAAGCTAATTCAGTATTTCGCAGCTCCGTCAGCTCTAGAGATGATGCGTGTGGATGTTTACATCCTTAATGTCAATACATATGCGCCTACTGATATTAAAAGAAACGATCCATCATATTTATCGATGTATCTCACCTGTGCGTGCGTTCTTGGATAGCTTGCTTAATGTCAACGCATTTTACACAGTTGCAGATCTATGATGGCAGAAAAGTCCTACTCTTAAGTGTTGATGAATTTGCGCGGTGTAAGTGAGACATTTTGTTAGGCTGTTATATATGAGCCATCTTGGCGTATATACCGTCATTCGATTTGACTGTAGTTGTACTGCTTGAGCATTTGGCATTTGGCAATTTGACAGTATGAGTTTAGAATTGTCATCTTCGCGCTTCTCAAACTAATCGATCACGCATAGGGAGAGAGGCGGTGGAGATGTCGTGAGAAAGAGATGAATGCATAAGTTAATGTGTGCATGCGAATATATTAAATACATGAATAAGTGTGAGTATATCATTTTCAAAGCGACTTTTTTGGCAAAAAGCTGGTTTATCTGCAATTTTGGGAAGCTTTTTTGTCGAAAAGCTGGTTTTTGTGCGATTTTGGGAAAAGCTGGTTTATGTGCGATTTCGAATATGAAGAGGCTTGATGTCACATGGTTTTTTTTCTGTTGATGCTCAGATTCCAGATTTCTCTGATCTGATAACAATGAATTCACATTTTTCCGTTCTCTGATGATCGTAGATGCTTTGGAGAATATTTCTCGTAGAATAAATGCATTCTTGATAGCTTCACATTATCGATGGTGATTTCATTTATCAGTTCGATGCTAATGCATGTGCTCAAAATTGAATGCTCTGTCACATTTCATGACCCTTCTGCAAGATCGTACAAATGATAACAATTCTTAGCTTAGAATGAGAGCACGCATGCTTGTTTGAGGTTTTATACAAGTGTGTGCAGAGAGTTCGTTCTTCTTCTTAGGCGGTTTTAGGAGGACGTAAGAGAGAGAGAGAGAGAGAGAGAGAGAGAGAGAGAGAGAGAGAAAGAACCGTGGGAGGGAGAGAGAGAGAGAAAAACAGAGAGAGAGAGAGAGAGAGAAAGAGAGAGAGAGAGAGAAATGCATAAGTATGAATGTGTGTTTTTACATGTGCATGTGCGTGCATGTTTATGATATGCATGGGTGTGCATGTCTATGAAGTGCGTGTGTGTTTATGTGTGCATGTGTGTGCATGAAAGCATGTACATGCATAAGTATATGAGTAACATATGCATAAGTGAGAGTAGAGTTTGTATGTTAATTGATGCATGAATGTATATATATTAGTACATGTGTATGCATATGTATTAATGCATATGCATAGATGAAGAGATGCATGTATGCATGTGCATATAATAGATGCATATTTATGCATGTGTACATGAGTAAAGTATACGTGTATGCATGTAATATGAGTGCATGCATATTAAATTTTAATGCATGATTAGGGTGTATGCATAAGTGTATGTATACATGTTTGTTGCATGTATGCATGTGTTGTGTATATATGTATGCATGAGTTTAGGAATATATTTATGTTTGTGTTTACATGCATGAATAAATAATTAAGTTGTGAAGTGAAATGCTTATGTATGCATATGTAGAAATGTATGTGTGCATGTGAAGTATGTATGCATATGATATGAGAGTATGCATATGCATGTAAATTTGAGTGAAATGAAATGTGCATATAAGTAAGTAGAGTATGTTAACATGAATGCATGAGTTATGCATGTTTATGCATGTGATATGTATAGTGCATAAATGCATGAGTGAATATATGCATGTGCATATGTAAAGGATGTGCATAAGTAGGTATGATTAGCATGAGTAATGAATGTGCACATAAGCATATGAAATAAGATGCTTGTATATGTATGTCTATTTTAATAAGAGTGCATGTGTATGCATGTGCATATCTATCTATGTATGATGTGCACAAATGCGTATGCATTAAAGTTAGGAAGTTAGAAGTATTTGTATACATATGTTAGTTTAGGTTTAAGTTATGTATTAAAAGTTAAAGTATTCAATGAGTGTTTCATATTTACTAAAAGCATACTTATGCATGTTTTTTCTAATGCTTCTCTACAGATCATTGCAAAGGAGAATACAAGTTTACGAGTTTACGAGATTGTAACATTTGAAGCTTGAATCAAATTATGATCATTTAGAATTATTAAGTTGTATAGGATTATTCTCAAAAAGAAATTATATTAGCACTTATCATAAGATTTGTAAAAGCTTAAAAATTGATTTTGAAGTTCTTCATACTAATACTCTGCAAATCAATTAAGTTTTTTATATTTTGATTTCATATGTCTAAAGATTTAGGGTCTACAAGCAAATCTAAATTAGTGTCTACAAGCAATTCGAAAATTAATAGCAAAGAATTAGAAAACTTTATTATAGGAACACTTCTTCCATCTTCTATTGATAACACGTTTAATAACGAAAATAACGAAATAGAAATAGTTAAGATAAAATAGTTGATGAAACTTTACATACAAGAGAGCATGATCGTAATCTTTCCAGGGTTTTACCTTTATTATCTATAGTCTTATCTGAATCTGATAACGAAGAAGAGCTATTTCCACCTAATTTAATAAGAAATATTAATTAGAATCAAATTGAAACTGAAGTAGTTGAAATAGTTAAAAATAAAATAACTAGTGAGAAATTAGTTTTGTCTTCTGAATTAGAAGCTATAACTAGATATAAGAAGGCACTTCCTTACAGCTCGCAGACCTAGGAATCTAGTTCTCAAATTATACTCGAATAGATTAAAAAACTATAGTTTTAATCATTCACAAACTGAAAATTCAACCCAAGACCCGAAGCATACTTAGAGGCACCCTGCGTGCAATCACATGGATAGGTTAGCGTGAATCTTTTAGATGAATGGTATCCTCCCTTCACACCCCTCTATGACACCGTAGAAGAACTTGGACAGACCCACTCAACACAAGTGGAGGCACAATTACACGCAATGGCTATGATAGAGGAATGCATTTTACAATCACCTTACTTCATTCACTTGGCCCCTCGAAGGTATATCTATGGCCATGAGCTTCAATATAAACCATATTTCATGCTAATGGCAGAGTATTAATTAGCGATTGAAAAGGAGATGGGCAAGAAACCATCACATGCAACTCAATTCGAGCTTAACGATTTACCATCAGTAGCATAGAGCGGTAAAATCTTTCAACCAACTTGGTGCCAGTTGTTACAAACATATCCAGAAATGATGACTACATGGGTCACATTTGAAGTATAACCCATGTTGGGGACCTATGCCAAGACATCGCTCCTGGAAGGCCTTCTCAATCAAAGTTCAGAATAATAAGCAGTGTCAGGACTAGCTTAATTATCTGTATTTCACTCCACCGTGTGGACCATCCATAGTCGGATACATGATGACCATGATTTGCCACCGGCTCCCCCACTTATATCGCATGGATGATGTTGCCGCACATACGATAGTCAAAATATTTGACATGATGCAGACTGTATTTAAGATCTTCTATCACGTCAAGGTACCGCACATTAACACCCCGAGATTCAAGCATGGTAATCAGGACTTAGCGTATTATATGAGCATGATGCCACACTCCGGGTGTGCTATGCTTGGCACTATCGCATCAAGTATTTACCGACATGCTATAAAATGATATTTGAAGAGATATTCACTACCAGATTTTGGGAGTACCACTCCGAGGTTTTCATCAGCAGACCCACACACCTACTTCAATTATTTGCCTATGAACAACTGGCGTACTCTACCTACTATTGACTTCTGCCACCAAACGAACCTCTACCCATAGATTGGGAAAAACTTGAAGCTGATCTTGCAAGAGGTATTTGCATCATGGAGCACACCCTCGCTCATGACCTCCTACAAAACTATATCCGACAGATCCCACAACAAGGTTCTGTCGAGGACAATAGAATCGAGAGGGAGGGGGTGTTGGCAAGAGCTAAAGGCACAGACAAGGTGGAAGCATGTGAAGGAAGATTACGACGAAGTAGTGGGGATCCAAGCGGATTATTTTTTCAAAGAAACATGTTTTATATTACTTATTCAAAACCCTCAATAGGGATTTTCATCACTCTTGTATCATATGTATCATAGAACAACCACTTTTGTAATTATATGCTCCATTTTTGCAAGCTGAGGAGTCCTCGAGCTTGAGGAGCTTAGGTAGAATGAACATATCAATTTTGGTTATTTTTAGATCTCGTTTAGACCTTCAAATAGTACCTAGAACCTATTTTTTAACTATGCCATTCACTAGATGTGAAATCTATCAAAACTAGTCTAAAAACTATAAATAGAGCTAGAGAGCTCCCATAGGTAATGCCTCATATTGATACAGATAAATCTCACTATGCTCATGTGACTCTGTCTAATATGGTTGTGGACTACTTCATGGGAGTAGTCTGAACTCTGATCATGAGGGTTATTTTTTGAGACCAAAGGGTTCATTGGCACCAATGCTCTATTAGGGTTCTCCTCTACCATTGCATACTTAATTGGAATCGCATTTGCAGGAGGTGGTGGTTGGTTTCCTAAACTGGTTGTGGCCTATATGGTGCTTGATATTGTTGTTAGTATTGAGGTTGATATTGTTGTTGTGGCCTATAATATGGTTGTTGGTATTGGTTCTAATACCTACCCTATTTGTAAGATTGTTGATAAGTTTGTCTAATAGCCTGCCTATTGTATGGGCAATTCTGAGCCATGTGGTCTATGTACTTTCTCCCGATGGTGCAATATAGAGCATTCATTTCTCTCATGTTCTGGTTTTGCAATGGGCATACATTAGCCATATGGTCACCTCCACAAGTATAACATCGCCGCAACAAACTGACCCTTGGTATTTTTCTATTTTTAACTCCTAGCTTTCTTGCAACCTGCTCAACTAGCTCATCTATCTTAGTGGGGGTTCTGGAAGTATGACTAGTAGGACTATCAGAATCCTTATAGAGTTTGGAAAATTCCAAATCCTCACCCAAGTTGTCTTCTATGTCAATGCACATCCACACACACTCTTCTATGGATCTAGGTTCTTTCAAGTACACATATGTTCTTAATTTGGTGCTTAATAAGCCATCTAAAAACAAGGTCACTTGTTTGGCTGGTGTGGGTAACTCTGGAACAAGTCATCTTTCCAAGTACTGTCTGAACTGTCTTCTTGCAAGTCGGATTGTTTCTTGGGGTGTCTGCTTGAAGTTGTGGATCAAGGATGATGTGTTATGCTTGATGCCACTTTGGAAAATTCTATAATGAATGCTTCTAGTAGTTGACCTATATTTTGATAGTTGTGACTCTCCAGAGGCTGAAACCAAGTTAAGGCGGTGCCCATGAGGTTCAAACCAAATGCCTCGAACTTGGTGAACAAGTCCTCGACCTGTTAAGCTCTTAACACTTGTTTGAACTCAGCCACATGATCATAATGATCTCCTAACCCATCAAAGTAGTTTTTCATTGCCTTGACCACTTGAGAGGGTCTAAGGGTTCTTGGATACTCTCAAGGTCTAGGCAATGAAAAATCATGTTCGCCTCTTTGATGTCTATGTGCTCTTTGTCTCTCTCTTTCTGGTCTTTCACTTTCAAATCCTGATCTTTCTCTACCCATCGTGTGTGCAAGCTTACCCTCAGATATCTCTCTGGCTCTTTCCCCCTGGTTTTCATGAGCCTGTGATGATCCTACTCCTTGGAGGCCATGGGAAACATTAGATCTTTGTGGAGGGAAATCAATTCACCCTACCAAGTGTATGCATGCTTGTCACGCTTTGATACCATGAATACTCTCTTTTTGAGTGTTGTCTAAATAGACCACTTTTCCATGGGTATCAAGATCTTTAAATTCATATATCATCACATCTCCTCCTTTGAACACCATGAAATTAACTTATCTCCCACATAACACAAGTATCCATAAGTTGATCTCCTATCATCAGGATTACCTGCCCAATGTGTATCACTATAAATCTTGATGTTTGTATCTGATGTAAAACCATAATACAAACCTTCTTTGAGTGTACCCTCAATGTACCTCAACACTCTTTGTCCTGCAACCCAATGTTCTTTCCTAGGACAATGCATGAATTGAGATAATACTCCAACTGCATATGACAAGTCAGGCCTAGTTAATGTAGCATAGATCAGACTACCAACCAAACTTTGATATAGCTTCATGTCTTTGAACTCTTCTCCTCCATATCTGCTCAATTTATGCTTCACCTCCATTGGAGTAGGTGCTACCCTGCAATCATCCATTTTAAACTTGATCAACAAGTTTTTCAAATACCTTTCTTGAGTTACATACACTCCATGCTGAGTGTATGACATATCCATGCCCAAGAAATATGAAAAGTCTCCCAAGTCACTAATCTTGAACTCTTTCTCCATTTGCTTCTTTAGGCTTTGAATGCCTTTCTCATCTGTACATGTAAGAATTATATCATCAACATATATATGCACATGTAAATGAACCCATCATCACTTGCTTTAACAAGCAAGCTACTATCTACTTTAGATACTTGGAGACCAAGTTCTTTCAAGAACTTCACAAGTCTATAATTCCATGCCCTTGGGGCCTGCTTCAAACCATACAAAGCTCTCTTGAGCTTACATACATGATCTAGATATCTTTCATTTCTGAATCCTTGAGGTTGCTCCATGAAAACATCATATGAAATGTAACCATTTAGAAAAGCATTCTTCACATCTAATTGACATAATTTCCAACCTTTACATGTAGCAATAGCTATGAGTGTCATGATGGTTGTCATCTTTGCCAGAGGACTGTAGGTATCATCATAATCTATACCATATGTATGAGCAAACCCTTTCACAACAAGTCTAACTTTATACCTAGACACACTTCCATCTGCAAACCTCTTTGTCTTGTAGACCCATTTGCATCCAATGATCTTCTGACTATTTGGTTTAGGAACCGAATCCCATGTATTATTCTCCATCAATGCATCATACTCTTCCTACATAGCTTTCTCCCAATTTTCCTTACCTTTTGCCTCTTCATATGTAGAAGGTTCTTATGCTAAACATCCAAATACTTTGCAATGATCTAGAGTAGGTCTCTTACCCCACCATTCCTCATATGGTGTCATACCCTGCAAAGCCTTACATGGTAATCTATTGACCAAATATGTGGCTGTATTTACAGCCTCAGCCCACAAATAATTTGGGCAATTTTTCTCCTTCATCATGGATCTTGCAAACTCAACAAGAGTTCTATTCCTCCTTTGTGCTACACCATTTTGTTGAGGAGAGTACCTACAAGTAATTTCCCTTTTTATACCTGCATTCCACAAGTAATCACTGAACTCATTAGAGAAATACTCTCCCCCTCCATCTGACCTTAGTCTCTTCAACTTTTGACCTGTAATTATCTCTGCATACACATGATAATGTTTGAATGTATTGAATACTTACTTATCTTTGATCACATAGATAGTGATCCATCTGGTAGCATCATCAACATAAATCACATAATACCTTGAACCATTGATGTTGAAATCCTTTGATGCTCCCCACACATCTGTGTGTACCAATTCAAGCTTCTCTGAATACATATAACCATGCTTGGAATAAGATTGTTTATGAGCCTTACCTAATTGACATGCCTCACATCTCTATGTCATATGTTGACCTGCAACATTAGGCAATGCAAGCACTGAACCATTGTTAACCATATCTTTAATACCTCTTTCATTGAAATGTCCAAGCCTTTTGTGCCAAAGATCTAACTCAGAGATCTTATGTCCTCCATAGGTGAACAAGGCATGACCAATGTTACCTTGAATCTTCAATGTGAACAATCTTCCTTCTTTCTTCCCTGAAACAATTTGTTTATACCCATTGCTAGGTTCTTCCACAAAAACTCCTTCATTAGTGAACCTAACTTCATAACATTTTTCAACAATTTGTCCTACACTTATCAGATTCTTTGGAATTGTAGGAACATACAAAACCTTACTCAAGAGAGTACCTCCATCCTTGGCCTTCACTGATCCAGTTGACTTCACATTGTGCTTTGTATTGTCACCTGTTTCAAACTACATGATTAGTTACCTTATTTTCCAAATCAGTCATCAAAGCTATGTTGCCACTTAGGTGATTGCTACAACCTGAGTCAATGTAGAAGACTCTTTGGTCTTCACTTTGCCTTTCACAAGTTGCATTCATTATCAATGTTGAATCCTCCTTTTGATCTGAAGCATAATTATAGTAGGTATTGTTGTATTGTTGACTTTGGAATCCTCTACCGGCATTTCTTCCAAAATAACCTCTACTACCTCTACCTCTAAAATTACCTCTTTGATTTCTGCCACCTCTTCCTCTTGAATTAAAGTTCTGATTATATCCACCATTATTCTGAGTACTATGCCAACAATCATGAGCTAAGTGATTTTTCTTACCACAAATCCAGCAAGCTTTGATTCCATCTTTATTACTTCTACCTCTTCCTCTACCTTTTCCACCTCCTCTTCCTCTTAGGAAGTTAGCTTGGCTAGTTGTACCATCATCTTCATTTGCTTGTTGTTTTCCTTTGCTATTCTTCTTCTTATCCTTTGAATACATTGCTTGACCTGCACTTTTATCACCTTCACCTTTGACATCCTGCTCAAAGGTTAGCATGTGTCCTAGCAACTGATTTAAGTCAGGAGTAAAATGATCTAGTGATAATTCAGTAGACAAAATGAATGGCTTCCATTTGTCGTGAGCTCCCAAACCTGTGAGGATTTGCCTTACCAATTTATCCTCCTCAATATCTTCATCAACTGCTCCTAATGCAATGTCCTTCATCCTTGTTACATAATATGAGATGGATTGAGAGGCTTTCTTCTTGACTGTGGTAAACTCTACCCACAAGGATGTCGTCCTTGACCTTGTGGTGTTTTGGAAATGCTCCTCCAAAGCATTCCAAATATCACTTGCACTTTCAAGACCTCTAATGTGAGGTAGCAAGTAGTCATTAGCTCCCATATAGATAATGCTCCTAGCTTGAGCATCTCTCTTCATCCAAGTCTTCAAAGCTGACAATTCATCCCTAGCTGGAACACTAGGATCTCTGAACTGAGGCTTTTCTTCTTCACCTGTAATATAACCTATCAAGTCTTTAATCATAAGATGAGCTTCCATCCTCATTGACCATTCTGGATACTTCTCTCTATCCAATTTCTCTATCTGAAGAGAATCTCCCATCCTTTCTTCACCTGTGTATTAAATCCTTCAAGCTTTATGAGGAATAAAATTACCTTTTCTTCGAATGAAGTTCCTTTTGTCTTCCTTGATATCTTTTGGCCTCCTTTTCAAGCTTTGCTTTCAAGCTTTCACCCTTTGTATCTTCAAATGTTGAATTCTTTATAACTGCAGTAGTCGGGGTCCTCCTTTCTCCAATTCTGATGCTTCCTGTTAATCTCCAAAAGAACAAGTTATCCTTGAAAGTTAGAACACCTCTATATCAAGAATAACTTAAAACCTTCACCAATTTGGAGGATCAATACTCAATTTCCAAAATCTTGAACAAATTGTGAAGAAGGTGACTACACAGAAAGTCTGCTGCACATAACTCACTCATTGACTTTTAAAATGTGTAAAGTTTTTTATAAAACTTTGCACACAGTGTTGCCTATAGTTTATGCACCTCCTCCAAGTTAAAACATTCCAAAAGACTCAGTAGATCTTGAGGAATGATCTTAACAAGTCACCTATGTCTAAAACTGTAGTTATTTACAGTCGACTTTGACACTTGCAACTTCTAAAGCTTGGTTCTCCCAAACTAGAACCTGTTTAATCAAATGCTTTTAACCATAGGTAGCTTACCTTCAAACTTAAAGCATCAGTGCTTGCTTGCTCAAAACTTTACACTGTGGAAGGAGAACTGACCAAAACATTAGCATCGAATTTTGCACCTCCTGCAACTTCTCTTCTTCATATTTACACATGTAAATATTCCTACACTCAATTCTCTCAGCCTGATCACAACTAGAAGCTGAAAATTTGTACAGAGTTAAATCAACTATAGACTTAGACTTGTACAAAATCATTTCACAGAAGATTCAACACAGAAGGAGAACTCTTAGAAATATTGGGTGCAACTTTTCTTCATTTCCGAAAAACTTTACATCTGACTGATGAGAGAGATCTTAATCACTTCTAAAGTGTCTAATGACTCATACAACTTCTAATTTCTCTATTCACATGCTCTCTCATATTTTCTCCGATATTTTTCCTTGTATATATAGGCAAATATGTACAAGCTCATAAGCATACAAAAGTATAAGTGAGCTAACTCTAAGTTAATGTACATATGTATACATATCTTCATTCTCTAAACATATACTTTCTTCATGCTTCATGACTTGATCTTTTCTTCAATCCTTAACTTCAAAACTTCATCAAAACTTCAATTGTTGATTGCCTTGCACCAAGAAGTCTCTGTGATGAGAATGAGCCTATTTCGTTTGATGAAGCCCAAAATTTAGAAAATTGGATAGTTAATATGCAATCTGAATATGAAGCTATAATGAAGAATGGTAACTGGTCTTTGTGTGACTTGCCTCCTGGAAAGAAGGCCATTGGCATTAAGTGGGTATACAAGCTGAAGCATAAGCCTGATGGAACATTTGACTAGTATAAGGCTAGGCTTGTTGCAAAGGCTTATGCTTAAGAAGAGGCATTGATTGTTATGAGACCTTTGCTCCCACTTGTTGAATGACTACTCTTCATAGCATCTGTGCACTTGCAGCTCATCATGGTTGGAATGTACATCAATTGGACATTAAAATTCATTTTTGAGTGGTGATTTGCATGAAGAAGTGTATGTTTTTTAGCCTCGCGGCTTTGTGTAGAAAGGGCATGAAAACCAAGTGTGCAGGTTAAAGAAGGAATTATATGGTTTAAAGCGAGCACCACATGCTTGGTATGAAAAGATACATGCCTATCTAATTGCAAATGGTTTTGAGAACAGTCCAATTGAAAGCACCTTATATGTTAAGCATGCAAATGATGTGCTTCTTATCATTGTTATGCATGTTGATGACATGCTGCTCATTGGTTCTCACGAGAAGAATATTGCTCATTTTAGGGCTGATTTGCATGCCTCATTTGAGATGTCTGATTTGGGGCATTTGCATCATTATTTGGGCATTCAGTTTATGCAAGTTGATGGCAAAATAGATTTGTGTCAAACAAAATGTATTGACACATTATTGTAGCCTTTTGCCCTTGAATACTATAAACCTATTGCCACTCCTATGGAGACAGGTTTACAATTGAGTCTTCATGATGCTTGAGATGCATTTGATGTTGTTCTCTATCAACAGGCTATTGGATGCTTGATTTACTTGTGCATTACTCAGCTAGATATTCAGTTTTTTATCTCACAGATGATGCATTGCCCAGGTGTCAAGCATTGGAAGGCGGTTAAGTGCATCTTTCACTACTTGAGTGGTACCCAACTACTTGGATTGTTTTATCCCAAGGGGGGATCACTATTGCTAGATTTACATGCTTTTTTGACTATGACAAGACTGGTTGCTATGATACTCGTGTGTCCACCAATGGTTTTTGCTTCATGATTGGTAGCTCATACATATCATGGTTGAGCAAGTTGCAGCCTACTATGGCCACTTCCAATTGTGAGTCTGAGCATAGGGCAGCTTTCATAGCGACTCTTGAGTGTGTGTGGCTCAGACGCCTTATGGCTGACTTGGGTTTTGGTCACTCTTCTGCCACCACCATCTTCACTATCAGTTAGAGGGCATTAGCAATTGCGAAGAACCTTGTGTTCCATGCTCACACTAAGCACATTGAGATGCAATATCATTATGTTAGGGAGAGGTTCTCTACTAGAGATATCAATTAGGCATATATGCCCACATAGGAGAATATTGCAGATCTTTTCACAAAGGCTCTGCCTAGGGAGAAGTTTGAAGCTTTCAGAAAAGATTTCGGCTTACTTACTTTTGTGGAGTGATTCCACATAGCTTGGCACTTCCTTAACTTTAGGAGTTTTTTTCCCCCAGCTTGTATATATGCCTATAGCCCTAATGGTTCATATATATTTGTACATTCTTGTGGTAATACATTCAGTATTTTTTGTTGTGCGCCAAGCTTCTTCTTCATCCTTGTGTTGTTTGGGTGCTTTCGCACACCTCAAACTCCAATAAACAATAGTCATTTGGAATGTAGGAGCAAAGGTCTCATCAAAATCAATGCCTTTTTCTTGAGCATAACCCTTTGCAACAAGCCTAGCCTTATACCTATCAACTGTTCCATCAAGCTTACACTTCAGCTTGTATACACACTTAGTCCCAATGGCGTTCTTGCAGGGAGGCAAGTCACATAAAGACCAGGTACCATTTTTCATAATAGCATCATATTTTGATTGCATAGCAGCCATCCAATATTTAGAATTTTGTGTTTCATCAAACCAGAAAGGCACATTCTCATCATAGAGACTAAAGGTAGCCATAACGTAGCAATTTGATGCAAAAGAAGCACCATGAGAGCCTGAATGAGTAAGATATGATAGAGACGCATCTAATTTTCTAACTCACAAAGTCTGCACCAACCATTTAGGCATAGTTTTTGCCTATATCAATCCTCTCATCAAGAAGTGCATCACATAAATCTAGATCAGAAATGAAATGATCTGTGTCATCACATGAAACCTATAAAGGTTGAGAAATCACCTCATTTTGACCAACACTAGACTATCCACCTATAAAAAGAGGTAGCAAAGTATCATACATATCTTTGGAGCTAACACATGTCTCCTTAGTACACGAAAGTAATGGTTGAATAGCATCTACCACAAAAACAACCTCATGACTAACCAGAATGTATTTAGTCTATGGATGATACAGATGATAGCCATTGCTTTCAGAATTGTACCCAATAAAATACATTTCACTACTTTATCGTCCAATTTCCTATGTTGTTGTTCAGGCACTAATGCATATACCACACAACCAAAGACACACAAGTGATCAACATATGGCTTGTGACCATGCCAAGCCTCATATGGAGTGATAGAGAGCAATGCTTTAGTGGGACACCTGTTGAGTACATATGTTGCACACATAACAGCCTCAAGCTAGAAACTATGTGGTAAAGCCTGACTCTTGACCATACACATTGCCGTCTCCATGAGTGAAATCTTCTTCCTTTTAGCAACTCCATTTTGTTGAGACGTATGTGGCACTGTACACTAGTATTTTATTCCAGGTTCAACCAAAAATGCATTAAAATCCAAAGACATATATCCCCCCCCCCTCAATCTGAATGGAGGGTGCCCATTTTACATGCTGATAGATTCCCCCCCTAAATCTCAATGGACGGTGCCAAAACCAGAAACTGTTTGAAGCACACAAAATACTTTGGACTTTGCTTTCAATGGATACACCCATGCATGCCTGGAAAAATCATCAATGAAAGTCATGAAGTAAAGATAGTTTCCAAAAGGGGTGCAAGCATATCAGACTAGCAAAATTTAGATGACCAAAGCATGCATGCCAAAGCTTTGCATCTGACATAGCCTGAGAATCATGTACTCCACATGCTGAATCATTCACAAGTTTCTTATTATCTATGAGCTTATACAACCCATGACATAAAATGCCAGAAGTAATAATAACATCGCCATTTGACAGATAATGAACAATACATTTATTATCAAAAAATTTCACAACCAAGCCAATCTTGGCTAAAGCTAAAACTCATAACAGATTCTTCTTGATCCTTGGCGCAAATAAAGCATCCCACAATGTAAAAGAACTACCATCATCAATATTCAAAATGATCTTACCAACTCCCATGATAGGATAAGAGGAGTTGTTGGTGCATTTGAAAGTATTCCTTTTAGGGGCAAGCTCAAGTGAAGTGAAGAAACTACGCTGTGAGGTAATATGTTTGGTTGCCGCACTATCAAAGTACCAACTATTTGAGTCTACTACAGACATACATTGTTCATGAGAAGATGGATCATACCTGCAAACAGTGGTAAATGCCCATTCTTCATTCTACACAAGATTAGCATACTCTATTTTGGGTGTAGAGGCCTCTGCAAGAACGATTCCAGCCTCTTTCTTCCTTGCCTCTTTAGCAGCCATTTTTGGAAAACTCTTTATGACATGATCATTTCCTTTATAGTACTTGCAAAATAATTTTTTTCTTTTCTGTTTTCTTCTCATCTCTATCATCCTTCTTTGACTGTGCAGAATTATCATATTTCTGCTTACTAGTAGATCAGCTCCATTTTCTTTTGCCTTTCTAATTAGTGAGGAAAGCTTGATTTACGACACGCATAATGGACCTGTTCTGCCTAGATTGATCTTCTTGCAACACAATAGAGACAAAGTCCTCAATTATTAAGGAATTTGGATTTCCTTTCATCATAAAACCAAGAGTAGAAGCAAAACTCTTATACGAATCAGGAAGACCATTCAAAACAATCTGCACAAGTTAACTAGCAAGACTTTATCGGCTGAAATCAATTTCTCCTTTAAATCTTTGATCTTTGCCAAAAAACTATCCATGGAATCTCCTTCATTAATGTGCTCACTTTCCAACTATTTTTTAAGGTAAGCAACACGAGCCTCATTCCTGCCTGGTATAAAGTGGTAAATGTATCCCAAACATCCTTTGCTATTCTGCAAGAGATAATGTCAGGAATAATGGCACGTTTGATAGACAAGGCTATCAATGCATGTGTTTGAGCATCGTTTCCATTCCAATGATTTGCTCTATAGTAGGTGCAACAAGAACCGTAGCACAAACATGAACATGAAGAATATCTCCGTCTTCAATGCCATCTACATCATCTTCAATAACTATAGTTGCAAGTGTAATAGGATGTTTTTCAACACCCTCCACAATATTCCACAGTCCTTTGCAACCAATACATGATGCATCATATCAGAATCATTTGTGTAATGACCTTTATGAACTCTCAATGAGAGAAGCCATAAAACCATTCTCTTGTAAAAATAGAAGCTTAAAATCTTCAAATGTAAAAAGGAATCATGTGACCTTGGTAGGTTCAAATCACGAAATTCAAGTAGGAGCAATCAACTAGATGTGATTTCCTAGAATGGGGTAACTTTTAGGTGGAATGCCCTCGAAATTTGAATTCAAAAACTTCTATAAAAGCTCATGAAAAGAGTCGTGGGCAGAGCAGTCCTTTAGAGGAGATTAGAATTGAGATTTGGATCATCATTGAAGCACACATTGTGCTTCTCCTTCCCATGCTTCATTCCCATCAATTTCATGTATCATATGTGCAACACAAATTGATTTCTTTGATCATACTTGGAGTTCTCTACAACTACTGTCTCAGGTTTACTCAATGTTTCTCATATCAACTTTTATCATTTATTTCTCTCAATGTACTTATTCTTTTCAAGTGATTTAAATTGCTATAGGTAAAGCGATAAGTCTATTTGCTTCTTCTCAATTTTCATTCCATTTGGTTGTTTATATTGTGAGCTATATCAATTTGAAGTACCCTATGTATGTAGGCAGTTTACTCCTAAAAAGTCAGGATGAAACCCCAATGTTCCTAAATTAATTTCTCTGAGTATAGCCCATCAAATTTCATCAAATTTATTGATTTAGATTCATTATATATTCAATTGAATGTGTGCAAAGTTTCTCTGGTTAATTTTTAGCAGACTTTGATGAGGTTGTGTCTCTTCTTTTGCAAGAGGAGCAATCTAGAGTGAATAGGAGTGGCTTGATTGAGGGAACTTAATCACTGGCTATCTCACAAAAGGGGAAAAGAAAGTATGGTTCAGCTTTGGGTTCATCAAAACCAAAGCTTCAACCTTCCTCTTCCACTCATTCCTCTAATTATGCTGATTTGCAAAAGAAGAAGAGATGCAAATATTGCCAAAAGGTTGGTCATACTATTGATGAGTGTAGAAAGCTTGCTAAGCACAATCAAAAGAAGAAGGAATCGGGCATGTCTATTTCTAAAAATTCAGCAAATGAAAAGAATGATGAAGCTAACATGGCTCAAGATTTTTGAGCATTTGTTGTTGCATGTCATTATGATGCATCTTTGCATTCTAAATGTATGGTTGTGAGTGAGGCTGATTCGGATTGGTTCTTTGATAGTGGTGTTTCAAAGCACATAACATCATGCAAAAGATTTTTTGCATCTTTGAAAGATGCACCCAAAGGAGAACATGTGATGCATGCAAACAATGCATCTTATTCTATCATTGGGGTAGGAGAAATTGCTCTTACGGCTGCAAATGGAGGTGTGATTCTCTTAAAAAGTGCATTGTATGTACCTAGTATCAAGAAGAACTTAATTTCGATTCCGTTGATTACCAAAGTTGGACTTAATGTACACTTTTTTGATGATAAGTCTATGGTTCATGATTTCAACAATGGTGGTATTATCATGATGTCGGGTACATTATGTAATGGTTTGTATCGCATGGATACATACAAGAGGGTTGCGCCAAATACCTTGGTTGCTCATACTTCTTCCATGGCTGAAATGGAGCTTTGGCATGTTCGTTTTGGTCACATGAACTTCAATAGTTTGCTTTAGTTGCAAAGAAGGACATGGTTATTGGTTTGCCAGCACTTGAGTCCATTGAAAAGCATGCATGTGAAGGTTGCATTCTTGGAAAAATGCATCATGCTTATTCTCCAAAAGATAGTCATACACTGTTGCAGAGAAAAGAGGCACAAAAGAGGAGCCCCAAAATTTTCAAATTAATGGGCATAAATTTCTTCTTCAGAATCCTAGAAAATTCCCTCAAAGCTATGTAACTACACTAGAGGAGTCCTCTAGATGCATAAGCCCAAATCATTGTAATATATTTCTTGTAAAACAATAGGAAGTTAGAGATTATTCAATAAAGTTCCGGTCACTTGTGTGAAAGGACCATTTTTAGGGCACATGTATATAAGTCACTTTGTGACTCTTTGTAAACACTTTTTGCCATTGTGAAGAAGGAGAACTAAAATTTCGAATTTGCTTCTTTCCTGCTGACTTTCATCTTCTCCATGATCTTGTGTGTATGTGTGAAACTTGGAATGTGTGTGTAGGACTGTTTTCTACCCCTTCCCATCACTTTTGAGCAACTGTAGTGTGTGTGTGTGAACGAATATGAGTTGTGAAGTAAGTATAGGTGTTTCTTGCCATTCACTGTTTTTACCATAACTTGAGGAGTGGTTGTCAGATTTGAGTGAGAATACTACAATAGATGCGTCTCATCAAGAGCTTCAAAATGAACCTAGTATTGGCCATATTTGGAGTTCGAAGCTAGAAGAAACATTCAAATTTGTGCTTACTACTGTAAGTGGTATTGCAGCAGACATTTTCAGAGATTTAGTGAATTGGAGAGGTAGGTTAGTCTTTCCACATGCATTATAGCTGAAACACTTCACTTTCCATCATGTGTGCACACGTCCTCATACACTTGGTTCAAGTGGTTCTTCGGATTGATAATTAAGCGTGTGTCAATCCACCCCTATACGCACTTGTGGGGCAAATGGGATTTAGTCTCTTTGACACAAGTCCTTAAGATCGCGTGACTTAGGTACACACATTTTTGGTGCTGTTGCTAGGGAGCAAACTCAACGAAGGTGCCTTTGTGATGGTTATAAATCTGGAGTGAAGGAATCGTAATTGTAGAAGTGAATTCATTCAGTGGCAAGTAGTCAGACACTTCAACACTTGTTATTTCACATCCCTGAGGTGTGTGTGATGAGTTTTTAGGTTTAGGATTAGGAGTGAGGGAGAGAAGGAAGAGTTAGGGTTAGGTCAAGGAGAGAAATGGAGTAGGAGGAAGTGGGAATCACTAAGAAAAATCTCAAAAAAATCCCAAAATTAGTGTAGAATAGGCTTCAGGCATCACAAACTATAAAAACCAAAAAAATTAGTTCATTTGACACTTGCTCTGGAACTGGTATCGTGTGTAGATAGCGACTGGTATTGCCAGTGTGGTATCACACCTTGCAAGCAAAAAAACTACTTTGTGAGCTCACATCCTAAGCATGGCATCCCTGAAGGTAAGCTACAACAAGATTTCAGTATCCAAACCCCTTTAGAAACACATATACACATGATGAAAGACATTTTCAGTATCGTGGGTTAGGAGAGATTTTGGTATCGTATCGTTAGAGATTTTGGTATCGTATCGTATAGTGCACTGGTATCGTATCGTCCAAAGTGGGGTATCATATCGTGAGGAATCTGGTATCATATCGCCGAATGTTCTAGTATCGTATCATCACTAGCAGAGGTATCGTATCGCTCCATAATCAATATTGTATCGCGGTAACTCTTGGTATCATATCGTCTCAAGTTTTGGTATCGTATCATCGGTGTGGTATTGCCGAGAGCAGTATCGCGAGAGTGGTATCGCCTAGAATGTTTCAAGCTATCTAAGGAGAATATTAGAGATAAATTGAGGAGCCAATTGGGGGATAGTGAGAGACCAAGATAGCCCAAGAGAGTTAATGAACTTGAGATCAAGACGGGTGCTAAGTAGCCGGAGGAGTGTTATTTCATCAGTAGGAAGTGCAACTCAGGCAAGTCATCACTCTATCTATTCTGACACCTCTAGTGACTCAGAAAAAGAGATACCAATGGCTTCAGAAGACATGCAAGGTTCTATTCCTAGGAGAAACTTCATGTCCATGGTAGAGGGGGAATACCATACCTCTCTGCAATATGTGTCCACCAATTCCCAAGAGATCCCCATCTACTTGGATGGCTTAAATAGATCAGTAGCTAGGATGGTAACTTCGACTGATTCGACAATAGTGCCTAGACTAGCAGTCAAATATGAAGGAGGAGTGTACATGGACACGTTAGGTCACATCTACGTGGTAACAAAATACCCAGATCGGATCAACGAGAGAGGGGGATTAGAAGGACAAGGAATCTCAGGAAGATTGGACCGTGAAGAGTTAGTAACCACACCCAGAGGCAAATCAGTAGTGACTTGAGTCTTGAGAGGGGATTTGATACCTCAAGACGATTACCTACTAGAGGTCTACTTAATCCATGGATCAGACTTATTGTTACAAACTGACTCACCCACACGAGGACAAGAGGAAAGTCCAATGACCTTCTATGAGTTAAAAGATCCTGAAGATGAGTCTAGAGTCACACACCTAGACAAGAACCAAAGGAGATACTGGCCAGTTGATGCCATTGATAGGGATCAATTGAAGTATATGGGTTTGCATGTATCCCCACAAGAGAGTAGGCAACTACCTCTCAAAATCCCTTTGGGGCACAACAAGAGTCAGAAAATATAGTGTCGGGACAGACAAGCCATCAGAGCATTCCCAACCGAACCCATGTGCAATCCACAATGCTAGGGCTACAGCCACACAATCAAACTCACCCTAGACTAGGCAACCACCATCGGCTCCCAGTGAGGTCAAGACAACCACTAGGAGTGCAGCCAAGAATGCCTCCAATTAGACCAGCAATTCCTATAATGCCTAAACAATCAGAACCCATAAGAAGATTAAGACCGATTCAAGTGGCTAAGTGTATGAGAAATCATTATGATGGAATGGGAGAACCTTACGATCACATATCTGAATTTAAACAAGCTCTATGAGCTAAGCAAGTGGATGATTTCTTTGTGTAGTATGAGTCCTTTGGACTTACTCTCACAGGAACGGCTTTGACTTGATTCCAGCCGTTAGATCCCAATCAATTTGGAGATATTGAGCAATTCTTTCAAGAATTCATAGGGGAATTCACTAAAAGCAGAATTAAACACAACTCTTCATCTTTGATCCATAGCTTCAAAAAAAACCCAAATGAAACGGTGAAAACAGCTGCTCGAAGGTTCAATCAATATGTCGATAGATATCCACTAACAAAAAGACCCACAGAGCAAAAAATGATATCATTCTTCTCGGACGGGCTGACGAACGGGACCTTGAGAACATTAGTCTATGTGAAGAGGCTGCAGACATTGAGTGAATGCCTTCAAGAGTGTATTGACCTAGAGGATAACCTAGTGGATGATCTCAAAAGTACACCCAGTCCTACAAAATCATAAGACACTAGAAGTACAGTAACATCCAACTCTAGTAACATAGAGGAGTTAGCAGAGCTGGTAGCCAAGAAGTTAGGAGTTCATGGACAACGGAACTACCAGCACCCAACGATGAGAATACCCATGTTGCGAAGATGTAGCCTATGTGGAGGAGGCCATCCTACTCACTTGTGCATGAGAGGAGGAACAGGCTTGCCTCAAGCCTACCCTTACAATAGGCAGCCACATCAAGGAACCGTTCTATATTGCCATATAGAACAAAAATACACCAATCATACTGTTGGTAGTAGCCAGAGGCATAGAAGACATGGAAACATGTGAAGATAGAGCACAATGAAGTAGCCGGGAGCCAGTCAGATCATTTTTTCAAACAAATATATTTTAAAATACTTTTCAAAAACCTGCAACAGTGATTTTTATCACTTCTGTACCATATGTAACATAGAAAAACCCTTTTTGTAATTTATAGCTCCATTTTGTGCAAGCCGAGGAGTCCTCGAGCTTGAGGAGCTCAGGTAGAACGAGCCCACCAATTTTGACTATTTTTAGACACCGTTTACCCTTTCAAATAGCACTTAGAACCTATTTTTTAACTATGTCGGACACTAGATGTGAAACCGGTCAAAACTAGTCTAGAATCTATAAAAAGAGCTAGAGAGCTCATTTTTGAGGTTAGCTTGTTTGAGTAGAGAAGAGCTTAGAGCTATTTTGAGCTTGTAAGAGTGTTCTTGAGTAATAGAGTTGATTTCCTACCTTCCATTGTGTCTTGCTTGTCTCTTCGTTGTGTGTGTATGTGTGTGTGCATCTCTATGCTTCTCACCTTCACTCTCACTTCATCTCATATTCACGATCTTCATATCACTCCTATCTCTTCCCCGGATTGACATTAAGGAGGTGGAGCTTCTTAACGTGGTTCTCACCATTGTGCTAGAGCAACACCAAATTTGGGGCCATGGCCGGGGATCGAGTCTAGGACGAATGTGTGATGGTAAGAGTATAACAAGAAGTGGCTTTGGAAGGTAAAAATTTCAGTTTTTGTTGTTGTTTTTAGTTAGCTTTTAGTGTTTTTCACCTCCCCCACACTCTACCTTCATCACCGCATCATCTTCCTCCGCTTCGAAAAAATCTGAAAATTCACCATATCCACCCATTCTCCTCATTTTCCCTCATTTGTGCATGCGAGAGAGAGAGAGAGAGTTTTTGTGCTTGCATGTGCTTTTGAGTTTTCTTGCAGGTACAGTGCTCCAGAGCATCAGATAGGGTGCAAAAAGGTAAGAAAATCACTTTCTGTCAAAAAATGCCGACTATGTCAAACCATCGCGATGTTCTGCCAAGTTCAAAATTTGAGGTAAGCAAGTTCACCACGCTATAGAGCATCCTTGCGCATATAGGAATCCACTTTTGCATTTCAAACATTTGCATTTTGGTGGACCATCGCGATTGGCTCACACATTGCAATTGTGTCACACCATCGCGATTGGCTCACGCCATCGCGACGGCTTGGCCCGAATCGTGATGGCTCGGCTTGACCATCCTGACGGTCTCACGCCATCGCGACGGTTCACTTCAACCATGGCGACGGTCCTTGACAATCGTGATGATCCTGTCCACCCCACGCCATTGCGATTGGCTCATGTCATCGCGCCGATGCTGCCACATGGCAAGCTAGACCATCATGATGATACCCTCAGACCATCGCAACATCTCAAAATTCGAACCACCGCGATTGGCTCACGCCATCGTGCCTCGTGACCATCGCGATGGGCTCACGCCATCACGATTGTCGCATTGACCATTGACTGACACCATTGCGATTGCTCGCCGATTAGACCATCGCGATTGTTCACTTCAGACTATCACCATAGTTCGTGCCTTCGGACCATCGCGATTGTGCCACGCCATCACAACGGTTCACCTTAGCCATCGCGACGGTCCTAGACCATCGCGATTGTCCCAGACCATCGCGATTGTCCATCCCAAACACAATTTTTAGGGTTTGATTTTTTGGGAAAATTTGAGGCTATTTTTTGAAAATTTTTAGGTGATTGCACTCATAGGAGACCCCTTAGCTCATAATTGAAAAAAAACTTGTTTGTCAGTTTTTACCCCTGAGGGCCTGAACGGTCATATCTTTTTCATCCAAAGCCCGTTTTTTGAGATTTATAGCTCGTTAGAAAGCTCTTTACGTTGTTTTTTAGAAAGGATAAATTGAGATTGACCATCTTTGGGACTAGAAAGCCAGGGGGCATTGAAGTTTTGGGCAAAAGGGAAGGGACCTTTAAAAGTGTATATATCAAAGTGCTTGGTCATCCAATTGAGAATTGGTCTAATATTGAATTTTTACAGGTCTGGCAAGGGCTATCAAGGGCAATCAAAGCAAGGCAGTGAAGAACGCAAAGCTTGGGAAGCGCGACTTCTTGGACATCACGGCGACCAAAGCAGCTGACTTGAGGTTGGAAGAATACTCAACCCCCTCAGTCAATTATTAGCCTAGGATAAATGGTAGCATTGTGGATTAGATTAACGACAATAGGAACGATCAAGTTCAAGAGATTAAATTTTTCAAGTTCAAGACTAAAGTAAAGGTGTGTGATACGAAAACCTAAAGAAAAAGTACTTAAGTCTAACAGAATGAGAACTCAAAAGTAACACGGAAAGTCAATTCCTGATGCTTACGGCAAGACAAAACAAGAACTTAAAAGAATTAAAAAAGAAACAAGCAAATCAATAACAAAGAACCATTGATGATCAAAAGAATCGTGAAGTAAATTCATGAACCTTAGATCGGGCAAGTATATAGGTAAGTCAAACCGACGAAGCCTTAGATCATCAGAAGCAAGTGTAGGAACTATTGCACGATCGTGGGCTCAACAACTGAATAATAGTTACCCCTAGGAGTTAAGCTCAGATACAAGTGAATCAAAAATGGCTTTTAGCACTGAAAAACCAGAAGGAGGGTCAAACGTAGCATACTTGGAAAAGCCTGAAGGACCCTTTAGGACTCAATTAGAATTTTTCCGAACAAACCGCTTAGGTGCTCGCATCTATGAGGATGGTTTGTGAAGACAAGTCGTGCAAATGCACAATCCTGATCAACCCATTGGATTGGAACGTCCAATGGTGAAATTTGAGAGAGACGCATACATAGACAAGGAAGTAACGATGTACATCGTAAGTACTCAGCCAAATAATACCAATGAGTTTGGCATAATTCAGTTAGAGACGGAAGCGAAAGCCCAAGGAAAAGAACCATTACAAGAACCTAGGACACCTAGAGGGAAATCTGTACTGACAAGAGCACTAATCCCAGAGTGGATCCCTCAAGACAACAGAAGCATAGAGTTTTTTGTGAATAAAGAGACAGATGAAGCATTTTGGAGGTACAGAACGGAACAATCCAGTGACGTAGGCTCCATCATGGTTTAAGAGTTCAAGTACTCGGATACACCTGGAAAGGTTGTATACATAGATGAAACTTCTGAAAGAGTATTTGTGGTACCAAACCACGCAAGAAATACCTACACATGGAGAGGTGAATTAGTCTTCCCTCCATCTCAAGCAAACGTAAGCGCGAGCCATCAAGGGGCAGGAACATCCTTAGCCATGGCACTCAAAGAGACAAAAACAAAGAGAGACCTGAAGTAAGTTTCAATCATCCCATAGGGAGAGATAGAACCACCATAGACACGGATAGAGTGGATAGACAAAGAGAACAGAGAATACCAAGTGGTAGAGATGATTTTCCTCTACCTAGACCACATGAACACGCAAGAATATTAAGACCCACTCAACTAGTAAAATCCATGAAAAAATATTTTGATGGGATAGGGGATTCCTTTGATCATGTTGCGGAATTTAAGCAAGTGCTACGAACAGAACAAGTAGAAGATATGTTCACACAATACAATGCATTTGGACTAACGTTAAAGAATACCGCTTTAAGTTGGTTTCAACCATTGCAACAGAGGCAGTTTAGAGATATACATCACTTTCTAGAGTCGTTCATCACAGAATTCTCTAAAAGTAGGATCATACATGATACTTCTTCATTGATTCATAGTTTCAAACAGACCCCTCAAGAAACAGTTAGACTGGCAGGACGTAGGTTTAGACAATATATTGAAAGATGTCCAATGCAAGAGTTACCCTCACAGGCCAAGCAAGTATCATTCTTTTTAGATGGCCTCTTGAGCTCGAAACTACGCTCTTATGTATACATGAAGGAACCCAGAATGTTATAGCAATGTGTGAGAACTTGCATAGACATTGAAGACAACTTAGGAGACGAATTGGAACTCTCAAAGGTCTATAAGGACTCAAATTGTTCATCTCTAGCATCTTCAAAATTGTTTAGTTCGATAGAAGACCTATCCAAAAAAGTGGCCCAGAAACTAGGAGTTTCTAGTAAACAGATGCCTAGGTTAACAACAAACAAGCATTGTTACACCTATGGTGGCAATCATATGGCGAATGTGTGTCCCAATGTAACACAACCGCAAGCCAACCCTAGTGGCCAATACTGTACAATTGAGAGACGATACACAAATCATATGGCTCGAGACTGCCCATACAACAAACAGGTAGTGAGACAGAACTACCCGCAAGCATACGCATAGCCAGGTAGGTATCAAGGCCAATATAATACTCAGCCTCATTACTATAGGCCTCCACAGAACTATACTTATCAGGCTCAATAGATACCTCAACCTGTTTTAGCCCAGTAGCCACCCCCACTATTGAATGTCATCTCAGTCAAATATGCTGCTGCAAAAGAGAACCTAAGTAGGGCTTTAGTGCCTTCTTCACCCTTGATCACAGAAAGTGACCCGAACTCAAACAGTTTTGACTCTACTCATGTAGATAGTCCACCGGCTTATTACACGGAGTCACTAGAACATGTAGAGACATATCAATACGATAGTCCACCATTGGAACCCAGTTGGGAGCCCGATTATGCTAACGTGATGTACACAAACCCAAACCCACGGCCCCAATTGAGACAGCAAAGACCACAGGGCCCTAGAGGACCATGCTTTAGGTGCCAAGGAGATCATTTCATAAAGGACTGTCCACATCCTCCGATATCAGGACAGTCACAATATTATAAGATACAAGGCTTTTGTGCGGATTGTGGCAAAGAGCATATAATCAAAGATTGTCCTAAGAACCCTGCTAATGACTCAAATGTAACACCGATCAATGTGATAGGTATTATACACAATGCAGATGGATCTGACCCTATATACGTGCCTATCCAAGCTATAACAAGAGCCCAGGCACTCTTACAGAAACAACTACTTAATCAGGAAAAAATAATTGGAACCAGTGAAGTTGGAGAATCTAGTAGTAAAAAAACGAAATCATGGAGAGATTCAAGAGAAAGAATTAAGAGAAAATGGAGCAAAAAGATAACTGAGTTGGAAGGAAGTTTAAGGAATCTAGAGCCAAAATCCTAGAATTGACTTCTCAAGAATCTAACCAGGAGAATCTAGCTCAGAGATCAGGATCAATTTTAGCAAAACCCATACCAAAAAACCTAGACATGATGTTTCAAGCCAGATTAAAAGAAGGACCTCAAATAGCGAAAATGAGTAAGAACTACCCTCGAGCAGACTTAGAAATTGAGAGGACTAAACTTTGCATGAAGATGGTAGAATTAGCACAGGCTATGTTCGAAGCCTCTAGATATCTAAATTGGAATAACATGGCAAAATCGGAATTACACTTTCAAGGACTGATGGAGAGATTAGAATACCTGATTGATAGAAAAGAGAAAAAGGATCAGCATAGGAACCCTATTGTTTCAGAGACACAGGAAAGAAATACACCATCCTTGTCTCAAGCACCCAACACAGAGAGTGAAGACAACCTATCTTCCATACATAGGTATTCACATGAATTTCTGAGAGAAATCCAAGAAGAGAAGTGGAGAAAAGAACAAGGAATCCATCCTCCTATTCAAGAAATAGATGACTTGCAAGAGCAATTTACCCAAGACATCCCCTCTATTTACGATGAGGTAGAGGAAGAACAACTGGGTGAATTAGCAAGCCATTAGTGATTTGTGAGGTCCCTACACATGTGTTTTTGAGAAAAATCATGTGATTTGTTAGCCTGTTTTGAACCCTGTTTTAGCTCCAGAACCCTGAACTGGCATAACTTTTTCATACGAAATCCAATTGCTGTGATTCTTGTCTTGTCGGAAAGCTCATGGGGTAGATCAAGATTATTAGATAGGGTATTTTGAAGTTGACCATACCCCGGGGTAGGAAAACTAAGGGATCCTTGGGATTGTTTTCCATAAAGGCAAAAGGCAAGTTGGTCTCTGAATTACATGCATGAAAGTGATCTGTCTGTCCTTTGAATTTAAGTCTTGAGCTAATCTTGGGACTGGTACAGGTCTATTGAGAGCAATTGAGAGCATCCAAGCAAGGCCTTTGTGCAAACTTGAGAATCAGGTTCTCGAGCACCAAAGAACAAGGGATCAGCAAGAAAGGTCGGAATATTCTCAACTCCCTTTGTCAATTCCTAGCTTAGGCTAAGTTCGAGTAGTGCTAGGAGTAAGTTAAGACACGATAGGCACGTGACAAGTCAAAGACTATCTAAGAAATCAAGTTCAAGAGATAACATGTGTGTGACCAAGAAATTTAAAGGAAAAGACTTAACGTGGAACGATCAACTTCAAGGGCGGAAATACACTCAAGTATACCTGACAACGTGATATCAGACAAGACCATAAACACGGTAATCAACTAAAAAAGAATCAAGTAACTGATACAAAAGAACTCAGCAACGAGGTTGTACTTGGGCAAATTTGGGCTATTCAATTAGGCTTATGAACCTTAGATCAGGGCGACTTCTAGGGAGAGATAGACAAAGCCTTAGGTCTTCAGAGGCTAGTGTCAACCACACTGCTAGGTCTTGGGCCCAGCAGTTGAGCCACCACTCGCATTACCCTAGCTCTGAGACTAGTGAATCAGAGATGTCTCAAGGCATGGACAGACCTACAGGAAGTTTAGGAGTGCCATATCTGTATAGGGTGGAAGGCCCCTACAAGACGCAGCTGGAATACCTTAGGACCAACCGATTACATGCTAGCATCTATGAGGACGGCCTAGGAAGATCTGTAGTACAGATTAAAAACCCTGACCAATCCATTGGACTAGAGCACCCAGCTGTCAAGTTTGAAAACGGAGCATACCTAGACAAGGAAGGGACAATATATGTAGTCACCAGTCACCCAGATAGGACAGATGAATTTGGGAATGTGATCTCAGAAGCGGATTTAGGTGACCTGGAGCAAGGAAACATGGATGTAGAACCTAGAACCCCCCGAGGCAAATCGGTTCTCACTAGGATTATCACACCAGAGTGGATTCCCCAGGATAATAAGAGCATAGATTTGCTCCTAAATCAAGAAACCGATGAAGCCTTTTGGAGGTATAAATCAAATAGGCCAAGTGATGTAGGGTCAATCCTGATCTATGAGTTTAAAGATCCAGATAGCCTAGGCAGAGTGACCTACCTAGATCACGCTTCAGAGAGGATCTTTGTGGTTATAGAACATGACAGGCATGCTTACACTTGGAAGGGTGAATTCGTTTTCCCCCAACCAAGATCGAACGTGTCCCATGGTCACCCTGGAGCTGGAACATCCCAAGCTCATGGAACTCAAAGAGATAGAAGTAGAGATAGGCCAGAAGTGAGCTTTGCCAACCCAGGGGGCAGAGAAAGAACGAGGACAGAAACAAATAGAGGAGAGCATGAGGTACTTAGATCTCCCAGGAATCAAAGAAATGCGGATGAGTTCCCTCTACCATGACCTAGAGAGCACACAAGGACTTTGAGACCGACTCAGCTAGTTAAGCCCATGAAGAACTACTTCGATGGCACTGGAGATCCATACGATCATGTGGCTGAGTTTAAGCAAGTCTTGAGAGCTGAACAAGTTGAAGATCTGTTCACGCAGTACAATGCCTTTGGTCTAACCCTTAGGAACACTGCCCTGACATGGTTTCAGCCACTAAACAAGAGGCAGTTCAGGAGCATAGACCAACTCCTAGAGGCTTTCATTATTGAATTCTCTAAGAGTGGCATAAGGCATAATACCTCCTCATTGATTCACAGCTTCAAGCAAACCCCTCAAGAGACCGTGAGACTTGCAAGAAGAAGATTTAGGCAATATCTTGAAAGATGCCCTGTTTCGGAGCTACCCACACCAGCTAAGCAAGTGGCTTTATTCTTGGATGGATTGCTAAGTACCAAATTGAGAGCTTATGTGTACTTGAAGGACCCTAGGACCATAGAAGAGTGTGTACGCATGTGCATTGACATCGAGGATAACCTAGGAGAGGAGTTAGAGCTTTCCAAGATATACAAAGATTCAGATAGTGCCTCTAGCCTCTCTTCCACGCAATCCACATCAATTGAGGAACTTGCAGAGAAAGTAGCTCAGAAACTAGGTGTCTCTAGCAAACAAATCCCAAGGTTTGCCCCTGTGAAAAGATGCTATACTTGTGGAGGCGACCATATGGCAAATGTCTATCCCATTATGGCTCAACCCCAAGTTAATCCTAATAGCCAGTACTGCACCATAGAACGAAGATACACAAATCACTCATCACAAGACTGCCCATACAATAAGCAAATGGTTAGGCAAACCTACCCTCAGCCATACTCTCAACAAGGCAGATACCAGAGTCAATACCCACCACAACAATATACTAGGCCTCAGCAAAATTACCAACCTCAATATCAGGCCCAACCGAGACCTCAGCCAGTGCTAGCACAACAACCACCTGCTCCTACTAATGTGATTCCGGTAAAGTATGCCGCTGCAGAAGAAAACCTGAATAGAGCTATAGTCCCAGTAACACCATTAATTTCAGAAAGTGATCCCAGTGACCATAGCTTTGATTCGATGCATATTGACAGCCCCCAGGCCTACTACATGCAGTCTCCTGAACATGGTGAGTCCTATTACAGTGAGGAACCAAATGAACCTAGTTGGGAGTCTGATTACACAAACGTCATGTATGCAAACCCCAACCCTAGGCCTCAACCTAAGCAAGTAAGACCCCCATTCCCTAGAGGACCGTTTACAGATGTCAGGGAGATCATCTCATTCGTGATTGTCCCTTGCCTCCACCTACACAACCCCAATCAGTGACAATCCAGGGCTTTTGCCAAGAATTTGGAAAGGAGCATCTCTTACGAGACTGCCCTAAGAATCCTAATAATATGTCGAAGATCACTCCTATCAATGTCGTTGGATTAGTTGTAGAATCCACAGGAAGTGTAGCTTCCACTGCACCAGTGCAAGTGATTACTAGAGCTCAGGCATTGCAGCAAAACCAAGGGGTAGGCCAGGGAAAGAGCCTAGAGGCTAGTGAAACTGAGAGCATAACCAAGAAGAGGACTAGAGCTTGGAGAGATAGTCGTGAAAGAATGAAAAGACAATGGGCAAAGAAAATGAGTGAACTTGAGGAAAGCCTAAGAGAAACTAAGGCCAGGATAACTGAACTCACATCTCAAACTCCCTCCCACACTACCCCACCCCCACCATTCCCAACTCCATCCGACCCGCCACCTTCCAACCCGTCTCACCTAATTCCACCACCCCCAAGAGTAGGATCAGTCCTAGCAGACCCCACTCCCGAGGACCTTAATATGATGCTTAAAGCATAGCAGGCCAGAATCCAAGAAGGGCCAAACGTAACTGATCATGAAAAGTGCTACCCTAGAGCAGAATTAGAGCTTGAACGAACCAAAATTTGTGCTAAGATGGTGGAATTGGCTCAAACCATGTTTGAAGCTAGCCGCCTCTTTAACATATCTAGCTCAGCAAAAACGCAGCTGCACTTTGAAGGACTGTTAGAAAGAATAGAAAGGCTGATTGCACAATCAGAAAAGGAACCCGCCTCTCAACACAAGGACAAGGCAAGTGAAAGAGAAAGCATTCCTGCCCAGGAAGCCTATATGCCTAACTCTACGAAGCCAGACACATCATCTTCTATGAATCGGTTCACACCAGAATTCCTACGCGAGATTCAAGAAGACAAATGGGCTAAAGAGAGTGAAGTCCCTCCTCCCATTGAAATTGTGGATGATGCGCACGACCAATTCCCACAAGACATCCCATCCATTTGTGAGGAGCAGGAGAGCACCCAATCTCAGGAAAGACTAGACTTTGAGTATAACTCTCTACAAGAATTACCCCACTTCACAGGCCCATGGGAAGCTAAGTCTACTTGTATGAGAGCACCCACGGTTATGGTACGAAATGAGGACTCAGTCATACCTAGGAACACAGAGGTAGTGAAAAACACTAAAGTACAGTGTAACCTCACCTTAGAAGAGCTACTAAAAGTAAGGCCAGAGCTATGGAAACATGTAGCCAAACAAGTACCAGAGATAGCAAAACCTCGTTCCTAGGTAGGATCCCAGAGAACAGTGCCAGAAATACCATTGGACAAGATAGGAGAAATGAGTGAGGGCGAAGAGGGAAACACATATCTTCCTATCACCCATCAAGGATACACCACCAAGGTCATTTTAGACTCAGGCGCAGGAGTTGCAATTGCTACCACTTCCCTATGGAAGCGTTGGGGCAAGCTAGCACTCAGGCCCACAAGGATGAAATTGCAAATGGCCGATGGTCACTTAGAGAGACCCCTAGGGCTGTTAGAAGGAATAACTCTCACCACCTGTGGTGTTGAGTTCGATGCTATATGTGATTTTAGCAAAATCATGCCTATGAGATGATTTTGGGAAGACCCTTTATGCGACAGTTGCAAGTGGTACAGGATTCGGGAACCAATTCTTTGTACCCGCAACACTTAGGTGTTACGACCAAAGTGAATCTCAAAGATTACTCTCATAGAGATGTCCCTCCTATCCAATGGAATCCCATCCATAGAGCCAAAGATGATACAGAATCGGTGCATTCCATAGGATCAGGATCCTCATGGATGCATGAAGACACCCACTTATGGATGTGCAAAGTAGCAGTAGAAGAAGAGAAGAGAGAAAAGTCCAGAGATATAGGTGCAAAAGAAACACATAGATCAACTCAAGACCCAACCTATGCACCTGTAGTCTTTCCTGACGAGAAATTTGAACCCCACGGCTGGGCAGAAATTCTAGCAACAATGGATGTAGCCATCAATGAAGAACAATGGACACCCCACTGTGATGAGGATGGCTATGACCTTTCAGTCTTCTCCATAGAGCCAATCATGGGAGAGGTAGTGTTAGAAGAGTGCGAACCTAGCCCTCATGCATTTGAAGATGCGAGTGACTCCGATCTAGAGTCAATCATTATGGACCCACCTTTTGCATCAGATGAGGAATACTTCTATGAAGTCGAATTTCAACCCCAGAGGCACGAAGAGCTTACAAATGATGTAAGGCTAGCCACACATGTAACCCCTAAGGAAGAAGGAAAGAAAAGGAAGAAGAGAGAAGTCACACAAGAAGAGGAGGAATCTTTGTTTGAGGTCCCAGAAAATTTTAAGAAGTATGAGATAGATGACAGGAGAGTCATGATCAGAATGCCTAAATGGGAGGCACAATCAGGAGAGGCCTATGACAACAAAGAAACCACCAAGAAAATAGTTGTAGCCATAGAAGAAGGAGAAGAGAGATGCACGTACATAGGCCATGACCTGACGGAAGACGAAGAGCACGAATTGATAGCCTTGCTAAGAGAATACAGAGATGTATTCACTTGGAGTTACAAGGACTTGAAAGGCGTGGACCCTGACATATGCTCACACACCATCCCCATGACCTCAGATGCCAAACCCTCTAAGCAAAAGCCATATACATATAATGATAATTATGCTGCCAAGATCAAAGAGGAGATAGATAGACTGGTTGAAGCTGGATTTATTTATGAAATTGAGCATACTGAGTGGGTATCCCCCATTGTAGTGGTGCCCAAGAAAAATGGAAAGTTGCGTGTATGCATTAACTTGAAGAACGTCAATGCAGCCACAATTCGAGATAACTATCCGCTTCCTATCACAGAACATCTCTTAGAAAGAGTAGCAGACAAGGAAGTGTACAGCTTCCTTGATGGATTTTCGGGCTACAATCAGGTAGCCATTGCTCCTGAGGACCAGCATAAGACTGCTTTTGCCATTGAATGGGGCATTTTTGCCTTTAGAGTAATGCCATTTGGGCTTACCAATGCACCAGCTACCTTCCAGAGGCTGATGTGCCATGTATTTAAAGAGTTCCTGAGGAAGAACTTAGAAGTCTATGTTGATGATCTTTGTGCTCATTCCAACATCAGACAAACCCATATTCCTGAACTCAGACAAATCTTTGACAAATGTAGAGAATATCAAGTCTGCCTGAACCCAGAAAAGTGTGTTTTTATGGTCAAGCAAGGCAAGATTCTAAGACACAGTGTCAAAGAATGGCATATCCACTGATGAAGAGAAAGTGAGAGCCATAGCCGAGTTACCTAGGCCAAAGAATGTCAAAGAAGTACAAGATTTCATGGGGCATTGTGGTTATTACCGACGGTTTATACACATGTATGCTGTCATTGCAAAGCCCATGTACGGACTTTTGACTAATTTTGAGTGGATTGACGAATGTGAGAATTCCTTCAATGAGCTTAAACGGCGACTATGTTCAGCACCAATCTTAACCACACCAGATTGGAATAAGCCTTTCCATGTTCATGTGGATGCATCCAATTATGCTATTGGGTGTGTACTCGCACAACCTACCGGTGAAGGTAATATGGATCTTCCAATTGCCTATGCTAGTAGACAATTGAATGCAGCTGAACGAAATTATACCACTACGGAGAGAGAAGGATTAGGCATGGTATATGCAGTTAAAAAGTTTAGACACTATTTGCTTGCAAATAAGTTCAATTTTTTTACGGATCACCAAGCTCTATTGTACCTGGTAAACAAGCCGTGTAATACAGGCAGATTAGTAAGATGGTTTCTCTTACTAATGGAATATGACTTTGAGGTAGTAGTGAGGAAAGGCAGGACTCATCTGAGAGCAGACCATCTCTCTAGGCTCACATCTGGAGAAGCCCCACAAGGAGTGTCAGATGACCTTCTTGATGCTTACTTGTTTAATTTGGAAGTGGTGCCGCAGTGGGCAAAACCATTACTGCCAGTATTGACATACGGGCCTAATCACCCAGTCATAAACACTCAAGATAGAGAGGTAGTAAGAGCCCAGAAGTACCACATCATGGCAGGAAATATGTACAAGCACACAGATCAAGGGATCTTGGCTTGTTGTGTGGAAGAGGATGAGTACGCCAAATGGTTGCAATTAGCACATGTAGGTGCATTAGAGCAACACTACTCAAAACAACGAACCCTACAGACACTAAGGAGACTCGGAGTGCATTGGCCGACGATGGAAGCTGATGTCCAAAAGTTGTGCAAGGAATGCCCAATCTGCTGCACTAAACCACCTATGGAACATGCCACACTTTATCAAGTGTCCATAATGCCAGATTGGAGTGAACCACTAGTGGCCTTTCTAAGGACAAAAACACTTCCTCCAGATATGACTTTGGCTAGGAAAAGAAGTTTAGAACAAGAAGCCCAGGATTACTCACTCATTGGTGATAATCTATACAAGCGTGGTAAAGATGGTTACCTGAGACTATGTGTCCATGAGAGTGAATATCTCAAGATCTTGGAAACTGCTCACCAAGGTGTAGCAGGAGGACACTTTGGACCAGATCGGGTGATCAAGGCAATACTATTTGCGGGCTTCTGGTGGCCGACCCTTCACATGGATGCACATACCCATGTGAAGAGGTGTGATGTCTGTCAGTGAGCTCAGCCTCCTATACGCAAAGATGAGATGCCACTAAAACCCATGATGGGTGGACGAGCATTCTCTAAGTGGGGAATAGACTTTGTAGGCCCTATTAATCCCCCAGCTAAGGGTTCCCATGCAGAATATATCATCGTTGCTACAGACTATCTAACAAAGTGGGTAGAGGTAAAAGCTACGACAAAGAATGATGCTCAGACAACTGCTAAGTTCCTATTTGAGAATGTGTTCACAAGGTACGGGCTACCTATAGAGCTAGTAAGTGATAGGGGCACTCACTTCTTGAATGAAGTGATTGAAAATCTGCTCCAAGAATTCTTGGTAGTTCATAAGAGGTCTGCCCCCTACCACCCACAAGCTAATGGGCAATCCGAAAGCACAAACAAGATTCTGTGCAACGTGTTGACCAAATTAGTGAATAATAAACGCTCTGATTGGGACAAACAACTACACCATGTTGTTTGGGCATACCGAGTCGCCTATAAAACGGTACTCCAAGCCACCCCATTTCAGATGGTATTTGGCCAAAATGCAGTGCTACCGTTGGATTTCTTAATACCTACATTGAAAGTAGCACAAGAGCATGAATGGGCGGGTCATGAACTCTCCTCTAGACTGTTTGACCTTGAACGATTAGGAGAAACAAGACTGAGAGCGGCTGCAGGGATATACGCAGCTAAGAAACGACAGAAGGCATACTTTGATGCCCACGTTAAGGATAAAGGTTTGAAGGCAAGCGACCTAGTACTAGTCTACACTTTGAAACAACATGCGAGGAAACTAGAGAAAAGAGGCTACGGACCCATGATCATTAATAGAATCTCAACAAGTGGAGCAGTGCAACTAGCCACATTAGAAGGCGATATTCTCCCGAGCTACATAAGCGGATGCAGAGTAAAGTTATATCAGGAACCTCTGACGGAAGAGATGCTAAGTCGACTCAACACTGCTAAGAAACACAAAGAAGAAGAAAGACGAATTCGAGAAGAAGCTCAAGCAGAAGCATTAGAATGCATCCGGAGAATGAAGTTGAGGAGATAGGGTAGAGAGCAACCTAGGACAGATGCATATGCAGATCAAGGATATCATGTGGCTATGTGTGAAGTTTCAGCTGTTAGCTCTCATAGGATAATTGATCGACGTCCTTTTATAACCTTAGAGATAGGACAAGGAAAGGGTGCAAGGACTGTAAGAGCCTTGATTGACTCAGGTGCAACCACTAGTGCTGTTAAATTGTCGTACTGTCAAGAGTTGAAATTAACTGTCAATCCTATAGAAGCATATCTCATAGGATTGGGAGGTGTGGAAACCCCTTGCATGGGCGAGGTGGAACTTCCCCTCTATATTCAAGACGAAGTAATGACAGTCAAAGTACTAGTGTGTCAAGATGAGGACCTCACTGAGCCTCTTGTCTTGTGTCAGGACTGGATCTATGATCATGCAATCAACCTAAACCTAAGAAGAGGACTTCTTCAGGTATGGGTAAATCATAGTCGAATTACAGTTGAATTGGAAAATGAGGCACTCAAGGAACTAAGTAAGGCACGAACTCCTGGTCCTTCCAGGGGCACACATGAAGTTGACAATGCTATTCTTGTCCGAAACTGTATAATGTAGAATGAGGATTGTCTCAACAACGGAGTCAAGGATAAGACGGCACTCCCTTCTTTTCCAAAAGCCAGAAGGATGAAGCAACCAAAGGCAGATCAAATACAGAAGAAGCAGAGCACTACCTATACTGGAGGCCAAAAAAAGGAGCAAAGCAGATTGTTTCATCCGTTGAAACAAGTGTGGGTGCGGAAAGGCGAACACCCTGTTGCGACCATGCCAATCCAACGGCCAAAACCTCTCATTAGTAGTCAACAACACGACACTAATAAGAAGTCTTTCATAAATTCTTCTGCGAAAGTAAAGTCTATTTGGATACCCAAGAAGTCGATGAAGGCCAGCCCACAATCACGACAAATCTGGGTGCCTAAGGCTTGCTTGCGGGCTCAAATAGCTACACCAAGGCCACACCCTCTACAACATGTTTCACTCACTCGAACATCTGATGCCCGGTCTTACACATCACGCACGGACATGTATTCTTCCTTGCACACAAGTAGAATCACTCGTAAATGGGCCCCAAAAAATCCTCATTTCCAAGCCGATACTACTAACAAATTCTTCAACATCTCCACAAAATCAAGATCAAAGCCCATCCACTGCATTTGGCAACCTAAGACTTGTAATAAACCTCCCCAGTTGTAAATCCATGCCCACCTACTAACCACATCACTCTCTCACTACATCATTCCACTTAGCTTCTAGGTCTACCCAATTCTTAACTACACGCACAAGCACCGAGCACTTAATAGCCTACTAATCTCTCCTGAACCTCATGTTAATGTTGTAATGGGGACAAAAATAGTTCCATCTTGTCCTTTACAAGGTTAACACATGTTCCTATATTCTCACAGAGTCGAAAGGCAAGAAGTATCATGGCAGATACAGCAGGAACCAGCTCCCAGGCAGGCACCAGCCCCCAAGTCGTGGACATTGAAAGTCTTCCCGTTGAGGAGGAATTGAAGGAACGCCCAGTGGCATTGAGGGCATTACACACCATACCAGTTCAGAATCCTCCACAGGGGCACACAATGCCGATCAACAAAAACTCACATTGGTTCAGTGATGTGGCAGGACCCCTAGGTGAAGGCACTTACATGTGGGAGGTTGAGATAGAATTCAATGGACGTTGGGGCAGATATCACTTTTTCACCAAGGAATTCGAGAGACTGCAGAATAATGAAGGACTGAAACCTATATGGAAGAAGGCGGGACTCTATGATTACTTCAAATTCCAATTGCCAAAGCCTGATTTTCTAAGGTGCTCTTATTTGATTAGCACCCTCACTCCGAGCAAGGACAAGAAGGGATACAGCTCCTTTGTCCTCCCATCTCTCACAAGGGGCAATGAACTGAAGCGTTTCAGGTTGACTATCAACTTGGTAAGGGAAGCTCTAGACATGAAAGGTATGCACATTCCTACGGAGAAAGAGACTATGGTCCCCGACAATATGAAGAACAGGAATCTGACAAAATTAAAGGACATGGTAGCAATGACACCTACAATTGCCATTAATGGTCATGCAGCATTTTGCATTTCCCACTCAAGAGAGGTTCACAATGCCACCTAAAAAGATCTGGTTTAGTCTATACTTGGCCGACGCCTTCGATTTGACAATCAATATGCCCCACTGGATTATCGACCAAATCCACTTGGCTCATCAAAGGTGGTATAAAAAACAAAAGTCTGTACTGTATGGTTGCTGTGCTCTCACCAGGATTGTGTATAGATGTTTGGCTTATGATGTGCCAGTGCAGAGGGCATTAAATTGGACAAGGGTACAAGAATTCCAACGTAGACTATCAACCGCAGGACCGCCATCTAAGAAAATGAGAGGCACAGTTCAGATGCCCTGTGCACAACCCCGCGGTGCGACATTAACACCAGAAACAACTCCACGACTTCCAAGGCGGGTACAACCCTTCACTATCAGATTACCAAGACACAGCACTGACGGACTGAATCTGGTGTTCCCACTCGTACCAACCGACCTAGAGTTTCCTCACGGATTCACATTAGAAGACCTAACTGATGAGGAGGTAGCTAGAATAATCGAAGCTGTTAACGCGGAAGTCGAGGCAGAGCAAGCTAGTGGACAACAAACTGCTATAGACCAACCCCATCCCAGACAACCAGATGTCGTTGATGTGGAGGGTGAAGAAGAAGAAGAACAAGAGGAGGAACATGATGGACAATCTGAGGAAGAAGAGCAGGAATATGATCAGGAAGCTCTACAGGTACTTGAAGGTGCTCCAGCTTATACGAAGGCATTGAAAAAGCTCTATGATACCATGAACAGAGTTCAAGAGCAACATAGACTGTCCCTAGCAGCAGGCAAGGCCCTCATGAATCAAATTCTTGAGGAGGAAGGCGTAGACGAGCAATACCGCGCCACTCTTGACATGATATCCGAGGCTTTAGGAGTACCTGAGACGGTGCATACCGCCCTTGCACAAGCACGAAGAACGGAGTGAAGATACGACAGACGTCCCCCTCGATCAGGAAAGCAGATGAATGTATTAGTATCAAAACCACAAGGCACATCCACAACCACGGGCACTGCACACACTGTCCATGATACTGAGGAAACCCATGTATCAAGTGCACCTCCGTCACCCCCTTTGCCACCCCTGCCTCCAACTCCACCACATTCACCTCCCACTACCAGTGTAACCACTACTGTCACCGCCTCCGGGTCCACTACCCATATCGAAGCACAGACCGTCAGTCAACCCACACAACCCACACACCCTATCTCCACCTCTTTTGTCTATACGGCCACTGAAACAGTAATTCTAAGCGCAGCCACAAAAAATCGCATTCCCCCAATCACACTCCCGGGCAGTTCGTATTCACAATTGAACACACCACTGTACACTTTCACCACTATCACCGCACCCACAATTCCAATATTCACAATCACTCCCACTACTGCATCCACTGTTGATTTTATGGACGTATCACCCACCTCCGCACCTCTCCCTCCCCCCATACACCCACCATCTCCCATTCCCCCACCTCCCACTTCACCATTTTCTAGCACCGCATCCACACTTCCATTCCCATTCCCCTTTCCCTTCCCTTCTGCATTCAACACCCTTCCCGCATCCACCCCTATTAATAATGTATTTAATAATATGTATCAGTGTATGTCGCAACTACAACAGCACTACCAGCATCTTGATAACCAACATACGCGACTCTTTCAAAGCCATGAAGAACTTCAACTACGATTCATTGATCTCGAAAGGGAAAAGCGGCTACTACAACAACAGTACGCCACTTTACAGGAACAACATGAACAGTTAGTAGCCAATCCACCGCAGTCCGATGCAGAAGAAAGGCAACATATGGATGAATTGCTACACTCCCAGATAACGGAGAATCTCAAGCTTAGACGCAACCTGGCCCTCCTACGCAAACACATGTCTACAACACTTGAAGAGAATAAACGGCTGCAGAAACAGAATGAAGAAAACTTGGAAGTAGCCATGGAGGGTTCCCCGCAGGAAATCGACCCAGAGAAATTCAAGGCCATTCCCTCAGAGAATATGCAAATTGTGTTAGAAACCCATGCAGATCTCCTGGAAGCCCATGCAGCATTAGAAAGAGAAAGAGATGACCTATTAAAGTAGCTGGCAACCCAGCATGAGTCACCAAGCAAAGTCACAACCGCAGTTGACACATCTGAAGAAGTCGAAAAACTCAAAGCAGAACTAGACGAATTACGAAGTAAAGTCATGCAATACGAGCGTCAACCCTCTCCCCTTGTAGAGCCCGAGCCTGAGGATTTAGTGCCAATTGAAATCGAGGAAACCTTCGAAGACCCATACGTTCCCATGCCTGCACCAGGGGGCAAGCAAACATGGACACCATCGAGATAGAGGCTTCAGAATGGATGCAGCGGTTAGAGAAAGTGGCCACAACCCATGATGATAGAGTGGCAGTTCAGATAGCGTCAATGTCACGATTGGAAGAGGTAGTTATAAAATCGGAGTACTTTCGAAACCTCTCCCATCATAGGTGGATCGGCACATCCGACGATTTGTATGTTCCTTTTTGTGTCTTAATGGCGGACTACAATGCCGAAATCAAGCAACACACCTCAAAAGAACCAACCTCGGCTACACAGTTTGCTCCGGACGACATCCCAGCAAGTGCCAAGCAGGGCAATATACATCAACCGACGTGGAGGATTCGTCTACTGGAAACCTACCCAGAGATGGTAAGAACATGGAATAACATGCCTTTGTACATCAAATACAACCCATGCTACTGCCCCGTATTTCGAAGAAGGTCATGGCCGGAATACACAAAAACTGTGCTGACAACCAAAGGATGCGAGAAATGGCTCAATTATGTCTACTTAGCACCACCTAAAGGCCAACCTACCATAGGATATATGATCTCGACAATTCGGCATTGGAGGGTCAGGTTTAAAAATGTACCAGATGTCATGGCCCAAATGTGCCTTAAAATTTTTGAACTCATGTTGGTCATCTTCAGGACTTTCAAAAATGTCAAGGAACCTCATCTGTCAGCTCTTGGATTTAATGAAGGTAATCAGGACCTTGTCTACGACATGAGCGCAACACCATCTATTAATGTTGTATATGCATGGCACGCGCGTATGAAGTATCTACCAGCCTGCTTCAAATAGACGTTTGAAGAAATGTTTGTCACGGGATTCTGGTAATATCATTCAGAGATATTCATTCCCAGACCATCACATTTATTGCAGTTGTTTGCAGTGGAACAAGCTCTCCATTCAGAAAAGTTACGTATACCACATCCAGAGGTTCCTGGGCCGGTAGATTGGGATGCTCTACTCACGGACTTGGCCAAAGGGTTGCGGATTGCAGAACATCACTTAGCACAAGATGTTGTTGAGTACTACATCCAATGACCCACCCAACAAGGGTCTGTCAGGGACGACAGATGCGAGAGAGGGGGGGGTGTTGGAACTGAAGGACTCACCAGGCAAGGAAGCTTACGAAGGGAGTCAGAGAGAAGAGAAAGTACAAGCAGACAGAGCAGTCAACGACGATCTGGCAAGTAGGCCAATATTTTTTCAGGACACTAACACATATAAAAGAGGTGGACACACAAGGAGGAGGAGCAAGTAGGGAGCTCCAAGAAATGTATGTCAAAATGTTATTAGAAACCCCTACAAAAATAGTGATTTTCATCACTAAAAACCATTGTAAATACCATTTCATATTTTTGTAGCTCCGTTTTGTGCAAGCCAAGGAGTCCTTGAGCTTGAGGAGCTTTAGAAGTACCTACCTGTCAGTTTTCACATTTTTTAGACTTCGTTTGAACCTCCAAATAGGGTAGAGAACCTAATTTTTAACTAAGCCGGACACTAGGTCTGGACACGGCCAAAACCTAGTCAAAAACTATAAATAGAGAGAGCTCATTTTTGAGGTTAGCTTGTAATTGATCTAAACTGGTATGAGCATTTTGGAAGTAATATAAAGAACTCCATTGCTTCTCACTCTTTGTCTTACCTTGTGTGCGCGTGTGTGTATATGTGTGTGCATGTTAGTGTGCTTCTCACTCATGCACTTGTGCATTCACTTGCTCGAGGTCTTCGCACCATCCTCACGTCTTCCCGGATTGACATTAAAGGAGGTGCTACTCATCACTGAGCTACAACACAGGTTTTGACTCCAATTCTTTGCAAGAATTACCTCAGTTCACAGGACCTTAGGAAGCTAAGTCTATTAGTATGAGAGCACCCAGGATAATAGTGAGGGATGAAGAATCTGTAATCCCTAGAAACACGGAAGTGATCAAGAACGATAAAGTGCAATGTCACCTCACTCTAGAGGAGTTGTTGAAGATTAAACCAGAACTGTGGAAACATGTAGCAAATCAATTCCCCAAGCTTGCTACTACTCCCTCGCAGATAGGAACACACAAGAAGATACCAGAGGTACCCGTAGAAAGAATAGGAGATGTAAGCAAAGGAGAGGAAGGTAACACTTATCTTCCAATAACCCATCAGGGCTACACCACGAAAGCCATCTTAGATTCAGGAGCCGGAGTAGCCATTGCTACCACCGCTTTATGGAAACGTTGGGGTAAGCCAGCATTAAGAACCACTAGGATGAAGCTACAAATGGCTGACAGACATATAGAAAAACCATTAGGCTTACTAGAGGGCATATCTCTCACCACTTGTGGTGTGGATTTTGAGCATACTTTTGCCATTTGTGATTTTGCGAAAAATCATGCTTATGAGATGATTTTAGGACGACCATTCATGCGTCAGTTACAAATTGTACAAGATTGGGGAACTAATTCTTTGTACTTGCAACATTTAGGAGTGACCACTAAAGTCAATCTTAAAGACTACTCACATCGAGATGTATCCCCAATACAATGGAACACCATCCATAAGACATAGGTAGAAACGGAATCGGTACACTCATTAGAATCAGACCCCTCATGGTTGCACGAGGACACTCATTTATGGATGTGTAAAGTAGCAAAATGAGAGGAAGAACGGTTAAAAGCTAGGACTTTAGGTTCAGAACAACATCCACGAACCCTTCAAGACCCAGCTTACACACCTATAGTATTTCCAGACGAAGAATTCGAACCTCATGGTTGGGCAAAAATCCTAGCAACAATGGATGTAGCCATCAATGAAGAACAATGGACACCTCACTGTGACGAGGACGGCTATGACATTTCAGTTTTCACGATAGAGCCAATCATGTGTGATTCGATTATTGAAGAATGTGAACCTAGCACTGATGCATTCAAGGATGCAAGTGATTTCGATTTAGAGTCAATTATTATGGACCCACCCTTTGCATAAGATGAAGAATACTTCTAAGAAGTAGAAACTCATCCTCAGAGACATGAAGAACTTATGAATGAGGTGAGATTAGCCACACACGTGACCACTAAGAGCAAAGGTAAGAAAAGAAAGAATAAAGAAACCACGTCTGGAAAAGAAGAATCTTTGTTTGCGGTTCTCGAGAACTTCAAGAAATATGAGATAGAAGATAGAAGAATAATGGTATGAATGCCTAACAGAAAAGCCAATGTTGGAGAAGTATATAATAATCGAGAAAAAACCAAAAAAATCATAGTGGCCATAGAAGGAGAAGAAGAAAAATGTACATACATAGGGCATGATTTGACAACTGAAGAAGAAGGAGGATTAGTTGCCCTATTGCGGGAATATAGAGATGTGTTTGCTTGGAGTTACAAAGATTTGAAAGGAGTAGACCCAGATATATGTTCTCATAGAATCCCTATGACTCCAGATGCAAAACCTACAAAACAGAAACCATACACCTACAATGATAACTATGCTACGAAGATTAAAGAAGAAATAGACTGTTTGATAGAAGCGGGATTCATTTACGAAATTGAGCACACTGAATGGATATCCCCCATTGTGGTTGTGCCCAAGAAGAATGGAAAATTGCATGTGTATATTAACCTTAAAAAAGTTAATGCCACCACGATTAGAGACAGTTATCCTCTTCCTATCACGGAACATTTATTGGAAAGAGTTGCGGGCAAGGAAGTTTACAGCTTTCTTGATGGATTTTCAGGCTACAATCAAGTAGCCATTGCTCCAGAAGATCAACACAAGACGGCTTTTGCCACAGAATGGGGCATATTTGCATTTCATGTGATGCCATTTGGCTTAACAAATGCACCTGCCACTTTTCAACGGCTCATGTGTCATGTTTTCAAGGAATTCTTACAAAAGAGTTTGGAAGTTTATGTCGATGACATATGTGCTCATTCGAATATCAGGTAGACACATATCCCAAAATTAATTGACAAATGCCAAGAATATCAAGTTTTTCTGAACCCATAAAAGTGCGTTTTCATGGTTAGACAAGGCAAAATTCTAGGACACATTGTGTCAAAGAATGGAATCTCTACAGACGAAGAAAAAGTGAAAGTGATTGCAGATCTACCTAGGCCAAATAACGTAAAAGAAGTACAAACCTTTATGGGTCATTGCGGTTATTACAGACGATTCATACACATGTATGCAATCATAGCCAAGCCTCTATACTCTCTTGTAACCAAGTTTGAATGGACAGACAAGTATGAGAATTCATTCAATGAACTTAAACGACGCTTGTGCTCAGCACCTATATTGACCACCCCAGATTGGAGCAAGCCGTTCCATGTACATGTGGATGCATCCAACTATGCCATAGGATGTGTGTTAGCACAACCCACGAATGAAGGTAATATAGATCTCCTTATAGCTTACGCGAGCAGACAGTTGAATGCAGCAGAAAGAAATTACACCACTACGGAATGAGAAGGATTAGGAATGATCTATGCAGTAAAGAAATTCATACATTATTTATTGGCAAATAAGTTCAAGTTCTTTACAGATCATCAAGCATTACTGTACTTAGTCAATAAGCCATGTAACACAGGACAATTGATATGTTGGTTTCTATTACTCATGGAGTACGACTTTGAAGTAGTAGTCAGAAAAGGAAAGACACACCTTAGAGCTAACCACCTCTCAAGATTAACAACAGGAGAAGCTCCTCAAGGAATAGCGGATGAATTACCAGATGCATATTTGTTTAACCTTGAGATAGTCCCAGAATGGGCTAAGCCTATAGTCGCGATTCTCACATATGGACCCAAGAACCCTAGGATAAGGATCAAGGAAGGAGAGATTACCAAGTCTCAAAGATATCAAATAATAGCAAGAAGTATATATAAACAAGATAATCAAAAGATTCTTTCTTATTGTGTAGATGAATCAGAACACGTGAATTGGTTGCAATTAGCACACCTAGGTGCATTAAAGCAACATCACTCGAAACATCGTACATTGCAGACTTTGCATAGACTAGGAGTTTATTGGCCTTCTATGGAAGCAGACATCCACAAGTTGTGTTAAGAATGCCATGCTTGTTGTGAAAGACTACCAGTAGAACATGCTACATTATATCACGTGTCTCTCACACCCGAATGGAGTGAACCTTTAGTGACGTACTTGAGGACGAAAAAATTCCCTCAAGGAATGACCTTAGCACGACAACAAAGTCTAGAGCAGGAAGCTCAAGACTATTCACTTATTGGCGATAATCTATACAAATGAGGATGAGATGGATACTTAAGACAGTGTGTTCATGAAAGCGATTATTTGAGCGTACTAGAGACTGCACACCAAGGTGTTGTAGGAGGTCATTTTGGACCCGATAGGATAATCAAAGCCATCCTCTTTGTAGGGTTATGGTGGCCCACTCTTCACATGGATGCACATACCTATGTTAAGAGATGTGATGTGTGCCAAAGAACTCAATTTTCTACTCACAGAGATGAAATGCCATTGAAACCCATGATGGGAGGATGTGCATTTTCTAAGTGGGGTATAGACTTTGTAAGACCCATTAACCCCCCTACAAAAGGTACACATGCTGAATACATTATTGTTGCGACAGATTATCTTACCAAATGGGTAGAGGCAAAAGCCACAAAAAAGAATGATGCACACACGATTGCAAAATTCTTATTTGAAAATGTATTTACAAGATATGGATTGCCTATAGAATTAGTGAGCGATCGAGGAACTCATTTTCTAAACCAAGTCATTCAATATTTGTTATAGGATTTTATGGTGATTCACAAGAAATCCGCACCATATCATCCTCAGGCCAATGGTCAGGCTGAAAGTGCTAACAAGATCCTTTGTAATGTACTAACGAAACTCGTGAACAACAAACGTTCAGATTGGGACAAACAATTACACCACACTGTTTGGGCATATCGAGTGGCCTACAAGACCGTACTCAATGCAACTCCCTTTCAGATGGTTTTTGGTCAGAATGTTGTGCTTCCTTTGGACTTCTTGATACCGACCCTTAAGCTTGCATAAGAACATCAGTGGACCGGCCATGAATTATCAGCAAGAATAATGGACTTGGAACGATTAGGAGAAACCAGGCTGAAAGCAGCAGCAAGAATATACGCAACAAAGAAGCGATATAAAGCATATTTTGATGCACATGTGAAAGATAAAGGCTTTAAAAAGGGAGATTTAGTCCTAGTATATACGCTGAAACAACATGCACGGAAGTTAGAAAAGCGAGGTTATGGACTTATGATCATTAGCAGTCTCTCAACAAGTGGAGCAGTACAATTAACCACCCTAGAATGAGACACAATGCCTAATTACATTAGTGGTTGTAGAGTCAAGCTTTATCAGGATCCTCTTACTGAGGATATGCTTAGACGACTCACGTTGGCAAAGAAGTGTAAAGAGGAAGAAAATAGGATACGTGTTGAAGCTCAGGCAGAAGCTATAGAACACATTAAGCGTATGAAGCTAAGAAGACGAGGACTAGGGAGAGAACATTATAACCATCTGGAAACAACACTGAGATATCTCATGGCCATGTGTCAAGCAAAGTCAAGTACTCATCCTAGCATAGTGGATAGGAGACCATTCATTACAGTCAAGCCAGAGCATGACAACCCTTGCCAAGAGCTCAGGGCTTTAATTGACTCAGGTGCTGCGACTAGTGCGATTAGATGGTCCCACTATAAAGACTCAAGAATAGAAATGCAACGAATTGAGGCATACCTCATAGGGCTAGGAGGGATGGAAACCCCTTGCATGGGCAAGGTGGATCTTCCTATCCTCATACATGTTGTGACCATGAGAGCAAAGCTACTAGTGTACAATGACGAGGACCTTATAGAACCCCTAATCCTTGGCCAAGATTGGCTATACAATCACTCAGTGGACCTAAATCTTAGACAAGGCTCCTTGCAGTTTAGAACCTTAGATCAGCAGCGAGTGATATAGCTTGACGTCCCTAACAACACTCTGCCTGAGGTATATGACCCGCGACCCTATGAAACGCTTGCGACGGAGGACCAGAAGATATTTGGCCAAATCCCTCGACTAAGCATTCTCCCTCCAAAGTCAAGCCATGAGAGCTTGCTGATGGATAGGGGCAAGACAAAAGGGCGTCAGGAGATTTTCCCTTGGTCTTCTAGCAGCGGACAAATGGGGACCATTGTAGGTCAGGTGGACTGCATCACTAGCCACATGGGCAAAACACCCTGCAGTGCCTATCCTTCCACATTTAGTACGGACTGGCCTAGATTTTTGAAACAAAATGAAGCACCTCCTAATGGGCAGGTTTCGTAAGTGTTGGACCTCCCTTCTTTTCCAAAGCAGAGTGTCTATCCAACCTCTCAACCTCAACCACAAAAGAGTCAACCACAATGGAGGAACCCAGACCGACGACCATCTCAGACAACACAAGGAGAAAAGCAGTATCAGTATCACAACGCAAGAGGCACGAGACAAATATGGGTGCCAAAAGGACAGAAAGCACCGATAGATTTCAACAAAGCAGACATTGACAAGAAGAATTCAAGGCAGAAGCAGAGTCAATATTCAACATCTTCTCGAATTTCTTCTACGAGTACAAACATTCGACAAATTTGGATCGCCAAGAAGTACCTTATGAATCGACCCACACCCATGCAGATTTGGGTACCCAAACACTGTATCATAGCTCAACCCTCCAGCCATGTAATATATACCCCTCAGAAATCGCTTCACCCCTCAATACCACCACATTCGACATCACCTTTTGTCCCTTGGCAGAAACATATCACCCGTTCAGAAACTCTTAGGAAATGGATATCGAAATGTATCTAGATGTCTTCTCCGACCCCCTTATCTAACATTACTCCCATCCTTACTAAACAAGACCCTTGTAATAATTCACCCACACCCAAACCTTGTACAAATCCACACACTATAACCCAACATCACTTGTAATAACATCTCATCAAGAAATGTATGCATTATCTGAAGCATGTAGGTGTCTAGAGACCTGCATTAGTTTTGCAACAATCATTCCATGAACCACATCACAACACTCGGCTACATGGGTTACACATCGGTCATGGAAAGGGATTGCGGTCTCACTTTAATGGGATCATGATTAATTTCCATACTAATGTGTTAATCTTTTGTAGCAGATCTGCTACACACTCGCATCATTCATCATGCAGGCAGAAGGAACATCTGAAGCTGGCCCTAGTGTACCCATGGCAAATATTGGCGAATTACTAGTTGAACCACATCCTACGGCTCAACCACCAGAATTTCAGGGATTTCCAGGACCTATGCCAATTGACGACCCTCCTAGGGGATATACTGAAAAAATTCATCGCAACTCTCATTGGTTCGAAGATTTAGTAGGCCCATTGGCGGATGCAGATTTCCTTTTTAGGCCAATTTGACTTTTGATACCCGTACGTGGGGAAAGTACCAGTTTTTCTCAAGAGATTTTGAAGCATTACAGAACATAGAAGACTTGAAGCATGTTTGGGCACGAGCAGGCTTCACTGGATACTTTAGTGATCCTTTGCCTAAACCAGATTTCTACAGATGCCATTATCTAGTAACCACTTTGACAGCTTCTGAGAACAAGGATCTACCAGGCACATTCATTTTGCCGTCCTTGGAAAATGACCCCCCATTCAATAGGTTTTATTTGACAAAAGATTTGATTAGAGTTGCAATCAAGATACATGGAACGCACACTCCAACAGAGCGAGAAAGGTTGGTTCCAGAGCCAATGAAACATGGAGATGTCATTAAGTGGGAAGATATTTCAGCGATCACACCTGAGCTCTCTAAACCATTGAGGATATGTATGCAACATTTTGCATTCCCTGCTCAGGATCGATTCACCATGCCCCACAAGTGCATCTGGTTTGGACTATATTTGTCTTGTATTGGACCTCAGACTGTTGATCTGGCAAGTTAGGTCATTGATCAGCTATACTTCGCACAACACCGATGGGAAAGGAAGAAGGTAATCCATGGATGCTACGCTCTTACGAGAATTGTATATATGTGTTTGGCATACGACTTGCAAATCGAGCATGCAATGACAAGCGAGGAGTTGAAAACATTCAAAGGGACAACAAAGAAAGCTAGGAAGGCTAGCAAAGGATGAGCAGGAAAGCGCATGAGAGGAACCATTCCATGCCTACAAGTTCTGAAATCACCGTCACCGCAACCCTCTCCAGAACAGTCTCCGATGGAAGCCCCTGTCACTGTACAACCTATTCGCATATGATTATCAGGACCTATCATTACAGAAGGCACTGCTAGTACGATTACCTCACAACCAACATCAATCAGTTCAAGAACCTACCACCATGCAGCAGAAGTTCCCACCACTATTGGTGCGAAAGCATTTTCTTTTCCGATACCCAACCTGGAAGCAAAACCCATAGATACAACATTTGATTTCGAAATGTCGGATGCTTTCTCAAATGAATTTCAGTTTTCTGAAGGCCAGATTTTCTCTCAGGAATATGAACGACCAAGCTACCCTACCACTCCACCTGATCAATAGCAAGGACAAGTAGTATCCAGCTCAGAAGAAGAAAGAACAGAAATAGATGATGATGACACCCTCGCTCAGGACCTCCTACAGAATTACATCCGACAGACCCCACAACAAGGTTCTGTCAAGGACGACAGAAGCGAGAGGGAGGGGGGTGTTGGCAGTAGCCAGAGGCATAGAAGACGCGGAAGCATGTGAAGACAGAGCACAACGAAGTAGCCGAGAGCCAGTCGGATCATTTCTTCAAACAAATATATTTTAAAATACTTTTCAAAAACCTCCAACAGTGATTTTTATCACTTCTGTACCATATATAACATAGAAAAACCCTTTTTTTGTAATTTATAGCTCCATTTTGTGCAAGCCAAGGAGTATCGAGCTTGAGGAGCTTAGGTAGAACGAGCCCACCAATTTTGACTATTTTTAGACACCGTTTACCCTTTCAAATAGCACTTAGAACCTATTTTTTAACTATGTCGGACATTAGATGTGAAACCAGTCAAAACTAGTCTAGAATCTATAAAAAGAGCTAGAGAGCTCATTTTTGAGGTTAGCTTGTTTGAGTAGAGAAGAGCTTAGAGCTATTTTGAGCTTGTAAGAGTGTTCTTGAGTAATAGAGTTGATTTCCTACCTTCCATTGTGTCTTGCTTGTCTCTTCGTTGTGTGTGTATGTGTGTGTGCATCTCTATGCTTCTCACCTTCACTCTCACTTCATCTCATATTCACGATCTTCATATCACTCCTATCTGTTCAGGAGGTGGAGCTTCTTAACGTGGTTCTCACCATTGTTAGAGCAACACATACCATTGAGAATTGTCCATTCAACAGGCAGTCACGACCTTTAAATCAACCTGAGTATAGCCGTATGGATATCCACCTACAACGACAGGAAGAGAGATCCCAAGATACAACCCCTATCCAGGACCACAAGGAGCACCTAGGCCATATGAGCAAGGGTACGCACAACCCTAGCTAGTGTTAGGACAACAAGCACCATTTCCACTGAACGTAGTACCAGTTAAATATGCTCAGTGAGAGGAAAACTTAGAGAGAGCCATAGTGCCAACATCACCATTAGCCTGTATAGAATCAACAAACCCAAGATACGAGCCGAACCAAGGAGATTACTATCCCTATGACACGAGTATGATGGAGTACAAGCAAGCTTACAACCCTCAATACTATGGATATGAGGGATATGGCAATGTCTATGGATCGGAGCTGGCAACACTAATGTACACCGCACCCAAAGCACCAGCACCCATGAGACCACCCATGAGACGACCCATTAGACCGCCTATGCCAAAAGGACCATGCTATAGATGTGGAGGAGATCACTTTATCATAGAATGCACTCGATCATACAACCCACCACCCCCTAGGATGTGGGAAGGGTATTGCAATGACTGTGAAAAGGAACATCTCTTTAGAGACTGCCCAAAAAATCCCAATAAGACTCATGACACTGCACCTATTAATGTGATCAAAGTAAATATTGAATCGTCAAGAAGTGACAAGGAATACACAGTACCATTGAAGGCCATCACACGAGCACAAACGAAAGGACAAGAAAGAAAATGAGTAGACTCAGAGCAAGAAAAGAGTAAAACCCCACAACCCAGAGTACAAGTAGTGAAAGATTCAAAGGACCCACGTGAGAATATGCAAACAACAAAAAGCCAAAAGTGGAAGGATAGAAGGGAAAAACTCAAGGAAAAATGGATGAAAAATAAAAATAAGGAAGACAAGAAGGACACACGAGGCAATAAGAAACCTAAAGGACCCGAAATTCAGGAAGAAATCCCCATTACACCGCAAACACTAGAGCCAGACAAGCCAGGATCAATTCTAGCAGACCCAAGACTAGACGATTTAGACATGTGGCTAAAAGCTTACCAAGCTAGAATCATGAATGGACCAAATATAGAGCAGCACGAAAAGCTATACCCACAAGGGGAGTTAGAAAAGAAGAGGCTAGGGATATGTAGGAAACTCATAGAGGTAGCTCAGGCCACCCTAGAGAAGACTATCCCAGCCCTCCCTGAGACAAGAACATATGAGAATCAATACAATGATTGTATTAAAACCAAGGATCAGAAATCAAATGAGAGGGATGATAAGGAAGAATCACTGAATACCTAGGAAAAATCCATGTCCATAGTCCCTGATTTAGAGGCTAAGTGGCCAAAAGGGTTATGGAGTAGAATTCGAGAAGATCAATGGAAAAAGAATGGAGTTGCAGAATCGCCTTTTGAGGAATTATATGTGGAAGACTATCAACCGACGCCAAATTTAGAGGAAGTATATGAAGAAGTTTCTAGGTTAGACCGAAATAGGGAGGAAGCACAGAGCCTTTCCACCCTACCAAACTACATGGGAGAATATGAGAAGGAATCCATGATCTTCTGTGCTCCCACGGTATGAGGAAAAGAAAAGGAGCCTTCAGATAAGACCTCACACAATCTAGTAGAACTCGAAAAGACCAAAGTACAATGTCAATTGACTGTGGAAGAATTGCCTCGTGTCAAACCACAATTATGGAAACAATTGGCGGGACATGTGAAGTTAGAGCAGGAGAAGAACGAAAAGGAAAGCAAGGAAAATGAAAACCCTTCTATTGTACAAATCCTAGTGGATAAGGTTGGAGAATTTAGCAATTGAAAGGAGATGATGGCAACACATGCTTACCCATCACGCACAATGGATACATGACCAAAGCCATACTAGACATAGGAGCAGGAGTAGGTATCGCTACCAAAGATATTTGGGAGAAGTGGGGGAAGCAAGCCCTACGACCAACGCATATGAAGCTTCAATTAGCAGATGGCCATGTTGAGAAACCCCTAGGAATATTGGAAAAGATTAAATTAACCACCTGTGGAGTCAAATTTGAGCGTACATTAGCTATCTGTCAATTTGGAAAGGCAAATAATTATGAAATGATATTAGGATGACCTTTCATGAGACAACTCAGGGTAGTGCAAGACTGGGGAAGAGACTCGTTATACCTTCAACATCAAGGAGCCACCACAAAGATCAATTTTCATACATTTGCGTACAAGGATGTACCACCACTACAATGGAATCATGTACACCAGGAAGAAGATGATGTGTATATCCACAGTGCCGGATCAAGTGATTAATCATGGATGCATGAGTATGCCCAATTATGGATGTGTAAGGAAGCCAAGAGGGAGGATAAAAAACTTCAGCTATGGCCCTTAGGACATCAAAATTATCGACCAATATAGGACGCAATTACATTGCAAAAAATTGAATGTATCTCAAAAAGTTGAACAGAACTGCCGAGACGAATTTTGCTAGACCTGTAGCAGACTTTGATGCTTATACTGGCAAACTGAAACTGGTATATACCTTTGGCACAAAAAGATGAAATAGCCTACGCAAGTGCTGCGATAGTGCATTCGGAGGCCGAAATGAGCTCAATCGCGATTTTGGCACCACAAAGAGAAGCCGTTCTGATCTCGGAAACACGCTGAATATGCTCACCAAAATTCATGTGATTCTAAGACTGCAACCAGAGGAGCGTCGACGATGCCCTAGATGAAGCGGTGACCTACTTTTATACCAATTATTGGAGTTAGACATCTGCAGAAGCACGCGAATAGCACAAGGAAGAAGAAGAAGCTTGGAGCACAACACACAATACTGAATATATTACTAGAGAATGTACAAAGATAAGTAGCCCATTAGGGCAATAGGCATATATACAAGCCGGGGGAAAAAACCTCCTAAAGAGGGAAAAAAGTTCCCCGGCAATCTAGAGTGTTCGCACACATCATTACCAAAATATATAAACAGTTACTTGATTCATGATCTTACATAGTTACTTGTATATTATTGTGTAACATGCCCATCAAGTGGGAGGTATAGTTTGTATACTTATACTCATATATTCTTTATCATTCTTTCTTTTTCTCCCATATTCACTTTTACCATATTGGCCTTTAGTGGGAGATTGTTATCGTTAGCGTCTATGGGAAAGCCCAAATGGCCATCCAACACTTTTGTATATGTTCTTTGATAAAACATATAGCAGCTATCGCCCATAGACTGTAAGTTCGACCACATTTGTAACACCTAAGAAATATGTGTTCATGATCTCTATGTACTGTGTTTTTTTGCATATATTGTAGGCCTTTGTGGAGTATTGTGTGTGCCATCTAGAGCTTGGTTTTCTACTATGAGGGTATTATCTTAGAGCTCTTGAGAAAGGAGAATCCAAGATTGACGTATGAAACAAGATATTTGAATTACAAGAAGTCCCTTGAGATAGATGAAATAGGTACAAGAAATAACTAGAAAGGATCTCATAATGTGAGATTACAAGAGGAGAAGATGAGATGTCCATAATACTGGACTAGACAATAGTAGAACAAGGAACAAGACTAAAACTAGAACTAGAACTTGAAACGTACTTACTTGAAGATTGTGACTCCTTGAGTTCCCAAGATTGGCATTGGCAAGACTCAGAATATGAGTGACCAAGCCATTCTTATATAGGTTTTCAAGAGTGGTTAGAAATTGGTGATGTCAACAATCCAAAACAAAACCTTTGGATGTCAAAATCAAGCAACTAGACACTAGATCTGAGGGTTTTGCATGTTCCAAATGTACTGGTAGCATTAATTTCTCCAATTCTTAACCAGCCATAAGATATAAGAAGTCGCATGAAATCTAAGCTTCAAGATAGTTTCCTTTGTATCCATGAAAAAATGTATGTAAATGGTAATTGCAATTGCCACCTAACACCTTAACACTGGCATGCATGGTGGACTTGAACCCATAGAGATTGGCTATGATTCTCTTACTCAGACTTGTTTGATGGTTGCATAATTGTTGGTGCATTTTACCCAAGCCTACATGCTTGATATATTTGATATCATCCTCATTTGTAAGTCACATGAGTAGTCATGTGAACACCTCTTGTAAAAGAGTTCATTTTTATCTCTTGTAATTGAAAAAAGAAAAAGGAAAAGGATGGCTTACCTCATGCATGATGTAAAAGAAATTTCGTGGCTCTAACTACCAAAACCCACAACTTTTTGAGCTGAGGGAATATCTCCTAACTTTGGGAATCCCTTTTAGGTGGAGCCATTCGAATTCGAATTCAAAACTCCCTCCAAGAATAGCTATAAAAGGAGCAAGAAGGAAGAGGCGATTAGCAAGCCTTGTACGTGACCACTTCATGTCATTTTGTAGATATTGAAGAGCTTACTCCATAGCCCTATCATTCTACTCCCATTGTGCAAAGATTCATCGCCAATGTGGTTGTAATCATATATGAATTTATACATTTATCATCATTCACTTCTCTGTTTTGTTCTCTGCTATACTCACTCAGAGCAGAATCTTCAGGAGGTCATATCTCGAGTTATACTGAACCTTTTTAAGTGATTTAGCTTGCGTTGGATAGCTCATACTGTCTAATTTTTACCTATAAATTTTCAAGGTCATTGAATTTATAGTTTTGGAGCTATCTGCATTTTACTGCTCACTGGTCTATCTCTGCACAGCCCCGAGAATGGTGGGCATGTTCCAGAAATTGATGAAACTTGTTCTCAGTGCTCAGTCCATCATTTGAAGTGTTTTAACTTGGATTGGGAAGCTTGCTAAGTCTATGTGCTATGCCCAAAAGGAATTTTTCTAATTCCTACCAGGTTGAGAGCACTGTTCATTTTTTCTAGCAGGTGTATGTCCAAAAATAGCAAGTTTTGGGAGCTAGTGATTTCGCAACTAGTCTGTCTTGACTTAAATTTTTGGGATACATGTTCCAAAGTACTTGGCTGATATTTTGGTGGATTTAGCAAGCTTAAAGGGTCTACTAATCAACTCTGAAGTCTCAGTTGGCTGGTGTGAAGCTGGTTGTAGCAACACCTACTCATCTTTGGATTGCATCCACCATCTCTCTTCACAATAATAGCCTCCCATTCAATAATACATTCAATCCAAATTTCTTGAAAAACATCCTTAGCCTCTTTAATCTAGTCCTATCATGTTTTTGGATCCATCGTAGTTTCACCATTTGCAATCATGGAATTCAAGGCTACTTCAACTACTTTGGCCCATACTAGCTCATTTTACATTTAGCCATTCGAGTGAGTGTAGCTATTCTTCAAGGCGGCCAATTGTTGCCATAAATTTGTAGCTTCTTATTATGCTTTAACCTTGGCTAGAGTTTTTTTTTTCTGCACTATGTTGTTAGCTAGGCATTCTCCTCCATGTACTTATGGAGTTCAATGTCCCTTTTGACTAGTATCCCTTTAAGCTCCATCCAAGGAGCTTTAGACTCAACATGCTTTTAATTGCTTCTCATAGTTATTCAATCAATTGCTCTGATCTTATAGCCAACCCACTAACCTCCACTTCCAAGGTTTGACACTTGGACTCATATACTATCATCCATAGAGACCACACTGAATCAAACTTCAATTTAATTTCTTGGTATTTGCCATAACAATCATACATCTCCTTCCTCACGTTGACAAGCTTCCAAGCTAGTTTCAATTATTGAAATTATTTTGGTCCATGGCCTCTTGGACCCTTTGCATTTTTTACCCCATCTCCTTCTTGGAGTGTTATATCTCTGCATCACTTCATTCCTATATTGGGTGAACATCTTCTCCATATCAACACAAGCATTGTCCATAGCAAGGAGGGCTTCACCATAATTTTATTCTAATGTGTGCATAGTACGAGATGATATGGAAAGCATGCTAGCCTCTGAACCTTGAGTTTGATTTTGGTCTGAGAAGCTAGCAATGTATTCTAGAAATACAAAACTCACTATATGTCAAATTTGGTGGGAACCTCTAGTGTTGAGTGGGGCTCCATATGGGGTCAATAGAAGGGCCAAGCAAGAGCATGCACTTGTACCTAGAAATTCTACCATTTGAGTGCTTCTTTACCATGTACATCCACTTATTTCCAATTACCTTCATGTCTCTCTTCCTTGGAACTAACACCCAAGTGTCATTATCCTCCAAAGTTTCAATTTCTTATTTCATTGCCTCTTGCCATTCCCTACACTTATTTTTCTTCTTCAAAGCATGTAGGTTCTTTAATAGCATTGCTAATATATGCACAATGCCTAGCCATTAATGAATCATATGTGAATCTTTCCATTTGATACCTTACCCTATTTGACCTTTTTACTTCTCCTTCCATTGATTTGGATGCTTGGTGTATGCCTTTGAGGTCTCCCCCTTCTTTACATGAAAGTCTTCATTTAGTTCCACCCATATATCTTCATCCTATTCAATTTCTATGATCTTTTATTTGCCTTTGTTCCTTGTAGCACTTTGTTGATGTAGGACTATCTCCACTCCAATATGAATATCTTATTGTGATTAAGTAATTTGGTCCACTAAAAGCCATGATTTTGGGCTTCATTCCCTCTTAACATCCTTGCTTCATCATCTTCAATAGCTTGCATAAATATATTTAAAGAATACCAAGGTAAAATTTCATCAAATTTCACATTGCTTGATACCTTTAGCTTCTTGTTTGTGGGCTTGTAGTATCTATACCCCTTTTGTTCATCTGCATACCCTATGGATACACATCTCTCTCATCTATCATCTAGCTTACTACTTAGTCCACCTTGGTATTAAGACATAGCAAGGATAACCCAACATTCTCAAGTGTGATAACCCAACATTCTATTGCACCAAGCTTCATATGGTGTTGAAATATGAATACTTGATGTAGGTGCTCTATTCATGATGTATATGGTAGTGGTTTTTGCATCTTCCCCAATTTGGCATTCCCATGTGCTTCATCATAGTATTGGCACATTCAAAAATGTATCTATTTTCCCTTTATGCTACACCATTTTGTTGAGGTGTGTACCTACACATAATCCATCTCTTCATACCATTAGATTCCAAGAATTCAAAGAACTCATGGGAGAAGTATTCTCCCTCTTCATATGATCTTAGACATTTGATATAGATTTCACATTCCTTTTCTATAATATCTTGGAACTTCTTAAAGTAATAAAAGACATCTAATTTATGTTTCATACAACAGATCCAAGTCATCCTTGTGAAATCATCAATTAAGGTTACAAAGTATCTATTGCCTCCATTTGAACCCTCCTTTGTTGGTCCCCAAACATCTGTATGAACCAAATCAAGTGGATAATAACTCACATAATTGCTCTTCCTAAACTGGTTTTCTTACCCAATTAACAAGCCTCACACAAGTTCCTAAGATTTTGATTATGGATATTTGATAACCGAGTTACTAACCTCTTCTTCTTCATGTCTTTAAATCTCTTAATCAATACCTCTTATGCACAAAATCCGATTCTACTTCCCATTCCCATAAGTAAAGTAGGTTATGTGATTGAAGGTGGGCTTAACATCCAATGTGAATAATCTCCCTTCCTTCTTGCCTTTGGCCACCAACTTGTACCCCTCTTTAGGGTTATCCACACGCCCTTTCTCATTGAAATTAACTTGCAATCCTCTTTCAACCATTTGCCCCACAGATACAAGATTCTTTGTAGTTCTAGGAACATGAAGAACATCTTTCAAACATTTACCCTTATAAGAGCCATCTAGCATGAAATCACCTATATGTGTAATAGCATGGGAAATATCATCACCTAATTACACGTGCCCTTTATTTGATGGTACCTAAATATTTAAAAAGAATTCCTTGTTGCAGCTCATGTAATTGCTCCATCCACTATCAATATGCCATATATTTGATCCTTATGTCTTGTAATAACTCATCTGCATCATGGAAAACATGCTTTCAATTTCATTTAAGATAGAAGCATAAATGCCTTGCCCTTTGTATGATGAGTTGTCCTTGTCTCTTTGATAGCAACCTCTTGCATATGTTAGGCTGATGGTGTGATTAATTGTAAAAACACATATTTTTGTTGAACCATTTTGATGAAGCATTATAATTTTTGCAAGTGTCTAATACATAAAATGTCGCATGGTTGGGAATCCATCATGATGAGTCCGCAGGGATTCGATCACTGTAGGAGGATCGATGTGTTGATAGAATTGGCAAAAATTGTTGCTTTGTGTCGTTGTTACTAGCGTATTGTTGTACAATTTGGTTAATATTATTGTTAAGTTTGATTATTGTTGTTTTGATAACTACTATATTAATTTGGCAAAGAGTTGATAGGTTATTCTACATTTTGATAGCGTATAACCGATGTTTTGATAGTTGTATTTGTGTTCTTTATTGCATGCTGATTCATAGTTGTTTGTTTGGTATACTATGAATAATCACTATAATTATATGTAAGTGATATGTTCATAAGATTGTGGTAAAGCTATATTGGTGGATACTATGAACGAATGCAGTAGCAAGAAAACCAATAGTTTGCAGAATAATTACGTTAAACTACCACCCAACAACCCTACTATTTAGTCATTCTGTGAACTAGAAGGCTAACATTGGTGATACCATTGGAGTGGCGACTATTAAGTGCAAACAAAACAAGGACAGTGTATGTCGATTGTACGTTCTGGTATCAAATATCCACGGTACTGGAAAGACAAATTACCTGTACAAGTCCCTCCATCTAGAACAGATTTTGGTGAAGTTTCTGAAAAGAAGAAACAGCTAGAAAGTGAAAGCAAGGAATGAGAGACTATTGAAAGATCGATGGGAATAGAGGATGAGTCGACATTTGAAGGAGAAAGTTATATAGGCATATAGTATGCTCTGGATAATAAGGATTTTCTTGTTTATAAAGGACAAAATCAGGAGGAATCATATGACCAAGTCAAAATTCGGATATTGAGTAAATTCAAGATTGAAGAAGCTTCCTTTATGGTGAAGTGATTCGATAATAAACAAATGGCGGATGATGAGCGTAAGGGATATTACCCAATGGGAGTTTCTTAATCAATTTTGGAGGATTCCTTGGAGACAACCCATATGCTCATGTGCAAGCATTTGAAGTGAACTTTGATGTATTTGAAAGTATGGGTGACTTTATGGTGGATGATGATGATAAAGCCAGGATCTTCTAGACAACACAGGTGAATGAAGCAGCAAAGTGGCTCATGGAATACGATACTAAACATTTTTACTACTTATGAAGAAGTCAAGGATGCTTTCTTATAGAGATTCAGATCCAAGAAAAATCTCACTGAAATTTTTTATTTTCTGCAGAACAACTAACAGAAGCCTAATCTATTTGTTCAAGCCTACACTATCATTTTTAGGATCCATTTATGGTAACTATCGATTGAAAGTACATTACCAAAAGACGTGACTACACAATGGTTCATTTATGGTCTTAACCCAGAGTTGAAGCAAATCATGATAATTCAAAACACTAGTAGATTACCCTTGGACACCATCGTCGATCAAGCTTTGCAGCTAGAGAACAAGGTCGGTGGTTTCATTGAAGATCTTAAATGGATTGTAATTGCAAAAGATAAAGGTACAAGCGTAGCTAAACAAAATTTTTGTGTGAAATGTAAGAACCCTAGACACATTGCAGTGAATTGTGTTTTGAATCAACTACATTGTGCAATTTGTAATATGGATAACCACAATATAGCTTATTGTGTGTATAATACTAAGGCCCATAATCGGGTCACAATGAATGTTGTCTTACCAAAATCGGTACTGCCCAATAGTTATGTACCACCATACTTGAGAAACACCCAATATCCAAGGTATAACTCATCAATCTGCAACAAGGATTAGTACAATAGTCACGTTGGTCACAAACAAGAGCACTGCACTTTGTACCAAGGGGACCGCTAAGATGTTACTTCTATGGAGAACTAGGACATATCCGCAGAAATTGTAAAGAGTCCCAAGAGTAGGAAGGAGAGAGTAACACCCATGAAGAATTTGGTCATCATGGCAAAAAAGGATACTCATGCAACTACCATACAGACACGTTCATGTCCAATGTTGCAGCTTACTGCCACAGTTTAGGAACTAGGTTTTAAAGAACAAGCACGAATGATGCACATGACACAAAAGTGGGCAGCAGAAGAACCAACTAAATTTCCCCCAATGGAGCCAATTACCCAGATATAGCAACAATCAATGCCGCAAAGTGGAACAAATTCTAAATTCTTAAGGTAGGCTTTGACGGGCAGCCAAAACATGAAAGTGGAGGATTTATGGCCTATGTTGAAGTGTTCTCCTGTCACATTGTTGCTTGGGCAATTGCTAGCCTTGGTTTTGAAGGTTTGAGAGTGGTTTGAATGACATTTAGGTATGTTATCTGAATTGAAAGATCCCTATGTGGCCACCACGCAGATAACCGAAGAGACAATGGATCATGTTGTACCTTTCATAATAGTGTGGTATAAGAACCATCGTATTGATCGAGTGTTGATTGATGGAGGATCTGGTGTTAATTTAGTGTCCTTGGAGATATGTAAAAGGTTTGGTTGGCTCAATTTTGAAATAGTTTAATTTCATATGAATGGTGGACCAATCTCGTGTCCACCCAGTTGAATTAGTATGGGCTATCCCTATTATGTTACAAGGAGTAGTTTTCTCTATGACTTTCATAGTCCTAGATATACCTGATAACACCTACAACTATAATCTTTTATTCAATAGCCCATGAGTTAAACAAGATAAAGTCCTTCAAGACTGGTCTAAGAAGGAACTGGTAATTACATATAAACATCATGAGTATCAAGTACCTCTAGATACAATGAAATCGATCAAAGTGCATGCACTTCCGCACATTGCAGAACCTGTACATATGATGGATGCCTTGACAGATGATGAAGAGTGTGAATTCCTACGAAAGAATTTTGATTTATTGTCCTTAAGAGTGGATTTACAACCACTTTTTTTTTTATATAAAGGAATTTCGGCGTTAGCCTACTCTCCCGGACTTGAATTAAATAAAGAAAAGTACAAGAGAAGGGGACTAGTGCCCATGGGAGCCCCCAAATCCCACAAAGCAGGGGAAGCTTTTACAGAGCTTACATGGCATTACAAAGAAGGTTAATTACCCTCTCATCACCCTCATGTGGGGCCCACTTGGGTTTAAGCTTGTTATTGAGCAAAAGGAGTACTTGATGGTGCCTGAAGGGGGGGGGAGGGGACTTCTTACAGTTAACAATCCTTTTGCCAAGGAGGAACAATGATTTCTCAATTGACAACTCTTTGGGGGAGTCACGAAGTTGAAAGCACATCTTTCTCGCCAGCTTTCCATAAGACCTCCCCTCTGATGGCGTTCCAGAGAGTCATGGAGCAGCCAATCGCTTCTCCCAGTAGGGCTTGCTGCCAACTGAGATGTTTCTGAAGTCTAACTTTCTTTCCAACCGTCTGCCAGAGTCTGTTGGAGTTGGGGCAGGTAAAGAAGATGTGTGAAACATCTTCGATAGACCAGTAGCAGCGTTTGCACCAGGGAGGAATCCCACAAAATTTGCTAGCCTTAAGGTTGGTCCAGATTCCATGATGAAGAATTTGCCATAAGAGGACAGACTTTTTGATTTCTATGAGGGGGTGCCACATAGCCATGAAATTCATGTCCCACCGAAGCCGCATCCATGACAGGCACCAGTTCTTGTTGATGTTAACCTCATAAGAGGATGGGATAGGTCCAAAATGGATCCAAGTGTTAGAGTTTGAGGTTGGTGGAAGCACTCATACATGGAAAGTGGATGCACAAAGAAATGAGTCAGAAGGGTCCACAAGTGAGCATTGAGGGCAATGTTCAATCCAAGGGAAAAGGAATGTCGCATAATCCTAGCATGGGATGGTTCAACCATACCCTAAGATAGAGGATTAGGAAGTAATCCTCATCCATGGCTTTTGGGGCTAGTCGTTAGCCCATCATACTCCTAGCTCAAGGTTGTGAGTTCGATTCCCAACACTTTGCCGAAATGGTTAAGCAAAAATATGTGTTTTTATAATTAATCACACCGTTAGCCTAACACTGGCCTACACGGTGGATCCAAACCTTAAGAAAAAAATTCATCATCTACTAATCCCTATAAGTAGATCATTTGGGCTTCTTCAAAAATTCTTTTTATTTTCTTTTCTAATGCTTTAGGCAACTTCTGTATAGAATTAGCATTGATGAATTGGGCATTAGGACTAGAAGAACTTTCCCGAGCCGCTTGATTAATAAATTCTTGACTCTATGCAACCAAAAATGATTCCTGTAGGTAAAAAGTCATTCTTAAGGGCAGCCCGACATCTAAGTCTACTCTGTTTGGTATCAACTTCTACTTTCTTCATCTTCTCATTCTGATTAGTCAAGAGATTTTCCATTCGTTGGATTTACTATGCCTAGAACTCGATAATTTTGAAGTACGATTGTTTCTTCTTCTAAGTCGCATCTAATTCTTTCTTTAACTTGATGGTAATGCTGACTTTAGCAGTCAATGCCTCTGCTTTAAGAAATAATTCCTCCTTGGCTTCGGCCGATCCGGTCTCCTACTGACTAGCTTTAGTAGCCATTTTTTTGCAAGCTTGCTCAAACCTAGTGGCCTTCTCCATCTGCTCTTCCAACGCTTAGTTGACTTTGGCTAGGGCTTCATTCGTTGCAGCTAATTCCATGCATAGATCTTCCAATTCATCCTCTTTCTCTGTTAATTGTTGCTACAACTGGAGTTCCTGTGCTCAAAATTACATCACTTCTCCTTGTACTTGTGCAAGATCATCTTTGGCCATATCTAATTTCTCTTAAAAAGATTGTTGCACGTGTTTCTCTACTTCCATGTGTGTTTGAATCTGTATTGTAGCCTGTACCAAATACTGCTTGGCTTTGGCAGGATCATTTAATGAAAAATCGGGATCAATTCCCAACTAGAGAAAGGGACCAATGGGAATGGGATCTAATGTTGGTGTGCAAAGTGGGAATTCCTCATAAGCGGGTTGGTCGAAGGTGATGGGAGGAGGGGAATACGTAGGGGATTTTTACACTATAATTTCATCTACTTTTTCATGAATAGGGTCGGCCTCCGGGGATTCAATGGGACTGGAAGGGACAGTGGGGAGGACAGGTTGAAGAAGGGTAGAGGGGTCTTTGAGCAGCAAAAGCTCGGGCAAGCTCTAAAACCATCTACTCCACAATCTGAGTAAAAATTTAATTGAGGAAGGATGAAATTACCATATGTAGAGGAGGATTTGTGACCGATTGATCAATGTCCAGTGGCATAAGACACATGGATTGCTCAATGCCATCGGTGATCTAAACATCGCCATCAACAATAAAGGTGGAGACGACTTCCACCATAATAGCCATGATGAATGCCCTCTTCCCCAACCAGCCATCAAATGGATATGCAATTATGTGTTGTCTGCCCCTTGAATGTCATGCCCTTCAATTCCTAGTAGTTACTCTCAACCTCTGGAAATGTGCCTATGGCATTTCCCATCCTATGTATTTGGTAGTTCACTTGCCAGCCACTGAATCTGTCAATTGGGCATCGTTTTTCTTCCATCACACTCACAAGGAATGTCAAGCGATTGTTAAGTAGTTGTCGAAAGGGGAAGTCTCATGAACTAGGCTATCCCATATCTTCTCCTTGATTCCTTCCTGATCCGCCTTCTAAGATTCTGGTATCTATCACCTCCATCCATCCATCCTCTATAGTTTCATCTCATATCGAAGAAGAAGAAAATTTGGTGTTGTTGTGTTTCCCCCGTAAATGACAATGCATCGCTATTGTGCCAAACCATGGCTTCTAGTTTCTCTTCTACCTAAGCCAACACTAGATTGGTCATTACATCAAAGGAAATTGCGATTGCCTCTATCGTGGCAGAGTAACCTCAGTATGATCAACATTCGGGAGATAGAGGTGGTAAGCAATAGTTTCTAAGGTGATACAAGTAATTAAATATGACTCCACAACGAGCCAGGTAATGGTGGAAATAGGACAGTCCGCAATGGCTTGGACTAAGGTCATAACGAGAGGTTGGGAGGGCACCATGTGCCATGGGAGCTATGCAAATGACAGCAAGCTACGCATTTGAAAATACTCTGCTAGGTCGAGAGCCATAGTAGTGCCAGCCACCTCAGGTGATGACCATGCCACCAAATTTTCCCTAGAAAACAAAGAGCTTCCTTAGCATTTTGCAGGGCAGGAGCTTCTAATACAACTTTGAGTGGTACAACGAGATGTGCCAGCCACCTCAGGTGATAACCATGCCACCAAATTTTCCCTAAAAAACAAAAAACTTCCTTAGCATTTTGCAGGGCAAGAGCTTCTAATACAACTTTGATCTTGTCTTGATCAATGTGGATACCCTGGGCTGAGATGATGTTACCCAACAACTTTTCCAATTGAACAAAGAGCACACACTTCATCGGATTCAAGCACAATCTGTATTCTCGACACTTGAGCAAGCATAATCGTAATTCATTTAGGTTATTTACTCACCAACCAGAGACTGAAAAATATCTAAGAAAACTCTCATGAATGTGGTGAGACAAGGGTGGAAAATAACTTGTGTGCAGTATTGGAATGTACCCAGAGCATTACAAAGTCCAAACCACATTACCATACACGCATAAACTCCCTAGGAAGTAATGAAAGCTATTTTCGGTATGTCTGCAATAACCATGCACACCTGGTTGTAACCACTATAAGCATCCAAGAATGAAAAAAATATCATGTCTAGAAACATCATCGAGCATACTATCAAGAAAAGGGAATGGAAAAACATCGGGTATGGTAGTTTTATTAAGTTTTCAATAATCAACATAGATATGAAGCTTCTTGTTCTTTTTAGGAGCAATGACTATGGGTGATATCCACTCTGCGTGCTCCATTGGAATAATGAAGCCAATTTTCAAGAGATGGTCAAGTTCCTCTTTGACTAACTATGCATAATGCGGATTCATATGGTAACTTGGCTGCCTAATCGGTTTAGCATATGGTTGCGGAACTATTCAGTGCTGATAAATATGAGGGTCGATACCCTTCATATCCTAGGAATCTAGGTGAAAACATCTTGGAATTCCGTGAGTAGTTGAAGCACTTTATTCCGCTTCTCTTCATTGAGTTTGACACTAATTTTAACTGGTTTAGGCTTACCTTTGGTACCCAAATTATAGGTGATAAGTTGTTCTTCATTAATATATTGTTAAGATTGTTTATCCTCCAATTCTAGCTAGTCTGGAACAGTCTCATCAATATGGTTTGGTAGGCTAGACATCCGTTTCGATAGGTCAACACTATTTATGGCATAGGTCATCATAGAGGCACAAGGAGACCATCAGTCCAAAAGTGGTTGTAAAAATGATAGTACCAGCCTGGAGACGTTCTCGAGGTGTCTGGCTACTTTTTGTGAAGCCTCTGGATCCACAATCAACCACTCTAAGACCGCCTTTAGAGCTATTGTTGGGTCACAACCCGACCTTCTCATTGATCATGGCTGTCAAATTATTCCGCAGGGCCAAATTTTTCGGCTTCTTGGGATTCCCTTGGGGTTTGGCGTCTCTATGGAACAGCAGTGGAACTGGGTGCTGGCCAAACTTGAGAACAAGCTTAACTATTGCAGAGGTTTGCAAATCAATCTTGCTGGTCGTGCTATGGCTATCAACAAGTTCCTCTTATCATCTACCATCTATTTCCTTTCTTGTTGGAGACTGAAAGAGCAAGATCTATCCAAACTGGATAGTATTTGTAGAAACTTCCTTTGGACGGGCGACCACAATAGGAGGGGGGTGCCTAAAATCAAATGGTCCATCTGCACGAGCCATAGAGATAGTGGGGGACTTGGTATCCTGGACATTGGGTGCATGGCTAACAAACTAGCGACCAAATCGATGATTAAGGCTTGGTGCAACGGGAAGGCCTCCTGGGTTAAGTTGATCTTCAAAAACAAGAATGAGTTGGCTCTCATGGGTTATCCAAATTGGAAGAATCTTGACATCTTGACCTTGCTGTTTTCCTCGATCCCTGTCTTCTCGAAAGGCTCAAATCTCGTGTGCTCCCTATGGAAGAGTTGGAATAAAGTGAAAAGCTACACAAGAATAAGTGAAGACTAGAAGTGGGCAGCCGGTATCAGACAAAACGACTCTATATGGTTTTCGATCCATGGCATCCGGAGTGTGGAAACTTGGAACATTCAAAATGCCAAGAAGTTATGGAACAAGGGCTTCAAAAAATGGAAATATCTCTGGAAACAAGACACCAACCACTGGATCAACTTCGAGGATATTGACCCTTGCATCAACATTTCGTACGAAGAATGGAACACTTTGCAAAGCAGATGTCTCACCTGGGACTGACACAAAGTTCGCCTTCTCATGGGACACAACACGTCAAGCTCGCTTGGTCTCAAATGGCACAATGGGAATAGCCTATCAAAAATCCCAAACATCAAAGAAAACGGGTGCCCAAATGCCTAAGCACCTTCATCCAAGGCCAGTTTGACACCCAATATAGACAAGCATATTTGCAAATGTCCACAAATTGAGGCACCTTCACCTCCATGTTGCCCAAGTTCCTCAACTTGGCTTTGATACCAATGTTGGGAATTGAACTCACAACCTTGCGCTAGGATTATGATGGGCTAACCACTAGCCCCAAAAGCCATGGATGAGGATCACTTCCTAATCTTCTCTCTTAGGGTATGGTTCAACCATCCCATGCTAGGATTATGTGATATGAAGTGTTGTAATTGTTCGAAGTGTCTAATACATAAAACATCGCACGGTTGAGAATCCGGCATGACGATTCTGTAGGGATTCTATTGCTATGGGAGGATTAGTGTGTTGATAGAATTGGTGAAAATTTTTGTTCTATGTCATTGGTGCTATCGTATTGTTGTACAATTTGGTTAATATTGTTGTTAATTTGATTACTGTTGTTTTGATAATTACAATATTAATTGGCAAAGAGTTGATAAGTTATTTTGTATTTCGTAGCATATAAGTGATGTTTTCACAGTTGTATTTGTGTTCTATATTGCATGGTGATTCATAGTTGTTTGTTTGGTATACTGTGAATAATCACTATAATTATTAGTAAGTGATATGTTCATAATATTGTGGTAAATTTATATTGGTGGATACTGTGCAGAAAAACCAATAGTTTGCAAAATAATTACGTTAAACTACCACCCAAGAACCCTACCGTTTAGTCATTTTGTGAACTAGAGAGCTAACACATAGTGACCATACTTGCCACATATGTAGCATCCATCTATATTGTTGTTGTTTCGAGTTTGATTGTACCTTGATCTTCTTCCTTTAAACTTCTCTCTTCCTCTTGATGAAGAATATTTGTTCCCTTGCTCTTGATTTGACTCTCCATTTGCTCTTCTTCTTTGGCTTCCCTCTGCCCCTTCTTTGACTTCTTCCTTTGCCCCTTCCTTTTCCTACATAAAATGCTTGGGTCTCATTTTCCTTTGCCTTTGAACCTCCAATGTTCATCTCCTCAGTAACCATCAAGGTGACTAATTTCTCAAAGTCGAGAAGATTATTTCTTACATATATAGAAGTGGTGAAAACCTTCCATCCGCCATCATCCCCATTTTAAACTAGATTGGTGGGCATGGAAAGTAGATAAACCGACTAAAGAAATGTGTAAACTCTTAAAGAAGAGACAACACAAGGAAGAAATCCCATATATAATTGACAATCAGGAGGTGGAATGTAGGACATATGAAGAGAATATTGAACTACTTGCCAATCATTTAGCAAATTTCCAAGGATGATTGATATTGTGGAGTTGAAGGTATCTCAGATTTTTCTAGGTCCAAATGCCATCTTCCTAAGGTCCCCATTGTGCTAGGGGTGTCCACTCCACTCTTTTCTCAAAGGTGTGATTACATGGCTACCATCTCTAGAGTTAGAACCAAAAAAAAATCCACAAAATATGGTGCATCTTCTTGATGCCCACATCAATATCACAAAGATTGTTGAAGCTATTGATTCTCTGCCCAATGATAAAAGCTTGGGTTTGAACTGCCTCACCAATGAGTTCTTTAAGACATCTAGGAATGTTTTGGTGAAACCTTTATGTATGGTTTGGCAAGAGGCCCTGCACTTCAATGATTTGCCCAACTTTCTCAAAGAGAGTGTGAATAAATTGAGTCACAAAAAAGACAGAAAGAACCAAATTGAAAATTGGTGGTCTATCACTATGCTAGAAATTGCCTATAAAATCTTCGTGAAGGTCCTTGCTAATCATATTGGCTTACATCTTCACTCATGGATCAATGAGGATAAAAAAGGATTCATCAAGGATAGATTCATCCTGGAGGCTGCTATTGATGTGTGGGAAGGCCTTGATTTTGCTAAGGAGTCTTCTTAAAATGTCCTCTTCATCAAGATCGATATTGACAAAGCCTATAATCCCCTCAAGTGGGACTTCATTCTCTAGTCCTTATTAGCATGTGGCTCTAAATTCATTAAGATGATCGCAATGCTTATGGAAAATGCCTTGGCTCGAATAAATATTAACGAAAAATCTTTCTCAGGTTATCAAATTATAGGGCTCCATTAGACAAGGCTTCCCTTTGACCCCTCTTCTCTTTGCTAATGCCACGGATGTCCCTAGCTTCTTGGTTAACCATGAATCTCTTCTTGCATAGCTTTTCTCCAAATAGGAATGTTAAGTGCATCTTTAACACATGCAGGTTCATCTTCAATAGTCGTCAGTGCCAAAATATCATGAATCTCAAAGTCTTCAGCAAAACTTACATGATTCTTTTGTTGCTGCTGTCTAGACTGACTTCTTGTTCTTACATGATCTTGTTGTTGTTATCTAGCCTTACTCCTTGTTCTTCCAGTAAAAATCTTTATACCACTATCTTTCCGAGTCTGATATAACCAAGTAGGTGTTTCTTTCAATAGTGGTGAAACTCTTTCTGACCCGTCAGATTCCACAGGTTCTGGAACTTGTCCTATCGAGGTACTAGGACGTTCTGGAACTCTAACTTCTTCCATTTCTGGAACCAAAGTCTCTTGTGGAACTGACTCTGTAGAAGGTTGTGAAATTCCTCGTTCTTCAACTTTTCTTGAATCCTAGGAATTTTAACTCCCTCCTGATATGGCTGAACATGTACATCCAGAATCTTTCTAAAAAATCCATAGTCATTTTCACTAATGAACTCTGGAATTTCTATTTCTTTATCATAAACCTTAACTTGGACAAATCCAAGGTCTCTTGCTTCCCTATAGCCAAAATCTGATGATAATGAGACTCTTTGACAACGACACTAATGCTTTTGTGCATAATTATATCAATAGTATCACCACCTTTGAAAATGTCTAAACACTTTCTTCATTCCTTCAAGCTCTAGAATAAATCACTCAAACGTGGCTTTCAAGGCTATTTCAGGAGGTCCTCTGTAGTTTTTCGTCGACCAAGAATGTGAAGAGCTCCCAAATGGTCATATCTTTCGTTTGCTCAAAATTCTGATGGGTTTTGATGTTTCATTGGAAGGTTTTTATAAAGAGGAAGGCCATGCTTTTAATTCCAAAGTCAATTTCTTGGAAACCTTTGCTTTGCTAAATATAGATCTCGTCTTGGTATAGCACTAAAATGGGTAGAAAAAATCGGATCCTAAGATGTATAAACAACAAAGAATTTTGGACTTGGCTTAAAAGGAACACGAATGTCTTTTTTTGTCGGCCAATAAGAGTTGAGAAACCTTGGGAGCTTATCATTTTCCCTTACGCATTCCATCAATGTGATCTCTACATTAGGCTTCTTGAGTGAAATGCAAGACTATGCGTGTAACATGTCTTGCGCAAAGCTAGTGACAAAGAACTCTCAGAACGGCGGAGCGAAGCACAGAGGAGCGAACGCGGGCGGGGGGGAGGGGGGGAGAGAGAGAGAGGAGTTCCGGGGCGATGGTGGTTGGGCGGATGGAATTACAGAAGAAAGAGGGAAGAAGAAAAGAGAGCTTATGTGAGCTTGCGCCCTCGGCGGGGACGCCGCCATCGCTGTCAATCATCGTAGGGGTCGTAGGTAGACAGACAAACTTACATATTATGGTACGCTTTTTACCTCATTTTCTGCGAAACACAGTTCCTTTCCGCCTCTCGAATCGAGCACCCGGCCGCCCCCACCATCGCCACCACCAGAAAGACGGGGGACGAATCGCGACCCGGCGAGTGACAGACGGGCGAAATTCAGAGCGCAGGGCGGTCGCGAGTGTGCGTAGGACAAGCGATGACAGGAAAAAAGAGGGGGGACATGGTAGGGACCCAGAACGAGGGATGATGCGAGAAGAGGGAGGGAGGGTGCGCATGCAGCAGAGAGAGGATAGAGGGGTGGGGGATGCTGGCTGGCGGAGCCGCTTCCTTGTCTGCGATTTGAGAACGCCGAATCTGCAATCGGACGCAGGAGGGGAAGAGAGATGATGCGGGCATTGTCCTATGTATGACACACAGTATGAGAGATTAGACCGATTCTTTCCTCGTTACTCTCTCTCTAGCGCGGCGCTTAAGCGAGAATCGAGATCATCCTTCGCCCCGGGTCGATGATTGTTCCGCCTGTTCGAGGTTACGTGACGCCGAGGAGAGAGAAGAAATAGAGTACTGTTACAGAGAGAAGATACATAGCATCATCCGAACGAGCTAGAGTGATGATGGATCGTATGTAGAGGCCTGGTCTAATTGCGCTTGTTTCTCTCTCCGCTCCCTTCCGTGCATTAACGCAGGCTCGCCGCAAGGTCTTCTTCTCTCTGTCATCTCCCATTCTCTCTCACCTTCTCCGACTTGCAGGCCGACTCCCTCCTCTTCTCTCTGTCTCTCTCTCTCTGAATTTTCTAACAAAAATCGATATTGATACTGAGTTTGGTGCCCGGGCCCTTGACCTTCTCTCTCCTCGCCCCTCCATTGCACCTTACGACAACCTAAGCAGAGGACTCGCGGGTCGCCATGACGTCCGCCATGGATGCAAACAACTGATCGTTTAGAAGAAATAGTTTTCTGAGGGGTTGTATGGGCGATGGCTGGCCTGGACGGGCCGGGTGCTGGCAACGCCGCTTCTTCCCACCACGGCGGCCAGTTTGCTACCAGTTTCCATCATCACCTCCAATTAGCTCAACAGCATCATCAGCATGAGCAGCTGCATCAGAGCTCTGAGGATCATAAGCCTCAGCTTTTCGCGCAACTGCATCGGAGCTCAGAAGATCATAAACCGCAGCTCTTCGACCTCCGGCAGCGAGCCACCGCACCCTCAGCTCATCATCATCATCATCCACATCACCATATTCAACACTTGCCCGAGCCTCGTCATCATCCTCACCATGCTCACCATCCACATCATCATCATCAACACCTTCAAGATCATCCCCGTATGCATCATCATGAGCATCTCCAATTACACCATCCAGATCATGCTGCTCAGCTGGCTGCCCATCATCAAGACCAGCCATCCCATATGCAACATCAACAGGAGCAACAATATATTCAGATTCAGGAACAGCAGCAGCAGCACCACATCCAACAGCAGGATCAGCATACAGGTAGCCATCAATCGAAAAGCTCTGAGGATGAAAACAGCCGAAGCAGTGGCCTGGGGAAGAAAAGCAAGGAGAATCACGCAACTGCTGCAGTAGCTACTGGAGGAGCGGATGGCTCCGCCCTGGTAGTGAGAAAGCCACGCGGTCGTCCTCCCGGATCAAAAAACAAGCCGAAGCCACCCGTGATTATCACGCGAGACAGCGAAGATGCAATGAGGCCTCATATATGGGAAGTCGGAGGAGGACAAGACGTCGCGGAGTGTATTGCGGAGTTTGCGAGGAGACGGCAAAGAGGCATATGTATAATGAGCGGCAGCGGCATGGTAGCCAATGTGACTTTGCGGCAGCCTACCGTGCCGGGGCAGACAGTAAGCCTTCATGGGCGATTCGAGATATTATCAATATCAGGGGCGTTTTTCCCAGCCGGATGCGGCATCCCGGGCGGAGCGGGCGCTGCGATTTCTGGCGGCATAGCAATCTCGCTTGCAGGCGCTCAAGGTCAGGTTGTGGGCGGCAGCGTGATGGGCGCACTCACGGCGGCGGGGCCGGTGCTTCTAGTCGCTGCTTCTTTCTTGAACCCTTTGTACGAGCGCCTGCCTCTTCCGCCAGAGGAAGAGGAGCAAGCAGGTCACGGCCCCGGCGTGCCGCCTGGTCAAGCATTGAATCTCTCCGCAGCTGGCGGACCCAACAAGCTCTTGCCGTCCGCGCAAAGTCCCGATTCCGCCACTATGTCCGCTTTCAACTCGACCACTCTGAACCAGATCCCTCAAGACATGCTTGCATGGGCATCTTCCTCATCAGCTCCAACGCGGCCCCAATTCTAATGAGCTTATCATCTCCGCCTGCAGCAAAGCACCGCACATGAACGTACCTTCCTCTTCCTCCATTTCCTTCTTCCACAGGCTGCCGTGGAAGAGATTAATGTATTTTTGATGGTCCATTTGATATGAATTTTTCTTTTGGTGGCATGAACTTTTACAAGCAATCTAGACTGTGTTTTCTTCTCCTCCATTAGACAATACTAGTTTCTGCACATGTCTGCTTTAGAATGATTAACAGATAAACTCAGAATATGTCGCTTCTTGTTTTGCTTCCTTTTCTGCATCTTTCAGACTAATGAATCTTTTGTGAGCACACTAAAAGCTCTCGTTCAGAGGACTTGTCTGGTATCTAGATGGTAAATTCACCACCTGTGTAGGTCATAATTGTCCATAGATTGACATCCCCTTTGTCTGTTTCTTTCAAATTTGGTAGCAGATAGTAGGGCTTCAAAACCCTAGCTGCCATATGTCAAGCAAGAGGATATTGAAGCCTCAGCTAAGACCTGTTTAGATTCAGCTAAAGGGCGCTGTATTTTATGTAGTATCAGAAAGTCCTTGGGCATGATCATATGACATTGATGGCACTTCCTTTAAGGGCTACTTGCAGTAGGGGTAAGAGATGAAGGTGGGGACCAAGAAGAGGGAGCTTCCCTGCATTTGACTTTCTTCTTTGGGCTTGACTTGGCAACCGAACAGGAAGGGGAGAGGGACTTGGACATCTCCTTGTACACAGATATGCCAAAGTCGATTCCCTTGCCAGCTGTGGAATGGAACATGGGACCACACACCTCTTTGTCCTTGTGAAAGCTTCCCTCCAACTATTGATCCATTTGCATGACACTTTCAGTCATGTAGGGCTCTAGGATCTATCAGTCTATGCCATAGCCCTCATCTACCGATCTATATTGGCCTAGTGCCTTTATGAAAAGTGAGAGCAAGTTACAAACTACATTTACTTCACAATGAACATGTGCCAAATTTCTCATCTTTCCTGCCTTGAATAGCCCTATTCCTCAGATTGCATGGATCTTTTCTTTGCAATAGCTTATCGATTCAGAGATGCGGTTTTCTTTAATGTTGTGCGGACTCCACACTGACAGTTCTTGGGGTTTGCATTCATAGTGTAATATTTGCTGACCTCTGTGTAATTTACATCCTACCAGAGTTGTCTTTTGTCGGTCAGTCCTGGACTACATGTTTGAAAGTTAGTTCAGACTAATACCTCTATTTACATTTTTAGTTTACTCTACGTTTTTTTGCAAAATTTTATACTGTCTTATGGTCCAAAACATAAAAAAACAGTCAACAAAGCACTCGTTGTAAGGCTCTAGTTAAGTAAATAAGACTATAAAGAAGAACGATGATGAATTAAGAAATAGAGAGAATTAGGGATGTTAACTCTAATGAATGGAGTACTTGTCAGAGGGTCACTGAGCTTCAGGATAGATTGAGATATGAAAACCACTTTCTTGTTTATAGTGCCCTCGCTACTTTTAGAGAATTTTGGGCTGATAAGGTGGACAAACCTAACAAGAGTATGTAAACTGATGAAAAATAAGTAAGCCAAATATTTTATTCCTATGATTAAGGACTCAAGTGGGAATGCTATCAACATCTTGGACAATTTGTAGGAGGCTATCAGCTTTTTTACCAATGCTTTCTCTATGCTTTCCAAGTGGGAGGGGGTATCTATACTGCCATAGCCTATATTGCTCTTTAAAGGAGGACATTGATTCCTATTGGCTTGATTGCCATCTTGGACCTACCTTTCTTTCTCGTTGAGGTCAAAGTAACCATTAGTAAATGCAAATCTCTAGGTATTGATGGGATACCAAATCAATTCTTCTTTAAACTTGTGGATTTTATGACGCCCTTCATTCTCTTTATTTGGCAAGAAGATGTGTTAAGAGGTGCTCTTCCTATCTTTATCAACATTGGAGTTATCAAATTGGTTCACAAAAAAGAACTTAAGGATGACCTCCACAATAGGAGACCTATTTCCTATTTGAATTCTATATATAAGATCTTCTCCTCCTCTTCAACTAGAAGGCTCAACCCTATCATGGTTAAAACCATCCTTCTTGAGCAAAGAGGGTTTATGAAAGGTAGATATATTTTTGATGCTATTATTTCTATGTGGGAAGGTATTCAACATGCTAATAACACCAAGTAAAACTTTTTCTTTTCAAAGTGGACTTTGACAAAGCCTATCATAGAATGAACTAGAACTTTATTCTCCAATCGTGTATGATGTGGGTGTTGGCAAAAAGTTTATTAAGTATGTGAGCATTTTGTTTGGCAATGCCTACTCTAGGATCACTATGAATGGCCACATGTCTAAACCTTTTAGACTACAAAGATATATTAGGCAAGGATGCTGGCTTGCCCCCCTTTAGATTGGCTTTTAAAATATTGTATTAACTATTAAACGCGCAACTAACTGTCAGACGCGCGTTTAAACATCTACTTGGGTTCTTGGGAGTGGAAGGGGTTTGTTAGATAGAGGCCCTATTCTTGATTTTCCCAAACTAACCACTTCACACACAGCAATATACTAATGCTCGAGAACTCTATCAAGAATCTGTTACACTTACAATCTTACAGTATGCAATCAAACTCTTCCAAAGTTTACCGAACACATACTAGTCAATACACTCCTCAGCGTTCAGCGCAAGAACTAGTCAGTACCGTAATGCAGAATTACTTGATTAACTCAAAAACAGTCCGAACACAAACTACTGTAACAATAGAGACAATAACAGTGACTTAATCTTTACCGAACAGGTGTAGACAATCAACCAGAACCGAAAGACACAAAAAGACTCCAAATTATCAAACACACAGTACTGAATGTAGATTCCTACACCGATTAAGACTGGCTTAGTAATCAGCGTACCATATCAGAACTAACGTAACACAACTCGCAGTCATAACCTTTACGGGACAAAGATTCCGTACTCAGCTTAAGACGAACCTTACTGTAACTTAATCTTTACCGTACAATAGCGGATCTTCAACACAGAAGACAACCACAATATGACTCATAGTTCCCAAACACACTACAGTTACTACACGGACTTCAACGACTAAACAGAGATTCACCAACCGAACAGGTATTGATAACCACAAGGCAGAGATGAGAACAAGGTACTCAAAATGACGCAAACACACACCACAGTAACGTGCAGATCAATCACCCAGACAGACAGTCTGGTGATCCAACCGATCGTCACCGAGCGCCTCTTTTTCATTCGTTTATATAAAGATACAAACATCTTTGTAATAACCTTTCGTACGTGCGGACAAGAAAAAGATTCAGTTTTTACAACTACCAATCTGGCGGCCGACTAACACTGGCATGCACGGTGAACTCGAACCCGCAAGTTTACAAAAATTAGGGTTCATCTACAATGCCTTCTAAATACATCGATCGTGCTAATCTAAAAGTTCGGGCGATTTTCTTCTTTAAGGCTTCTAACATCTGTTTCAAAATATCTGGTTCTACTAATTGGGCATCTGTTCGTACAACACTTAAGGAAATGACTTCGGTCATCAAAACTTCTGCTTGTGTCTGCAGAAAAGCTTCTTGTAAGTAGAACTCATTTGACAATGCTGCATCCCTAGACATCTTCATTTTTGCAATTTGCTTATCCATTCTGAGTAATCTATCTTTCTGAGCATCCAGCTGGTTCTCCCTTCTTTCTATCTCCTGATTTTGGAACTGGATTGTCCTGGAGTAGGCATCCCTTTCTCTTCAAAGATCTGTTATCACCTTTTGTAGTTGAGCTTCCACGGTCAATTTACGTTTGAGAATACTGTTTACTTCAAATAAATTGGACTTGTTTCTCTGGAGTTCTTCATTAGTCTGCTTGAGCAAATCTGCCATTTCTTGTCCTTGCTGTATTGCTTCATGTAGTTGTTGTCTGGTTTCTTCTAACAGATTCCCTAAGGCTACTCGTGCATCTTCTTTATCCTGTACTAGCTGCTTCAAGTTGACTAACTCTGCATCTGCAACACTTAGTAATTCATCTTTCTCTTGGACTGCTTCAGGGCCGCATCTCTTTGATTGATAATTATTTCCTGTTCTACAAGTCTGGCCTGCAACTCCTGAATTTGTCCGTTTAACGCATGATTTTTGGCCTTGACCGCCTGTAATTCTTCCTGGACAGGAGTGATGTGTGCCTCCAGCACATCAACTTTGTGTTGAAATTCATCTCGGATAGTATCTGTCACTTGCTTCATATTTGCAGGTAGTTGTCGTGATAAGTGGATCAGCATTTGACCCATGGATGCTAACTCAGAAAATAAGGGGATTGAAGGAATTGGGGGATGCGAACGAGGTTGCGATGAAGAAACGGTGAGGAGCTGCTGGGAATTCGGTGGAGAGTAATTTGGTGATGAGGATGAAGAAGCAGTGGGTCCGTCGGGGACAATGGTTGGAGTAGGAAGAAGAGGGTTGAGTGGAGGTTCAAGTGGGGGAGTGGGTAGAACAGAGTTAGTTTTGATTACCTTTTCGGTGGGTTGTTGTGTAGTGTCAACATGGCCGGCAGCTGTAGACTCGACTGCTTTAAGCAGTTCTTTGAAAATTTCCTTAATGATAGTTTGCTCCTCTTCTGACTTGTCCTGTTCGTCTTGTTGTTGAGATTCGATTTTAGAAGAATTGGCTGCCAAATCAGCAGTGCTATCCTGTTCTTGTTGCTGCTTGGGAGATGACTGTACCGAGTCATTATTCATTGATGTTGTTGTATCGTGAAAGGTTTCTTCTTCTTGTCCTTCGTCTTCTTTGTCATCTGCTTTATTTCCTGTGGCTAAACCCTATACGTCACTATCGGATGAACTTATTCTAATTCTTTTCCGGTGAAGGAGGTGGAAAATCTCTTCGTCATCCTCTTCATCGTCGTCTAATATTTGTGCAGATTCCTCATGGCACAAAATGGGTCCTCGAGGTGGTGGTTGCACTGCAAGAATGGTCGAAAATAGAAAAGATAGGATGTGCGGCAGTCTCGACCTTGGCATATCTCCTTTATTGACCTGCTTGATGATTGAAACATATTTTTTGTGAATACGGCGGAAGAAATATGAAGCAAAGTTGACCGGTTCTCAAGCAGCTAAATCTATAGCAGAGTAAAAGGGTCGAGATATGCCATATGTGCGTTTCTGGAGATTTAAAATGGAAACTAAAAATTGGAGTGCTGATCTCTCAGGTTCGGGGCGACAGAGGATTGCATATTCGTTGGAGGAGTGCCTAGGGAATAGCTGGATCATGGTAGCTATTGGTAAATTCAGGCCATTCTCTCGTCCTTGTCGAGGGAGTCGAAATGCTTCAGCAAAGGCTTGGAAAGTGATTACGGTACGGGATGGTAGGTCAGTGATAGGCCAACTCTGCTCGGTGGCAGGTGTGGTAGCGATGGTGGCGATTATGTGGGCATAGAACGGGTGGAAATCCACTGAATGCCAAGGTAGTTCAGCGAAGTTGACCAACCCACGGCTGCGTAGGAACTCTCCTACATCGGCAGGGAGTCCGTCACGGAAAGCGGCGAAGTTTGCCAATGCTTCCATGGCGCATAGACAATAGCAAGCACAGTAACACAAGCGCAGGGTAGACAGAGAGCACAAACACACAAATCACGCAAACACAAATCATGCAAACAGCGAAACGAAAAAGGTAGTAGATACTTGATACCGAGAAGCAATTAAATTCGTGAATCATCGTGCGATCTTGAGATGATAACCTCATAACTTCGGTGGGCATGCATAAGCGGAATCGATAAGGCAGGGCGGCTGTTAGTCATAATTAGGTATCAAAACGCGGATATTTACAGACTTATTTTATTAAGTACGCAAAAAACAAACAAAAAAAAGCAAATAAATAAAATGAAAAAACGCTGAACACGTCAGCGAGAGCCAGATGCTTGATGATACGGACACAGCTTTGAACCATTTATCACCGTCGAAAGAGGACTTTCGATCAAAGTAGTCAACCGAAACGTAGCTGGGCCTACTTGTTCAGTAATCCGATAGGGACCAAACCATCGTAACTTGAATTTTCCAGCAGAGCGATTCGATTTTGCATTGTAAAAGAGTACAAGTTGCCCCACCGAAAAAATTGGAGTTTTCAGATATCGGTCATGTGTTCAAGCTTGTCTTAACTGCACTTTCTGCATAGTCAGAAAACTTTGCCATCGCTGCTCATCCAGTTCTCCGAGTGTATCCAACCCAAATGACAGAGATTCTTCAGGTAGTAGTTTCTGAGTGATGGCTACACGTAAACTTGGCACAACAATCTCCATTGGTGCTATGGCTTCCAGTCCATAAGCCAATTTGAAAGGTGTTAGTCCTGTTGCTACCTTGTAGGTAGTCCGGTACGCCCATAATACTGCAGGTAACAGTTGATCCCACCTTTCCGGTGATTCCAGAATCAGTTTTTGAAGCATATTCAACAAGGTTTTGTTTGTACTCTCAGCCAAACCATTGGCACGAGGATAATAAGGAGAACTGAATTTATGCATTATCTGAAAAGAATGGGTGAGTACTTTCATTAAGTTGTTAGCAAAATGCGTGCCTTGATCTGTAACAAGCTCCAGAGGTAAGCCAAAACGTGGGAAAACATCTTTCATGAGACACTTTGCCACCAAAACAGCTGTGGCGGACCTTAAAGCCCATGCTTCTGCCCATCTGGTAGCATAATCTGTACATGTTAGAATATAACGATTATTACTGAGTATGGCTGGAGGTGTAATAGGTCCAACAAAATCTAGGCCCCACTTCTGAAAAGGCTCCAACGGCAAGACATGTTGGAGAGGGAAAAAATGGCGTTGTAGAGGCTGTCCAGACCTCTGACAAGTATCACATTGTTTGACAAACTGAGATACATCCCTGTACATAGTAGGCCACCAAAGTCCACTTTGCAGAATTTTTCGGTGCGTTAAATCTGCTGCAAAGTGTCCACCGGAAGGAATTGAGTGAGCCAGAATAATGACCGAGTTAACTTCATGCGGAGGAATACAACGAAGTAAAATTCCAGTGTGGTCCATATAGTATAATTCTCCAGCAATTAACCGGAATCTACGACTGTATACTGTAATATTCCTACGCATTGCAGGAGAGGTCTGAGCAGGAATACATCCATCAGTAAGAAAAGTTAATATCTGATCATGTAATATGTACATGGCATCGGTGGTTCTGCATATTCATCATTAGTTGGTTCAGTAACATAAATCGCTGGTGTGGTGTCATCTACACCGACCGGAGCTTCACCGGAATCTAAGCAAGAAAGGAAATCTGCTAATGCATGTGAACAGCCGGGCCGATGGATTACTTCAAAATCAAACTCTTGTAAAAGTAGAACCCAACGCGCTAATCGACCACCTAAATGCTGTTGTCGTACCAGATAGACAAGTGCCGCATGATCTACATGAAAAGTAAATTTGCGGCCAAGTAAATAGTGTCTGAATTTCTTTACAGAATACACTAAACCCAGACATTCTCTTTCAGTTACAGAGTAATTCTTTTTTGCAGGAGCAAGTCTTCTACTCGCACAGTAAACAGGCCGGAACCACTTATCAGTTTGTTGCATTAACACACTGCCGATGGTGATATCTGATGCGTCTACAAAAACATGAAATGGGCGTTCCCAATAATTAGGTGGTTGTAAAATTGGGACCTACATTAATAAACACTTTAGACGATCAAATGCTGTTTGATATTCTTGAGTCCACTCAAACTGTTTAGGAGTACTCGTGATTAAACGATTGAGTGGAATGGCTAAATGAGCGAGCCACCGTAAATGACGACCATGCCATCTCACTTGACCTATGAAACGCATTACTTCCTTTGGTGTAGTAGGTACATGTGCTTCTAACACAAGTGCAATTTTATCTGGATCGACTTGAATACCTTGTGCAGAGACAATATGGCCAAGTAACTTTCCACATGAGACCGCCAATACAAATTTATTTGGCTTCAGGCAGAGTCTGTATTCTCTGCACTTCTCAAAGCAACACCGTAAATGGAACAAGTGTGCTTCCATCCTACCGAATAAAGAGAAATCATCAAGATATACTTGCATAAAAGAGTTAAGATAAGGGGAGAATATTTCCTGCATACACCTCTAGAAAGTACTAGGGGCATTTCTTAATCCAAACCACATAACAGTACAAGCAAAAACACCCCAATTGGTAATGAATGCTGTTTTTGGTATATCTTCCTCAGCCATTCTAACCTGATTGTAACCACTGTATCCATCTAAGAATGAGTACATTTCATGTCCTGCTACTCTGTCAAGCATGGTGTCAAGAAATGGAAGGGGAAACGGATCTGGTACCGTAGCTGCATTCAGTTTCCGGTAATCCACACATATGCGTAGCTGCTTATTCTTTTTAGGGATGATAACAATGGGTGATATCCACTCAGCATGCTCTACTGGTACAATGAATCCAACTTTTAATATCCAACTCTGCCTTTACCTGTGCTGCATAATTCGGATTCATCCGGTAGCTGGGTTGTTTGATTGGTTTTGCTTCCGGCTTCAACATACCCTATGTTGATAAATGCGAGGGTCCAAACCTTTCATATCTTTGTAATCCCATGCAAAAACATCATAGAACTCTCGAAGCAACTGTATTAACTCTACTTGAAACATCTCAGGCAATCCTCCCTTTATTTTTACAGGCCGCTGATTAACTTCATCACCTAAATTATATGTAATTAACTGATCTTCTAGAACATAGAATTGTCGGGACTTCTCTGTAACATCGGGTGGGTTTAAAAGTTGTTGTAGATCAGTGTCATCTATAGCAGCAGTATCTTCTTTCTTGTCTTCTTCAATCACAGGCATCACTGTACAAACTGCCGGATTCCAATTATCTACAACAGATTGTAGATCAACAGTTCTTAGGGAGATCAAATCAATATTATTCTTCAAAAACTCTTCTTCTTCATCATCTGACAAACCATCTAACATATGAATTGGTTCTGCAAAATAAGGTCTAGCATGTAATTCACAAGGCTATATAGCATCTAATTTTATAACATATTTACGATTATTGTCCTTGAAAGTGAGTTCCTGTGTGGACCAATCTTGTATCACCTTGGCTTGTTTCAGCCAAGGACAACCGAAAAGCAGATTATAATCCAAGCTAGATTCTGGTAGTTCTAAGATGACAAAATTCATCTTAAATGTTGTACCTTGCAAAGTTATGGGAACATCTCGTACTAGTCCCACTGGGTGGACTCTGGACTGATCAGCCATCCTTACACAAAACTGGACAGGCTCAATTTTTGTCCATCCTAACTTTTTACACAGTGCGGCAGTAGCAATGTTTACACCAGACCCTCCATCAATTAGTACTTGATTAATTTTATGATTTTTGTACCATACTGTAATCAATGGGACCGAATGATCCACCGTAGAGTCAGTTTTTGGTTGTACTGTTGCCGTTGCTAGAATGCAGGCAGACTCAGTACTAAACTATTGCAGGAATTGTTGACGGACTCCTGGTACTAGTGCAAGTAACTATCCAAGAGGAAGAGTGATGGATGCTTTAGATAAGATTTCCCATGCTTGATTTACTTGACTTGTACCTTTTACTGATTCTGAAGACGATGCGTCGGTTACTGGAATCGACTCTTGCTCCTGTGCAGTTTCCTTTGGTAGTGGAACTTGCGTCATCAGAATAGGATCTGGGAACACTGGAGGTTCTGTGGTGGTCCAGTGACTAGTCTTGTCATATGTTCTTTGCTGTTCTAGGATGCCTGGTTCAAATATTTCAGCTGCTGGTTGTAATGGGCTACCGGATTTGGTCTGAACTACTGCAGCTTGTGTTTCTATTGGTGTGATATGAACCATATTAGTCACTGGATTCTGCCGTTCTTTTTTTCTCTGATCATATTCTGCTGCATCTTTACAAAATCTTTTAATGTGGCCAAATTCACCGCAAAAATGGCAGCGAGGTGGTGGCAAATTAGTATTTTCCTGTGCTGGTCCCGCCTGCCAATGGTTTGCATTGTAGTTATTATTTCTCTGTCCTCTGTAATTTCGATATCCCTACTGCTAGTTGTTTCTCAATTGCGGGGGTACATAGTGATTGGCAGGCTTCCCTGGTTCTTGTATAATTGCATTCACTGTTGCTGTTCCCTGTACTTTGGTGTTGTATGCACATTTTTCGGTGGAATGTCCTGTTGTATCACAAATAGCGCAAAACAACTGGTTGAGGGCACAAGTGGCACTGGTATGCCCTGAATTCTTGCACGTGGTGCAGTACATCTGTATGGTCGGATCTTCTGCAATATTTTTACTTGCTTTTAACCATTCCAGGTCTTTCGTAAATCCTCCAACCTTGTTTTCCAGCTGCAAAGCCATTGCGATCACCGCATCTAGCGTCATAGCTCCCACACAGCGTATGATCATAATCTGTTTAAGTTGCGGAGTCAAACCATTGATAAACCATTGAGTGATAACGTCATCCGACAGGTTGGCATGTGCTGGCGGTAATTGCCTCAAATGCGTTCTCAATAGGGTGGCATATTCCTGCACTGTTTGATTCATCTTCTGTCTATTGTTTTGTAGGTAATCAAAAATTTCGGCTGGATTCTTCTTTAGCCTAAATCTCTGCAAAAATGCATCCCTTACTGCTTCATAGGTGCCGAAATGGTTAATATCATATTCTGTAAGCCACCTAGCGGCTTCATTAACCAGTGTAGACTGGAATACAATAGCTTTATACGCCCGATCAAGTGGATGATTGAGCACTGCGTAACTTATCTCAAATGTGCGTACATGAGCATCTGGGTCATCACCTGGGAATCCACCGAATTTAGTGTACATTACTCCTGTTGGAGTCGGCCGGGGTGAAAATAGATGTTGCTGTTGCTGCTGCTATTGTTGTTGTTGTTGTTGTTGTTGCCCACTCATCGTGCTGGCGATGGTATTGTGACTATCTTCTGTATCCCGAGGATGAATATCTGAACCGTCTGAATCTGTGTCGTCAGTCTGTACACTTTTCGGCTTGATAATATCGTTCAGTATGTTTCTGATTTCAGTTTCGAACAAGCTACCTTCCTCCTTGGTATCAGATGTAGGGATACTTACTCCAAATAACGGTGACTGGACTAAAGATCCACCAAGAAATGATAAACCATCACCGGAAGACTGTGAACTCAGCACCTGGTACCGAAATAACACCGAAAGGTGTCGAATTTTCACCAAAACAAGGTGCTTTTTCACCTTCACTGATTTCTTTGGCCAAGACGTTTCTATCCGCAGACAAATTCGAATCCTGACCCAATGGTGTTAAATTAACTTCAGGCCTCGTCCTGATAGACTCTGGAGTTACTATTTCTTCGACAGACTGTGCCGAAATCGCACCGGAATCTGCCAGAAACGTAGTACATTCTACCGGAATACTACCGGAATCCCTACTGGCGTTCTTCAATTCCTTGACAGCTGGGTTAGACTTATCTGCACTTCTACTTCTTGGAGGCGTCCTTAGCAAATTAGGTATCGGCCAAGACTGTTGGTTTCTTCTATGCTTCGGGTATGATTCACCGGAACGAGTAATCGGCATATACTATGTTTGCAATACTTTGCGTACTATTCTTCTTTACGGTCGATTCACAATCTATGACCACTTTCACAATCAATCAACGAACATTCTTGATGCCATTTTCACACAGACAAATGGCAACAATCTGGTGCCACTTTCCCACAGTTAGCTGGCAACACTCTTGATGCCACCTTCCCACAGACGGCGCCAGTGTTAAACGTGCAACTAACTGTCAGAAGCGCGTTTAAACATCTACTTGGGTTCTTGGGAGTGGAAGGGGTCTGTTAGACAGAGGCCCTGTTCTTGATTTTCCCAAACTAACCACTTCACACACAGCAATATACTAATGCTCGAGAACTCTATCAAGAATCTGTTACACTTACAATCTTACAGTACGCAATCAAACTCTTCCAAAGTTTACCGAACACATACTAGTCAATATACTCCTCATCGTTCAACACAAGAACTAGTCAGTACCGTAATGCATAATTACTTGATTAACTCAAAAACTGTCCAAACACAAACTACTGTAACAATAGAGACAATAACAGTGACTTAATCTTTACCGAACAGGTGTAGACAATCAACCATAACCAAAAGACACAAAAAGACTCCAAATTATCAAACACACAGTACTGAATGTAGATTCCTACACCGATTAAGACTGGCTCAGTAATCAGTGTACCATATCAGAACTAACGTAACACAACTCGCAGTCATAACCTTTACGAGACAAAGATTTCGTACTCAGCTTAAGACGAACCTTACTGTAACTTAATCTTTACCGTACAATAGCAGATCTTCAACACAGAAGACAACCACAATACGACTTAGAGTTCCCAAACACACTACAATTACTATACGGACTTCACCGACTAGAAAAAGATTCACCAACCGAACAGGTATTGATAACCACAAGGCAGAGATGAGAACAAGGTACTCAAAATGACGCAAACACACACCACAGTAACGTGCACATCAATCATCCAGACAGACAGTCTGGTGATCCAACCGATCGTCACCGAGCGCCTGTTTTTCATTAATTTATATAAAGATACAAACATCTTTGTAACAACCTTTCGTACGTGCGGACTAAAAAAAGATTCAGTTTTTACAACTGCCAATCTGGTGGCCGACTAACATAAGCAAGGGACCATTAAAGGTATTGAGATTCTTAATTCCCCTGATCACTTGATTCTTCAAGCCTTTGCTGATGCCACCAATATACTGATTGAGGTTGATGACACTAGTGCTAAGAATTTCCTTAAGTGTTTAGACCTTTTTGTCTTGCTAGTGACTCCAAAATCAATCACCATAAAACTTCTTTTAAGTCTTCAAACCACTATGTCCCTAGGTGTGTGATTAGACTTGGTTGTGAGATCATTCAAGGTGGTGTGATATTTAGAGTTTTGGGGATTCCTGTGGGATTTAAGGTCACCTTTGAACAAAGGTGGAATTAGTAATGAATAAGTTCAGAGAAAGAGTGTTCTATAAGAAAATAACAGCACAACGGAATATACTAGTAGATAGAGTTGAGAGAAAAATGTACACAAAGATAGACATAGAATGAGAGATAGAGAACTCAAATTCTTAGATTGCCAAGCATAATGCAGTTACACTGATGGCGTTGTCCACTCGTGCACTCCCATTGTGGAGCTTAGATGGTGATCTACAAAGACTCTAGATGAAAGGCTTACTAGTGTAAAATGCTATGTAAAGCTCAACCTGGGCCATGCTTATATAGCTTTTACAAGGGGAGTCCTTATGGATAAATGCAGTCAGTAGATACAAAATAGTCGGCAAAATAACAATCTGACAATATCTCCATGACCAGAAGTCCTACCATCTCGGCCCTATGAGCTGGAGATGATAGCCCCCCTAGACCCCGCAGAAGGGGGCAAGCCTCCCTTGTACTCCTCCCATTAAGGTTCTATGGGGAAACCGTGCAACACCATAGGGCCTTTATTTTCGGCTTGAATGGAAACCCAATGGCTTGGAAGTTTATGCCCTACCTTACCTCATGGCTATGCTCACATAGATAATCTATAACCATTAATGGTCACACATAGACCTTATTTAACTTAGAAGTTATGTTATACTTTATGCAATTATGGAATGTTAAATGGATTTTAATGTCTTGAGGTTTTTAATGTGATTGTGTTTTGATTTAGTAGGTGAAGAATCATGAGGGCGTGAATGCGCATGGATTTGTTTAGATAGTTTTGAAGATATTTAAAAGATAGTATTTTATGTATTTTTTGTAAAAATAGTAGATCGTTTGAAAGTGACATTTTTGTAAAAATAATACGATCGCTTAGAAAGCGACGATTTGTAAATAAAGCAGATTTTCATAAATGCATGGTTTTAAAAGCATCACCCTCATGTATCTTATATTCAAGACATAATGAAAAATACCTATAAATGTAGATACTCTGATAGGCTCATCCATCAGAGTATGTGGAGAGAGATTGTACCCAATATTGTGTTCAGTCTCTTGTCTCTCTCTATTCTATGTGTGCTTCTGTGAGAATTCATTAATGCACTATCTCTATGTATGTGCATCTACAAGATCCACTCAATAGTGGTATCAAAGCCTGCACGTGTCCATGGAGATGTACTTCTTGGCATTCACTTGTGATTCACGATGATCGTTCATGATTCAAAAACTGTTTCGGTTCATTTATTCTCATTTGGTTTAGGTTTGCATTTGTCAATTCATGTTTTTTTCTGGTTCACTAGTGTTTTTTCAATTTTTTTTTGAATCTATTACTTCCCCTGTGACATTGTGCACTGTCACACTGTGCATTGCCACACTGTGCTCACTATGCACTATTCCTGTTCCGGTTTGATTTGTTTATAAAATTCATTTATCGAATTCGATTATCAATTCAGTTAATCCATGGAGTTAGTCTTGCGGCTTACTCCAAGGCATCGGCTAAGGCATAGAACTATGACATAGCTTTGACATCTTTGGATTCTCTCGCACTCATGGTTCACTTTGGTTCTCTTTAGTTCCATTGGCAACAGTTGGCTATGTGCAAACCATCTCTAACTAATGAGTGGCAATAAGATCTTACTTATTTTCTTCTTTAGCATGTTGGGGATTTGAACTCAACACCTCTCACTTACAAGAGATATGCTTTATCCACTAGCCTATTTTCACATATTGATACCCAATTCTTTTTAACTTATATTTAATATTACTTTTACTTCTTTCTTCCTTTTTACATTTCGAAAACAAAACCTTTCCTTCTCTATTTCAATTCAAATATTGCTAAAATTCTTTTCACATGCTTAGTAATAGGTTTAAGTTCTATATAAGGCCATGGACCCTACCCATACTACAAAGGATTTTGGTACATCACCCCTACACGAGGTATCACTTGAGCAATAATAGAGCTTTTATGGCACAAACTCCAAGATGCTCAAGATGAGATAAAAGAACACGATGCTGCACTCCAACAAATGCACAATGATAACAATAATCTAGTTAGGGTGGTGAAGGACATTATCACTGCTCAAGAAGAAGGCACACATTCCAAGATTGGTGCCAAAAATTTCCAATTTTCTTGGTTCGATGGGCAAAAGGATGGAAAATTTGTTCTTTCATGGCTATTCCAATTTGATGATTTCTATTCTGATGAATCATATTCTAAAATTGAAAAAGTCAATTTTGTAACTAATTATTTGGTGGATAAAGCCCACTTATGGTGGAATGTTTTGCAGCATAGCACTAACCGCCCCACCACATAGATCTCATTTCAAGAAAAGGTCAAGGAGTCCTTTTTTCCTCCCCAGTTCCACTTACATGCTTGTCGATCATGGACAACTTTTGGATGAAAAGACGGAGATACTATGTCTACCTACATTGAAAGCTTTTGGCAACAAAAACAAGTCGTAAACAAATGAGAACTATGTTCTAAAAAGAGAACTCCCTCCTCAAAAATCAAGTAAATTACATCTTATGTTCAAAAATCCTTTACATCAATATACATAAATTTCAAAAATCAAGTGAAAACATGCAATTTTTTGACATGGTTTTTGAAAATTTAGGAGGTCAAAATGTGCCCAAAATTTGGATCTATTTAACTTTGATATCTCTAGAATCTTATGAGAAATATAAAAGTGATAAAAAATCTTATATAGAAAATAAAGATTGAATGTGTGTTGGATAGAGGATCTTTGATAGTGATTCAAAAATGCAAAAGAACATGGTTTCATTATGCAAAGTGCTTTCGAGAAATTGTATAAGCAATAAAAATATCATAGATTTTCAAAATAATTCACAACCTTGATCTATGTCCACACCCCCATCATTAGATGCATCAGATTCAGTCTGAGACTTTTGGGAACTCTCTTCTTCTTCTTCTATATCAAGAAGAGCTCTATCCTCATCCAAGTACATATCAAATTTTGCACGATCATGCACATATCTTCATGTTTACCTATGATTAGATGTCTCACATACATCTAGAAGCTTTTGCTTTATCATATTGATGGTTGCTTTCCACAAGAGCCCTATTTTTGTCAAGACAAAATCATAAACAAGAATATCTACATCATCCATTTTAAGAGTGGATGTACTTCGAATATTCTTTTTCTTTTTTGAGACTATTCATTTCGTGTCACATACCATTTCTAAGTTATACTTACCAGTGAATGCATTACTACTTTTCGTATAATACCAATGGATTATAGACTGTAGAATTTTTATTCTCTCTTGCAATATTATCAAGCTGCAAATAGAGATTTGGTGGCAAAAGATCCTCCCATGATTGCAAAACTTTATGAATCACAGTAACCGTAAGGTTTGGATCATTATGCACATTGGGATATGTGAAGAAAACCTTTGACTTTACAGTTCCATTGTATACCAAAGCACCAACCAAATGCATTTGCACAAGGACTTCAACTCCAATGTCCTTAGGAATGTGAGCAAAATGGGGTAGACATGTTTTCTTTTGATCCATACCATCAATCAACAAACACATATAATGCTCTGGATTTTTGAGTGCTTTACTTCGATGATGAATTGCTTTCTTTCTTTCTAAAACTTGAATCTCATGATAGTTCTTTAAAAGACTTTTAAAATTATCTTTTTCATTATGGTGTTGTGGCCCCCTTTGCCATGTTTTTCAAAGTGGCACAAACTGAGCATTCACCCATTCTAACTTTACAAGGAATACTCACATTGTTAAACTCTTCTTTACATAATCGAGTAAAATATCGATACAGGACATACTTCTCATTTTTACTTTCCATCTCTTCTTTATAGAATTGAAATACTTCTCCACGAGTAAAGTTATCTGATAAGTGTTACCTTCCAGTTGTAGGCATAACTTCACAATGAAAACTAAAATTGTTCATCATCCAACTCATTGCATGACAACCAATAGAACCTTTGGCCCCAACTCCCTGATATGTATAAACAATGATATCTCCACACATAAGCCATTGCTGTTCTACAATCCCCCATGTCCATCACAATTTTAAATGCAGCCCTATAACATCAGATCCCTTGAATAAAGTAATATTCAAAAGCAACATGTGTTACTGACATGTTATCCTCAATCATTTGCATCTGAGAAACAAGGTATAAATCTTGCCTTTCACTATCTAAATGGAAGAATTTATCTCTTAGCTGCTTTAGTTTTTTCATTCCTAATTCATACAAACATTTCAAACCACAACAAGGCTTCACAATGTACAATGCAATTTGTCTATCTGAACTAAGAGATTGAAATCTTCTTTGAATTACTTCACGAGGCCTTCGCTTAAAATGCCACATGCTTTGTATACTCTCTCTCTCTCTCATTCTTTGCTCCATATGCACTTGAATCTATAGAGAAATCAATAGGTGGATCGGGTTCAATAGATGGATCAGATTGAGCATTGTTGCATTGAGAATCTAACTTAAATGACTCAACTGAGAACACAAAATCATTGATACATTCTAACCCATGGACATCATTCATCAAAAGAGCCAGTGAAAACAACGAATTCAAAAGTCTATCGAGATCAGTAGAGACAGGTGATGCCCAAGCATCTACCAAAAAGAGAGAGCTCATCTTCATTGACAGTGGAAGTGTAAGAGCATTCCCTCTATAATATACAAACAATGGAAGTGTAACATCAAATAATTATATCTCCCAAATTATGTATCTAGATAATTTGATGATGGATTGTTCCCATTATTATGGGTCGTACGATTTGACTTTGTCACAATCAAGAATCATTTAGAGGTATGATTTCATTGCTCATTAAAAATTGGTTAGGCAATCCATCAATGTACTATGTAGGATCCCTGTTTGAAATTTATGACGTATTGTATCATATCTTCAAGTAAGTAAATTTATGAATTCTTTCTTTATGTAATGATTTATGCGTCTTAATAGCTTTTCAAACAAAAATTTTGCAAATCTTGCAACTTCACAAAGCATATGGGATCTATGCAACTAGTCCTGCTCTATCATCACCCCACACCTTTTCCACCTTTGAGATACACATAAAGATGAAATATGCTTTCAAACTATATTCTAATTCTAAATTTATGATATGTGCCTTTTGAGAAATGCTTTCAAGGTGGACTCATATCATGCTAAGTATAAAAGTGGAATACCCATGTAAAAACCTTTCCAAATTGAATAGCCATGTAACGTTTTCAAGGAGAGCTTTGATCCAAGATGATAACTTCTTCAATATGGAAAGACATGACCTTGGAAAGATGAGCAAGCACTCATAAGGAACCTCATGAAAAGAGATGTTGATGAATTACTTAATGGGCTTCAAAACCTCATGAAATGATAATATCTTTAAGAATATAACTTCCCATCATATCTTCCACCATTGGGTTTTGGACTTCATATTAATCATGGACCAAAGATCATCGTCTTCATCAAATCAAGGGACTTTATCGATTGGATTCCCCCTTTCCTCCATAGCCATTTCTTATGGGTTGACTGTCCATTAGTGAGGAGTTGAAGCTAGTCCTCTTCGTTCCGATCTCAAATAAAGCTTCTTAGAAGATCCATAAACTCTAGTTTAGGGTCACTTTCTTCAATTTCAATCCAATCATTTTTATCTTGGATTCAAAATACTCACAAGTCCCTAAGCACCTCAATCCATAATTTGTTTAACATATAATTGTCAAATCAGGGATCTCTTAGAGCTTTATAACCAAATTGAATACCTTTATCTCATACATGCCACCCATTTTTAGTCTTTATTGACACTTAATGATATTTAATTGTGTATCAAACTTGCCAAGTGGAGTTGATCCAATGTTTGATCCATTTGATTTTAGCTTGAAAGAATTGAATAGAAAAAAGTTGTTAATTTTTATTCTATTTTGATGGACTTGTGAATGTGCATTAATTCTTATGTTTGAAATAAGCCAAGCCTAGAATTTATTTGACTCTAATTAAGATTGACCTGCATTTTGGCTACCAACTTACAACATTTCTCCTAACATACAAGATGCCCAATGTTGGGGAGACAACATACACTTCAAGTAGCTTTAGGTATACCTTTATGATCAAGTCCCTTGCCTATCAATTTACTACTACTAGTCTTGCCAACTTCTTATTTGGTGGTCTCCAACTTGATACTGAATGATATCCTATAGCTATGTCATTTTACATGTAATCACATCCTAAAGAGAGAAAAAGAATGAATGTTTTAAATCTTGATTCCTTAGAAATAACAAAATGCCTTCCATAAAAAATCCATGGGGAAGATTTTGGATGGTGAAACAAAATCTTTTGAAGTTCTACACGGCCTTTATAATTTCCAACACTGTTTTTGGATAACCAAATATGATATAACCAAGTTTAATCTGGCTAAAAATGGTTGCTTCCTGCTGTAATTCTATAGTCCAATTGTGCCCTCAACTTACACCTAGTTTGACTCAGTTATAGCAAGTTAGTTCCTGGTTCAACTCAGCCAAATATCTGTAAATAGATTACAGGAGTGGAGACTCATTTTCCAAATGCACGGGTCGAGATAGAGCACAAAGAGCAAAAGAGCACAAAGAGAAAAAGAGTAGAGAAAGCTGAGGAAAAGCAGAAAGTCAGTAATGGAGAAGAAGGGTGTTAGCAAAATGTCTCACAGGTAACCCAAATTTACCGAACAAATAAAGATTCCAAAAAGATTCCTTTCTTAAACCTTAGAAATTTTAGTATTTTGTTTGAAAGAATTCAAATTTTGGTCCAAATCCATGGTGATGCAATGCAAGAAAAGCGGATGCGAGACACCAAATTTTGGGCCCAACTCGATGTCAAGCATCAATTTTCGGGTCAAGTCGATGCTAGACATCAAGTTTCTCGGGCAAGTTGATGCCAAGCATCAAGTTTGAGAGCTAGATCGATGCGAGGCATAGACCTTGTGGTCCAACTTCATGCCACACATTGAGTTTGGAGGCCAGGTGGATGCGAGGCATCAACCGTCTAGTCCAACTCGATGCTTGCCATCAAATTCAAGGGCTAGCTTGATGCAAGGCATTGACCTTTTGGTCCAACTTGATGCCAAGCATCGAGTTTGTGGGGTAGGTCGATGTCTGGCATCGACTTGACATGCAAACTTGATGCTTGGCATCAACTTGGCCCACATAAGGTTGATGCCTGGCATCGACTTGGCCCACAAATTCAATGCCTGACATTGAATTGGACCAGAAGGTTGATGCCTCGCATCGACCTAGCCCCCAAACTTGATGCCTGGCATCGAGTTGGACCAGAAGGTCGATGCTTGACATTGACTTCAATTGCAAACTTGATGCCAGGCATCGAGTTGGACCACAAGGTTGATGCCTCGCATGAACCTGGCCCCCAAACATTCAAATAAATGTCATTCCCTTGGCTAAGATTAATGTCATGCCCTTGGCTAACATAAATTGTATCACTTTAGGGACATTGAGAAGCGCTAGGAGAAGTCCTTTAAAAAGCTGAAGGTGATGCTTAGCTTAGGAGAGGGTGTTCGAGATAAAAGCATTGGACATGACCTGACGCCAAAGCAGAGCATACTGTCTTTTTCCTCTGAGCGTGCAAGTAATCCAATGGCCATTCAGTGGCCATAGCAGTGTCAAGCCCATTGAGGAAGAGGTAGTCCTAAAAGATAAATCCAAAGAGATTGAAGTCAACAGGAAAGATAGACCACTTTGAGACATGACAAACCTAGAGTGGTGCCTTCAATACATAGAGGAGAAAAATGCCACCTGCTTGTATTTGCTGGGGCCTATGGGTGGGGAAAGATTACCACCACCCAAGTTTTTCAACATGGCCTAGTGTTCAAGGTGGACTACAAAGACGAGGACTCAGATAACCTCCTTTTCGTTGTGGAGACTTCAAAAGGATTGAGGAATGCAATTTGCAAAATGGAACTTATATGTTTAGAATGTTATGTGCCAGAGAGGCTTGCTCAGATTTGCAAGGATTCAGACAATTTGATTGTGGATCTCTTGCCATGGATATAGGGAAATATCATGCCAAGCTAGCAATGAGAGATGACACCTGTAAAGTCAAAGGGTAAGCAACCCATACAAAAGAAGACCAAGACCACTGATGTGGAATCAACAAAAAGCTCAGACTCTCAGGATGACATAGTTGCCCTTGGAGGAGAGCTTGCATCTAGGATTTCACTTATAGAACATAATAAGATTAGGAAGGACATTGTCAAGAGGAAGATTATGAAGAAGGGGCAACTTTTCCACCTCCCTATTACCATCATCAACAGACCCCCTATTGAACCACTTATAAGAAGGAGGCCTCTTGAGATAAGGGAGCCCCATAATATCCATGTATGGAATCTTAAGAAGAAGATGAAGATAAACCCACATGCAGCTATTGTGCCATTCTTGGTAATGGTCGATCCAAACGAGTGCGGTTCGGTGGAATTGAACAATGCATTGTGTGAGGACTACACATACTATGTTATTGGAGGATCACACTCTGCAAAGGCCCGAAGACAAATTATAAAAGAACATCCAACTACATACTTCTTCAGGTATGCAAAGTGTTAGATCTACCTTGGTTGAATATAAAGGAGGCCAAGCTCTTGGCTTATGACAACGATTATAGGTAGAAGATGTCATCCATTGAGTGTATCCGTTTCTTCCACCATGAGTATGTTGATGCCCTAAAGGCAGATGGTGGAAGGATCATCTAAATTTGAGAAAGCAATGCTTGATAGAGGTTGGGATTGTAGTGGATGACAATGTGAAGTCAGATGCATTCCATAAGTTTGACCCATGGTTCCAACTTGCCTTCAGAAGAGGGGAAATCTAGGAGATCAAGGATAAAATCTTCACAATGTGGGAAAACAAGGAGGTGAAAGGCCAGAAACAAAAGAAGGCAAAGCTAGATCCTCAAGTGGATGTAAAGGGAAAGGGAAAGAAAACGGATCCCTCAATTGAAGAGGCTATTGAGGATATGAAGCTGACACCTTGGAGAGCTTTGCAATGCATTAAGGATGACACTTTGATAATTTCAACATTATCAAGGGTCATTTCCAAAGACCTAAGCCTTGAGGAGATGGTCATAGAGCTAAATAAGTAAGCAAAATCTTTTCATTGATTGGTTTTACTTGCTCCTTCAGTAACTTATATGTAGCTTTAAACTTCACAATGCAGTCACAAGGTTTATATGAAGATTCAAGAGGTGATGATGAGGAGGCTTGGGTGCTTCACATGGAGTGAAGTCCACATAGAGTACCCGACCACCTCCTCAAGTTGGTGCTATTAGATACAAGGCATTGAGCTTGTTGACACTCAAGGTTGAGCACAAGCATGGAAGCACATCAAGGAAGTGGACACATAAGAAGAAGAAGAAGCATGTAGGGAGCTCCAAGAAGCACATGTCAAATTTTCAGAAGAAATCCCTATAAAAATAGATTTTTATCACTAAAAACCATTGTAAATACCATTTTCCATTTTGGCAACTCCATTTTGTTCAAGCCGAGGAGTCCTCAAGCTTGAGGATATTAGAACTATCATCCTACAAGTTTTCATAATTTTTAGACTCCGTTTGAGCCCCCAAATAAGCCCTGGAACCTAAGTTTTAACTAGGCCGGACACTAGGTCTTGATAGGGCCAAAACCACTCAAAAAATTATAAAAAGGGTTGGAGAGCTCATTTTTGGGGTTGACTTGTTAGAGATTTGAGCTCTTGTAATATAATTTTTTTGTAATCAAAGTCCTTCCATTGTTCCACCCTTTGCTCTTACCTTGTGCGCATGTGTGTATGTGTGTGCATGCTTGTGTGCTTTCACTCACACACTTGTGACTTGACTTGCTCACGGTCTCCATACCAGTCCTCACGTCTCTGCGGATTAATATTTATGAAGTGAAACTCCTCACATTGGTACTTTCCATTGTGCTAGAGTGACCAGATTTGGCACCGTTGCCAGGGAGAGATCTTGGAGGACGAGTGTGTGACGATAAGACATGAGTAAACAAGTTGGAAGGAAAAAAAATCACCATTTTTAGTTCAGTTTCTAAGTTTTTCTTCATCTTCATCATCATCATCACCACCATTTCCTCCCATCTTCACCTTCTCTGATTTTTTTGCTTTTTTGATTGTACATTCCCTATTTTTACCTCTTTTTCTTCATTCTTGGCCGTGCGAGGAGTTTAGAGAGAGCTTAGAGCTGACGCGTTATGAAATACAAAGGTTCGCGCTTTGAAAACACCAAAAATTTGAGTGACAGTATTGCGGAGTGACAAGACCTGTGTCAGGTATCACGAGTGGAGTATCATGGATTTGGAGGGTGACCTTGCATATACAGACACATAGGAGTGACAAGGAGGACACATGGTACTCATATTTGAAAGATTTTGAATTTGGGTGTCAAAAACTCCAAGTATCGTGTCCGGTTGAGTTTTGGTATCATGATACCAGAACTCTCGTGTATCGCGATACTTGTCGAGTATCGTATCGCCTCCTTGAGGTATCACGATACCATCAAGGTATCATATCCTCAAGTACTGGTACTGTGATCGTGGGCACCCAGTAGTATCATATCGTGGTCCACCTTGTATCGTATCGTATTGGTCACGGTATCATATCTTCTATTATTCTGGTATCGTATCGCGCAACATGAGGTATCATATTGCGTAGCACAAGCAGTATTGTATCACGGTTGGAGTGGTATCATATCATGAGAAGTGAAGTATCGTCTGACTAGTGGTATCAATTCGTGAGAGCAAATGGTATCGTATCATTTGGAAGGTATCGTATCGCGTCGGTCAAGGTACCGTATCATCTACCGAGCAGTATCGTATCGTTTACAGACTGGTATTATATCATCCCAAGAATTCACTGGTATCGTATCATCCTAAGTACTAGTATCATATCGTGAGCCAATCAAGTATCATATCATTAGCCATCCTGGTATCCTATCGTGAGGTTGGTATCGTATCGTGCCAATCAGAGGTATTGTATCGTGAACACTTCCAGTATTGTATCACGAAAGTTGGTATCGCCGAAGGACAAGTATCATATCCTGAAAATCTAGTATCGTATTGCATGTTCTGAAGTACTCCCAAGAAGGTCTTGTTCCCCTATTTTAACCCCCAGAACCCTAAACTGGCATAAATTTCTCATATGAAATCTGTTTGTTGTGATTTTGGGTTCGTTAGATATAGTATTTTGAAGTTGACCGTCAAGTGGGACTAGGAAACTAAGGAGTCCCAAAGGATTTTGAGCAATACAAGAGAACCTTGGGTCTAGAAGAAAAATCTTATGAACCTAAGATCTGGTAGACACCTAGGCAAGGATAAGCAAAGCATTAGATCATATGAGGTTAGTGTTAAAGACCTAGGTCCAGGACCTAGGTCTAGGACCTAGGTCCAAGACCTAGGTCTAGGAAAATATCCATTTTGATGGATAATTGCTTTAATACAGAGAAGCACTATCTAAAAGATGTCGGAGTATTTACTAAAAAAGAAGATGAACTTCTTACAAGCATTAAAACTGTAAATTCAAAGGATGGAAGTGAGGGAGGTCAAAAGAAAAAGACGAGAAAAGCTATGAAACAAGAAGAGGAGGAATCATTGTTTGAGGTACCAGAAAATTTCAAGAAATATGAAGTTGAAGACCGAAAATTTTTGGTACGAATGCATAAAAGAGAGGCCATCATAGGAGAAGTGTATGATAACAAAGAAAAGACTAAGAAAATTTTAGTAACCATTGAAGAGAACGAAGAGCGATGTACGTACATAGGAGAGGACCTAAGTGTAGAAGAAGAAATAGAGCTTATAGCTCTATTAAGGGAATATAGGGACGTTTTTGCATGGCATTATAGAGATTTGAAGGGAGTAGATCCAAAAATTTGCTCTCATTTATCCCCATGACTGTTGATGCCAAACCCACCAAACAAAATCTCTACACATATAATGACACTCACGCAGCTAAAATAAAAGAAGAAATTGATAGGTTGATTGAAGCCGGATTCATCTATGAAATTGAGCATGCTGAATGGGTGTCCAAGAAGAATGGAAAGTTAAGAGTGTGTATTAACCTTAAGAAAGTTAATGCCGCTACGATTAGAGATAGCTATCCGCTTCCAATCACCTGAACATTTATTAGAGCGTGTTGCAGGCAAGGAAGTTTATAGCTTCCTTGATGGATTTTTAGGTTTCAACCAAGTGGCCATTGCCCTAGAAGATCAACACAAAACGGATTTAGCCATAGAGTGGGGAATCTTTGCATTTTGTGTGATGCCATTTGGGCTAACCAATGTACCTGCAACATTCCAAAGGCTCATGTGTTATGTCTTCAAAGAGTTCTTGCAAAAGAGCTTAGAAGTGTATGTGGACGATTTATGTGCTCATTCCCAAGAAAGAAGATACCACATCCTTGAGCTTAGATAGATTTTCAACAAGTGTAGATCATATCGTGTGTCTGAACCTAGAGAAGTGTGTGTTCATTGTACACCAAGGTAAAATCTTGGGTCATATTGTTTTGAAGAACATAATTTCAACAGATGAGGATAAAGTAAGAGCCATAGCAGAGCTTCCAAGGCCAAGGAACATTAAAGAGGTACAAGCCTTTATGGGCCATCATGGCTAAATCTCTTTATGCATTGTTGAGACAAATTTCGAGTGGAATGATGAATGCGAGAATTCCTTCAATAAGCTCAAGAGACATTTGTGCATAGCATCAATACTCACAACTCTTGATTGGAATAAATCATTCCATGTCTATGTAGATGCCTCCAATCATGCAATATGATGTGTGCTAGCACAACCCACAGGTGAAGGAAATTTAGATTTGCCTATAGCATATGCTAGCAGATAGCTAAATGCAGTTGAACATAACTATACAACAACCGAGAGAGAAAGCTTAGGCATGGTATATGATGTGAAGAAGTTTAGACACTATCTATTGGCCAACAAGCTCAATTTTTTCATTGATCATCAAGCCTTATTATACTTGGTCAATAAACCTTGCAATACTGGATGCTTAGTAAGATGGTTCCTCTTACTAATGGAATATGTCTTTGAAGTTTTTGTCAGGAAAGGTAAAACCTACCTTAGGGCTGATCACCTTTCTTGCATCACTTCAGGCAAGTCACCGCAAGGAGTATCTAATGAATTGCCTGATGATTATCTGTTCAATTTAGAAGTTGTTCCTAAATGGGAAAATAAGCTGGTACCTGTCTTGATATTTGGACCTGCACATAAAATGTGAAAACGAACATAGATGAAATTGTTAAGTCACAAAAATATCAAATATTGGCAGGAAGTATGTACGAGCAAGATACAGATGGTGTACTAGCTTGTTGTGTCGAGGATGATGAACATAGCAGTTGGTTGCAACAAGCCCATGAAGGATTGCTAGGAAATCACTATTCTAAACAATGAACATTGCAAAATCTAAAATGTTTAGGAGTGTATTGGCCTATTATGGACAAAGAAATACATGAATGGATTAAGAATTGTCCAGTGTGCAAAGAGAGATCCCTAGTGGAGATGCTACCCTTTATCAAGTGTCACTAATTCCATATTGGAGTGCTCCATTGGTAGAATTTATGAAATCAGGAACACTACCAAATGACACTAATCTAGCAGGAAGACAAAGCATGGAGCAAGAGGCTAAAGACTATGCCTTAGTTGGAGAAAACCTATACCAAAGAGGAAAAGAAGGGTACCTAAGATTGTGCATTCATACATCAGATTATTTGAAAATCTTAGAAACTGCACACATAGGTGCTGCCAGTGGACACTTTGGTCATGACAGTTTTTTTTAAGGACTTTCGTGGCCCACTCTTCATATGGATGCACATACCTATGTGAAGAAATGCGGCACATGCCAACATGCCCAATATCCAGTCAGAAAAGATGAGATGCCTTTGAGACCAATGATGGGAGGACGTGCATTCTTGAAGTGGGGTATTGACTTTGTAGGTCCTATTAACCCCCCTCCTAGAAACTCCCATGTAGAGTACATTATTGTAGCCATAGATTACCTTACAAAGTGGGTGGAAGTAAAAGCCACAACAAAGAATGATGCTCAAATGACGGCTAAATTTTTATTCGAGAATGTGTTCACCAGATATGGGTTACCCATAGAGTTAATAAGTGATAGAAGCACACACTTCTTGAACGAAGTCATTGAAAGCCTTCTCCAAGAATTCATGGTGATACATAAGAAGTCTGCCCCCTATCATCCACAAGCTAACGGACAAGCCAAGAGCACAAATAAGATCCTATGTAATGTACTGACAAAATTGGTAAAGAATAAACACTCTGATTGGGACAAACAACTTCATCATGCTGTTTGGGCTTATCGACTTGCCTACAAAACGGTACTCAATGCCACCCCATTCAGATGGTCTTCGGACAAAATGTTGTGCTACCATTAGACTTTCTGATCCAAGCTTTAAAAGTAGCACAAGAGCACGAGTGGGATGGACATGAGCTGTCCTCTAGGATCTTTGATCTAGAATGTTTAGGTGAGACAAGGCTACGAGCATTAGCAGGCATCTACACTGCAAAGAAAAGGCAAAATGCATACTTTGATGCACGCATTAAGGATAAAGGATTGAAAGAAGGAGACTTAGTGATGGTTTATACACTAAGGCACCATGCCTGAAAGTTGAAAAAGCGAGGATATGGACCCATGATCATTAATAGAATTTCCACTAGTGGTGCGGTTCAATTGGCCACTCTAGATGGTGACATTTTACCAAACTATATTAGTGGATGCCGAGTTAAGCTTTATGAAGAACCTCTTATAGAGGATATGCTAATGAGGCTCAACACTGCTAAGAAGCAGAAAGAGGAAGAGTTAAGGGTTAGAGAAGAAGCGCAGTCAGAGGCCAAAGAGTGCATTAGGAGAAATAAGTTAAGGTGACTAGGCCTAGATGTCAACCCAAAAGACCCAAAATATCATATGGACATGTGCCAAAAATTAGGCATAATCACTTCTTAAATAATCGACCGATGCCCCTTTGTGACCGTAGAGGTAAGAGGAGGAAAGGGTGTAAGGACTGTGAGAGCATTGATTGACTCAGGTGCAGTAATTAGTGCAGTTAGACTTTCATACTGCCAAGACCTGCAATTAAACATCGAGCCTATATTAGAAGCCTATCTCATAGGTTTGGGAGGTGTGGAAACCCCTTGTTTGGGCGAGGTGGAACTTCCCATCTACCTTCAAGATGTTCCAATGAAAGTCAAAATGCTAGTATGTCACGATGAGGACCTTACAGAGCCACTTGTCTTGGGTCAAGATCGGATTTACGACCATGCAGTCAACTTGAACCTAAGAAGTCAAATTCTTCAAGTTTGGGTACAGGAATAATGCATTACATTAGAATTAGAGAATTGCATGCTCACAAATCCAAATGTTACACATTCTCTTAGTTCTTATATGACTAATCTTACCAAAAAGGATGTATGTGTCAACAACTCTATGTTCTAGAAGAACTCAATCATGGAAGAACAGGGTCAAAGGCAAACCACATCCTCTTCTTATGCAACAACTAAGGCCATCATGACAACTCAACCAAAAAGGCAAGCGAGACAGTACATGACAACCGCTATATCAAATAGACCAAGATATTTCAAGAAGAAAGTAGTTGCGGGCATGAAGCAGATCTGGGTACGAAAAGGAGAGTAACCACCAGCTTTGCCACAAGAATGTCCATCCAAGCAGGCCAATCACACCAAAAGAAGAACCAAGCAACTAGGACAAGCTCATGCACAAGGTCTCAGACAGATTTGGGTGCCTAAGAAATTAGTTGTAGCTCAACAAGGGCGATTACACATGTGGGTTCCCAAAGGACTCTTACATGCACAAAGGCCTATGCTCTCCACCATGCACAAGCTCTCAACAAAGAAGCCTAGGAGAGAAAAGGGTAAGAACCAGGCACAGAGACCAAAAAATGATAAACTCAACTCTTCGAAAAAAATAAGAAGGCAATCATCACAGATATGGGTTTGGAAGCCAAAGGTACCATAGCCTCCTTAGAACCAAAGAACCAACCACACTAGATGCAAAAATTAAGCAATCAACTAGAGATGAAGAAGTAAAACGGACTTATAAGCAACCCAATACAATTCAAAAATGGGTCCCTAAAATCAATTGTCCTTTGAAATCCAATGAATATTTCCAACGAGGGCTGCATCAACCTCTGCCAAGAACATTGAAAGCCTTGACATGCAACAACCATGTGCCTTTGGCATAACCTTGTTCTTTGCACCATTCAGGTCATGCACCTCCAAAGTATGCATCAATATAGGGCCAACTTACACGACCGTGCATAAACACAATTTAGAATCCTAGGCACATGAGACACGCTTGACATATGTAAAATATTTTGTTGATACTAACCTCTTTCTTCTTGTTTTGTGATATTCTTCCCAAAAACAACAAAAAAAAAATGATGAATAGGACTGTGTGCTTGAAGAAGCTCATCAATGAACCATCCGCAAGGACATCCATCAACAAGCAAGACAAGGCAATGGTCAATCACCCTAATGGGAGTACACAACGAGGAATGAAGATCCATGGACCCTTCACCATAGTAAGAATTTCCTACTGTAACAATACTATAACCATGGTAGATTAGGAAACCTCTTCGTTGGCATACCCTTGAGCACTTTGCTCAAGCCCCAATTTCTTGCACCATACTTCTTCCCATGCATTTTCCAAGTACGCATACATAGTCCCATAGTACAAGGCCATGCACAAGGCACATAATGTTTTCAATCCATGCACTGATACACTTACCCATCCTTCATTATGGGTTACGAGTACTTGACATGAAAGATTTAGAGGACATTGTTGGAACTCAAGGTCAAGCACAAGCATGAAAGCACATCAGAAAGGTGGACACACACAAGAAGAAGGAGCAAGTAGGGAGCTCCATGAACAAGAAGAAGGAGCAAGTGGGGAGCTCCATGAAGTACATGTCAACTCTTTAGAAGAATCCCCTACAAAACTATTGATTTCCATCACTAAAACCATTGTAAATACCATTTTCTATTTTTGTAGCTCCATTTTGTGCAAGCCGAGGAGTCCTCGAGCTTGAGGAGTATTAGAAGTACTATCGTACCAACTTTCATAATTTTTAGACTTCGTTTGAGCCCTCAAATAAGCCCTGGAACCTAATTTTTAACTAGGCCGGACACTAGGTCTGGACAGGGCCAAAACTAGTCAAAAAACTATATAAAGAGCTAGAGAGCTCATTTTTGGGGGGTTAGCTTCTTATAGATTTCAGTTTTGTAATAGATTTCTTTTTGTAATCAAAATCCTTCCATTGTTCCTCTCTTTGCTCTTACCTTGTGCGCGTGTGTGTGTATGTGTGTGCATGCTTGTGTGCTTTCACTCACGCACTTGTGCCATCACTTGCTCGCGGTCTTCATACCAGTCCTCACGTCTCCACGGATTGACATTTATGAGGTGTATCTCCTCACGTTGGTACTCACCATTGTGCTAGAGTGACAGACATCAAGGTTATAACATCAATATATATGAAGCAACTCATAGTCGATAGCTGGTCAAAAACAACAGTAACAACCTCTTTTGAGAAATTAGCAGTTTTTGGGAAGCTCACAAATACACCATTCCGCTCAAATCCAAGGAAGAAGTGCATAAAATAGGACCAAAACTTGCATAGGCTAGCAGGGGAAAAATAAAGAACCTGACAACCGACCAGGCTACATTTGAAAGATGGACTGCTCTTGTTAATGGACACTACCCCCCAAGTACTACATGGAACTCCTATGCCAACAAGGGTCTGTCAAGGATGACATACTCGAGAGAGGGGGGAGTGTTGACACTCAAGGTCGAGCACAAGCATGGAAGCACATCAAGGAAGTGGAAACATAAGAAGAAGGATCATGTAGGGAGCTCCAAGAAGCACATGTCAAAAATTCAGAAGAAATCCCTATAAAAGTAGTGATTTTTATCAGTAAAAACCATTGTAAATACCATTTTCCATTTTTGCAACTCCCGTTTGTTCAAGCCTAGGAGTACTCGATCTTGAGGAGTATTAGAAGTATCATCCTACTAGTTTCCATAATTTTTAGACTCCGTTTGGGCCCCCAAATAAGCCATGGAACCTAATTTTTAACTAGGTCGAACAGTAGGTCTGAACATGGCCAAAACCACTCAAAAAGCTATAAAAAGGGATGGAGAGCTCATTTTTGGGGTTGGCTTGTTTGTGATTTGAGCTCTTCTAATATATTTCTTTTGTTATTTGAGTCCTTCCATTGTTCCACCTTTGCTCTTACCTTGTGCGCATGTGTGCGTATGTATGTGCATGCTTGTGTGCTTTCGCTCACGCACTTGTGCCTTCACTTGCTCATGGTCTTCATACCGGTCCTCACGTCTCCGCGGATTGACATTTATGAGGTGAAACTCCTCACGTTGGTAATTGCCATTGTGCTAGAGTGAGAGAGCTATACGAACAGACATGTTAGAAGTGGATGCCTAGCATCAAATGTTGCTAGTATTGCTATGCTCAAGGTGGAGTCCGAGTCAAAATTCAATGCCAGGCATCAAATTTCAGTAAGATTCTAATGCTAGGCATTGGATTTGAGCACAGACTCAATGCTAAGTATCACTTCTCATAAGTAATCGATATCAAGCATTGACTTGAAGCAATTGAAATGGCTTTGGGGCTTTATCTATTTATTCATTTTAGTTTCCTAGCAAAGACTTTATCTATTTATTCAATGCCAAGCATTGGAACCATTCATGTATGTTGCACTTTGTTAAAAGTTTTTGAGTTGACACTCGTCCTTTGTTTGTAGAAACCTTGAAAGAAGAGTGGTGAGCCAAATGAAGATTGTCTTGCTGCCTTGTTGCTCATATCCAAAGGGCAAGACATGAGAAGTATAGAATATAGGCAAAGGAGATGGAGTTCGAGGATGAGTCCTCTGGACTAAAGTGTTTTTCAAACCCCATAGATCCTCTAAGACCATTGTGTTACAATGTATATTGTGATGATGTAAATAACATATGTACAATAGTACCTAGGAAACATTATTCTCTTCTAATAGCAGATATCCCATACGACTTTAGAATGAGTGGTTCTATTAATGATAATGAGCCACTCAAGCACCCACACATATGAAAGATGGTGACAGTTTTGTTCAATTGACCATGTTACCACTCCAGAGGATTGTCATTTTCATAATAGGGACCAATCCTTCTCTGTCTCAACAACATTAAAGTAAAGGTGTCATGCCCTCGAGTTTCTTACATGGTACTGTCTTTGCTTTTCAGCTCTATGTTGAAATTTCATGTCACATTGTACTTATAATTTTACATTCGTAGGGTAAAGAAAAATGTAAATCACACCCCAAGACAGAGGTTCATTAGTGCTACCGAGTGCCTTACAGTCCGATATTATGATGAAGTTAGTAAAAGAAGGGTAAGGGAACATTGTAATGAGAATGGAATTTCAAATGTGCTAATGTTCCCTACAATTACAAAGAAGCTTTGTCATGTGGTAGGAGACAAGACATTTGTTAATCCTTATTAGAAGCCCCAAAAGATTATAATGAGGTTAATCCAATTGTTCTCTAATGATGATGATTAGATCTTGGACTTATTCTCTAGTAGAGGTACTTCTAATTGGAATGTTGCTCATTGACACTCTTTTGGCATCACCTCTAATTGTTTTGTTTGTTTTCAAGGATGATTGTGCGCTCAAAATGTTCAGGCACTACATAGCTGTAGAGAAGGATGAAGCCCAAGTCAACTTCATTCGGATGTGGATTAATGGCTTGAATGAATGCCTAGATGAGGAGCATGAGCTTGGGAAGAAACACATAACTAACACAAAGAGATTCTAGCCTGTATCAAGGGAGCCTGTGCCACCATGGCAGATGAGCCAAGAGACATGGCTGACCTTGAGGAGCTAGTTCTAGAGCAAGAAAAGCCTTGGGAGACTTCTCAAGTCCCTGAAGATGATGTTATGCACAAGGCTGAGCAATTATATGATCAACTTCTATTGTAGACGGACTGTTGAACTTTGTAAACATATACTTTTGTAATGATTTGATTATTGGAATATAATGATCAAAGTTTTTGTTATTTGTGCTTAGCTTTATCCACATTATACTTAGTTATGTTGGATTGGTGTGTGGTTTCCTTTACATTTATGGCTTATTAAGGTCATATTCTTGAAGTGTTTATTGGAACAACTTTGTCTGCAAGAATATAAGTATGCAGAAAAGCTACTCCAATGTTTGTACTTTTATGAATGATGATATATTATATATGTTGAGCTCCGAAAAGACTATTTGATTTTTCCATGTTGAGTTACTCAAATTGTAAATAACAATGAGAACATATATATCTCGTCTAGAGTGCCAAGCACTATATCAAGAGGTTGTATTTCTTTGTTTTTGGCACTATTGCCACTACTTTCTGGAATTGGAAGCTCTGACAGGAGGTACTGGATCATTAGATAGCCTTTCTCCCATTGAATATAATTTTCCTAGCTACTTTGTGAACCTGATGCATCAAAATGGCATTTTTTCATGGTACTAATTGAACAAGAAATAATGTTTTCCACTATGGGATACAAAAATGATCCTTTTTGCAACATTTTGTGCATTTCTTCTCAAATAAAGAAGAGAACATGTCTTTGTACTAATAGAACAAGAAATAATGTTTTCCACTATGGGGTACAAAAATGATCCTTTTTTGCAACATTTTGTGCATTTCTTCTCAAATAAAAAAGAGAACATGTCTTTGTTCTCAATGTTCAATGACTACTACTTATTCATTCGCTTGAAACAGTTCCTGAAGATACCTTACAATGGAAGTATGAAGATGGTTTGGAGATGAGAATCCATGCCAAGCTCAACACACTACATCCTACAACCCTCTATGAAGCTATCTCTTTTGCACATGATGCTGAGAAGGAGTTTCAGTACATCTCCAAGTCCATTTGCTTACAACAAACACATCAATGACAACAACCAATCAAACCGAATTTTCCTTTTGAGCATACTTTCACTACGTTTTAGTGCCCTCCTACTTTTCAACACTTTCCTCAATCCAATTTCTCACCCGTACGTATGAAAATTCCCTTACAACTTACAAAACCTCCAACGCTTCAAACTACGACGATGGATGCTCAACAAAAAGGCCCCATATCACTTGTTGGCATTGTGGTATGTTTGGTCATAGTAAACCTAAATGTAGGTTGTGAACTAAAAATATGAAACCTATAGGAGCTCAAGTACACAACATAGAGCGGTTCATGAAGACACTCAACCTGATTGGATCGAAGAAGCATTGGAAAAAGATCTAAGTACCTTGGGTAAAAAAATTCATATTCATTTTTTACTTTGCATGCAAGGTACTATTAATGGTAAAGTTGTTAATATTTTACATGATGATGGTAGTTCTGATGATTTTATTTCTTATATACTAGTGCGAGATCTCCAATTAAACCCACTTCCTTCTATGTATAAATTTAAGTTTGCATTTCAAGGAAATAGATATGATGTTACAAGTGAAGTGCATAACATTCAGCTTTGTATAGGTTCATACGTAGATGAACACACATTCTTAATTACTCCTTTGCAGTCCTATGATGTTATACTTGGCATGCCTTTCATCATCATTATAATCCATGCATTGATTATCATACACACACAATTAGTTTTGAGTTTAACAATCAAGATATTTCTTTTTCTGCAATGCATAACTTTCAACCATTTCCATTGAGTAGTCATACTCAAGTAAGATATGCATTTAGGAAAGGCTACAATTCATGTATTGTTTTTTTTCAATAACATAGTTGATTATACAAATACACTTCCTAATGCCCATAAATCATTTATGGCTTCCTATAAGGATTTCTTTATGGATAATTTTCCTTCTAAACTATCACCTTCTAGGGGATCTCTTGACCAAAGTATGGACTTAATTCCTGGTAGTTATGCTCCCCATAAAGCACCTTGTAGGCATGGACCTTTACATAAAAAAGAAATAGCTAATCAAGTTAAGGATCTACTCCACAAAGGACTTCTAAGGCCTAGTTCTTCTCCCTTTGGGGCACTTGTTCTCTTAGCAGAGAAGAAGAACAAGATTTATAGGATGTGCATTGACTATAGAGCACTCAATAAGATCACAATTAAAAATAGATATCCTATTCATAGGATAAATGACTTGCTAGATAGGCTTCGTGCAACACGTATCTTCAGCAAAATTGATCATAAATTTGGGTATCATCAGATACGAATGACACAAAATGACATTTATAAGACAACCTTTGCAACAACCTAAGGAATTATGACCACCACGTGCTAGAGAGATGACTATCCTCCCAACCTTATGCATGTATATATAGTTGCTCAAATCAACGAGGTCGAGAAATGCAACTAGAGTCCACAAGTGCATGTGCAATCTCCTCCACTCCTTTCATATCTTCCACTAGAGTCTACTAGTGGCTGGAGTGTTCTCAACCACTACTTTAGCACCTTCCACTAGAGTTCACTAGTGGTTGGTGTCCTCACCTCTTGAGTTAAGTCTTATTGGACTCAAGTTAACTCACATTAACTTGAGTTAGAAGGCTCTAGAGCTCCTTGGGCAAAACTCTCTCCCCATGCTCCCCATGGGGGTTGAACCCAAGACCTCCTCCTTCACAACCTTGAGATTTAACCACTAAGCTAAGTGGATTACTTGTTTAGGAGAGCACATGGACTTATGCTTGAGTCTATTCTTGAGATATTTGGTCCTACAGTGAGTGACCAAACAGTATCCATTTTCAGATCTTTCTGAAGCAGTCGGATCCCTAGAACATAGACTTACTTCATTACATTCTTCCCCCCTTGGGAAAGATTTTCGTCCTAAAAAATAAAGCTATATATAATAACTGTAGGAAACCCCCGAGCCTCATGTCCTTGAACCGGAAGAACATGGTCATGTTCTAAAACTAGAAGAACATGTATCATCTCTGTGGTGGGATCCCTGCCCAAATGATTCAAAAGACTGTTCGACTTTGCACTTTGATAAACTAGTCAAAGTACAAAGTAGTGAATGAATAATAAGGGTGGATCTAAGAACATCCCTGGCCAATTCATAGTTTCTTGATGTGCGATCTAGGCAGAAACATGTGAACTAGATGGATTCCAATTACTAGTCCATTTCTAGGCATAACTGATGCACATACTTAGTAATTAGGATAAGATTTTTATCCCTAACAAGACTTTGAGAACTCTTGATTCACTTGAATTTGATATGGAAAACTTAAAGTTTTGTTGATCCAATCATCTGATGTGGATATTTGTATAATGGTTAACTCCCAACCAGTAGTTACTTGTTTTTTTCACCCCACTTGAGGACTACTTTGTCATAAAGGCTTGAAAAGTCCTATGTAAACTTTAGGAGAAAGTTTTCACTTTACCTTGGATCAATCTTACTATATCTTGACCAAGTGAAATTCAAAATGAAAATCGTCCAACTTAGGACATTGTTATCAAAGATTTCAGCTAAAAGTTCTTGAGAATTGTCAAACTTATGAGCAATTCCTAACTTCCTTGTTCTAGAGTGTACTGAACTCTAGAAATTCATGAGAGTTATGCTAGTAATTGGAAGCAAACCCAAATGAGTAAGTCAAACTTGGACTTGCTATCTTTTGCAGATTGAATAAGTTCTTGTACATAACATCTATCTAGGATGTTTATTTTAGTTATCTAGTTTCAATTGACTAACCTTGGACTTTTGCGAAAGGAATCAGATACCATATAAGAGTCAATTCCAAAAGATTTGGAAAGCGAAACGAAATAACTAAAAATCTGTATAACTAATTCAAACTTCTACGATATAAACTTGCTATGAGTCAAATACTTGATGACTCAAGACTTTAACTTCTTAACAATGTATTTCAACTAGGTGTTGAAGCTCTTTTTTTTTGTCTTTAAGAGAAATAAACTTGATTCTCGAAAAGATTCATAGAGTAATTCTAAATATCATCCGACCACAAGATACTAGTGTGGCATCCAACATCAGTGTGTCGACCCACTGAGGTGCTATTGATGAATTTTTTACTCAAACAATGCTTCACTTGAGACTAAGTTCATGCCTATATTCAATCTGTTGATATATTTAGGTAGTGATGTGTGTGAACACACTAGGACTGTCGGGACACTTTTTTCCCTATTTAGGAGGTCCCCCCCCCTTGTATAAACGCCTATTGCCCTAATGGGCTACTTATCTTTGTACATTCTCTAGTAATACATGTTGAGATATCAAGCTCAACATGTGATAATCTAGAATGACATGTACCAATTTTTCATTTCTCTGACATGTATAGTGGTCACGCCCGTATATGTCAGGGATACTTCATTGAGCTTTATTAGATTTATCTACTGAGAGTGATGGCACATTTGTTCCTTGCCTGCTCACTCATTAGGGGACATTAGGTTTTTCCTTATGTACTGATCTTTATATATTGCACTTGTTGTATTCTTGTTTTTAGGTCATTCTTGTACATTCCTTTTTATGTAATAGAAGGAGAAGAAGAAGAAGATCATTCTTCCTTGCCTCAATCTATGTGTGTGCTTCTCATTGAGAGTAAGAGTGTGTGTGTGAGCTCTCTTCCTTATCTCCTTCCTCCTGACATGGTATCAGAGCGAGCGTGGCTGTAGAGAGCTCGTGGAGAAGGTGACGGTGAAGACTACATGGCAAGGCATGGAGAAAACACGATTTTACAAACAGCCTCCGTTTGCTACAAAAATCCGCGTGGAGGTAGAAGACCTCAAAATATCTTCGAGAGTTAACCCTTTAGGGTCACTTGTTTTTGTCAGATCGAAGTTTTGGAGCCATCTTGACCTCCGTTTTGAGCTCATAAGGAGGGACCCATAGAAACACCAGGTCAGTTTCAAAAACTACAACTTGCATTGTGTTCAGCGACACTCATATATTCCACATCCAGAATTTCAAGCGAGTTTGTGTACTATTGATACACAAAGAATGCGTTTTTTTGAGATCAAACTGTCACGTCATAGTGCGACAGTGTTCAAGCAGAAGTGCTGTTTGTAGCGTTTTGCAGTGTTGTGAATTGCTACAGAAATGGCAAACGCAGATGGAATGAGTCAGCTTATGAGCAATAAGCTGGACAAGAACAACTTCCATGCTTGGAGATTTAGAATGACGAGTTTCCTGATGGGAAAAGGCTACTGGAAGTACATCCAAGGAGAGAATGAAAATGCTCTATAGTTACCAGAAAGGAATCGGACTATAGACCAGTTAAGAGCATATGAGGAGTGGAATCAAGGAGCATGAAAGGTAATGTATTGGCTATCTGTTAGCATACAAGATAGCATGATTGGTCACATACAGGATGCCAAGACTCCAAAAGAGGCTTGGAATAGTTTGGTCACTTTGTATGAGACTAATACAAAGGCACGGAAATTGAAACTCAAGAATGAGCTGCATACATTGGAAAAGAAGAGCATGTCGGTAAGTGACTACACTCTAAAAATCAAAAGCATATGTGAGTCACTTGCATCTACTGGCGTGAATGTAGATGATGATGATAAGGTGGAAGTGTGCCTTCGTGGTTTAGGAGCTGCATATAAGCAGTTCAAAACTTCCATACAGACTAGGGAAAATATTCAGAATTTTGTTGATCTGGTATTTATGCTGATTATTGAAGAAAAGAATCTTGGTGAGGATTCAAACTCCCAAGGAAAGCCCACTTCTGAGCAGGGAAGTGGAAGAGGAAACAGCAACCAAGACCAAGGTCAACAACAGAATCATGCAAGAGGAAGAGGACAGTTTCCATGCAGGGGGAGCCAAAGAGGTCGCAGAAATTTCCAAAGAAATGATTCAGGTAATGATAATAAAGGATGCTGGAATTGTGGTAAACCTGGACACTTTGAATGTGATTGCAGGTTGAAGAATCAAAATAATAGAAGGTAGCAAAACAACTATGCATCCACAAGTGTAGATGATTCTGAGAAGCTGTTCATGGTTCAACATCACATGATGAATACGATGTCTGCTGGTATCTCAAAATCAAATGATAATGTCTGGTATGTTGATTCAGGTGCTTCAAATCACATGAACAATCATGCAAAATGGTTAAGTAGTTTTCAAAAAATGCCAGTTCTTGGATATGTTGAAATAGGAGATGATACATCGCATTCTATCGAGCATACAGGAAACATAGCATTGTCTATGGAAGACGGGAAGGTAAAACATCTTGCTGAGCTGCATGTTCCAAACATAACAAAGAATCTGGTTTCTGTTGGACAAATGGTTGACCAGGGATTACAAGCCAGGTTCAATGCTGATGGGTTATATGTAGAAGAATACAAACATGGTGGACTATTGATTGCCAAAGGAAACAAAGTGGGTAGGATGTTCACCTTAAGTGTGAAAGTACTTGAAATGAATGCAGCCATGTTTGCAAAAGGTGCAGGAGTTATTGCTGATATAGAGATCTGGCACAAACAAATTGGACATGCAAATCTACAAAGGCTGAAACTGATGCAGTCAAAGGAGATTGTTTATGGACTACCAAATTTCAAGGTTTCAGAGATGCAAAAGGTATGTGCAACATGTCAATTTGGTAAACAGTCAAGATCATCATTTCCACATGACAAGCATGTCAGTGAGAATGTGCTAGAAATAGTACATACAGATGTTTGTCTTGCAAAGACCACATCTATGGGCAGATGCAGGTTTTATGTTACTTTTATTGATGACCATACACGGAAAGTATGGGTATATTTCATGATACAGAAGATCGAGGTGTTCACTCACTTCTAGAATTTTAAAGGTGTGGTGGAAAATCAGATAGGGAAGTACATTCACACATTAAGATCTGATGGAGGAGGTGAATACATGTCAAATGAGTTCAACAGTTTTCTAAAAAATCACGGAATTCGGTGTTAGTTTTCATGGAGGTACACACCACAACAGAATGACATTGCTGAATGCAAAAATAGACATATTGCAGAAATAGCAAGAGCCTTGATGGCTGAGAAGAATATGCCTCATTGTTATTGGGCAGAAGCTGTGCATACTGCTATATACATCATGAACAGAACTCCAACTGCTGCTATACATCAAGTTACACCTCAAGAGAGGTTTACAGGTAAAAAGCCAAACTTATCACATCTAAAAGTTTTTGGCTGTATTGCATATGTACATGTCCCAGATGAATTGAGGACGAAGCTTGATCCAAAAGCAAAAAAGTGTGTCATCATTGGATACTCCTGATAACCCACTCATACGACAGGTAAAGGTGAGCAGAGATGTGGTATTTGATGAAATTTCAAGCTCGTATGCAGATGCCAAAGAAGGACCGAGTCTTGAACCAAATGACAAAGAAAATGCTGAAAAATCAAGTGCAGAATCTCAGGTTTTGAGTGGACTAGATGCATCATCAAGCAATAGTTCCAACTCAAATCCATGGAGTGGAAGATTACGTGGAAATTTCAGTCCATCAAATTCATCAAATACATCCAAGAAAGGTAAAGAAAAGCTTTCTAGTGTTCATAAAACATGTGCAGGTTTTGAAGACATTGATGGAGATTCAAGCGGTTCAGAAAAGAGTCTTGATGAGGAACTTGGATTGCTCTCTGTGAAGACTCTAGGAGTAAGAAGGGCACATGCAGATGATACAAGAAGAAGTGACCGAGGACCAAGAAGATCTAGGAGGATGCGGAATTCAGTGCAATGATTGACATATGATAGTTACATGGCTCCTCATTATGCCTACATGACAAAGGTAATACAAGATGCTGAATCTTCTTGCTTTGAAGATGCAATTGGAATTGTAGATTGAGAAAAAGCTATGGATGAGGAGATGGCTGAAATGTTGATGGTAGCATACGCAGGTATAAAGCACGACTGGTAGCTAAAGGATATGCACAGACATATGGCATTGATTATGAGGAAACATTCAGCCCTGTAGCTAAAATGTCTACTATCAGGACACTTGTTGCATTAGCTATAACAAAAGGATGGACTTTGCATTAGATGGATGTGAAGAATGCCTTCCTACATGGTGAGTTAGAGGAAGAAGTATATATGGACTAGCCACAAGGATATGGAGATTCAAAGCATCCAGAATATGTTTACAGGTTGCAAAAAGCTTTGTATGGGTTGAAGCAGGCTCCGTGTGCATGGTATGTAAGGATTGCTGATTACTTAACGAGCACTGGGTTTTCTATGTGTGATGCAGATCATTCACTATATGCAAGGAAGGCTGATGATGGCATCACAATTGTGGCCATTTATGTTGATGACTTGATTGTAGGTGGCGATAATGAAGAAAGCATCAAAGAGGTAAAGCAACTTCTTATGCAGGAATTTGACATGAAAGATCTTGGTGTGCTGCGCTATTTCTTGGGCATTGAGTTTATACATACAGAAACATGTATATGGATGTCGCAAAGGAAATATGCCTTGAATATGCTGCAAAAGTATGGTATGGCTGGTTGTAAGCCAATTTCTATGCCATTAGATCAGAATTTGAAGTTGGATACCACATCAGGTGAAGCATTGGAAAATGCTACTATGTACAGGAAAATTGTGGGAAGTCTTATATATCTTACAATTACAAGGCCTGATTTAAGCTATACCATTGGACTTGAAAGTCAGTTTATGCAGGTTCCCAAGAAGCCATATTTGGATGCTCTGAGGTGCACTCTACGTTATGTGAGTGCTACTTTGGATTATGCATTGTTTTATGAAGCTGGTGTAGATTTGCAGGTTCATGGATACACTGATGCAGATTGGGCTGGTGGTACTCTAGATAGAAGATCTACCAGTGGCTTTCTTTTCTCACTTGGAGGTGTAGCTATTACATAGAGCAGTAAGAAGAAACCCACTATTGCTTTGTCGAGTGCAGAGGCTGAGTATAGAGGTGCTGCAATGGCAGCATGTGAGGCATCATGGCTGGAGATGTTACTTGTAGATTTAGGTGTGGAAGTGCAAAAGCCTATAACTATCTATTGTGATAATCTTAGCAGCATAAAGTTAGCATGGAACCCTGTTTTCCATGCTAGAACAAAGCATATCGAGGTACATTATCATTTCATCAGAGAGAAGGTATTAGTAGGTGATATTGATCTTGTTTATGTGAGAACAGATGAGCAGGTTGCTGATATTTTCACCAAAGCACTTGGAGCTGAGAAGTTGAAGAAGTTTTGGGAGATGCTTGGATTACAAGATATGACATTGAGCTTGAGGAGGAGTGTTGAGATATCAAGCTCAACATGTGATGATCCAGGATGACACGTACTAGTTTTTCGTTTCTCTCACATGTATAGTGATCACACCGGTATATGTCAGGGATACTTCATTGAGCTTTATTAGATTTATCTACCAAGAGTGATGGCACAGTTGTTCCTTGCCAGCTCACTCATTCAAGGACATTAGGTTTTTCCTTCTGTACTGATCTTTATATATTGCACTTGTTGTATTCTTGTTTTTAGGTCATTCTTGTACATTCCTTTTTATGTAATAGAAGAAGAAGAAGAAGAAGATCGTTCTTCCTTGCCTCAATCTGTGTGTGTGCTTCTCCTTGAGAGTAAGACTGTGTGTGTGAGCTCTCTTCCTTATCTCCTTCCTCGTGATAATACATTCAGTATTGCGTGTTGTGCTCCAAGCTTCTTCTTCTTCCCTGTGCTGTTTGCATGCTTCCGCAGACGTCTAACTCCAACAATTCGTATCAGAGTAGGTCATCGCTTCATCTAGGGCGCCGTCGACACTCCTTCATTTGCAGTCTCAGAACCGCACAAATTTTGATGAGCATACTCAGCGTGTTTTTGAGATCAAAATTGCTTCGCTCTTTGGTGCCGAAATCACAATCTGAGCACGTTTCGGCCTCCAAATGCACTATCGCATCGCTTGTGCATGCTATTTTGTCTTTTTGTGCCAAACGTATATACTAGTTTTTGTTCGCCAGTATAAGCGTCTCAAACTCTCCTACGGGTCTAGCAGAATTCATGTGGGCAATTCTGTTCAACTTTTTGAGATACAGTCAATTTTCTTTATCAAGGTATTTTAGTCATCGGCCATGGCCGAAAGCAGTTATGTATTCCGTATATTGGCTGTTGAGGATAAGTTGGATGGTACCAACTACTCGTTATGGGCTTATATTATGCAACATGTGTTGGTTGCAAAAGGACTGTGGAACATTGTGCAAGGTGTCAAAAAATGTCCTATCACACATGTAACTGTTACAACTGCAGGTACTGAAGCTGATGCAGAAGGTGTCGAAGATGATGGTATTCTGCATATTCATGTTCGTGCTACAGTTTTTCCCGCACCTACTACAAAGCAGATTTGTTGGGATGGCAGAGATGCCCAGGCTCATGCATTGATAGCTTTGTCTGTCAAACGTGCCATTATTCCTCATATTTGCTCTTGCAGAACAGCTAAGGATGCTTGGGATACACTTACCACATTGTACCAAGCTAGGAATGAGACTCGTGTTGCTTACCTCCGAAAACAGTTGGAGAGTGAGCACATGAATGAAGGTGATTCTATGGACAGTTTCCTAACAAAGATCAAAGACTTGAAGGAACAGTTGATTTCTGCTGATGAGGTTATACCAGATAGCTCACTTGTGCAGACCGTTCTGAATGGTCTTCCTGATTCATATCAGAGTTTTGCTTCTACTCTTCGGTTGATGATGAAATGCAATCCAAATGCCTTGTCATTTGAGGAGTTAGTCTCTGTTCTATTGCAGGAAGATCAGTCTAGGCAGAATAGGTCCATTATGCGAGTTGCAGATCAAGATTTCCTCGCTGGTCAGAAGGGCAAAGGAAAATGGAGCTCTTCAACTAGTAAGCAGAAATCTGCTAATTCTCCATATTCGAAGAAGGAAGATAAAGATGAGAAGAAATTAGAAAAGCATAAATTGTTTTGTAAGTATTGTAAAGGGAATGATCATATCATGAAGAACTGTCCAAAATTGGCTGCTAAAGAGGCAAAGAAGAAAGAGGCTGGAATGGTTGTTGCAGAGGCCTCTACATCAAAAACAGAGTCTGCTAATCTTGTGCAGGAAGAAGAATGGGCGTTTACTACTGTTTGTAGTTTTGACCCATCTTCTCATGAGCAGTGCATGTCTGCAGTAAACTCAAATGTTTGGTACTTTGATAGTGGGGCGACCAAACATATTACCTCGCAGTGCAGTTTCTTCTCTTCACTCGAGCCTACCCCTACAGGGAATACTGTTACATGTGCCAACAACTGCTCTTATCCTGTTATGGGAGTTGGTAAGATCATTTTGACTACTGCTGATGGTTGTTCTTTCACTTTGTCAGATGCTTTATTTGTGTAAGGGATCAAGAAGAACCTGTTATCAGTTTCCGCATTAGCCAAGATTGGCTTGGTTGTGAAATTTGTTGATGACAGGTGTACAGTTCATGATCTGTCAAATAGCGATGTGATTATTGCTTCTAGCATTTTATGTCTTGGGCTGTATAAGCTCATAGACTATGAAAGATTTGTGAATGATTCGGCATGTGTAGTACATGATTCTCAGGCTATCTCAGATACAAAGCTTTGGCATGCACGCTTTGGTCATCTGAATTTTGCTAGTTTGCTACACCTACAAAAATCTGAAATGATATCCTCTTTGCCTAAACTTGAGGCACCTAGAAAACATGTTTGTGAAGGCTGTATTTTGGGCAAAATGCAGCGTTCCTCATTTCCAAAAGATGGTTCAGTTCGGGCTACTCAGAAATTGCATCTTGTACATAGTGATGTCTATGGTCCTCTGCAGACACCTTCTTTTGGAAATTATCTTTAGTTTGTGACTTTCATTGATGATTTTTCTAGGCATGCATGGGTATATCCATTGAAGGCAAAGTCCGAAGTGTTTATGTGTGTTGGCAGTAGTCAAGGCACTGAAGGACTCACAAGACAAGGAAGCCAAAGAAGGGAGCCAGAGCGGAGAGAAGGCTCAAGCAGACTAAGTAGTCACCGAAGATCTGGCAAGTAGGCCATTCAAATGTTTCCAAAACAACATCTTCATAACAGTGATTCTCATCACTACAAATCATTGTAAATACCATTTCACCTTTTTTTAACTCCATTTTGTGCAAGCCGAGGAGTTCTCGAGCTTGAGGAGTATTAGAAGTATCATTGTACCAATTTTCATGATTTTTAGACTCCGTTTGAGCCCCCAATTAGGCCCTAGAACCTAATTTTTAACTAGGCCGGACACTAGGTCTGGACAGGGCCAAAAGCTAGTCAAAAACTATAAATAGAGCTAGAGAGCTCACTTTTGAGGTTGGCTTGTAATAGATTTGAACTTGTATGAGCATTTTGGAAGTAATCTAAAAGAACTCCATTGTCTTTCTCTTTGTCTTGCCGTGTGTGTGCATGTGTGTGTATGTGTGTGTATGTTGGTGTGCTTCTCACTCACGCACTTGTGCCTTCACTTGTTCGAGGTCTTCATACCATCCTCACGTCTTCCCGGATTGACATTAAAGGAGGTGCTACTCATCACTGAGCTACACCAAATTTTGGCGCCGTTGCCGGGGATCGAGCTTTGAGGACGAGCGTGTGATGGTAAGACGTAGAGTTGAGGCGTTGGAGTCATAGGTATTTCCTTCACTTTTATCTATTTTCTTTTGTTTTCTTCACCATCTTCATTACCACCATTATCATCACCATCTTCCACCTCCATCTCCATCATCGCAAAAATTTCAGCTTCTTGGTCATATCACCACACCCGCACCATTTCCCTCATTTCACTTGTGAGAGAGAGCGAGAGAGCGTTTGTGTGCTTGTGCTTTTCTGTGTTTTTTGAGATTTTTTGCAGGAATCAGCATCCCCAGCAGCTGCACGAGCTTCAGCAGGTAAAAAATCTGACTGTGCAGGTCTCGAGGTGTTCACCTCTATCAATCGCGATCGATAGAAACAATGATCCTTTTGCTAAACAAAGTACATAATCATGATCTACATGCCAAGAGCTTCCTAAATATGTATTTCAAATTTTAAAAATCCTTTGTTTCCTGTCAATCGCGATTGACAAACGACGACGAATACTTGTCGACGGCTCTATCAATCGCGACCAACACCTCGATCACGACCGACTGAATTTGCGCGCGCCATGTGTCAATCGCGATCGAGCCATCAATCGCGATCGACCCATCAATTGCGACTGAACGAGTCAACGACTGTTTTACCACGATCGATAGACCCCTCGCGACGGACCTGTCAATCGCGATCGACACATCAATTGCGACCGACAGAGTCAACGAACCTTTGACCACAATCGACTGAGAATCCGGGCCACATGTCAATCACGATTGACCCATCAATCGCGACTGATAGCCATGATGGACCTGTCAATCGCGACCGACACGTCGATCGTGACTGACATATCAATCACGATTGACAGAGCTTTCGATCGCGATTGACGGGCAAATTCGGCCATTTTTTTTAGGACATAAATATATGGTTTATTTTGGGTCAAATTTTGGGAAAAACACTAGGGTTTATCATTGCATTGTGAGGCCGCGACACAAGTAATTCGAGAATTCCTGTTTGCATGTTAGCTTGTTTTAATCCTATTTTAGCCCCAAAACCCTGAACTTGCAGAACTTTCTCATACGAAATCCGTTTGCTGTGATTTTTGTGTTGTTGGATAGGGTATTTTGAAGTTGACCATATCTCAGGGTAGGAAAACTAAGGGTCCCTTGGGATTGTTTTCCATAAAGGCAAAAGGCAATTTGGTGTGTGAATTACACGCATGAAAGTGATCTATGTGTCAACTGAATTCAAATTCTTGAGATAATTATGGGCCTTTTACAAGTCCTTTGAGAGCATCGAAGGGTACTCGAAGCAAGAGTAAGTGCAAGCTTGGGAACACGCTTCCTCGGCACACAAGGGCAACCAAGGAAAGAAACTCAAGGTTGGAAATTCTCAACACCCTCTGTCAATCCCTAGCTTAGGCTAAGTACGGATAGAGGTTTTGATCAATTAGGGATACATTAAGAACGACCAAGTCCAAGAACTCTAATCACTCAAGTGCAAGTGTTCCTTGCGACAAAGATTAACTGGACAAGAAGTGACACCCTAAGGAAAATTAAAAAGAACAAGTGACTAATACAAAAAGAATTCAGCAACGAAAATTGTACTTGGGAAATTCGGGGAATTCTTCAATTGGGCTTATGAACCTTAGATCAGGACGACACCTAGGGAGAGATAGACAAAGTCTTAGGTCTTTAGAGGCTAGTGTCAATCATACTGCTAGGTCTTGGGCCCAACAGTTGAGCCATCATTCATACTACCCTAGCTTTGAGACTAGTGAGTCAGAGATGTCTCAAGGCATGGAGAGACCTGTAGGAAGTTTAGGAGTGCTATTTACATAGGGTAGAAGGCCCCTACAAGATGCAGCTAGAATACCTTAGGACCAACCAATTAGGTGCTAGCATCTATGAGGACGACCCAGGAAGATCCATGGTCCAGATTAAAAACCCTGACCAACCATTGGAATTGAGCATCCAGCCATCCAATTTGAAAATGGAGCATAATTGGACAAAGAAGGAACCATATATGTAGTCACCAGTCACCCAGACAGGACATATGAATTCGGGAATGTGATCCCAGAAACGGATATAGGTGACCTAGAGCAAGGGAACATGGGTGAAGAACCTAAAACCCCCTGAGGCAAATCCGTGCTTACTAGAATTATCACACGAGAGTGGATTCCCCAGGACAATAAGAGCATAGATTTGCTTCTCAATTGAGTAACCGATGAAGCCTTCTAGAGGTATAAGCCTAATCAACCGAATGAGGTAGGAATGATCACGATCTATGAGTTCAAAGATCCTGATTGCCCAGGCAAGGTGACCTATCTAGACAATACTTCGGAGAGGATCTTTGTGGTCACCGAGCACGGTAGACATGCCTACACTTGGAAGGGGGAATTTATTTTTTCCCAACCAAGATCTAATGTCTCTTTTGGCCACCAAGGAGCTGGAACATCCCAAGCTCATGGTGCCCAAAGGGATAGAAGTAGAGATAGGCCAGAAGTGAGCTTTGCCAACCCAATAGGCAGAGAACGAACGCGAACAGAGACAAATAGAGAAGAAATAGAGAGAACTAGAGTTCCAAGGAACCTAAGAAATGCTGAGGATTTTCCTTTGCCAAGACCTAGGGAACACACAAGGACTTTGAGACCTACACATCTAGTTAAGTCCATGAAGAATTACTTTGATGGCATTAGGGATCGATACGATCATGTGGCCGAATTTAGGCAAGTCTTGAGAGCTGAACAAGTGGAGGATCTATTCACGCAGTACAATGCCTTTGGTCTAACCCTTAGGAACACCGCCCTTACATGGTTTCAACCACTAAATGAGAGGCACTTCAGAAACATAGACCAACTTCTAGAGGCTTTCATTATTGAATTCTCTAAGAGTGGCATAAGGCATAATACTTCCTCACTGATTCATAGCTTCAAGCAAACCCCTAAAGAGACGGTAAGACTTGCAGGAAGAAGGTTTAGGCAATACTTAGAGAGATGTCCTGTTTCTGAGTTACCCACACCAGCCAAACAAGTGGCTTTATTCCTAGATGGACTACTGAGTACAAAGCTGAGATCATATGTGTACTTGAAAGACCCTAGGACCATAGAAGAGTGTGTACGCATGTGCATTGACATCGAGGATAACTTAGGGGAGGAATTAGAGCTTTCCAAAATCTACAAAGATTCAGATAGTTCCACTAGCCTCTCTTCCACGCAATCCACGTCAATTGAGGAACTCGTTGAGAAAGTAGCTCAAAAACTAGGTGTCTCTAGCAAACAAATCCCAAGATTTGCCCCAGTTAAACGGTGTTATACTTATGGAGGTGACCATATGGCGAGCATATGTCCCATCATGGCTCAACCCCAAGTGAATCACAGTAGCTAATACTGCACCATAGAACGGAGATACACTAATCACACAGCACAAGATTGCCCATACAATAAGCAAGTGGTTAGGCAACCCTATCCTCAACCATATCCACAACAGGGTAGATACCAGAACTAGTACCCACCACAACAGTATGCTAGGCCTCAGCAAACCTACCAGCCACAATATCAAGCCCAGTAGAGACCTCAAAGAGGTTATTGAAACTGAGAGCATAGCCAAGAAACGGTCGAGAGCCTGGAAGGATAGTCGAGAGAGAATCAAAAGACAATGGTCCAAAAAGATGAGCGACTTAGAAGAAAGCATAAGAGAAACAAAAGCCAAAATTATTGAACTCACCTCTCAAACAAACTCTCACATACCACCACCACCTTCATCTCCATCACCAGCTAATCCACCATCTTTCAACCCACCTCAGACCATCCCACCACCCCCTAGAGTAGGATCAGTGCTAGCTGACCCCACTCTTGAAGACATAGACATGATGCTTAAGGCATATCAGGCCAGAATCCAAGAAGGGCCAAATGTGACGGATCATGATAAGTGCTACCCTAGAGCTGACCTAGAGATAGAAAGAACCAAGCTTTGCGCGAAAATGGTCGCATTGGCTCAGACCATGTTTGAAGCCAGTCACCTCTTCAACTACTCTAGCTCAGCTAAGGCACAATTGCACTTGGATGGACTATCAGAGAAGTTAGAGAGCATAATTGCCAGATCTGCCAAGGAAGAAAAAAACCAAGGAAGAGATGAGGCAGGTAAAAGAATAAGCATTCCCCCACAGGAAGCTTATGTGCCCAATTCCACTGAACCACACACCTCTTCTTCTATGAATAGGTACACACCAAAATTCCTATGAGAGATTCAAGAAGAGAAATGGGCAAAAGAGAGTGAAGTCCCTCCTCCCATTGAACTTGTGGATGACGCACATGATCAATTCCCACAAGATATTCCCTCCATTTATGAGGAGCAAGAGAGTACCCAATCTCAGGAGAGATTAGACTTCGAGTCTAACTCCCTACAGGAATTGCCCCATTTCACAGGCCCATGGGAAGCTAAGTCTACTTGTATGAGAGCACCCACGGTCATGGTAAGAAATGAAGACTCAGTCATACCTAGGAATACGGAGGTAGTGAAAAACACTAAAGTGCAGTGCAACCTCACTTTAGAAGAGCTACTCAAAGTTAGGCTAGAGTTATGGAAACATGTAGCTAACCAAGTGCCAGAAGTAGTGAAACCCCGATCCCAAGTAGGTTCTCATAGAACACTGCCAGAAATCCCTCTAGACAAGATAGGAGATATGAGTGAAGGTGAAGAAGGAAACACCTATCTTCCCATTACCCATCAGGGGTACACAACCAAGGCAATTCTAGACTCAGGTGCCAGAGTTGCAATTGCTACCACTTCCCTATGGAAGCGTTGGGGCAAACCAACACTCAGGCAAACAAGAATGAAATTGCAAATGGCTGACGGTCACATAGAGAGACCCTTAGGTTTGCTGGAAGGAATAACTCTCACTACATGCGGTGTTGAGTTTGAGCATACTTTTGCCATATGTGATTTCAGCAAGAACCATGCCTATGAGATGATTTTGGGAAGACCATTTATGCGACAACTACAAGTGGTTCAGGATTGGGGAACCAATTCCTTGTATATGCAACACTTAGGTGTTACGACCAAAGTCAATCTCAAGGATTAATCTCATAGAGATGTACCGCCTATTCTGAGTCTGTGCATTCCATAGGATCAGGATCCTCATGGATGCATGAAGACACACACTTATGGATGTGCAAAGTGGCAGTAGAAGAGGAGAAGAGAGAAAGAGCCAGAGAGGTAGGTGTGAAGGAAACACATAGATCAATTCAAGACCCAGCCTATGCACCTGTAGTATTTCCTGACGAAGAGTTTTAGCCTCATGGTTGGTGTTGAGACAAGGGGAACAACAAACCCTAACCGCCTCACATGGAAGTGAGAGGTTTCTCCAAGTTGGGGCAAAGAATGAGAGGAGAGGTTCACCCACGCTCATGGAGCAATGGCAACAATGGCCAACATCACAAGGAGCAAGGGGAACATCCTCCCAACCATGCACACACACATGCAAATCCATACACCAAGATCATCGCCTTGCACACAAGGAAACAGGAGAGTAGCAAATGACACCTTCTTCCATTACCAAAATGGAGGCCAAGGCCATGGCCCAGGGACCTCCCTCTTTACAAATGAGGCTCTTCTTTATATAGAGAAGAGAGGCATATGTGAATAAAAACATGTGGTCAAAAGACCACATGTGCTAAATCAAAAAGAGAATCTTTATGTGATATGGGACTAACCACCTAGAGAGAGAGAGAGCGCGTGAGATTTCCTACGTGGGGATTTTGAGTTTGTGCCAAAACGCTACTTCATGGAAAAAGGCTTCAATACTTTAGACTAGAGGAAATATCAAAAAGGGGTTTTAGGAGAGTGTTCATATGGACATTTCCTAATTTACAAAAAGAAGGTACTTTCATGAGGGCTAAAGGATGCCATAGCATGAGAAAAAATATGGGCAACCCTTGTAGCAACACCCTCCTCCTCCTAGACTTTGTTGCCCTCGACAAAGCTGAGAAATGGGACGCATATATTGCTGGACTGGTCCAAGTTTTGAGTCTTCCGCTCAGCTACTCTGCAACTGTTCAAATCTGAATTGGACAAAGCTGCAAATCTTTGAATCAGCAAGTCGTCAATCTTCAAGTCCGCAACTCCATATTGCTGAGCGACACAATCCCCTTGGGGGGCAGTCAGCCCAGCATTCCTCCATTGTGTCTTCTCTTCAAAGCTTCAATACCACACTATCATCTATCCAGAATCTTGTTGGTTGTGAAGTCGCTTACCTGCAACCTCAACAGGAAGCAATTGTACCAAGGATTTCAAATAGAGTATCTGTTCATACTGGTGGTGATGACAAAAATAAAACATAAAAAATTCTCATATGATGCCATCATCTACCTATACATAGCGGAGCATTTGAACACTCAAGACATTTATTAACTTCTATTTGTAGTAGCTTCCTTCGACGGGAGCAGCAGAAAAATCCCAAAGAGTCAACCATCCATCAGAAATTTGAACCTTAAGGTCACTCCTGCAATTAGTTACTAGCAAGCATGGAGATTTGCCTTTGCTAGGGCAAGCACTTACTGCAAACTTTAAATGTATCATTTATGCATCAGAAAACCACCACAAGATTTTTCGGAAAAAAAAATATTTATAGGTTGTTCAAAAAGGTAAACCAATAAGTAGCCCTGAAGAGCTAGAGTCATCATCATCCATCATCGAGCCCCTTGGGACCACCATTCATCATGACCACCGGTTTTTGAGATGTTATGAATAGACCTGTAATTCCTTCAGAAACAGCAAATCATCTTTCACCAATAACTTCAATTGCATTTAATCAGCAAACCAGGAGTACTCAAAGTTTTGGCTAAGTCAGTTGTTGATGGAACCAAAATAGTCATATATTTTGATTATCATTCCTGCAAGTAACTCAAAACACATTCATTATGAGAGAGCAACTTCTGTGTGCCTTTACATATATTCTCTTTCTGTGTTCCGCTAGGTAAGTCAATATTATGTTATGGCAGTTCAATGACCGTGTAACCACATAAGAGGAGCTCACCAGACCTTCAAGATGCACCTACAGAGGAATATTTCAACAACAACATGTATTAGTAGTGCACCTACTATAGTGCTCAAGTGCAACAAACTTCCCTTGAGTAAATTAGAATCTCCTGAAGTTGCAATCAAAACACATGTGCAAACTGCACTCTCTGACCAGGTTAAGGGAACTATAATCAAAGTAGGATGATCCAATGTGGTAGCTTTAGCATCAAGTCCTGCAGAAAATCTGAACACAAAGCCACCTAGCAAGGTTGCATACTTTCATGCTTTTAACCTTCCACCCACAACTGATGGTGAAAGCTTAAGGAAGTTGTGATTAAAGCATCTGTGGGATACATTTAGAGAACATTTATCCTTATACAAATAAGTAGGCATGTTAGACAAACTGTTATCTGAACACAATTCCTACCCGAAACCAACAATAGCCACCTGCAATTATTGTTCATAACCCACACTCCAGAAATTGTCATGAGTATCCTAGCTTCTATAGACCTCTGCCCTAGTCATAGATGGAAACTATGGAGTTTCTTGTTCTTACTAATTGTAGCCAATACAATCCCTTGGCATACTCGACTCTTAGCAACCCAACTTCTAGATCCCTGGGAATTTACATGTGTTCCTTCACCAGTCTTGTGAGGGATCAGTACTGGACACAAACCCACGTATACTTCTACAATATTTCAGATAGCAAACCTCAACATGATGAAACTCCGTCATTTGTGGTCCCTCAGTTCTTCAATTATAAACACCAAGAGTGATGAACACCTTTACCCAAGAGTTCCATCCTAAAGTGTCCCCCTCTTCCAACTCCTCAACCAATGATGTAGCAAGGCAAGCTCCAATTTTCGCATAACAAAACAATTATCTTTACGATGGTACAACACAGCACGTAAGGGCCAAACGTTCGCCAAGAAAGAGACATGTAAAAATAACAAACTGTACTGTAATTTTACAGACTTCAACCCATCTTTACAACAAAATCAGAGTCGGAAGTCCTCCACCTCCCAACCATTGGGAGTCCTAGCAGGTATTTCGATGTGGTAGTGTTAAACAACAAACATCTTCCTGACATAACAAAATCTACCTGAAACAAATCCTCATGAAGAGTAAGTCTTTTCCTTCAATTTCATATCATTGAGCTCAAATGGTTAAGAATCCATGAAAGGCGAGAACTTGTAGTGTCCCCATATGTCACGATCACTTGGTTATAAGAACAATCACTGAGCAGATATATGAGCATGGAAGAAAGCTGAAACAACATTCAGTGAATTACACCGTATGTATTTTTTCCCAAAGTGATATGTATGGGCAAGGGTCAAAAAATCCTTCAATTTATCAAGAGCAATTCCTGCAGAGCATGGTGTCAAATCATTTAACAGGAGTGGATGAGAATGAATACTAAAGTTCTAAATGTGTAGGTATTATGAAGAGCTTTTATCATGAACCAACAGACGAATTTAGTATATGTAGTCGTTCAATACTCAGTTTATACAATCAATACTAGTCGCAAGGCTAAAAAACTCTTCCTTGCTTTCAGTGCTTGGAAGTGTGCATCCTTGTGGGCCTATGCAAGCTAGGTACAGTGAGAGGCAAAGGTGAGTTCATTACACAATAAGGCATGCTTGTGACATGAACAGAACCACAATGTAGGGAAGTGTGACATTCTTATGCCCTTAATCTTACTAGAAGCATGATGCAGACATCTCCTGTGTAGATGGGAGTTCATCACCCCCACATGGGTAAGCAAAAATAAACCATACATTAATGTAATCAGACCTTGCATCAATCCCGAACCTCTGTTAGTGTACTAGTGTGTGTGTGTGTCTTCATCTTCTGTCCACGAAACCTAGAAAGTCTGTAGGTCATCTTGTAGCAGTTATACACGCCACAACTTAGATGCCATCATTGCCCTTCCTGCAGACCTGTAACACTTGGAAAATATGAGCATTATATGAGAAAATGAAGAGCCCCTTCATGTTTACCCAAGAATCCCAGATCCGGAAGGTCTGGTGTTTTGGACATTATAAGGCAATCACAGCCACTAAGCAACCTAAGCACTAAGAGCACCAACCCTATAGAACCTCTAATTAGGATACTCTCACATGCCCGAGCTAACATTCGTATGAATACCATTTTCAGTTCTTTTCTTCATGCCTACCATACTTCAACACAAGAGGGAGTTATCACTACTTATGAGCAAACAAGGCATTGCATCACAGAAGACTATAAGGCCCAACATTCCCTAAGAGCATTGTTCGTGGTGATGAATTATCACAAAGTTGATCCCTCAACCAAGATGAGTCTGAGCATTGCTTTAAGCATGAGAGTAAATCATTGAAAAAAGAAATTACAAAAAACTTTCTAGCCAACCTCACCAGATTATTACCTCTTGGCAGAGACAAAGTCATACGCAAAATCCTTGATCAATCACATACACAGTAAGGAACAACCAGAATACATACATTAGTAAGCGGTACAGTAGAGCTTGATTTCAACCATAATCTCTCCAATACAGATGATCCAAGTTGTCCAATATGTGTAAATGATTTCAGAAAACATAATATGAGCAGATACTAACGAGGCTACAACCGTCTATTTGGAGTTTTGGAAACTTGCCACCTCAATGAAAGTTTTGTGAAAGTATGCAAATGGGATGGACCCTTTCCAAGTAGAGCCACATCTGCACAACCCTTTCTATCAGTTACCTGTATGCGATTTTGGGAAAAAAGAAAATGACAACCACAGCTTCATTATGAGCAGTAGGGGGAGTCAAGAGGCAGCCAAAGTGTCCATGGGACCTTCCCACAGAGACACACAAAAATCATCCTGCACATAAGGGAGGGCACAAAAAAAGAATCTTGTACAGAAGGGCCAACATCTCTGGAGAGACCTAAGAATTTCAGAAGAATTACCATAAACCTTGTATGCAAGCTTCCCGACTGAAATAATGGGATCACAATTTTGAGCACACATAAAAGGTCCAAGGCAGGAGAGCTCAAACATTGTGATTGTAGAAAAGAAATGAAGCAACTGCCCGACACACCAGCAGTTTTGCAGAAACTTCAAGGAAGATGATACAGGGCAGCCACAACAAGAGGGCAAAGATGCGTAGCCCCAAAAATACTTCCCTGAATAGTTGGCAATCTTCCTAATGTCAACAAAGGTTTTGAAATCCGCACCGCTGCAAGCAAGTACAGAGGTCGCAAATGCTCGGAAGCCACCACCTTGTGCCCACTTCCAAGGTGAAATCAATTGCACCATGGCATGGAGCGTCATACTGCCATGAAGGCAACACGGAGTATTAGCCTATGGTAAACTAAAGGTGAACAGAGGGGTCAACGAGAACCACCGCCAAGGAGGACCAGTATTAGAAGATTCAAGACTGATAGGCAAGAAGCTTCTAGTCTCTGTGGGCTTCGTTGCACACACTCTAAGTCGAATATTGCAGCAGAAGAGCGGTATAGTGAGCGAGAAGAGGTAGAAGGGGGAAAGGAGCCCCAGGTAGGGAGGGAGAAGGAGAAACTTCCCTGAACCTCCCAAGTGGCAAGAAATAATGCAGCGATCTCCACATACCTTGATAGAGAGTGGAGATAGGACCTGGCCCAGATCAGCATGAAGTGTGGGAGAAGAGCTTTCCCCCAATAGTCACACCCAGAAACTACAACGGGTAAAGCTAGAGGGGGAGCTCTGTGGAGCTCGATCCCGCCATAGCCACCCACCCGTCAAGAAGAATGCGAGGATGAACACCGGAAGAAAGATGACAGGGAGTGAGGGAGGCCCCAAAATAAGTTGTTTCAATTGACTTGGTACTAACTCTCCTACCTACCCCGAACGGACCTTACCGCAGACACACATACCAACAACAACTCAGAGCACCAAAAATAAAGAAGGAGAGTGACCTTAACCCGATATTTGCATGCTAAGGAATCACATTCAATGGCATATTTAAAAGACGTGAGGAACAACCCAAACATTTTGACCTCCTGCATTAAACTTTTACTCGTTTTTGTTTGTGGTGGTTTTCAAGAAATAGAAGAGGGAGAAGGGAGCAGAGAGGGTACCACCCCTCCCCCTTTCCAAGGCATGCGCTGAATCAGAGGTGACAGAGATGGAGAGTGATGCCATGGTGGTTGAGTAAGTGTGTGTATGTATGAAAGAGAGAGAAAAGGGGTTAGGGATTGTTTTTGTGCCACAAACAAAAATAATGAACTAAACTACTCAAAAATTAAAAGAGAGGTACCCTAGGCCAACCGAAGGCCACACGTATTCATCCTCCTCCAAGTGTCAAGGTGCATCTCACGAAGTATGGACACGCAAACTTGGAAAAACCAACGGCTAAAGGCCGACGTCCCCGGCAACGGCGCCAATTTGTTGAGACAAGGGGAACAACAAACCCTAACCGCCTCACATGGAAGTGAGAGGTTTCTCCAAGTTGGGGCAAAGAATGAGAGGAGAGGTTCACCCACGCTCATGGAGCAATGGCAACAATGGCCAACATCACAAGGAGCAAGGGGAACATCCTCCCAACCATGCACACACACATGCAAATCCATACACCAAGATCATCGCCTTGCACACAAGGAAACAGGAGAGTAGCAAATGACACCTTCTTCCATTACCAAAATGGAGGCAAAGGCCATGGCCCAGGGACCTCCCTCTTTACAAATGAGGCTCTTCTTTATATAAAGAAGAGAGGCATATGTGAATAAAAACATGTGGTCAAAAGACCACATGTGCTAAATCAAAAAGAGAATCTTTATGTGATATGGGACTAACCACCTAGAGAGAGAGAGAGAGTGCGTGAGATTTCCTACGTGGGGATTTTGAGTTTGTGCCAAAAAGCTACTTCATGGAAAAAGGCTTCAATACTTTAGACTAGAGGAAATATCAAAAAGGGGTTTTAGGAGAGTGTTCATATGGACATTTCCTAATTTACAAAAGGAAGGTACTTTCATGAGGGCTAAAGGATGCCATAGCATGAGAAAAACTATGGGTAACCCTTGTAGCAACAGTTGGGCAGAAATTTTAGCAAAAATGGACGTAGCCAACAATGAGGAACAATGGACACCCCACTATGATGAGGATGGCTATGACATTTCAGTTTTCTCAATAGAACCAATCATGGGAGATTCAGTTTTATAAGAATGCAAACCTAGCCCTGATGCATTTGAGGATGCAAGCGACTCCGATCTAGAGTCAATCATTATGGACCCACCATTTGCATCAGATGAGGAATACTTCTATGAAGTTGAAGCTCACCCTCAGAGACATGGAGAGCTCACCAATGACGTAAGGTTAACCACACAAGTGACCCCTAAGGATGAAGGAAAGAAAAGAAAGAAGAGAGTAGTCACACGAGAAGAGGAAGAATCCTTGTTTGAGGTCCTCGATAATTTCAAAAAGTATGAGATAGATGATAAGAGAGTCATGGTAAGAATGCCTAAACGCGAGGCACAAGCATGAGAGGCCTATGATGACAAAGAAACTACCAAGAAAGTAGTCGTAGCCATAGAAGAAGGAGAAGAAAGATGCATGTACATAGGCCATGACCTGACGGAAGAAGAAGCGCACGAATTCATAGCCTTGCTAAGAGAGTACATAGATGTATTCGCTTGGAGTTACAAGGATTTGAAAGGTGTGGACCTTGACATATGCTCACACACTATCCCCATGACCTGAGATGCCAAACCTTCTAAGCAAAATCCATACACATACAATGATAATTATGCTGCCAAGATCAAAGAAGAGATAGATCGTCTGGTGGAAGCTAGATTTATCTATGAAATTGAGCACACCAAGTGGGTATCCCCCATTGTAGTAGTGCCCAAGAAGAATGGGAAGCTACGTGTGTGCATTAACTTGAAGAAGGTTAACGCAGCCACGATTCGAGATAACTATCCGCTTCCTATCACTGAACATCTCTTAGAAAGAGTAGCAGGCAAGGAAGTGTACAACTTCCTTGATGGATTTTCGGGCTACAATCAGGTGGCCATAGCCCCAGAAGATCAGCATAAGATAGCTTATGCCACAGAGTGGGGCATATTTGCCTTTAGAGTAATGCCATTTGGGCTTACCAATGCACCCGCTACCTTCCAGAGGCTGATGTGCCATGTATTTAAGGAATTTCTGAGGAAGAATTTGGAGGTCTATGTTGATGATGTTTGTGCTCATTCCAACATTAGACATACACATATACCTGAACTTAGGCAAATCTTTGACAAATGCAGAGAATACCAAGTCTGCTTGAACCCAAAAAAGTGTGTTTTCATGGTCAGGCAAGGCAAGATTCTAGGACACATAGTGTCAAAGAATGGCATATCCACCGATGAAGAGAAAGTAAGAGCCATAGCAGAGTTACCTAGGCCAAAGAATGTCAAGGAAGTACAAGCTTTCATGGGGCATTGTGGCTATTACCGACGGTTTATACACATGTATGCCATCATAGCAAAGCCTCTGTATGGACTTTTGACTAACTTTGAGTGGACTGATGAATGTGAGGAATCCTTCAATGAGCTCAAAAGAAGATTGTGTTCAGCACCAATCTTGACCACACCAGATTGGAATAAGCCCTTCCATGTTCATGTGGATGCATCCAATTATGCTATTGGATGTGTACTCGCACAACCTACAGGCGAAGGTAATATGGATCTTCCAATTGCCTATGCTAGTAGACAGTTGAATGCAGTTGAACGAAATTATACCACCATTGAAGGAGAAGGATTAGGCATGGTATATGCAGTTAAAAAGTTTAGACACTATTTGCTTGCAAATAAGTTTAAATTTTTTACTGATCATCAAGCACTGTTGTACTTGGTAAACAAGCCATGCAATACAGGTAGATTAGTAAGATGGTTTCTCTTACTAATGGAATACGACTTTGAAGTGGTGGTGAGGAAAGGGAAGACTCACTTGAGAGCAGACCATCTCTCTAGGCTCACATCTGGAGAAGCCCCACAAGGAGTATCAGATGACCTTCCTGATGCTTACTTGTATACTTTAGAAGTTGTACCTCAGTGGGCTAAGCCATTAGTGCCAGTATTGACATATGGGCCTAACCATCCAATCATAAACACCCAAGATAGAGAGATAGTAAAAGCCCAAAAATACCAGATCATGGCAGGAAGTATGTACAAGCATACAGATCAAGGGATCCTAGCTTGTTGTGTGGAAGAGGACAAGTACGCAAAATGGTTGCAATCAGCGCATGTAGTTTCATTAGAGCAACACCATTCGAGGCAAAGAACTTTACAGACACTAAGGAGATTCGGAGTGCATTGGCCTACTATGGAAGCTAATGTGCATAAGATGTGTAAAGAATGCCCAATCTGTTGCACTAAACCACCCGTGGAGCATGCCACTCTTTATCAAGTATCCATAGTGCCAGATTAGAGTGAACCACTAGTAGCCTTGCTGAGGACCAAAACATTCCCACAAGATATGACATTGGCCAAACAAAGAAGTCTAGAACAAGAAGCCCTAGACTACTCATTATTGGTGATAATCTATACAAGCGGGATAAAGATGGTTATCTCAGATTATGTGTCCATGAGAGTGAATATCTTAAGATCTTGGAAACTGCTCACCAAGGTGTAGAAGAGGACACTTTGGACCAGATCGGGTGATCAAGGCAATCCTGTTTGCAGGACTTTGGTGGCCGACTCTTCACATGGATGCACATACCTATGTGAAGCGAACTCAGTATCCTATACGTAAAGATGAGATGCCTCTGAAACCTATGATGGTTGGACGAGCATTCTCTAAGTGGGGAATAAACTTTGTAGGCCCCATTAATCCCCCAGCTAAGGGTTCACATGCTGAATATATCATTGTGGCCACAAACTATCTAACCAAGTGGGTAGAAGTGAAAGCTACCATGAAGAACGATCCTCAAATGACAACTAAGTTCTTATTTGAAAATGTATTCACAAGGTACGGGCTACCAATAGAGCTAGTCAATGATAGAGGGACTCACTTCTTGAATGAAGTTATCGAAAATCTTCTCCAAGAGTTCCTGGTTATACACAAGAAGTCTTCCCCCTACCATCCAGAAGCTAAAGGGCAAGCAGAAAGCACAAATAAGATTCTATGCAATGTGTTGACTAAATTGGTGAATAATAAACGCTATGATTGGGACAAACAGCTACACCATGTTGTTTGGGCATACCGAGTTGCCTATAAAACGGTACTCCAAGCCACTCCTTTTCAGATGGTGTTTGGCCAAAATGCAGTGCTACCATTGGACTTCTTGATACCTATACTAAAGGTAGCACAGGAGCATGAGTGGACAGGCCATGAGCTCTCCTCTAGGATCTTTGACATTGAGCGATTAGGAGAAACAAGACTGAGGGCTGTCGCAGGAATATATGCAGCTAAGAAATGGCAGAAGGCGTACTTTGATGCCCATGTTAAGGATAAAGGATTGAAGGTCGGAGACTTAGTTTTGGTGTATACCCTGAAACAACATGCGAGAAAATTAGAGAAGAGAGGCTATGTACCTATGATCATAAATAGGATCTCGACTAGTGGAGCAGTCCAATTAGCTACACTCGAAGGAGATGTTCTCCCTAGTTACATAAGTGGATGCAGAGTCGAACTATATCAAGAACCCCTCACTGAGGAAATGCTCAATCGACTCAACACTGCCAAGAAAACGTAAAGAAGAGGAAAAACGGGTTCGAGAAGAAGCACAGGCAGAAGCCTTGGAACGCATCCGAAAAATGAAGATGAGAAGACAAGGACGAGATCAACCTAGGACAGATGACTATGCAGACCCAGGATATCATATGGCTATGTGTGAATTCTCAAGTTTAAGCCCCCATAGAATAGTTGACCGACGTCCTTTTGTAACCTTGGAGATAGGACAAGGAAAGAGTGCAAGGACTGTACAGGCCTTGATTGACTCAGGTGCAGCCACTAGTGCCGTTAAACTTTCTTACTGTCGAGAGTTGAAATTAAATGTCAATCCTATAGAAGCATATCTCATAGGATTGGGAGGCGTGGAAACCCCTTGCATGGGCGAGGTGGAACTTCCCCTCTACATTGAAGATGTTCTAATGACAGTTAAAGTACTAGTGTGTCAAGATGAGGATCTCACTGAACCTCTTGTCTTGGGTCAAGACTAGATCTATGATCATGCAGTCAACCTAAACCTAAGAAGTGGACTTCTTCAGGTATGGGTAAATGAGAGTCAAATTACAGTTGAATTAGACAATGGAGCACTCAAGGAACTAGGAAAGGCCCAAGCTCCTGGTCCTTCCAGGAGTACACATGAAGATGACCATGCTATTCTTGTCCAAAACTATGTGATGCAGAGGGATGATTATCTCAACAAAGATGGCAAGGATACGGCAGAACTCCCTTCTTTTCCAAAGACCATCGAGAGGCAGCAACCAAAGGTGGATCAAAAATAGAAGAAGTAGAGATGTATAATGGAAGCCAAAAGAACTTGCGAAGCAAGCTTTCTCAGCCATCGAAGCAAGTGTGGGTGCGGAGAGGCGAGCATTGTATTACAGTCAAGCCACAGCAACTAGGTCAACTTCCTATTAGTGATCAACGACCAGACACTAATAAGAAGTCCTCCAAGAACTCTTCTGTAAAAGTAAAATCTATCTGGGTACCCAAGAAGTCAATGAAGGTTGACCCACAATCCAGAAAAATTTGGGTGTCTAAGGCTTGCTTGCGGGATCAAGTAGCTACACACAGATCACACCATACACGACATGGGTCACTCACTCGAACTGCCGAAGCCCCCTTTTATTTGATACACACAAATATATATTTGCCCATGAACACGAGCAAAATCACTTGTAAATGGGTTCCTAAAAAGCCTCATTTCCAAGTGGACACTCTTATACAGCCCTCCAGAGTTTCCACAAAATCAAAACCAAAACCCATTCACTGTGTTTGGCAGCCAAAGCTTGTAATAAACCTCCCGATCCCATTTGTACATTCATCTCCACCTACTAACTGCATCATTCTCACACTTCATCTTTTCACTTAGCTCATAGGACTAACAACACACACACTCATCGAGCACTCACTGATCGACTAACTCATCATTCACCTCATGTTAATGTTGTACTGGGGACAAAATTGTTCTACCTTGTCCTTTACAATGTTAACCCATGATTCTATATTCTCACAGAACTAGCAAGCAAGCTGTAACATGGCAGAAACTGGAGGCACCAGTTCCCAGGCAGGGTCTAGCACCCAGATAGTGGACATTGAAACCCTCCTTCTGGAACCACAACTCATTGAGAGACCTCAAGAACTTAGAGCTGTGCATGTGCTTCCTATTCAGGACCCGCCTCAAGGGCACACTTCTCAAGTGGGGAAACATGCACATTGGTTCAGTGATGTCGCAGGGCCATTGGGAGACGGCACCTACTTTTGGGAGGCAGAACTTGAGTTTAATGGCAAATGGGGACGCTACCATTTCTTCACCCGTGAATTTGAGCAGTATCAGAATGCAGAAGTAATGCACTTGGTATGGACCAAGGTGGGCTTGGATAGCTATTTCAAGGCACGTTTGCCTAAGCGAGATTTACTGCGCTGCTCCTACCTTATCAGTACCATCACCCCTAGCAGAGCCAAGGGAGGTGATAGTACTTTCGTGCTACCCTCACTGATGCCAGGCCACGAGCTCAAAAGATTCAAACTGACCCTCAACCTAGTACGCGAAGCATTGAACATGCATGGTATGCATATTCCCACTGAGAAAGAAACCATGATTCCAGGCAGGATGAAGCACAAGGATCTCAATAAATTGAAGGACATGGTAGCAATGACACCAACTATCACTCTCCATCTACGAACGACTATGCAACACTTCGCTTTCCCCGCCCAAGAACGCTTCACTATGCCACCAAAAATGATATGGTTCAGCTTGTACTTGGCGGAAGCAGAGGATCTCACCCTCAATATACCACATTGGATCATAGATCAGATCCACCTAGCCCATCAACGGTGGAATAAGAAATAGAAGAATGTGCTTCATGGGTGTTGTGCCCTGACAAGAATAATTTATAGATGCTTAGCCTATGACGTGCCTATTCAAAGGGCACTAGTGTGGTCAAGAGCACAATACTTCCAAAGACGACTATCAACGGCGGGTCCTCCATCGAAGAAAATGAGAGGGACAGTCCAATTACCCTGTGCACAAGCAAGGGGAGCCACCACCACACCAGAAGTTACCCCTCCCCAAACTCGACGTGTCCGACCATTTACTATTTGACGACCCAGACCAAGTGGAGAAGGTCCCAATCTGGTGTTCCCCCCAATTCCATCAAACTTGGAGTTTCCACAGGGCTACACCCTGACGGACCTCACTGATGAAGAAATTGCTAAGCTGATCAACGAATCGAACCTCGAGACGGAAGTAGAGCAGACCCAAGAACCACAACCCACTACAACAACTTCAGCCCCGACCCAACCGGAAGTAGTAGAAGTAGAAGAGGATGAAGAAGAGACAGAAGAAGAAGAAGCAAACGAAGAACATGATCAAGAATATGACGAACTCGCAGATCTAGCAAGTGCCCCAGCATATTCGGCACAAATAAAACCAGACCATGAAGCTCGTCCAGGAACAACACAAACTATCGCTCAAAACAGGAAAGGTATTAATGAGCCAAATGTTGGGAGAGGAAGGCGTGGATGAAATGTTTATTGAATCCATGAACTTGCACACGGATGCGGTGGGCTTGGATGAGGCCATTCATTCAGCTATGGCTTATATTCACCGATTTGAGAAACGAGTTCCTAACCATCCCATGCGATCCGGCAAGAAAATTCACATCGATGTGTCAGAGCCAAGAGATACAACACATACAGAAGAACATCAGGCGGCACCACTTTCACCACCCTTCACACCTCTCACTACACAATTCACTTCGCCACATGACACTACCACCCCCACTTCCACCATCATCACAGTGGTCATGGGAATTCCTCTCTCTCCAGGCATCCAATTCGGAGGATTTACCATGCCCACTTTCACAACACTCTTCACGAACATCACATCCACCCCACCCACTGTCCCCATCTACACGATCACACACACAGTTGACACCATGGAAACATCACCAGCCACAACACCGCTCCCTCCCCCAATGCAGCCTCAATCTCCCATACCCCCTCCACCCACCTCACCACTTGTTTCAATCTCATTCAGAACTCCCTTTCCCTTTCCCATTCCCCCTGCATCTTCCCCTTTCGCTGCATTCTTTAATGTAAATAATATGTTTTCGACGTTACATCAGTGTGTGTATCAACTTCAAAGTGAGTATCAGGCTCTCAAAGACCGTCATCGTCAACTGACTACAAATCACCAACAACTACAGAGACGGCTTACAACTATAGAAGATGAAAACTTTGACCTCAATCAACGCTATACCACACTCGAGCAGGCCCATCAAACCCTCTTGGAGGCACCCCAACCATCACAATTGCCAGGTGTCAAACAACTTGAAGCTTTACTTGAAATCTACCAAACAGATAATCTAAGAGTCCGGTGTAATTTGACTCCACTCAGAAAACACATGGCTACCGTCCTTGAAGAAAACAAGCGTCTGCAGAAGCAAAACGAAGAAAACCTGGAAGCTGCAATGGAAGGCTCTCCCCATGAGATCGACCCGGAACAATTCAAAGCAGTCTCCTCAGAGACAATGAAGACAATCTTGGAAAGCTATGCCCATCTATTAGAAGCACATTATGATTTGGAAAAGGAACGGGATGCACTACGCCACCAGCTCAGGAAACAGGAGGAACAACCCAAGGTCATAGAGACAACCTCGACTTCAGAGGAGGTAAAGCCATTAACAGAGCAGGTGGGAGAATTGCAGAAGAAGTTACTGGAATATGAAAGACAGCCCTCTCCAGTTATAGAACCAGAGCCAGATGAATTGGTACCCATTGAGGTGGATGAGTCGTATGAGGAACCATATGTTCCTATGCCGATGCCAGGAGGTCAGCAAACCTCGGAAGGAATGGACACCCTGGAAGTTGAAGCACCCGAATGGCTTCAGACACTCGAAAAGATAGCTAAAACCCATGAAGATTGAGTGGCAGTCCAAATCCAATCAATGGCTAAATTGGAAGACACTATCATAAAGTCAGAATATTTTCGCAGTATGTCTCATCACAGATGGATAGGCACCAACGATGATCAGTATGTGCCATATTGTGTACTCTTGGCAGATTATAACGGAGAGATTAAACAACGATGTGGCAAGGCTCCAACCTTTGCCACACAATTCGGCCTTGACGATATCCCAGAGAGTGCTAAAAAAGGATCCATTCATCAACCCACCTAGCGGATACGACTTTTAGAAACTAACCCTGAAATGGTTCGTACCTGGAACAACATGCCGCTGTTTATCAAATACAACCCTTGTTATGTTCCAGTCCTCTGAAGACGCACGTGGCTCGAGTTTACCATTGCTGTAAAGAGCGTCAAAGGCTGTGCAAAGTGGTTAAACTATGTCTATCTAGCACCTCCACAAGGACCTCCCACAGTTGCTTATATGATTTCTACAATCCGTCACTGGAGCCTTCGACTACGGAACACACCTGATGTGATGGCACAAATGTGCATGAAAATCTTTGAATTAATGCTGATCACATTCAGGACATTCAAGAACATCAAGGAACCCCACTTCTCAGGAGTTGGCTTCACTGTAGGCAACCAAGACCTAGTATATGACATGAGCACTACCTCCTCAATACAGGTAGTATATGCCTGGCACGCAAGAATAAAATACCTCCCAGCATGCTTCAAGCAGACCTTCGAGGAGATGTTCATCACAGGGTTCTGTGAATATCACTCAGAAATATTTGTACCCAAGCCCTCACACCTCCTCCAACTATTCACTGTGGAAAGGACCATCCACTCAGATCAATTGCGGGTGCCCCATCCAGACGTCCCAGGTCCAGTGGATTGAGATGCATTGTTGACAGACCTAGCATGGGGGCTGTGATTAGAAGAACACCAACTTGCTTCCGATGTGGTTCAATATTATGTCCAACACTCAGCTAGACAAGGGTCTGCTAGAGACGACAGACGCGAGAGAGGGGGGGGTGTTGGCAGCAGTCAACGCACCGAAGGACTCACAAGACAAGGAAGCTAAAGAAGGTTGCCAGAGCGGAGAGAAGGCAAAAGCAGACTAAGTAGTCACCGAAGATCTGGAAAGTAGGCCATTCAAATTTTTCCAAAACAACATCTTCATAACAATGATTCTCATCACTAAAAATCATTGTAAATACCATTTCACCTTTTTGTAACTCCATTTTGTGCAAGCCGAGGAGTATTAGAAGTATCATCGTACCAATTTTCATGATTTTTAGACTCCGTTTGAGCCTCCAATTAGGCCCTAGAACCTAATTTTTAACTAGGTCGGACACTAGGTCTGGATAGGGCCAAAAGCTAGTCAAAAACTATAAATAGAGCTAGAGGAGCTCACTTTTGAGGTTGGCTTGTAATAGATTTGAACTTGTATGAGCATTTTGGAAGTAATCTAAAAGAACTCCATTGTCTTTCTCTTTGTCTTGCTGTGTGTGCGCGTGTGTGTGTATGTGTGTGCATGTTGGTGTGCTTCTCACTCACGCACTTGTGCCTTCACTTGTTCGAGGTCTTCATACCATCCTCACATCTTCCCGGATTGACATTAAAGGAGGTGCTACTCATCACTGAGCTACAATGTGCTTCAAATAGTTTTTGGTTTTGGCTAAAAATCTGTTAGCATGATGGTTGGAATGTACATCAGTTGGACATTAAAACAACATTTTGGAATGGTGACTTGCATGAAGAAGTGTATGTTTTTCAGCCCCATGGCTTTGTGTAGAAAGGGCATGAAAACTAGGTGTGGAGGTTAAAGAAGGCATTATATGGTTTAAAGCAAGCACCACATGATTGGTATGAGAAGATACATGCCTATCTGATTGCACATGGTTTTGAGAAGAGTCCAACTGAAAGCACGTTGTATGTTGAGCGTGCTAATGATGTGCTTCTGATCATTGTTGTCTATGTTGATGACATGCTGCTCACTGGTTCTATTGAGAAGCATATTGCTGATTTTAAGGCTGATTTGCATGTCTTATTTGAGATGTCTGATTTGGGGCATTCACATCACTATTTGGGCATTCAGTTTATGCAAGTTGATGGTGGAATGACTTTGTGTCAAACGAGATATATTGACACATTATTGCAGCGTTTTGGCCTTGAAGACTGTAAGCCTATTGCCACTTCTATGGAGACAGGTTTATGATTGAGTCTTCATGATGTTGGAGATGCATTTGATGATGTTCTCTATCAGCAAGCTGTTGGATGCTTGATTTACTTATGCATTACTTGGCCAGATATTTAGTTTGCTGTCTCACAAATGAGCAGGTTTATGCATTGCCCAGGAGTCAAGCATTGGCAGGCAGTTAAGTGCATCTTTCGCTATTTGAGTGGTACTCGACTACTTAGGTTGTTTTATCCCAAGGGGGGATCACTACTGCCAGATTTGCATGCTTTTTCTGACTCTGATTGGGTTGGTTGCTATGACACTCGTGTGTCCACTAGTTGTTTTTGCTTCATGCTTGGTAGGTCATGTATATCTTGGCTGAGCAAGAAGAAGCCTATTGTGGCCACTTCCAGTTGTGAGGTTGAGTATAGGGCAGCTTTCACAACGACTGTTGAGTGTGTGTGGCTTAGACACCTTATGGCTGATTTGGGTGTTGTTCAGATTTCTACCACCACCATCTTCACTGACAGTCAAAATGCATTGGCAGTTGCGAGGAACCCTGTGTTCCATGCTTGCACTAAGCACATTGAGGTGCATTAGCACTATGTCAGGGAGAGGTTCTCTACTAGGGAGATCATCTTGGCATATGTGCCCACACAGGAGAACATTGCATACCTTTTCACAAAGGCTCTGCCTAGGGAGAAGTTTGAAGCTTTCCGCAAAACTTGAGGTATCTTGAGATCATGGTTTTATCTTCCTTGTATTTTAAACTTCTTCTTTGAAGTTTGGATTATCTTGAGGATCAGACTTAACTTCAAGATTTATTCTGAGACTAAAAGATAATTATCATCACACAGTCCAATGTCCCATATCATCTTTCCTACATCAATCCAAATATAAAATTTGGTGCTCCATACCACCCTATTTTATATTCACATTAATGTGTGCATGATATTTATCCTAAAGTCTAAACATCTCTTGATAGAGTAACTTGTAACTTCAAGAATTTTGAAGTTTTAGGCATTACCTCCAACTTGATATTCTAGTTTTTTATTCCTTTAGATGATCATCATAGAGTCACGTGCTTTACCTTGGAAACTTGAAAACCTCTTGATAGAATATCAATTCTTCTTTGCTCGAGTTTTCAAAAGAAAAACCCACTATCATTCCAAGTTCTTGAATTTATCAAATTCAAGTCTAATTGGTTATACTTGACCAATTTGTAGTGACAAGAGCTTTTCACTTCTTGTCTTTAGATTCCTTTCTAACAAAAGCTTTTAAGTAGCTACCTCGAGGACTTTATAGGAATCTCCTTAATGCTTAAGTCTAAGCACATCCGGTCACGCTTTCTAGATTTCACCTTTAGGAAATCCCTTTAAGGATAGATAAACTTTACGTTTTACCTTCCACAGACTTAATTACCGTTGATACGGTTGCAAACTACATACTTGGAATATCTACTCTGTTCAATCTTGGAACAACTTACTATTTCGATTGCCAACACTTGGGCAAATTCTATAGTAGTTCCAACTGCAATTCTTGGAAAACCATGGCCAAGATGAATCAATTCTTATTGATCATGCGATAGAATAAAGACTTGGTCTTTATAATTAAGATCTCTTGAGCTTTTCTAAGCTTTTTGGCTTACCTACAGGATTTTTAGAGATCTTTTGCTTACTCAAGTCTAAGCATGTACTAATGCCTTTTAGATTCGAAAGCTACGAATCTTTGATACACTTCCAGGTGATATCAACCATTTGGACTTTAAGTACCACTTCTGGTTGTTTGGGACTGCTAGGGAACTACTTGGTATCTAACGAGTTTAAAGAATTTCCTTCTCACTACTTGGGAGAATATTATTCTTCAACGACTAGAGATCCATACTAGGCCATGACATGTGTGCATCCTGTGTATATATTTAGGTAGTGATGTGTGTGAACACACTAGGACCGTCGGGGCACTTTTTCCCTCTTTAGGAGGTTTTTTTCCCTCGGCTTGTATATACGCCTATTGCCCTAATGGGCTACTTATCTTTGTACATTCTCTAGTAATACATTCAGTATTGTGTGTTGTGCTCCAAGCTTCTTCTTCTTCCTTGTGCTGTTTGCGTGCTTCTGCATAAGTCTAACTCCAACAATTGGTATCAGAGCAAGTCGTCGCTTCATCTAGGGTGCCGTCCACACTCCTCCGTTTGCAGTCTCAGAATCATCTTGTGCAGGCTATTTCATCTTTTTGTGCCAAAGGTATATACCAGTTTTTGTTTGCCACTTTAAGCGTCTCGAAGTCTGCTACAGGTCTAGCAGAACTCGTCTGGGCAGTTTTGTTCAACTTTTTGAGATACAGTCAATTTTCTGCATCAAGGTATTTTAGTCACCGACCATGGCTGAAAGCATTGATGTATTCCGTATGTTGGCTGTTGAGGATAAGTTGGATGGTACCAACTACCCATTATGGGCTTATATGATGCGACATGTATTGGTTGCAAAAGGATTATGGAACATTGTGCAGGGTGTTGAAAGACGTCCTATTACACTTGTAACAACAGGTACTACGAATACAGGTGCTGAAGCTGATGAAGATGGTGTCGGAGATGATATTATGCAGATTCCTGTTTGTGATGTTGTTTCTGCTGCACCTACTACAGAGCAGATTTGTTGGGATGGCAGAGATGCCCAGGCACATGCATTGATAGCTTTGTCTGTCAAACGTGCCATTATTCCTCACATTCACTCTTGCAAAACAGCTAGGGATGCTTGGGATACACTTGCCACATTGTACCAAGCTAGGAATGAGGCTCGTGTTGCTTACCTCCGAAAACAATTGGAGAGTGAGCACATGAATGAAGGTGATTCTACGGACAGTTTCCTAACGAAGATCAAAGATTTGAAGGAATAGTTGATTTTTGCTGATGAGGTTATACCAGATAGCTCACTTGTGCAGACCGTTCTGAATGGTCTTCCTGATTCATATCAAAGTTTTGCTTCTACTCTTCGGTTGATGATGAAAGGCAATCCAAATGCCTTATCATTTGAGGAGTTAGTTTCCGTTTTGTTGTAGGAAGATCAGTCCAGACAGAACAGGTCCATTATGCGTGTTGCAGATCAAGCTTTCCTGGCTACTCAGAAGGGCAAAGGAAAATGGAGCTCTTCTACTAGTAAGCAGAAATCTGCAAATGCTGCACATTCGAAGAACGAGGATAAAGATGAGAAGAAATCAGAAAAGTAGAAATTGTTCTGCAAGTACTGTAAAGGGAATGATCATATCATAAAGAACTGTCCAAAATTGGATGCAAAAGAGGCAAAGAAAAAGGAGGCTGGAATGGTTGTTGTAGAAGCCTCTACACCAAAAACAAAGTCTGCTAATCTTGTGCAGGAAGAAGAATGGGCGTTTACTACTGTTTGCAGTTTTGACCCATCTTCTCATGAGCAGTGCATGTCTGCAGTGGACTCAGATGTTTGGTACTTTGACAGTGGGGCAACCAAACATATTACCTCGCAGCCTGCCCCTACAGGGAATACTGTCACATGCACCAACAACTCCTCTTATCCTGTTATGGGAGTTGGTAAGATCATTCTGACTACTGCTGATGGTAGTTCTTTCACCTTATCAGATGCTTTATTTGTGCCAGGGATCATGAAGAATCTGTTATCAGTTTCTGCATTATCCAAGATTGGCTTGGTTGTGAAATTTGTTGATGACAGATGTACAGTTCATGATCTCTCAAATGGCAATGTTATTATTGCTTCTGGCATTTTATGTCGTGGGTTGTATAAGCTCATAGACAATGAAAGATCTATGAATGATTCGGCATGTGCAGTTCATGATTCTCAGGCTATGTCAGATGCAAAGCTTTTGCATGCACGCTTTGGTCATCTGAATTTTTCTAGTTTGCTACGCCTGCAGAAATCTGATATGGTGTCTTCTTTGTCCAAGCTTGAGGCACCTGGAAAACATGTATGTGAAGGCCATATTTTGGGCAAAATGCAGCGTTCCTCCTTTCCAAAAGATGGTTCAGTTCGGGCTACGCAGAAATTGCAGCTTGTACATAGTGATGTTTGTGGTCCTATGCAAACACCTTCTTTTGGAAACTATCTTTACTTCGTGACTTTCATTGATGATTTTTCCAGGCATGCATGGGTATATCCATTGAAGGCAAAGTCCGAAGTGTTTTTGTGCTTCAAACAGTTTTTGGTTTTGGCTGAAAATCTGTCAGCATGTAAAATGGGCACCCTCCGTTTTGATCGAGGGGGAGAATATATGTCTTCTGATTTTAATGCATTTCTAGCTGAACGTGGGATAAAACACCAGTGTACAGTGCTGTATTCACCTCAACAGAATGGAGTTGCTGAACCGAAGAACAGGTCACTCATGGAGATGGCGAGGTCAAGAGTCAGGCTTTACCACATAGTTTCTGGCTTGAGGCTGTCATGTGTGCAGCATATGTACTTAACAGGTCAAGAGTCAGGCTTTACCACATAGTTTCTGGCTTGAGGCTGTCATGTGTGCAGCATATGTACTTAACAGGTCAAGAACAGGTCAAGAGTCAGGCTTTACCACATAGTTTCTGGCTTGAGGCTGTCATGTGTGCAGCATATGTACTTAACAGGTGTCCCACTAAAGTGCTACAGTCTATCACTCCATATGAGGCTTGCCATGATTGCAAGCCATCTGTTGCTCATCTGTGTGTTTTTGGTTGTTTGGCATATGCATTAGTGCCTGAACAACATCGCAAAAAATTGGATGATAAGGCAATAAAATGTATTTTTCTTGGGTACATTTCTGAAAGTAAAGGCTATCGTCTCTATCATCCACAGACTAAACGCATTTTGGTTAGCTGTGATGTTGTCTTTGTGGAAGATGCTATTCAGCCATTGCTTTCATGTACTAAGGAGACATTTGTTAGCTCCAAAGACATGTATGATACTTTGATGCCTCTTTTTACAGGTGGACAGTCTAGTGCTGGTCCTAATGAGGCAACTTCTCAACCTTTACAAGTTTCATATGATGATGTAGATCATTCCATTTCTGATGTAGATTTACATGATGCACTTGTTGATGAGAGAGCTGATATTGAGCAGGCAAAAACTATGCCAAAATGGCTAGTGCAGACTTTGCGTGACAGCAAATTAGATGCACCTTTGTCATATGGTACTCGTTCAAGCTCTCTTAGTGCCTCCTTTGCATCAGATTGCTATGCTATGGCTGCGTCTAGTCTCTGTGATGAGAATGAGCCTGTTTCTTTTGATGAAGCACAAAAGTCAAAAAATTGGATGGCTGCTATGCAACTGAATATGATGCTATAATAAAGAATGGTACATGGTCTTTAGGTGACTTGCCTCCTTGCGAGAAGGCCATTGGCACTAAGTGGGTATACACGCTGAAGCGTAAACTTGATGGTACAGTTGACAGCTATAAGGCTAGGCTTGTTGCAAAGGGTTATGCGCAAGAAAGAGGCATTGATTTTGATGAGACCTTTGCACCTACATGCCGTATGACTACTATTCGGAGCATTTGTGCACTTGCAGCCCATCATGGTTGGAATGTACATCAGTTGGACATTAAAACAACATTTCTGAATGGTGACTTGCATGAAGAAGTGTATGTTTTTTAGCCCCGTGGCTTTGTGCAGAAAGGGCATGAAAACTAGGTGTGCAGGTTAAAGAAGGCATTATATGGTTTAAAGCAAGCACCACGTGCTTGGTATGAGAAGATACATGCCTATCTGATTGCACATGGTTTTGAGAATAGTCCAACTGAAAGCACCTTATATGTTAAGTGTGCTAATGATGTGCTTCTGATCATTGTTGTCTATGTTGATGACATGCTGCTCACTAGTCCTATTGAGAAGCATATTGCTGATTTCAAGGCTGATTTGCATGCCTCATTTGAGATGTCTGATTTGGGGCATTTGCATCACTATTTGGGCATTCAATTTATGCAAGTTGATGGTGGGATGGCTTTGTGTCAAACAAAATATATCGACACATTATTGCAGCGTTTTGGCCTTGAAGACTATAAGCCTATTGCTACTCCTATGGAGACAGGTTTACGATTGAGTCTTCATGATGTTGGAGATGCATTTGATGCTGTTCTCTATCAGCAGGCTATTGGATGCTTGATTTGTTTATGCATTACTCGGCCATATATTCAGTTTGCTGTCTCACAGATGAGCAGGTTTATGCATTGCCCAGGAGTCACGCATTGGAAGGCGGTTATGCGCATCTTTCGCTACTTGAGTGGTACTCGGCTACTTGGGTTGTTTTATCCCAAGGGGGGATCCCTACCGCTAGATTTGCATGCTTGTTTTGACTCAGATTGGGCTGGTTGCTATGACACTCGTGTGTCCACGAGTGGTTTTTGCTTCGTGCTTGGTAGCTCATGTATATCTTGGTTGAGCAAGAAGCAGCCTACTGTGGCCACTTTCAGTTGTGAGGCTGAGTATAGGGAAGCTTTCACAGTGACTGTTGAGTGTGTGTGGCTCAGACGCTTTATGGCTGATTTGAGTGTTGGCCAATCTTCTCTCACCACCATCTTCTCATTTTATAGTGTCATTGGAAAGCTAAGAAGGTCTACTTATCAACTGTGATGCATCAAAGGGCTGGTACAAAGCAAGATTTGGCAGTACCTACTCATTCTCTTGGAGTATCCATCCATCATTCCCAACAGTGGTATCAGAGAAAAGTTAAGGTAAAATGGGAGATGGTTTTCCTTCATTTATTGATAAATTGGACAGGAACAACTATCAAGAATGGTCTCTAAGGATGAATACATACCTAGAAGGAAGGAGTCTTTATGGATACATCTCAGGAGATGAGGAATTTCCCTCATTCAAAACCAGTGGACTAGGAAGAACATGAAAAGCTCAACACATGGTGTGCCAAGGATGCATTAGCAAGGTCTTACTTACTCAAATCCATCTCTAATTTTCTTTTGCCACATATTAGAAACTGTAAGACATCCCAAGAGACTTGGGAAACTTTTTCATCCTATTTCTCCTCCAACACAAGGGCCAAAAAAAACCAATTGTGGATTGAATTCACCACACTTAGGAAGCAACCTAAGTAGGCTATTTCAGAGTTTGTGACTAAGATTAAAGATGTAGTAGATCAGTTAGCAAGCATAGGAGAAGAGATTGAAGAAGAGCAGATAGTAAGGCAAGTGATCAATGGGATTAAAGCTGATGACAAATGGGAAAGCTTCACCACTGCCATGGACCTATACATGGACATGCAAATTCCAGATCTTACAATTCTCATGGGGCAATTGTTTACACATGAAGCCAAGGTCAACAAGAATGGAGACTCATCCAAAGGTAATAGCTCTTGTGCCCTATACACTGATAAAAGTAAGTCTAAAGATAAAGGCAAGAACAAGAAAGGAGAGGATGAAGGCACTACCTCCCAAGCCAACTATGTAGGGAGAGGTAGATCATCAAGAGGAAGGGGCAGAGAAGGTAAGAAAGGCAGGGGGAGATCCTATAACTCCTCACCATGCAACATTTGTGGTTTATCAAATCATACTACAGATGAGTGTTTCAGGAACTACAAGAATCAGAGAGGAAGAGGATATCAAAGAGGTGGATACTCACAGTGAAGAGGTAGATTCAACCATCATCAAGGATACAACAACAACTACAATAACAACTACAACAACAACTAAAATGGCAACTACTAAGGAGGATTCAAATCCAGAAAGGACTACAACAACTATACAGAAGAGCAAGATGGTTCTCTTCTGATTATGAACATGACTTCAAAACCAGGTACAAATGATGACCATCTCTTCTACATTGACTCAGGATGCTCAAATCATGTGGCTGGCAATGTAGCTCTACTCTCTGACCTCGAAGAACCAAGAGATAAGCATCAAGGACAAACAGGTGATGACACCAAGCACTCAGTAGTTAAAGTTGGAAATTTTAAGACTTGTGATGGAAATCAGAACTTGTTGAGTAGGGTATTATATGTACCAACCATTACCAAAAATTTGATGAGTGTTGGACAGATTGTGGAAAAAGGTTTGCAGGTTAGATTCAACCAATTTGGAGCATTTGTGGAGGATCCCAAGCAAGGGTTCAAGAGAATTGCTAAAGGAGAAAAGACACGTAGACTTTTTACTTTTGAGCTAGAAGATACAAAGAACATTGCACTTTACAATTACAAAGATCAAACACTCTCAAAGATTGAGATTTGGCATAAAAGATTAGGGCATGTAGGAGAAAGAACCTTGAAACAAATATGCAGGGATCAATGTGTAATTGGAATACCCAATATTTCCAAACAACACATGATTTATAAATGTGGTGCTTGTCAGTTTGGGAAGTCTCATAGGTTACTCTTCTCAAGGAAAGGCTACATGCATGAAGACTACCTAGAGCTTGTCCATACAGATGTATGGGGACCAAGCAAAGACCCTTCAATCTCAGGATCAAGGTACTATGTATCTTTTATTGATGATTATAGCAGGTGGATTGTATTGTACTTTATGAGGCACAAAGATGAAGTGTTCAACTATTTTAAAAAGTATCTTGCACTTGTTGAGAATCAGACAGGGAAGAATCTAAAGAGGCTAAGGTCAGATGGAGGAGGTGAGTACTTCTCTAATGAGTTTGAGGCATTCTTGCAGGACAGAGGGATCAAAAGAGAAATCACCACAAGGTATACTCCTGAATAGAATGGGGTAGCTAAGAGAAGAAATAGGTTGATTGTTGAAAGAGCTAGGTCAATGTTACATGAAAAGAAATTACCTAACTACCTATGGGCAGAGAGTGTATCTACTACCACTTACCTCATAAACAGGTTACCATCTATGTCCCTTGATGTGATGACCCCTTATGAAGCATGGCATGGGAAGAGACCCTCACTTGATCATTGCATGATATTTGTATGTGTAGCATATGTACACATTCCTTCACAGATAAGAGGTAAGCTAGACCCTAAGGCTGAGAAGTGTATCTTTGGATATGATCTAAATCAGAAAGGGTACAGGTTCTATAACCCTTCAAATAAGGGATTCATGGCTAGAAGAGATGTTTTCTTTGATGAAAATGATTCTTGGTATGAGAATGAATGTAGGAAGTTTAAACTACCCTATGACTTGGAGGAGGACTTTCCAAGTCTTACTAAGGAGGAACCTACTCAAAATGAAGACACCAATTCAGATGATGAAGCCATTATCAATCTTGAAGAATTCAAGGCAGGGAAGTCCAAAGGCAAACTCAAGACATACGTGAATCTTCAAATCAATCAATCAGAAGATCACAAAGGGAGAGCAAAAAACCTATCAGATATGGGTATGATACCTCTCTTGTTACTGAACATTCTATGTATCTTGCCAAAGACTTTTCGATTGAAGAACCAGGATCATATGAAGAAGCAAAAACTAAGACAATATGGAAGGAAGCTACGGATGAGGAGTTTGAAGCACTCAAGGAAAGTGACACATGGTAACTAGTACCAAAGAAAGAGTCCATGAAGGTAATTGGATCCACATGGATCTATAAACTTAAAAGAAATTCTGATGGGTCAATAAACATGTATAAAGCCAGATTGGTGGCCAAGGGTTTTGCACAAACCCAAGGCATTGACTATGAAGAAACATTCTCACCTGTTGCCAAGATGCCAACCATCAGGGTATTGGTAAGTGTGGCTGCAGCTAAAAATTGGAACATGTATCAATTAGATGTAAAAAATGCTTTCTTGAATGGATGGATTTTAGAGGAGGTATACATGTCACAACCTCCTGGCTATGAGGATCCAAACAAGGTAACATATGTGTGCAAATTGAATAAAGATATTTACGGATTGAAGCAGGCACCTAAGGCATGGAGTCACAGGTTAACCACATATCTTCAAGACTAAGGTTTTGTCATGAGCAAGGCAGACACTTATCTATGCACCAAGAGAAGTAATTCAGAGGTAATATACCTATGTGTATATGTTGATGATATCATACTTATAGGTAATGATGTCAATGGAGACAAATCAAGAACTAGATGATGGAGTTCAAGATCAGTGATCTTGGTCTACTCAAGTATTTTCTTGGACTTGAGTTAGTATATACTGATTCTGGAATCTATATTACTCAGAAAAAATACATACATGATATGTTGAAGAAGTTTCATTTGTAGGATGCCAAAGTTGCAAGTACTCCAATGGAGGTAAACCTAAAACTAAGTGCCCATGAAGGTGATGAAATTGATGATATTACAGGTTACCAAAGCATAGTTGGAAGCTTGAACTATGCCACCCTAACAAGGATAGATATTGCATATGGAGTTAGTGTGCTAAGTCAGTTCATGCACAAGCCAAGGGTACCTCACCTAGAAGCTGCCAAAAGAATTCTAAAGTATCTCAAAGGCACTCAACAATAGGAGGAGCACTTCTGGATACATTTCATTTGCAAGAGATAAAACAATATCATGGTCTTCAAAGAAGCAACCTACTGTTGCTTTATCTTCTACAGAGGCAGAGTACAGAGGATTGGCTAATGCCACCCAAGAAGCCATATGGATCAAGTTATTGTATACAGAATTGGGTTTGTATACTAGGTCACCATTGATATTTGGAGATAATACAAGCTCACTTCACCTTGCAGATAATCCTATTTATCATGCCAGGACCAAGCATATAGAGGTCCATTATCATTATGTGAGGGAGAACCTATTAAGCAAGGACATTCAATTAACATATGTATCAACCAACATGCAGTGTGCAAATTTGTTAACTAAAGCATTGGATGGAACCAAAAGTTGCAGGTTCAAATAAATGATGTAATCATTTGTAATATGTGAATTAAATTATGTGGATTTATTTGAAGTATGTGGAGTAAGTGGTATCATTTGAGTTATGAGGATTAAATGTTGTGGATTCATTTAACATATATGAATTAAATATTGTTGATTTATTTGAATTATGTGGAGTAAATGAAGTGGTATCATTTGAGTTAAATGGATGAAAGAAAGTGTAAGCATTTGTATTAAGTGGAGTAAATGTTGTGGTATCATTTGAGTTAAGTGGATTAAATGTTGTAGATTCATTTAACATATATGAATTAAATATTGTGGATTCATTTGAATTATATGGAGTAAATGAAGTGGTATCATTTGAGTTAAATGGATGAAATGAAGTGTAATCATTTGTATTAAGTGGGGTAAATGTTGTGGTATCATTTGAGTTAAGTGGATGAAATGAAGTGTAATCATTTATAATATATGGATTAAACGATGTGGATTTGAATTATGTGGAGTAAATGTAGTGGTATCATTTGATTTATGTGGATTAAATGTTGTGGATTCATTTAACATATATGAATTAAATATTGTGGATTCATTCGAATTATGTGGAGTAAATGAAGTGGTATCATTTGAGTTAAGTGGATGAAATGAAGTGTAATCATTTGTATTATGTGGATTAAATGAAGTGGTATCATTTGAATTATGTGGATTAAATGAAGTGGATCCATTTGAGTTATATGGATTAAATGAAGTGGATTCATTTGAGTTGTATGGATTAAATGTTATGAATTCTCTTGAGATAAAACTAGCGTTTTTGTTTTGCAGATTTGAAAGTAAAACATGGCAAGAATGCCAGATGTGAATGATGATCTTGATCATACTAAATCTCAAAGGATTTTATCTGAACAGAATGCTCAAAATCCATCAAGATTTAGAGCCAAAGGGATTAGAAGGAGAAGCATTGTCAATGAAAGAAGTAAAAAAGTTATGTCCAAATTATTTTGTTCGTGATGTTCTCTTTTGGGTTACAAGAAGGGCAAAAGAAATAGCACCCTTAAAGCTCTCAGACTTACAACATAAAGGATTAGCAAAAACTCTACTTCGACGCTTTGTGCAAATTGAGAGATCATTACCAAATAATAATCAAATAGCATTATATTTCATTCAAAAAGTTTTTGTACAAGATATTCTTCATTGAAGTGTAGATTGGGATGATCGTCCAAAGAATGCAAGTATCGGTTTGGGTCGTCCTCAAAATCGAGCAGAATTTCATAATCAAGGAAATGAAGGCCCTCTTCCTCAAAAGCAGCTTTACATTTTGCTACCTGAAGAACATAATATTATACATGATTTGTCGTCACAAGGAGCAAAATTATACAACGAAGGATTAACAAAAGAGGATTGATGATCTAGAAAATCAAGTGAAAAATTTACAAATTTCTATGGATGCATATGAGAGCAAATATGGAAGACTCTCAAAGGCATCATCATCTTTTGACCGGTTTACTATCGATGAGTTATTGAATCAAGAAAACACTAAATAGGCAAGCTTTTTTTGTAATCAAAGACATGACTATTATAAAACCATCGATTTTGCAATTGAATATAATCGTAGTATTCATAGTACATAATTTTCTTCATTTTGAATATCATAATCTATGACAGGTACCATGTCATCTATTTCTTCCATGTCTGAACCATCATTGTGATCTACATCTAAATCATGATCACTCCATGAATCATTTGTTAAACTTTCATGAGTTTGAAATTCTCCAAAAGTTTATTGTGGTGTTGTAGAAGCTATCTTGGTTGGAGCATCTAGCAAATGCATATTACAAAACACAGATACCATCATTAGCACATGACACACTTAAGTGATTTCTTGGTTTTGAATGAAGAAACTCATAGACACTCCAATTACGTTCACAACTACCACTTGAAGATGCTATTGAAAGCACTCTCATAGCTATGTGTTGCAACTCCAGTGCTTCACCTCCATATTCTTTCCACCAAATAGGAGGTGGATGCTTTTGAATCACTTCAGTGTGCCATAGATCTCCAAAAGATCCTTCTCAATTTACATAAGCTACTCTTTGGTGGAATGCGTCTCAACCATTTGTACCTGGAAGTAATAACTGACATGTGGTTTTGAAGTTTGCCATGACTTCTTTGTTTGACACTTGACCATTGAGTTGAAATGTTGGATCCAAAACGAATGTTGTTCCATGCAAATGAGTATGCATTTGCATCCATCTCTTCTATACTAATGATACAATCTCTGTTTTCTCTCGTGCTTAAAATTGATTAAAGTCTTTTACCTTTTGAATAGCTTTTGATATAATCTAATAAACTTTTCCAATCACAAATTTATCGGTATCAACCATTCATGAAAGTTCCACAAAAGGTTAAGTGATACCAACAATCTTTTCAAGATTATGCCAAAAATTTTGTGATTGTATTAGACATGTACACTTGGATACTACAACTCGATAAGAAGGATACTTCTCTACCCATGCATCCCATCTTCGATCAGCAATCATTTCTAAAAGAGCTGGCTTAACTTAGAATAATGCACTGAGCACAATGTAGGCAGTTGCAAATTGTGTGGCATAAAAAAAATCTGAAGTGCTTTATTCAGAGATTTTGATCAAAAGAGCGAATATGAAAATTGATGCTTTCTAATAAATTTGATCACATGATTTGCATCTAATAAGCTTTGTTCAATGAAAGATAATATACCTATATCTTTCAATAATAAATTTAATGTATGAGCTACACATGGAACCCAAGTAACTCCTTCATACTTCAAAAATTAGAGGCATTATCCATGACTATCGTAGTCACATTCTTCGGACCACCCACGCGGGATATAGCATGTTCATATATCTTTACAAGAAAAGCTGAACTTTTCTCTTTAAGAGAAGTAAGACATCAAAGCCACGTTTAGAGAGGAAGGCAAAATAAAAGAGGTAGCTACAATAGAGGTGTAGGAAGAAATTGGGGACAAAACCAATCCAATAACACCACCTGCTACAACTATGCGAATGCCACACAAAATGAGGACCATGCAACATTGATGATGAATTCAATAAGTACATCAAAGAAGGAAGATCTCAAGGTATTCTATATTGACTCCAGTTGTTCTAATCATTTGTCACCTAATATAGAACTAATGTCAGAACTAGAAGAAAACACTTCTAGTCATACAGTTCAAACAAGTGATAATGTACATTCAATTGGAAAGGTGAAGTGCAAGAGCGGCATTGACCTATTAACTAATTTACTATATTTTCCCACAATACCTAAGAATCTTTTAGTGTGGTTCAAATAGTGGAGAAAGAATTTCAAGTTAGATTTATGAATGAAGGTGTATTTGTGGAAGATCCAAACAATGGATACAAATGTGATTACAAAATTAGATCTCTGGCATAAGAAGTTAGGTCATTTTAATGAAAGAGGAATCAAAACAATGGTGGAAAATTAGTCTGTATTAGGGTTACCAAACGTACATAACCAACACATGGTTTAGAAATGTGAAGCATGCCAAATGGGAAAGGCACATAGATTACCATTTTAGAAGAAAGGATTCAAGCATGATAGATTAGTAGAGCTCATCCATACAGATATATGGGGACCATCAAAGGAAGGATCAATAAATGGATCTAGGTATTATCTTCTTTTCATTGATGATGCTACAAGATTGATAACCTTTTATTTTTTGAAGGAAAGATTAGAAATGTTTGGAGCCTTCAAACATTTTCATGCATATGTAGAAAGAGTTACATGTCAAAAGCTCAAGAGGCTAAATTTTGATGGAGGGGGAGAATACTTCTCCCAAGAATTCAATGATTATCTTTGGAATGCAAGAATCAAAAGAGAAATAACCTGCAGATACACACCTGTTAGAAGAAGCATTTTTTTGAAGGAAAATTATTTGTAAAATGTCAAAAGTTTTTAGAAATATTGATACAAATGATGTAAAATTGAGGAAGAGTCTTCCTCATGTAAATTAGGATCATATGTATTTTTTCTAGAAATTTTGGAAGCTCTTTGATAGCATATTTTCAGAATAGAAGGTGAAAAGGACCAAAATTCAAGTGTGAAAGAGGACAATTGAAAAAGTATAAAAGATAATTTCTTCTATTTTGAAGAGGTTGGTTGTATTATTTTTGCTATCCAAGTAATGTGAAGAGCTCTCCTGTAGAAAATCGTTTTTTCTCCTTTCATGCTCTTTCTTTTGATTTGTTGAGTCTATTCTTTGTGTGATCCATGGAATTTGTGAGCTTGAGTTGTGTATTTCTGAGTGAGATGAAGAAGGATAGGTGAATCTTATTGTTGTAAGCAAGAATAAGCAGAAGAATAAAGCTGGAAATGGAAATTCTCAGTTTTCATAGAATCGCGATTGTCTCGTTTGTGTGATACAGGTACTATTTTTGAAATTTGACTCCATATTTGTATTCTATAGAGAAAATGGCACACTTTAGGCACAAAAATCATTGAAAATGTTGTTGTAGAACTCTAGATAATCAAAACCCTAGATATTTCCCGTCTTTTTCATAAATTTCTTAGAAAATCAGTCATTCCAACCCTTATTCTTGGATTCCATTAACTAGAAGGGGTTGTGATCTTTGCATACTTCCCAGATTGACAATTTAAAGATGTGTGGTTGATCTTTTGTGCTATAATGATTGGAGAGGACAACTCCAAAGGCTAACAACAAACATTTTTTGGCCCGTTGCCGGGGAACAAAGCAAAAGCTTCATTGAAGTCTTGGACCTTGCTAGATCTTCCATTGTTGATGGTATTTGAACACATTAAAAAGGTACTACTCTATAATCAAGAAAGAAAAACTGAAAAGGTAGGTTTCTTTGCTTGTCTTTTGGGAAATGGAAGCATGAATTAACCTTTTTGAGATAAAGAAGTTGTGAATTTTTTTGCAAATTGATAGTTTCTCATACCTTTTAAGAGTAAAGTGCAGGTGTGTGGAAAAAATTGAATCAAGATTGTTAAAGGAAAGGTAAAATGTGATTATCTTTGCATAAGTAGATTGCTTTTTGACTAAGTACCAACCAAAATTTGTCAAATTTTGGACAAGATGACATGGTTGCAATGAGGAAAGTCAAGTAAAGTAATTATGCGCATTGATTGATCCATTTTTTTATTCAAGGAAGGATAATAATCTTGAAAAATATTTGGCTCTTGAAAAAAAAGGTATTTGAGTTTATCTTTGCATGAATTGATACTTGTACTTCTTAACACTTATTTTCTTGAAAAGATCTACTTCCAAACTGATTAGATGCAAGCATAAAAGAGTATGACCAATCATGAAATAAAAGATCAATGGATCTTGAAACAAGAAAACCCTAAGTGAAGTGTTTTCCTTGATTTAGGGTTAAAATACTAAAAAATTCTTTTTCAAACAAATTTCTTTTTCTTAGGAAATTTTGCAGGAGGATTTGTGTTGAAAAGGGGAAGGGGAATAGTGAAAGAAATATCCAGAAATTGAAAAAAAAAATAATAAAAAATATTTAGAATAAAAGTTGCTGTTTAAATTCTTTCAAAATTTTAAAATCTCTTTGAATGAGTTTGGTGGTGTATAATGTTCTATGAGGAAACCGCGTGATGCCACAGGGCCTTTATTTTCACCTTAAATGGTAACCCAATGGCCTGGAAGTTTATGCCCTACCTAACCTAACGGCTAGGCTCACAAAGATCATCTATAACCATCAACGATCACACATAGACCTCATCTAACTTGGAAGTTAGGGTTCCACAAATGTTCGAGCTCTCATAATGGCTTCTCCTCATAATGGGGACCTTACAAATTAGAGCACCATGGATCATTTGTGGTCACATGAGGGTGGAGTATTGAGCATATCTAACACCCCCCCCCTCAATGTCCACCTGATGGTGAACTACCTCCTTGGTCCAATCCCAAGCTTTGGAAAGCGAAGAAGTTGCTCTCTCCCAAGAGACTTGGTGAAGATGTCTGCTCCATTTTCTTCAGTAGGGCAATAGATTATCTCCACGACCCCGTCCTCAATCAACTCTCGCACATAGTGATACTAGATTTCTATGTGCTTGGTACGTGCATGGAAAACAGGATTTTTGGCGATGGCCATGCAACTTTGGTTGTCACACTTTAGCTCTGTAGCCTCCTGTCCTTGTATTCCTATGTGCCATAGGATCCTCCTCAACCATACTGCTTCACATGCTGGAACACATGCAGCTTTGTACTCAACTTCAGTAGAAGATAATGCTACAGTTGGTTGCTTCTTACTAATCCAAGAGAAAATCCCTGATCTTAAAGAAAAGCAATATCCAGAAACTGATTTTCTGGTATCAATATCTCCTGCCCAATCTGAGTCACAGTATCCGACCAGAGATGATCCTTCTTCATAAAGAATACCATAACCAGTAGTTCCTTGCACATACCTGAGTATCTGCATGCTTGCCTTCCAATGAGTTTGGCAAGGCTTATTAGAGAACCTGCTTACTACTCCAACACCATAAGAGATGTCTGGTCTGCTATTTCACAAGTAGATGAGACTTCCAACTAATTTCCTGTATCTTCCAATATCCACTGGAGATGAAGTATCTTCAATAGATAATTTTGTGTTGACCTCCATAGGTGTAGAAATTTCCTTGACATGGAGGGAGATGAAGTATCTTCAATAGATAATTTTGTGTTGACCTCCATAGGTGTAGAAATTTCCTTGCAATCCTCCATGTCGAATGCCTTCAATATCTGTCTTGCGTACTTTTGTTGAGAGATGAAAATCTTCCCTGGTTCCTGCCAAACTTCAAGACCTAAGCAATAATGCATTAAGCCGAAGTTTGTCATTTCAAATTCTGAACTCAGGACATCTTTTGTTTGTTGAAGAAGAGCATCATCATTTCCTATAATCACAAGGTCATCTACATAGAGTACAAGCACAATTGTCTTCCCTCCTCTCTTTAGAACATACAAGTTAGCATCAAAAGCACATCTTTTGAAACCTAGATCCAAGAGATACTTATCTATCCGCTGGTACCATGCTCTAGGGGCTTGTTTTAGCCCATATAATGCCTTCTTCAGCTTACATACCTTGTTCTCTGAATTGACAGCCTCAAACCCTAGTGGCTGAGACACATATACCTCCTCCTTGAGGTCTCCATTCAGGAACGCTGACTTGACATCCATGTGATAGACTGGCCAACGCTTATGTGCAGCCACAACTAGTACTACTCAGATAGTAGTCATTCTTGCAGTCGGGGCAAATGATTCACAAAAGTCAATGCCTTCAACTTGTGAGTAGCCCTGTGCAACAAGTCTTGCTTTATATTTTTCTAGAGTACCATCAGCCTTGTACTTAAGCTTCCAAACCCACTTGGTGCCAATGACTTTACGCTTAGGGGGTCGATCCACTAGCTCCCAAGTTCCATTCTTCATGATATTGTTGTATTCTGTTTGCATGGCAACCCTCCAATTTGGATCATGGAGTGCCTCTTCCACATTGCTTGGTTCCTTCGCTTCTTCTTGAATGAGATCAGCCATCAAGGCTGTGTTTACAATATGGGTGCTTGCCCGTCTCTGTTCCTCTATTCTCTGTGATCGCCTCAGTCCATCTGCAACCTGTTCTAGTGACTGTGGGATGGGGTTTGCAGAATCATAGAGCTGCCTCACCCAACGTGGCAATGGCTTTTCCACTTGGGTGTCGGCAGGTTGCTGACTTTCAGACTCATCATCTGAAGATGATGCTTCCTTCTCTTGTGTAGAAGGGATAGCTCTTGGGCCAGGTTCATAGTGGATTGCCCCTTCGCCTGATGATAAAGTGGAAGCTCTCTTTTCCTCCTCCACTGCATGTGGTTGCTCCTCCTTGAACACCACATCACGACTCGCCATGATCTTCTTAGCCTCATGGCCATAAAGCTTATAAGCCTTCTTATCTTCACTGTACCCTAGGAAGATACATTTGATGCTTTTTGGTTGAAGCTTGTTTCTCTCCCTATCTGGAACATGTACATAACATTCACTTCCAAATACTTTGAAATGGGAAACAGAAGGCTTTCTACCAGTGTAGGCTTCTTGTGGAGTCTTTCCATCAAGTGCCTTGGTGTAGCTTCGATTCAAGATGTAGACAGCAGTGTTGACAGCCTCTGCCCAAAATTGATTAGGCAAATCCTTTCCTTTCAACATGCACCTTGCCATCTCCATGATGGTTCGATTCCGGCATTTTGCAACACCGTTCTATTGAGGACTATGTGCCACTGTGAGTTGATGCTTGATTCCCTTACTCTTGCAGAAATCTTCAAACTCTATTGATGTGAACTCACCAGCACCATCTGTCCTGAATTTCTTCATCTTCTTCCCTGTTTCAGTTTCAACAAGCTGAAGCCATTCTTTAAACTTACCAAAAGCTTGAGCCTTATCGTGAAGGAAGTACACCCACATCTTCCTACTATAGTCGTCGACAAGTAACATGAAGTAGGAAGATCCGCCCAAGGCCTGTGTAGGCATTTTTCCGCACAAGTCAGCATGCACCAACTCTAGAGGATAGCTTGCCCTGTTCTTGCTTTCTTGTGGAAACACCTTCCTCTGTTGCTTGCCCATCATGCAAGCTTCACATGGTTCCTTCATTTCTGCAATCGATGGTAAGTGTGCAACCATACCTCTGCGATGCATCTCCTTCAGTATAGGGTATCCAATGTGGTCAAATCTCTCATGCCATAGCTTACTTGTGCCCACGTTTGTAGTGGCTGTAAGAGCACACAATTCATACAGGTTGTTCCTCCTTATGCCAATCCCAACAATTTTGTTGTTACCATCCATAATCTTAGCTCCTGTCTTACTGAAAGATACTTGATGACCTTGATCAGTTATAGAAGCTATTGAAAGTAGATTTCCTTTTATTTGTGGAACATACAACACATTTGAAAGCTTTCTGATATCGCCATTAGAGTTAATGAAAGAAACCGTACCTTTGCCCTCTGCAGGACATCTTGCATTGTTTCCTACCTTTACTGTGATGGGTTCCTTTAGAGGCTGTAAGGAACTGTAAAAGTCTTTTCTACTCGTCATGTGACGAGATGCACCACTGTCCAACACCCATGAGTCATCTATTCCTGAATCTTCAGCCAAGGAGCACACCTCCTCTATTGTAACAAATAACTCAAGCTCTGTTTCTGCTGTGTTGGCAGACTCCTTGCCCTTGCCACCTTTTGAAGAGCCACTCTTCTCTTCTGCCTTCTTGATGCGACAGTCTTGGATTCTGTGTCCCTTCTTCTTGTAGTGGAAACACTCTCCCTTGAACTTCTTTTTATCGTTCTTCTTTTTGTCTCCATCTTTTGAAGAGTCTGTTTTTCTTCCTTTGGCATTTGCTGTGACTGCAGCATCTCCTTTGCTACCACCACTCCTTGCCTTGAGCCGCAGCTCCTCCTCCATGAGTAAGGCACTGAATTCTTCAAAAGTTAGTGGTTGAGGTCTGATTTAAGTGTTAAGAGCAGTTACCAGATCATCAAACTTAGGTGGACAGATTCGAAGACAATGTCGAGCTAGCTCTTCACTTGACTTTTGAGCACCTGCTCCCGCCATTTGATCTCGTAGATTCTTTACGTGAGTGATAAACACCTCTGCAGTCTCCCCATCAACAAACAGTTCTGCTGCAAGCTGATTCTCCAAGTTCTGAATCCGTGTCTGATTACGAGTTTCATATTGATTTCTCAATATGTTCCATGCTTGACATGCCTTCGTAGTATGCTGAATGAGAGTCAGAACACTATCAGAAGTACTTGTAACAAGAGCACAAAGTGCGTCTTCCAAGCACGTAGAAGATCAGCATCAAGAGGAATCATTCGACCAGGATTATTTGGATCAGGTCTTTCTTGGGGCTCATGATCAGTCCTAAGAACAGTCTCCAAAAGCTCATATGAATCAAGAATAGAAGTGATTTTGAACTTCCAGAGGGTGTAGTTCGTACCATCAAGTTTACCTTCTGTGAAGGCTGGTGGCCGTATCCGCAATATTGGGATGACCGGCATCATTGCTGCTCCTGCTTGTGCACCACCTACTCCTATTGATGAACCACCTTGGCCCCCAGTCGTAGATGATGACGCACCACTTGACATCTTCTCTCTTTTGTTGTTCAGACCTCTGCAACCTCTGCGTTTCTGCTTCTGCACCACTCAGAGCCTCCTGAGCTCTGATACCATGTAAGAAAATAAGAGCACAACGGAATAGACATGTAGACAAAGTTGAGAGAAAAACGCAAACAAAGATAGACGTAGACTGAGAGATAGAGAACTCAAATTCTCAGATTGCCAAGCATAAAGCAATTACAATGATGGTGTTGTCCACCCGTGCGCTCCCACTATGGAGCTTAGGTGGCGATCTAGACAGACTCTAGATGAAGGGCTTACTAGTGCGCAATGCTCTATAAAGCTCAACCTAGGCTGTGCTTGTATAGCTTTTACAAGGCGGTTCGGTATAGATAAACGTAGTCGGGAGATACAAAATAATCGGTAAAATATATGATCCGACAATATCTCCACGACCAGAAGTCCTACCGTCTCGGCCCTACGGGCCGGGGGGATAGGCCCCCCGGACCCCACAAAAGGGGGCAAGCCCCCCTCTGCACTCCCCCCATTAAGGTTCTATGGGGAAACCGCGCGACGCCATAGGGCCTTTATTTTCACCTTAAATGGTAACCCAATGGCCTGGAAGTTTATGTCCTACCTAACCTAATGGCTAGGCTCACAAAGATCATCTATAACCATCAACGGTCACACATAGACCTCATCTAACTTGGAAGTTAGGGTTCCACAAATGTCCGAGCTCTCATAATGGCTTCTCCTCATAATGGGGGCCTTACAAATTAGAGCACCATGGATCATTTGTGGTCACATGAGGGTGGAGTATTGAGCATATCTAACAGTAAGAAGACCAGTAATAAAATCCATAGAAATTTTTTCTCATGGTCCATTAGGTATGGGAAGTGGCATTAATAGTCCAAATGCTTTACCATGATGTCATTTCACATGTTGATACACAATGCAATGGGAAACATATTGTGAAATATCCTTTTCCATATTTGGCCAAAAGAAGAATTCTTTACGCATAGAAATATTACTTTGTATGTCCCTATGACTGATATACGGTGGTTCATGCATCTCTTTCATAATAAATTCTCTAAAAACTTGTGTGTTGCCTAACTTGTGTTGGAAATACAAGAATCCATTATGAAAAGTTTATCGATCCTCATTTGATGCTATAGAGTTGTTGAAGGTAGGCCATGTTTGTGAAAAATACAAATCAGATGCATAAGTAGTAATCATGTCATGAAATGAATGAATATGAATAATAGAAATATTATTGATTGAAACAATATTTATTTGTGGGGATGGAAAGCGACTAAGGGCATCAACCACAACATATGTTTTTCTAGGTTGATATTGAATTATAGGCTGAAATTTTTGTATGAATGAAGCCCATTTAATGTGTCTTTTGAAAATCAATGGTTGATTTAATAAATGTTTAATAGCCTCTTGGTCTATTTTGATTAGAAGTTCAAAACCCATAAGTTAATGTTTCCAAATTTTCAATGATGTACAATGGTTAAGAGTTCCTTACCATATGTACTATAATTCTTTTCAGAAGGTTTAAGTTTCCTACTTTCAAATGCAATAGGATGATTATTTTGCATTAGTACATCACCTAGACCTAAACCACTAGCATTTGTAACTACATGGAAAGCTTGTGCAGAATCTGGTAATTGTAAAACAAGTGCATGAGAAAGTGCATGTTTGAGTTTTTCAAAAGCTTGTTGTTGTGCTAATGCCCATGCAAATTTTAACTTTTCTTCAATAATAATGTGGGTGGAATTGCTAAATAAGAAAAATCTCTTACAAACTTTCTATAAAAGTAGCTAATCCTAGAAAAGATTGTACATCTGTTGAAGCCCAAGATCAAGGACAAAGCATGGAAGCACATCAAGGAAGTGGACACACAAGAAGAAGGATCATATAGAGAGCTCCAAGAAGCACATGTCAAATTTTCAGAAGAAATCCCTATAAAAATAGTGATTTTTATCACTAAAAACCATTGTAAATACCATTATCCATTTTTGTAACTCCATTTTGTTCAAACTGAGGAGTTCTCGAGCTTGAGGAGTATTAGAAGTAGCATCCTACCAATTTTCATAATTTTTAGACTCCGTTTGAGCCCCCAAATAAGCCTTGGAACCTATTTTTTAACTAAGCCGGACACTAGGTCTGAAAACCACTCAAAAAACTATAAAAAGGGCTAGAGAGCTCATTTTTTAGGTTAGCTTGTTGTAGATTTGAGCTTTTGTAATAGAGTTCTTTTGTAATCAAAGTCCTTCCATTGTTCCACTCTTTGCTCTTACCTTGTGCGCGTGTGTGTGTATGTCTGTCGATGTTTGTATGCTTTCACTCACGCACTTGTGCACTTCACTTGCTCTTGGTCTTCATACCGGTCCTCACGTCTCCACGGATTGACATTTATGAGGTGAAGCTCCTCATGTTGGTACTCACCATTGTGGTAGAGTGACACCAAATTTGGCGTCGTTGCCGGGGAGAGAGCTTGGAGGACGAGTGTGTGATGGTAAGACGTAGAGTAGCAACGTTGGAAGGTAAAAAAATCATCATTTTCAATTCAGTTTTTGAGTTTTTCTTCTCCTTCATCATCATCATCATCTTCTCCCACCTTCATCTTCTCTGTTTTCTTCATTTTTCGATAGTACATTCACTCATTTTTTACTCGTGGATGTGAGAAAGAAGCGCAGGAGGAGTTGAGAATCAAAAACGCTGAAGAAACACTCTTGAAAACTCTCAAAAACACCAAAATCTGGGCAACAGTATCGCAGAGTGACAAGAACAGTGTCTGGTATCATGACCGTGGTATCGTGAGATTGGAGGGTGATTTTGCATCTACAAGTTAATAGGAGTGACAAGGAGGACACAAGGTACACATATCTGCAAAAATTTTTGAATTTGGGTGTCAAAATCTCCAAGTATCGTGTCCGGTTGAATTTTGGTATCGCGATACCATAACTCCCGTGTATCGCGATACTTGTCGAGGTATCATATCGTGCATATCCACTTGAGGTATCACGATACCATTCTAGTATCGTATCGTCAAGTGCTAGTATCGCGATCACGGTCGCCTTGGTGGTATCGTATCGCCAACTTGGTATCGTATCGTCAAGTGCTTGTATCGCGATTGTGGTCACCCTGGTGGTATTGTATCATGGTCCACCTAGTATCGTATCATGTCGGTCAGGGTATCGTATCGTCGACTGACCGGTATCGTATCGTTGGCCCAGTTGATATCGTATCGCCAACTTGATATCGTATCGTCTCTAGTTTTGGTATCGTATCGTGTGGTCAAGTGGTATCGTATCTTCGAGTATGATTGGTATCGTATCGTGCACTTAGTATCGTATTGTCTCTTATTCTGGTATCATATCATGCACTTTGTGGCATCATATCACGTGGCACAAGCACTATCGTATCGCGGTTGGAGTGGTATCGTATCGTCCTAACCATTGGTATCGTGTCACCAACTAATCAAGTATCGTATCACGCAAATTAGTGGTATCGTATTGTGACCACTTTCAGTATCGTATCGTCTAAGAGAGCAATATTGTATGGTGGACTTGGTATCGCCTTTGAGGTATCATATCGTCTAATGTGGTATCGTGTAAGACAAAGGTATCGTATCATAAAAATCTGGTATCGTATCGTCGTTTTGAGTTCCCAGAGAGATCATGTTTCCCTATTTTAAACCCCAGAACCCTGAACTCGCATAACTTTCTCATACGAAATCCGTTTGCTGTGATTTTGAAGTTGACCTCAAGTGGAACTAGGGGAGTTCCAAGGAATTTTGAGCAATACAAAGGGAAATTTTGGACTTGTAGACAAGGCTTATGAACCTAAGATCTGGCAGACACTTAGGCAAGGATAGACAAAGCATTAGATCATCTGAGGCTTGTGTCAACCATACAGCCAAGTCTTGGGCTCAACAGCTTAGTGGTTATCCCTACACATTAAGTTATGAAACAAGTGACTCAGAAATGTCTTTTAGCATGGAAAGACCCGCACGTACCTCAGGTACTGCCTATTTACAAACACCAGAAGTCCCTATAAGATGCAATTGAAGTATATCAGGACCAACCAATTAGGTGCTCGCATCTATGAGGATGGTCTGAGGCGATCAGTGGTCCAACTCAAAAATCCCGACGAACCCTTTGGACTTGAACACCCAGTGGTCAAGTTCGAAGAGGGTGCATACATTGATAAGGAAGGAACCATGTATGTGGTTACCAGCCTACCAGACAGGACAGATGAGTTTGGAAACATCATTCCTGAGAATGAGGTAGGAGACCTAGAGCAAGGAGACCTAGGACGAGAACCCAAGACCCCTAGAGGTAAGTCAATCTTGACTAGAGTGATCACTCTAGAATGGATTTCCCAAGACAACAAAAGCATAGAGCTGTTCTTGAATAGAGAAACGGAGGAAGCCTTTTGGAGATTCAAGCCAAATCAACCGAGCCCAATAGTCACCATCTACGAGTTCAAGGATCCGGAGACACCACGCAAAGTTTTCTATCTAGATCACACCTCAGAGAAACTCTTCTTGGTAACAAAGCAGGATAGGCATGCATACACTTGGCAAGGTGAATCAATTTTCCCTCCACTAAGATCTAGTGTTTCCCATGGCCTCCAAGGAGTAGGATCATCCAAGGCTCATGAAACCCAGAGGGAAAGAACTAGAGAGAGACTGGAGGTAAGCTTTGCAAACACTGTGGGTAGAGATAGATTAGGACATGAAGGTGAAAGACTTGAAAGAGAGAGACATCGAGCACATAGGCATCAAAGAGATGAACATGATTTCCCATTGCCCAGACCCCGACAACACTCAAGAACCCTTAGAACTTCTCAAGTGGTCAAGGCAATGAAGAACTACTTTGATGGATTTGGAGATCCTTATGATCATGTGGCCGAGTTCAAACAAGTGCTAAGAGCTGAACATGTAGAGGACTTGTTCACCCAGTTTGAGGCATTTGGTCTGACTCTCAAGGGTACTGCCTTAGCTTGGTTTCAACCTCTAAATAGTCACAACTATAGGGAGATAGGTCAGCTGCTAGAGGAATTCATTGTCAAATTTTCCAAGAGTGGTATCAGGCATAACACATCATCCTTGATCCACAGCTTTAAGCAGACACCCGAAGAAACAGTGCGACTTGCAAGAAGAAGGTTTAGATAGTACTTGGAAAGATGCCCTGTACCGGAATTACCCACAACAACCAAACAAGTGGCCTTGTTTTTAGATGGCTTGTTAAGCACCAAGTTGAGATCATATGTGTACTTGAAAGAGCCTAGATCCATAGAAGAGTGTGTACGGATATGTATCGACATAGAAGACAATTTGGGTGAGGAGTTAGGACTATCCAAACTCTATAAAGATCCTGACAGTTCTACGAGTCATACCTCTAGAGCCTCCAATGAGATAGATGAGATAGCGGAGCAGGTTGCCAAGAAGCTAGGAGTTCAAAATAGAAAAATGTCAAGAGTCACCTCATTGAAACGATGTTACAACTATGGAGGAGACCACATGGCTAATGTTTGCCCAATGATGGCTCAGCCCCAAGGAAACCCTAACACTATATATTGCATTATTGAGAGAAAATACACGAATCATACGGCTCAAGATTGTCCCTATAACAGACAGGCTGTTAGACAAAATCATCAGCAACCTTACCAACAGGGTAGGTATCAGAACCAATACCATCAGCCATATTATAGGCCACAACAACAATATCAACCTCAATACCAGCAATAATATCAGGCACCAAACAGGCCACAGCGAGTCCTCGGAAACCAACCACCAGCTCCTGCCAATGTGATCCCAGTTAAGTATACGATGGCGGAGGAGAACCCTAATAGAGCATTGGTGCCACTAACCCCTTTGGTCTCAAAAATGATTCTCACGCTCATGGTTCAGACTACTTCCATGAAGATAGTTCACAAGCTTATTACATAGATTCACCTCAGCAAAGTGAAACTTCTCCATATCCATATGAAGCATCACCCATGGAACAAAATTGGGAGCCAGAATACTCCAATGTCATGTATACGAATCCAAATCCTAGGCCCCAAGTGAGACAAGTAAGACCACAAGCCCCTAGAGGACCATGCTTTAGATGTCAGGGTGACCATTTCATTCGTGAATGTCCCCATCAACCATCGCTTGGACAAGGACAAAACATCACAATACAAGGCTTTTGTCCTCAGTGCGGCAAGGAACATCTTCCAAGAGAGTGTCCTAGGAATCCCTCTAGTGCACCCAAGGTTACACCCATCAATGTGGTAGGTTTAGTGGCAGATTCAAGTTCAAGTAGCAGTAATGTGGCTCATGTATAGGCAGTCATTAGGGCACAAGCATTGAACCAAGATAAGCCGGCTGAACAATCAGAGTCAAGTGAATCAGGAGAGCCTAGTAAGAGGAAAACAAGAACTTGGAAGGATACCAGAGAGAAGGCCAATCGTAAGTGGAATAAAAAGCTATCTGAACTAGAAGAAAACCTAAAAGATGCAAAAACAAAAATAGAAGACATTGCATCTCAAAGCCCCTCGCATGACGAAGCTTCATCCACTCCACCTCATCCCACCCAAGCACTCACTGTAAATAAACCACAACCAGGGTCTGTTCTTGCAGATCCAACCCCAGAAGGCTTGGACATGATGTTCAAGGCCTACCAGGCTCGACTTCAAGAAGGTCCAATAGTTGCAAACCTAGACAAGAGTTACCCTAGAGCAGATTTAGAGATTGAACGGACAAAAATGTGCATGAAAATGGTAGAAATAGCTCAACCTATGCTTGAGACTAGTCAAAAGTTCAATCAGACAAACTCTCTCAAGCCAGATTTGCATTTCCAGGGCTTACTAGAAAGATTAGAGCAGTTGGTAAACAAGCCACAGGTTTGTTTACCTCCACAGGCTCAACCAATTATGAAAAGAGAAAGCTCACCTCCAAGGAAAGCTTATGTTCCTGATTCCGTGGATGATGGAACACCTATTTCAATTCAGCAGTACTCTCAAGAGTTCTTGCGGGGAAATACAAGAAGAAAAATGGGCCAAGGAGATGGGTAATCCCCCTCCTATTCTTGAGATTGATGACCTTCATGATCAATTTCCCTAAGACATTCCGTCTATCTATGGAGACCAAGCAGAGCAACAAGAAGATGAGAGATTAGATTTTGAATTTAATTCTTTACAAGAGTTGCCACAATTCACAGGACCATGGGAATTTGAATCTCTTCAGATCAGAGCTCCCACAATATTGGTAAGAAACGAAGACTCAGTGGTTCCAAGGAACACTGATGTCGTGAAGAACACTAAGGTTTCGTGTCATCTCACTGTAGAAGAGCTGCTCAAAGCAAAACCTGAGTTATGGAATCATGTGAAGGATCAGGTTCCAGAACTTGATTCCAATAGGCCAAAAGCAAGCTTGAAGCAAAAAGTTCCAGAGATACCTCTAGACAAGATAGGAGACATAAGCGAAGGTGAAGAAGGTAATACTCATCTTCCGATCACCTATCAAGGCTACACAACCAAAGCAATCATAGATTCAGGTGCTGGTGTTGCTATTGCGACCACCACCTTGTGGAAGCGATGGGGCAAACCCACATTAAGACCAACTAGAATGAAGCTTCAAATGGCATATGGTCATTTTGAAAGACCTCTAGGATTGCTTGAAGGGATAACTCAAACCACTTGTGGTGTAGAGTTTGAACTTACATTTGCTATATGTGACTTTGAAAAAAATAATCTCTATGAGATGATCCTAGGAAGACCCTTCCTATGGCAATTGCAAATAGTACAAGATTGGGGAACCAACTCCTTGTACTTACAACACTTAGCGGTCACTACCAAGGTCAATTTCAAGGATTACACCTTTAGAGATGTACCACCCCTACAGTGGAATCCTATCCACAAAGAGAAAGAAGATTCTACCTCTACGCATTCTGGGAGTTCACCTGATCCATCTTGGCTGCATGAAGATACTCACTTGTGGATGTGCAAGGTCACAGAGGAAGAGGAAAAGTGCCTAAAAGCAAGAGAAGAAGGAACTACCCCAGGAGATAGACCAATCAAAGGCCCAACCTATACACCGATGATATTTCCAGATGAGGAATTTGAGCCTCATGGTTGGGCAGAAATTTTAGCTACCATGGACGTTGAAGTCAATGAAGAACAATGGACACCTCACTGTAATGAGGAGGGTTATGATATTTTTGTGTTCATGTGTGAGCGCTTGTTGGAAGAGTGTGATCCTAATGAGGTCATAGAAGAAGAAGAGAATGACGATGATCTAGAATCCATTGTGATGGATACTTACTTTGACTCAGAGGAACACTATTTAGAAGACATAGGAGTGTTAACCCAAAAAGAAGAAGAACCTCTTACAAATATTAAAACTATAAATTCAAAGGAAGGAAGCAAAGGAGGTCAAAAGAAAAAGAAAAGAAAAGCAGTGAAACAAGAAGAGGAGGAATCATTGCTCGAGGTACTAGAAAATTTCAAGAAATATGAAGTTGAAGGTCAGAAAATTTTGGTATGAATGCCTAAGAGAGAGGCCATCATAGAAGAATCATATGATAATAAAGAAAAGACCAAAAAAATTGTTGTAACCATTGAAGGGAACGAAGAGTGATGTACATACATAGGAGATGACCTAAGTGCAAAAGAAGAAGTAGAGCTTGTAGCTCTATTAAGGGAATATAGGGATGTGTCTGCATGGCACTATAGAGATCTGAAGGGAGTAGATCCCAAAATTTTCTCTCATACTATCCCCATGAGTGCTGATGCCAAGCCCACCAAACAAAACCCCTACACATATAATGACACTTATGCAGCTAAAATCAAAGAAGAAATTGACAGGTTGATTGAAGCTGGATTTATCTATGAGATTGAGCATACGAAATGTGTGTCCCCCATTGTAGTGGTGCCCAAGAAGAATGGAAAGTTGCAAGTGTGCATTAACCTTAAAAACGTTAATGTTGCTACGATTTGAAATAGCATCCTACCAATTTTCATAATTTTTAGACTCCGTTTGAGCCCCCAAATAAGCCCGAGAACCTATTTTTTAACTAGGCCAAACACTAGGTCTGGATAAGGCCAAAACCACTCAAAAAACTATAAAAAGGGCTGGAGAGCTCATTTTTGAGGTTAGCTTGTTGTAGATTTGAGCTTTTGTAATAGAGTTCTTTTGTAATCAAAGTCCTTCCATTGTTCCACTCTTTGCTTTACCTTGTGGGCGTGTGTGTGTGTATATGTGTGTGTATATAAAGTAGACACAATTTTGCTTCATTTTACTCTACTGTGCACGTGTGTGTGTATATGTGTGCTTCATTAATACTAGTAGGCGGGATGCGCGCTGGATTTCAACACAAGACAACTAGCATGCAAACGAGTTGCTTTATCCAAGAGATCAACCGCAGCTGATGGTTTTGAATCTTTTGATACTTTATTATGTGATACAATGCCAAGACGCTGGGATTTCGAACTCGTGACTTCATTGGAAAGTCACGATCCTCTTATCTAGAAGGACAAACCCGTCAACTTTTGTCAAGGTCTACTTTTGTCAAGGCTCCTTTTAAGAGGAACAAAGGAAACAACTGGAGCTTTTAAAACTTGTGGAAGATACAAAGAAGGGAAGCTCCTCTCTGCATCAAGTTCAAAGGAGGACTTTACTTCTTCAAAGCTAGAAGCATGAGATGCTATAGAGGGGGATCAACCTGGTGTCATCCTCCACATGTTCTCCAATCATTCATGTTGATGGTGGATTCCATCTAATTTTTGAAGTCACAAAAGATGGAGAATGGCTCTTCCTGAGGATCAATGGAAGGATGTAGCTTAATTGGGAGATAAGTATTTTCCAAGTTAATGATTGGTTTCAATATTTGTTTTGCTCTCTGGTTTCATGTAGGATGCATTTTTATCATTGAAGTATGATAGTAAACTTCATTCTTGATAATCTTGATGCAAATTATTGAAACCTACATGAAAGAGCATAAACATATTGAAACACTCATTAAAGCACAAGCATGCGTATACGAAAGAATGTTTTCATGCACAATTTATATTTTCTTCTTGCTTGCAAAAGGAATAGGATGCACTCAAGCATGTGCACATGTATATTTATAAATTTTTGTAAGGTAGAAGATAGATTGTTTGTGCATGGATGATTGGACATGGATGATTGGATGTGTTGGAGTTAGACTTCTGCGGAAGCACGCGAACAACACAAGGAAGAAGAAGAAGCTTGGAGCACAACACACAATACTGAATGTGTTACTAGAGAATGTACAAAGATAAGTAGTCCATTAGGGCAATAGGCGTATATACAAGCCGAGGGAAAAAAACCTCCTAAAGAGGGAAAAAAGTGCCCCGGCGGTCCTAGTGTGGTCACACACATCACTACCTAAATATATCAACAAATCCCCCCTGGGATTGATGCGGTGAACAAGGAGCTAGCACTCATGTATAAGGAAGTGCCAAGCTATGTGGAAATCACTCCACAAAAGGAAGTAAGCCCAAAGCTTTGCGGAAAGCTTCAAACTTATCCCTAGGTAGAGCCTTCATGAAAAGGTCTGCTATGTTCTCCTGCGTGGGCACATATGCCAAGCTGATCTCCCCAACAGAGAACCTCTCCCTTGCTCTTTTGTTGAAGTATACAACACTTCAATCTCTTTGTCTAGTACCTTTTATCTCAAGAAATGATACTGAATCTCTATATGCTTAGTCCTGGCATGAAAAACAGGGTTAGTTGCCAAATATAATGAACTCATATTGTCTCCAAAAATAATTGGAGTACTCTGATCAGTTCCAAAACTCTTCAACAAGGTCTTTAACCGTATTACTTCTTTTGCAGCCTCTACCATTCCTTTATACTCAGCTTCTGTGGATGACAAAGCAACTGTATGTTGCTTCTTTGAGCACCAAGAAACTAATTTATCTCCAATATAACAGAGATAGCCATGAGTAGACCTTCTATCATGTGAATCACCTACCCAATCTGCATCACTAAACACTTTGATTCTTGTATCAGAAGTAAAACCATAACACAGACCTTCACTTAGGGTTCCTTTGATATATCTGAGTAGCCTTTGAGCTGCAATCCAATGAGTCTTCTTTGGACAATGCATAAATTGTGATAACACACCTACTGCATATGATAGATCTGGCCTTGTCAAGGTATCATAGAACAAATCACCTGATGGAAACATCAACCTACTCAGTAAGGTACTCTATGTCCCTACCATTACAAAGAATTTGACAAGTGTTGGGCAGACAGTAGAGAAAGGATTGCAAGTCAGGTTCACAAAGGAAGGAGCATTTGTTGAAGATCCAAGTCAAGGATTCAGAAGAATTGCAAAAGGTGAAAAGACAGGTAGATTGTTCACATTTGAATTACAAGACACTAGAGACATTGCTCTCTTTAATTATGGTAGTCAGACACTCACAGAATTGGAAGTATGGCACAAAAGGTTAGCACATATTGGTGAAAGGTCATTAAAGCAAATTTGCAGGGACCAAAGTGTACTTGGACTCCTAATTTGTAAAAACAACATATGATTTATAAGTGTAGTGCATGTCAATTTGGAAAGTCTCACAGGTTACCATTCATGAAGAAAGGTTATATGCATGGAGATCTCTTGGAGTTGGTTCATACAGATGTATGGGGACCTAGCAAGGAAGCTTCAATATCTGGATCAAGGTATTATGTCTCCTTTATTGATGATTGCAGCAGATGGACTATCCTATTCTTTATGAAACACAAAGATGAAGTTTTTTCATGTTTCAAAAGATATTTGGCTCTTGTAGAGAATCAAACAGGTAAATCACTAAAAAGTCTAAGGTCAGATGGAGGGGGAGAATACTTCTCCCATGAGTTTGATTCTTTTCTTCAAGAAAGAGGAATCAAAAGAGAGGTAACTACAAGGTATACTCCTGAGCAAAATGGAGTGGCAGAAAGGAGGAATAGGACAATTGTTGAAGCTGCAAGGTCCATGTTAAATGAAAAGCATTTACCTAATTATCTATGGGCTGAGGCTATATCTACAGCCACTTACTTGATTAACAGGTTGCCTTCAAAATCCCTTGATGGGATGACTCCATATGAGGCTTGGAATGGAAGAAGACCAAGCTTAGATCAATGTAAAATTTTTGGATGTATTGATTTTGCTCATGTTCCTTCACAGGTTAGAGGCAAGATGGATCCAAAGGCAGAAAGGTGTGTATTTATTGGATATGACAACAATCAAAAGGGCTACATGTTATACAACCCTACCAACAAAGGATTCTTGGTAAGCAGAGATCTAGTTTTTGATGAAAACAATTCATGGTATGAAGATTCATGCAGGAAGGTCAAATTACCATATGATCTTGAAGAAGATTTTCCAAAGCTTGGTAGAGAACAACCAAAGATTGAAGAAAAAGACACCTCAGAGGATGATGAAGAATCTCATATGGAAAAGATCAAAGCATGGAAGTCTAAAGGTAAAGAAAAATTGTAGGAACTTGGACATGAGGCAAAATCATCACATCATGGCCTAAGAAGATCTATGAGGGAAAATAAAAAACCAGAAAGGTATGGGTTTGACACCTCATTAGTAACTAAACATTCTATCTACATAGAACAGGATATGAACCAAGACGAGCCATCATCCTTTGAAGAGGCCAAAGCAAAAACAAAATGGAAGCATGCAATGAAGGAAGAGATTGAAGCACTTGTGGAAAACAACACTTGGGATTTGGTGCCCAAGACTTCATCCATGAAGGTAATAGGCTCAAGATGGGTCTATAAATTCAAGAAGAATTCTGATGGTTCCATTAACAGGTATAAGGCAAGGCTTGTAGCAAAAGGCTTTGCACAAACTCAGGGAATTGATTATGAGGAGACCTTCTCTCCTGTGGCAAAGATGCTTACTATTAGGGTTTTTCTTAGTATTGTCTCTTCCAAGAATTGGAAGATACTTCAACTAGATGTAAAGAATGCATTCTTGAATGGTTGGATAACCGAAGAGGTATATATAGCACAACCACCTAGTTTTGAGAATCAAGTTTATCCTGATTATGTGTGTAAACTTAACAAAGCATTGTATGGTCTCAAGCAAGCCCCAAGAGCTTGGAATTTCGGGCTTGTTTCATTCTTGCAAGACAAAGGCTTTCAACCAAGCAAGGCAAATCCTTCACTCTTTCTTAAAATGAGTAATTCTGAGATCATCTACTTATGTGTATATGTAGATGATATTAGATTGATAGGGAATGATGCAGGTGGTATGAAGAAGATCAAAGATCAGATGAGAGAAGAGTTCAAGATAAGTGATTTGGGTTCACTTACCTACTTCCTAGGTTTGGAAGTTGTCTACAAAGATCATGGTTTGTTTCTCACTCAAAGAAAGTACATTAAGGACAGGGCAAAATTCAAGATGCAAGATTGTAAGATTCCAGGTACTCCAATGGAGGTCAATCACAAATTGAGCTCACATGAAGGTGAACTCATAGAGGACATCACATCATATCAAAGTCTAGTGGGTAGTCTCAACTATGCCACATTGACAAGAGTAGATATATGTTACAGTGTGAGTGTGCTAAGTCAATTTATGCACACACCAAGGAAACCACATATGGATGCTGCCAAAAGGATTCTCAAGTATCTCAAAGGAACCATAAATGAAGGACTTTATTATCCTTATGTATCTGATTTAGGGTTGAAGCTATTTTTTGATGCAAATTGGGCTGGCTCCAAGGAAGATAGAAGGAACACTTCAGGTTATCTTACCTTTGCAGGTTCAAAGCTTATTTCATGGTCATCCAAGAAGCAACCCATAGTTGCTCTCTCTTCTACTGAAGCTGAATATAGAGGTCTTGCCATAGATACACAAGAAGCTATGTGGATGAAGACATTATTCAAAGATCTTGGATTGGATTTTGGAACTCCAACTATTTATGGTGACAATATGAGTTCTATTCAGTTGGCTGCTAATCCTATTTTTCATGCAAGGACTAAACATATTGAAGTTCATTATCACTATGTATGAGAGAAGGTTCTAAGCAAAGAGATTCAAATATCATATGTGTCCACTCATCAACAATGTGCAGATATTCTAACCAAAGCATTGGATGGTACAAAGCTTTGCAAATTCAAGGCTATGATTGGTTTGCGGGTAATCTTGGAAGATTGAAGACCTCAAGCATACTTGGCTTGAGGGGGAGCTGTTGGAGCAAGTCTATGACAAGCCTAAGTATTGGCTTGAGTCCCACAAAGTCATAGAAGAAGCTTTAAAATGAAGACTATGCAAAGTTCACTTGTGAACTACCTCTTGTAACTTTTGAAGACTTTACTTAATGTAAAAGTGAAAGACTCTTAAGTGGTTGAGTCCACTTGATCAAAAAGGGAAAGAGGAGCCACGAATTGATGATTTGTGGTAGATAGAGAATCAAATCAATCACTAATTGATTGGAGAGTGATTGAGGGAAGTAAGCCTCCCAACATCAACTATAAATACCTGGTAGTCTTAGTTGTGGTTATGTGAAGACCTCCAAGAGCTGAGCTTTATGCCATATCAAGGTGTGATTCCAAGGCATACATATGTATCAGTAAGTCCATTGTATTGTACAATCAATATAATTTTATTTTCATGATCATTTGAGTTCATATTTCCATGTTCTTGTGAAGTGTACTACTCACTGCCATATCTCTCAGTTTTCTCACTCAGATTGCAGAGATGGTTTCTCTGAGCTTGGTGCATACTTTTTAGTGATTTAACTTGGTAAAGTTAGCTCTATAAGTCTACTATATGCTCACCAATTTTCATTTCATTTGGGTGTTTCAATATTCAGTTATGTTCAGTTGAAGTCAACCCTATCTGTTCATTTTCACTTCTCTGTCAGGTACCCGACTTTTTTACTCACCTTGTAAGAGCTGTTTCTCAGTATGTACTTATCCATATTCAATTATTTAAATATTTTTTGATTTAGCATACTGTCTAGTATAAGCATACAAATTTTCATAATCATTGGATTCTTAAATCTTGAGTTATGTTCATTTTTCTGCTCACTGGTCTCATTACTGTAGCAGCCCATGAAAATTAGGATGATGTCATCACTTGTTAAACATCATTCTCACTGTGTGGTTCATTATTTTTGATGTGATTACTCTTGAAAGTTAGCTCTTTAAGTTAACTAGACTTCCCTTAAAGGAATTAAGCTAATTAGTGCTGTGTTCAGAGAATTATGCAAAACACTGGACATGTGTATGAACCAAAATAGCAAGTTCTTCACCTATGAGCTAACTCCAACTTATCTATTTTGATCTATCTTTTTGAGAGTGATCTTCCAAGGTACATAGGGTGTCTAATACATCCATTGGCAATCTAAAAGGGCCCACCACATACTCCTGGAGTTCATTTGGCTGGTGTAGATCAAGGATTTTGCAACACCTCTTCATCTTCAAGCACATACCTATCCATCTCTTCACAATAAGCTCATAAGCTAGTGTTCGAAGAACCAACATATAGTGGCTTTATAATCAATTGAAGTAGAATATACAAAGGACTCGTAGAAGCAGCGAAAGAAGTAATATGGATGTAGACGTTGTTCAAAAGCTTGGGCATAGATCAAGGCGTACTACTATACATGGAGATAATATGTGTTCATTATATCTTGCAGCAAACCCAATATCTCATGCAAGAACAAAGAAGATAGAGATTCAATATCATTTCTTAAGAGAAAAGGTAATGGAAAAGGAGCTCAAAGTAGTATATACTCCTAGAAAATATTAGATAGCAAATATTCTGATAAAAAGTTTGGATAGAGTGAAGATAATCAGATTCAAAGGAATGGCACGGATAAAAGGGATATATGAAGAAATAAGAGGATGCTAATTAGTGATTGAGGGAGAGTTGTTTGGACTTCACTAACTAATTAGACATGAAGACAAGAAGATGTGAATGAGAAAAGAAGGAATAATAACCAGAAGACAAATGTTCAAAGAACCCATGCCTATGTGAAGGGACAAATTCACAATTGTAATATTGTGTAAACTAGAGAATCACTTAGAATCTGAGAAATTCTACAATCCTTGATTTTAGGAGCATATAGAGCAATTGTATATAAATGCTTGCTTGAAGAAGCAGGGGAGTGGACAGTGAAGTGGATGATGAAGTGGAGAATGAAGAAAGAAAGATATATATAGACTGCACCAAATACAAACTACAGTACATGCTAACCAATTATAAATAAAGCAAGCAGAGAAGAGAGAAAGTGCTAGGGCTCATGCTAGGGATACACACATGAGAGAGAGAGAGAGGGTAGAGATCTCGAAAATGTAAGTCCTACATCTAAGAGAGGCAGCGGAGATAGGTTTGAGAGAGATACTAATGGAAAGTTACTCATAGTAGGAGAACTTTCTATTCTTATGAGTAGAAGAAGGCCATACCATTCTGTACATATCTTCTCTAATAGAAAACACATATTTGTGGAATAGAGTAGAGTCAACTTTCCTTGTGTGAAGAAATATAATTGATTCCATAACTGTATGAATGTTAGTTATAGTTACAAGTGTTACAATGAAATTTTCAGTTCTCTACGTATAGGGTGAAGGGTTCATAAGTGATAGCATACTGTGAAGTTATCATATTGTATTATAGATGAACGAAAGAAGTGTGCAAAGCAAAACGTGTACTCAGAAGAATAAGTTCAAACCATGAAGGTATGCCAAGTTGATGAAGTCAAGTATTTGATTTTTGTACAAATGTAAGTGCAAGTGGTAAAGCAACAAGAAGACACCAGATTGTGTGATTTTGAGATGTTTTGACACCAAAAAGCCACCAGAATGAAACCATAAACCACAAAAAAGTCACCGAAAAGTCATTGGAAGGAAACAATAAGTCACCACACAGGAACCATTAACCACCATAAAGTTATTGTAAATGCACTAGAATGAAGCCAGAATAAATTTGGTTTTTGTCAAGGTTGAGTCTCAAGATTAGTGAGCTATTCATGATTATAGAGGTGTTCTAATATCACATTATCTTGCTTCTTGTGGTGTTTTCATACATCGACAAGTGTTATCATAGCAAAAGAAATTACCACCTTCATTTAAGAAGTACCCCCAACAATCATCTTATATTCTTGATCTATGTGGTTTTTATAACTAACAAATACTAGATGAAAAGTGCCCTAGACCTCTCGTCTCATGGGAAAAAGTTATAGTAGAAAAAAAATTTAATTGTTCCCAAGTCGTGGTCTCTTTCTTACCTTATTATCTCTTATGCCACCATCTATGGGTGAGATCCATAAGATTATACGTGCTCTATTGAATCTTATGCCTATCATGCACAATATGGCATAAGAGAAAGCATTGCTCGCACTTACTAAGCCCCTGCTCAAGAGCATCCGTAGTATGTGCACTAGTAGATCCATGGTAATGTGGCAACTTAAGGTCTTTAATTTGCCATCTAGCCTCTCTAGTTGGGATGCCCTCACTAGATACCCCTAGTATATGGGGATATCCTAGAGCTCCTAATTCCATCCCCATGGCCTCAACATCAGCATATCTTCCTCTTGCTTAGATCCATGAATGTGCCCTAGGATAGAATCAAACATGCTTTGTAATATGATAATATATTACTCATGGTCTCTATAGTGTCTACAAAATGTTCAACCATGTGTGTATCTTCTCTATGTGGAGGTGGAGGTCCTTAATCCATATCTATGGAAGTGAAGGTTCTTTCTTTTTATGTTTTTAAAAGATTTTATGTTTTTATAAGATTTTATGTTTTCTTTTTTAAGTTTATGTGTGTGTATGTACACCTAATAATATAAAGAGCGGTGTAAGAAACTAACAAGCCACTAACGTTTGCAAGAAAGAGCAAGAAACAAGAAAACATGCATTAATGTGCTTCCTACTTATGCATCAAACAATCATGCATTAAAATTTTGAAAATTTCACCAGTGAAATGATAATCAAAATTGAACTGCTCTAATTACACTTTAACCATAAGAATTCTTGCAAGCACACAATTAACAATAAAAGATCATAGAGCAATATGCATCCTATAAAAAATCCACATGCATGTGGCAGAAATATCAAATTTTACATAAGAGCACTATACGCTCTTACTTTGTCTTCATAGTACCTGCAATAAGATCATGTCACCTTCCTATTCTGCATATCAAGGAATAATGTAGAGGTTCATAAGCAAATATAGAACCATTCATGCATGTATGGAAGCCAAATGCTTATTTTGGATGATAATTGATGCCTAAAAGAGAGTTAAAATGAAATTATTGACTATAAGACTTATCTAAAAATGAGTGAATCCACTTGTGAAGGTGGTATAGAGGCTAGAAGTAATCATCAACCACCCTTCAAGCATTCCTAAGTTGGAGTCGATTTCCATTGTATCGCCAATGGCCTTGCATGAAGCTCCTAGTGTATGAACAATGAAGTTGAAGGATTTATATAATAGACTTCTAGATGTAAAAATGTTTGTTCTAGTTACTGGATAGCTCTTGTAGAATTTTGAATCACTCCATTTGGATGCCATATGAGAGATTTATGCCCCTTTGAATGAAGGAGGGTGCTTTTAAGAGCTTGTCATCTTCCTACATGCAAACACAATAAAGAAATGTTGAATCCAGGGAGTGACCAATCGGTGGTATGAAGACCATACATAGCAAGATGAAGAGTACATGCACATACAAAAAGAAAGAGGCACATATATTAGGTGTTGAATATTGGTGTTGTAGTACAGTAGTTGGCACCTGCAAAACCTCTTAAATAGGTAGATTTGTATCTTTTTAGAAACTATTTCTGAATTTTTTGAGTATCTTTTACATATACCATCAAAAAGAAAAATAAATGATGTGCTGAAAGAAAATAAAAGATTATGGAACGAGGGTTTGCAGAGACCCTTCAAAACAATATAATGGATGGATGGGAAAAAGAAAAAAATAAAAATAGGGTGGATCAAGATTGAAGGCATGTGCATGTTTTGATAAATAAAAGAAAACTTTATTAGAAGTGGATTGTGGAAGTAGTCATGAAGGGACTAAGTAGAGAAGTGCATTGGTTTCATGCAGTTGTATTTGATGCATGACCTTGTCGGGTGGCCCTGTGAATGCAAGTTTAGATGAACATTTTAACATTTCCTACCTTGACCACTGAATGCTTGGTGTTATCACCGGTTTGCACTTGGTGCTTTCTTCAAGGTCAGAGAGAAGAGCTACATTGCCTGCCACATGGTTTGAACATCCTAAGTCAATGTAGAAGAGATGGTCATCATTCATACCTTGCTTTGAATTCATGTTCATAATCATAAGGGAATCCTCTTGATCCTTTGTGTAATTGTTCTAGTCTTTCCTTGATTTGTAGACTCCTTGGTAGTCGTTATTGTAATTGTTGTTGTGGTTGTTATTGTAGCCTTGACGATGGTTGAACCTTCCTCTTGATTGTGTGTAGCCACCTCTTTGGAAACCTCTACCTCTCTGATTCTTGAAGTTCCTGTAACACTCATCTGTGGTGTGACTTGATAAACCACAAATATAACATGGGGAAGAGTTGAAGGGTCTCCCCCTTCCTTTCTTACCTCCTCTGCCCCTACCTCTTGAGTTCCTACCTCTTCCTGCATAGTTAGCTTGAGAAGTAGTACCTTCATCTTCACTCTTTTTGCTTTTCCCTTTCTCTTTAGACTTGCCTTTATCTGTGTATAGGGTAGAGGAATTGTTACCTCGATGAATCTCCATTTTTGTTGAGCTTGGCTTCATGGGTAAAGAGTTTTCCCATGAGTGTGGTAAGGTCTAGAATCTACATGTCCATGTATAAGTCCATAGCAGTTGTGAAGATTTCCCATTTGTCATTTGCCTTGATACCATTGATTACTTATCTCATAATTTGCTCCTCTTCAATATCCTCTCCTATGCTTGCCAATTCGTTAGCCACATCCTTGACTTTGGTCACATATTCTGAAATACTTTTCTTGGGTTGCTTCCTTTGAGTGGTAAACTCAATCCACAATTGGTTCTTCCTAGCCCTTGTGTTGGAAGAAAAGTATGAAGACAATGTATCCCAAGTCTCTTGGGATGTTTTACAGTTCCTAATGTGTGGAAGAAGTAAGTTAGAAATAGACTTAAGTAAGTATGACCTTGCTAATGCATCTTTGGCACACCATGAGTTGAGTCTTTCAAGCTCCTCTCTTGTAGGTTGTCCTTTGTTTCTGAAAATGGGCATCTCCTCATCTCTTGATATGTATCCATAGAGACTCCTTCCTTTCAAGTATGTTTTCATCCTCAAGGACCATGCTTGGTAGTTGTCCCTGTCTAATTTATCAATAAAAGAAGGAAAACCATCTCCCATTTTACCTCAAGTTGCTCTGATACCACTATTGGGAAAGATGAATGGACACCTCAAGAAATGAGTTGGTACTATTAATCGCTGCTTGTACCAGCCCTATTTTACTTCAGAGTTGAGTTGTAGCCCCTTTTAGCTTTCCAATGACACTAAATAAGAGCCTATGTACTTTGGAGATGATGCTGCAAACAATTTGATCAAAACAAATAAGTTTGCAACTAGCTAGTGACCAAAACATTACTATTTTGGTCTTGACACTTGCTAGAAGTTTTGTTCAGTACTCACAATACAGTAGCAATTAGAAAAATTCCTTCTGAGCGTATCTGATTAGCTTAGAGAGCTAATGGTTCCAAGTGGAATCACTTAAAATGCTAGACTATACTCTGAGCAATAAATTTAACAAGAAGAAGCTTACCCCCGACTTTTTTAGGAACTCTGTAGAGAATGAATAGTGACCACTTCGAGATGATTTCCTCCCAATTGGCTGAACTAAACTTCTTCAAACTTTGATAGCTTGTAGTAGACTTTGAGCATATTCCAACAAGCTATAGAACATTTAAAATGATTGAGGAGTCACTGAGTCATGATCAAGACAAGTACACTATTCTGAGTGACAATGACAGAGATGAATGTAGATGTAATCATCAATGTAGTGTATTATGTAACAATGTTGTACATGATCATTGGCATGAATATGATGCCGAATGATGGTGATAGGAGTAGGATATAGTGTGAGCCTCTCAATTACATCAAATGATCAACACTAAGCTCAGTAATGGGGGCTCAATGGCCGTGAGATTTCAAGTGACTTTTATAGTGACTCTCTTCAGATTTGAATTTTGAAATTCAAAAGCACTTTTACCTAAAAGTTCTTCCTCTAAACAAGGAGATATTCCCTCAAGGAAACTCGTACCATAAAGTTCTCCTAACTCCACGAGTTTAGTGGCATTTACAAGATTCTTCTAAGTAAAGTGACTTTACAATAGCTAATGGTAAAAACCATAAGCAATGGTTCATGTAGATCTTCAAGCAATTGCACATAAGGCTTCCAATGCCTAGCCAAGTGTGAAGGCTTGGCATTTGCACCAACAAGATGTACATGTGTTTTTTCCTCACATACAAGGGTAAGTGCAATGCATGTGAATAGTGCAAGAGATAGGGTTGTGCATTTAGGTAGATGGTTATCACACAAAGAGGTTCTTGATCAACTAGCTCTGTATGCCTTATTTCTTATCACACTTGAAGCACTGGGTGGCCACTAATTTTTTTGAAATATATAAAAGAAATAACAAATATGCACATATTTACAAGATGTTTTCTCCTTCTAATCATATGCATATACGTCAAGAGCATGAGGTGCACAGTTATCATGATAATCTTAAAAGCAATGCTTTTAATTGTTTTGCATACTTCTTGATGGAAAGTGATGCCAAGGGTTGTGCTACTATTGAAGGGGTGATTAAGAGTCCTAGACAGGGAATGGAACATCTCCTCAAGACCCATCTAGTATTTGTTGTGGTCTTTCTTGGTGGTGGTACCTACTTGGATCCACTTTCATATGAACCTAGGCTCTTTTTTCCTTGGTTGCTTATGTTTGGCCATGTAAATTTTTCTTTTAATGTGTAAGTGGGGGCCTTAACCTACCCATATGGGGCTTTGGGTAGAAAGGTTTCTTGCAAAGATCCACCCCGCATTCCCCCTCCCTATTTTTTGTTGTTTATGACAAATATTGTTGAGGTAGGGGGTACAAGTTTAGCCTAAAGTAAAGATTTAGGAACCCATACTTGATTATATTGATAATGTGAGGCACAAATAATTTTACATATCCAAATTTGTCTGATTATAGGTTGTGGCTCTTTTTGTGGGGGACTTTCTTTCTTGAAGTGACTTCTTATGTGAGGCTTGTTCCTTCTTGCAAATGTGATATGACTAGTTTCTTGGGCACTAATATGTGTAATGGTGATTGTTGTGCAACCAAAATAGAATTAGGTAATCAATATTGTCTAGCCACTTGAGATGTGTGCATTCTCAGGTTTTGTTTCTTCTTTATTTGTTTAAGTTTGTGTTAGGCTTTAACTTGATTAACAAGTGGTGGTTGGGGTATGGTTACAACATTAAAGAGTGGCTCAAGAATTTTGGGATTCTCTTTAGTGATCAAGCCATTTACTGTGGAGAGGGAGAAAAAAGGTACCATAGTTATTTTTTCTTCCCACTTAAATATTAATCTTACATGGGCTAGGTTTAGACCTACAGAGTTGTTAAATATCCAATCTTGTCCTATTCCTCACAGAACAAGAATTTCACTTGTAATGTGGCCTTGCCTAAATGCATGGGAAGTGTAACTTTCCCAATGCATGGGGTTTGTGTACCTCCTAAGCTTGTTAGGTGGGCTTGGACTTTTTTTAGCTTGGCCTTTAAAGTATATACAAGAGATCATCAAATTACATTAGCTGCAACACCCATATCAATAAGAAATTTCCTCATATATTTAGGGAAGTTCCCTAATTAAGGAGCTATATTGGTCTTCTATCTTTGATTGGAGTTGCATTAGAATTTACTTGACAAATAGCCATGGCAATCATTTGTGGATAATCGTTGACTTCGTGAAGATATTTTCTAGCAACTTTAAAGCACTTTCAAACAATTTTCAACACATTGCTAGACATTTTGTGTCTAATTTTTCCCTTGGATAATGTCTACCATGATGCTTTATTGAATGCCCTCTTAGAATCCTATCATTTTGTGCATATAGAAACCTATCCAATGCATGCATGATTAAGCTAGGGTTTGGGTAGGGGTGGTTGTATGATACTATTGGAACAATATTTGATCATCTATCCTGAGCTTGATTGCACACATTGGTGATCTCATCCTCCGTCTGTTGGATAGCTTCTTCAAGCTCAACAATATGTTCCTTCCACCTTCTTTCTTGTCTCAACTATAGAGTCTTCCAAGTGCCCTTTCTAAATGAAGAGTTCTTGGGAGACTACTCTTTGCTTTAGAGCTAATAGAATCAAGCACTTGCTTATCCTTTGCCCTTGATTTTTGGCTTGATGCCTACTTACATTTGATTGACTTTATTGGATCTATATTCTCATCATTTGCTTCACTACTAGAGGGGATTACATTTACCATGCTGATTAATGTAGGCTTGCTCCTATCGAGGTTGTGGGAAATCTTTATAAAGATGTCTCTTTTCAAAATCAATACATAAATATTTATTGGAAGATATGGGTGGTAATTGGGGGAACTTGTGTAGGTGGACACTCTCTAAAAATATGATCCCCATTACACCTAAAGCAAGGACCTCTTGAATGATTAGGTCTTAATTGAGGTCTAACCATGTTTGTTAGTGGAATATTTGTGTGGTAGACTTGGCTATATTCAGATTTTCTATACCCATAATATTGATTATGTTAGTCATTGTATCCACTTGAATAATCCGGATGCCTCAGATAACTAGTGGATGGATCATAATATTGAGGTATGCCTCTTTTTGGCTAATCTTTGTGGAATTTTTGTGCCCCATAATTTTTGTAATCGTAGGAGAAGATGGCATTATAGCCAACTTGATTGGATGCTTGTCTTTCCCATACTTCAGTGGAATGACATGTTGAGAAGATGGATGCTGACTCAACATAGGTCTAGCTGGGTATGAGGGGTACTCTAGCATTGTTCTAGGTGGATATGGCATCTATGACCTGATTCGGTACAAGTATCATTGTGGATATTCATACTATCACTATGCAATGGACCTTGGGACTTAATAATTTCATACGTTTGGTCTATTTTGATATTGGCCCAACTATGTAGGATACTACTTGATGAATAGTTTATTGTAGAAACACTCAGTAGTTGAGTGGTAGATCCCCTTTTGCTCAATTTCACAACATTGTAGCTGTGGTTGTGTTGGAGGGGGTGGTCTTCTATTACACACATGGGATCAGATGATCTCCTCCACATTGTAAGGACTTCCTAGGGATTGCATGTTCAACTTCTTGGCGACAACCTCTACTATAATAAAGTGGTAGGTAGGTGATGGTTGAACCACACCCTTCACAGATAGGAGATGATTGAACCACATCCTAAGAGAGAAAATTAGGAAGTAATCCTCAACCGTGACTTTTGGGGCACGTGGTTAGCCCATCACATTCCTAACCAAGAGGTTGTGAGTTCAATTCCTTACATTGGTATTAGAGAATAGGAAGTAGGCTTGGGAAAGGTGGACTGACCTAATGGCCTCTAAAAAAGGTGCTTGGGTATCCTCTATATGAAAGGGTACAAAGTAGCGCACGTCACTTTCACAAGTTAGCCTAACAAAGATTGAGGTGTATCTCTCAATCTGTAGGTCCGATTGAAGCATGTTATATACTGTTGGAAAGCTCTCCAAATGAACTTTCCAAATCTAATGAGATAGCCAGAAACTGTAAAGCCCTTTGGAACCTATGGGTGGCACTTGATTTGGCACTTGATTGAGGGTTCAAGATACCAAACATGGGTGAGATTTGTTGGATAATTCCTCTCCTATGCGCAACGAAAAGTGTAGAAGACCTTCTCAAGATCAAGACCTTCACCTATAGCTGAACCTTAGCATGAAAACTGGTATCAATTGAAGAACACAATGAACTTTTTAGTTTAGTCACTCAAACTAGACACCAATAGATTTCAAATGAGTTATCAAATACTCAATTTGGAGTAGTTTCAGTTTGGAAACTCTTTGCCTGAAAACAAGCTGCCTATCCACTCAGTTAGGCTCAAAATTGGACTTCACTAAAAATTGAAGAATTCACAAACCATGGTGAATCTCACAAAAATATTTTAAATACAGAAGTTAAATCAAATAAGCCTTCTAACTCATATTTAAACTCTAAAAATGGATACGTATATTGAGAGATATGACTCTCGCAATCAGGCTACCCAAAAATTGGTATGCTGTTGGACATAGTCTATGAGACTATAGAAAACGACATGACTGAAACCAAATGAACTACCTACAAGGGGACTTGAGTGCCTTCTTCCTTTGTTTGTGAGTGTCCTCCCTTTCCTCTTTTATGGCCAAGTGACCACGAGCTCTCATGATGAGTTTGAGAGCTCTTCTCCATAACTCCTCCACTACTTTGAGCAGCCACTCTTCTCTTTCGATTCGATTTCTTGGATTTGATTCTATTTTGGCCTCCACTACTTGCTGAAGTAAATGCTTCCATTTTTCATTTTTGTATTTTCCTTCTATTTGAAGAAACTCCTTTTTGCAAAAAATATATACGACCTTGCTTCTTTATTTTTTAATAAGAACAAGGTTCAAGACTAAGGTTGAGAACAATGTTCAAGACTTAGGTTGAGAACAAGGGCCCAAGACCCCAAGGTTGCAAACAAGAAGGTTCAAGACAACAAGGTTGAGAGCAAGGGTTCAAGAAACCAAGGTTGCGAACAAGGTTCAAGAAACTATGTGAGGTTGAGGACATCAATTCAAGGGTACGTGGGGAGTTCAAGGGGCTCATCACCAAGGCTAGATGGATACAAGAGTAGATCATTGAGGATAATGATTGAACAAGGGGGGAAGAATGTAATAAAGTGATAGGTAGGAGATGGTTGAACCACACCCTTCATAGATAAGAGATGCTTGAGCCACACCCTAAGAGAGAGGATTAGGAAGTAATCCTCAACCATGGCTTTTGGGGAAAGTGGTTAGCCCATCACATTCCTAACCAAGAGGTTGTGAGCTCAATTCCTTACATCTACCATTTCATCAATCATTGAGGAACTTGACTTTACACTTGGGGTAGAATTTCTCACTTGTCCGGAGACTTGAATAGAACTACCCAAGCCATCTTCAAAATGGATGCAATTTTGAATACAATGGTCTATGGTGGGGTTCATTAAGTAGGCTTTAGTTCTCATTTGAGCACTCTTCACTCCATCAAGAACATGTGCGATCAATTTTTCCTATGATGGAAGGTCCCCTATTGCACATTGTGCTGCATATTACTTGTAGTGATGAGTAGATAACCTCAAGTCTTGATTGGCTTCTTGTTTGAAGCTAGTTATCATTGCTAAGTTTTCATGTGTGGCTCCTATCTTAGCAAATTTAGTTATGAATGCCTTCAAGAGTTTATCTATATTTTGGAAGGCTCATGTGCTCAAGGATCACCCTATCCTTTGCAATACACCGGCATACATTTTTACACTTGGAAAGGTCTCAACCTTCTACCAAAGTCTAGTCTTATAATTGTCACTTGTGTCATTTCTGGTTGTTGTGCCACACCTTGAGAAAAAGGTGGGGTTTGTGCCACATTGGGCACTTGTTGGCCTAGTGAATTTACCAGATATTGGCATTTTTGGTCGTCATTGTGGGAGTGCTTAGGAAATATTGGGTTGAAGTGGTGGCATATTTGGCATTGGCATTGTCTATGGAGTTGTCCCAAAAGATGCAACTTTCCATGTGGTAGTTGTATTCAAGGGTAAAGATGTGACATCTGTGGTGATAGGTGTAGAGACTTGTGTTATCTTGATCATTGAAATAAGATTACTCTCAGTCATTGTAGCAATATTAAAAAAAGATGCATTGGAAGTGGGTGCTATAGAGGTGGCTAAAAAATTACTGAGAGAAATTAATATCAAATGGTTGGGATTCCTTGGAGCTTGATTTAGAATGAATATTTTCCTTGGAAGGCCATTCAAGAAAATAGGTAGGCCTTGATGTGTAAAGTTTTGTTGCCTATCTACCCCTAGTGGGTAATATGGTCTATACCTTTTATCTTCATACATTGGTAGTAAGGTTAGATCCGAATACTTGAACCTATTAATATTCAGATGTTAAGGACATGTACTTGTAGGTGGTGGTAGATTCCAAAAGGATTCTTTTGCCACTAAAGAAAAGTTCACTTTAGGACCAAGACCATCATCAATAAACTTCTTTTCCTTTGTCCTTCCATTGCCTTGGGTGAATTTTTGTGATCCAAATCAGTCCATATGGATAAGGTTGCATATTTTCGTATCACTCCAGCTCTTCAATCATATTTTGGATTTTATCCAAGCCATAAATATTTTTTTCCCTTTATTTCAACACTCCTTCAAGGTTATGAGTGTACTCTATATACCTTTAGGACCTAGCCTTCCATTGAGCTTACAAAACTTGATATAAATACATAAATGATGAAGAGGTAAGTGATGAGAGGTGAGTATGTGTTAAGACTCACAATTGGACCTTGTACAAGTTGCATAAATTTCAACACTCCCCCTCAAGCTACAATTGGAAGTTCATGGTACTCTCCAAATCTATTGCCCTCATCTCTATTTTTGATAAATTGATGATCTTCCTTCTTTGCTTCCAAGATTTTTGGTTTCTTTTCACCTTCTTCTTTTCTTATTTGGCTCTTAGCAAGATCTCTTCTTCAAACCCTATGATAAACTATGCTTCATAAAAACGTATACAATCAAATGAGATCACCTTGGTTGTATAAATATTTGTTGCTTCACTCCTTTCCTTGTCATCCTCTCTTTGGAAATATCTCTCTTTGTATATCTCTGTGGCTTCATGTCTTCTAGGTATTTTTGCTTTGCTTTGATCCTCCTTTGTCTTTGGATCTTCTTTGACTTTGTATATGGTTGCAATTTTTGCTCTCCTTTTGATGTCATGATGGTTGTCATGCTTTCTTCTAGCTTGTCTTCAGGATATTTGCCTTCTGAAGACCCCTTCCATAGAGGTAGCTTTTTGTAGTGCTTTGAATTTACCTTTTATGGCTGCTCTTACTCTTTATTTGAGCGTGAGTACTTTTCTTCCAAATCTAAAAATTGTTTTGGATCCACTTTCTCTTCTTTGGACTCTTCTTGGATCTTCCAAATTCCAATCCTTGCAAGATAACTCCCCCTTGCTTCATAATCTTTGCTTCATTCTTCATAGCTGATTGTTGATGGGGGATGATTCTAACACACCAATGCAAGAATGGAAGATGGGTGCCCTCCACTAGGTCCACGAGCAGTGATATATGCTCACTATTCTAAACTTTTCTCTACACCTATATAGAGACTTAAAATGACATTTTGCAGACTTACAGTATACTATAAGAGCTACCAAAAAGTTTTAAATCATCCCAAATGGATATTCTAGCTGGGAGAAGCACCCTTTGCAAAACATGCTACCTGTTTGCAACATCTCTGCCTATGTGCAGAGATATACCTTCACAAAGTTGGCAATTGCTCACAACTCACTCACTCAAAGAAATTGGTACTTTGGAAAAGTTTAGGGCACTACATGAGAGACCAAATGAATCTTGAAATCAATGAAAATGAATATAATGAGAGAACAATGCTCTGCAATCTGGTACAATCAGATTTGGAAAAGCCTAACTACACCTCTAGATAAAGAGGATAAAAATCATGAGAAAATGAGGTAAGCAAGCAAGGGGGCTACTTGCTAGAGTTCATGAATTCACTGAAGGCTAAGTGGGAATCTTGTGGAATGCATACAACTTAGAAACAAATATGGGATGGTTCTTATATAGAGTTTTACTTTTCTTGCAATCTAGCTACCCACCCACCAATCAGTGTAGGTGCACTTTTGGGTGGATGATTGATGAGATTTGAATTTGATTGAGTTTGGTGGAGCTTCTAACTTTATTCCATGAATTTTGATCCTCCTTTTTTATTGTTCCACTTGCAAAACTCGTGGTTGAGTGCTTTTGCATGATTGAGACTTGATTTCCAATAGTCCCCCTCAAGTCTCGATGCCTAGGTCCTTCATTCCAATGCATGCCTTGAAGTGTTGTACCTTTACTCCATCCAAAGCTTTGGTAAACATATCTAAATATTGGTCCTTTCTATTGACATGCTCCACCTTAACATCCTTTGACATTATCTTCTCTCTAATAAATTGTTAATGCACTTTGATATGCTTCGACCTTGCTTAACCTGTAAATCAAGATCAACAAACAACTTCTTGAGCCACATAAGCTCACATGAGACTTGTGCCATGCCCCTATACTCGGCTTCAGTTGATGAGAGATCCATTGTTGGTTGTTTCTTTGACATCCATGAGATGGTCTTCTACTCTAGCGTGATAAAATATCCACTAGTGCTACTCTTGTCATCTTTGGAACCTGCCCAATCAGCACCACAATAAGCTTGTACATTTAATCCATCATCATGATCCTTCTTAAGCTTGCATACATGATGTGGAAACCTCTCATCTTCAAAGCCTTGGGGCTACTCCATGAAGACTACCTCTTCAAGCTCTCCATTTAGGAAAGCATTCTTCACATCCAACTAGTACATCTTCCAACCTTTTGAGGCTGAAATTGCAATCAAGATTCTTATGGTAGACATCTTAGATATTGGATTGAATGTTTCCTCAAAGTCTATGTCATAGGTTTGAGCAAAACCTTTGGCAACCAGCCTTGCTTTATACCTAGAGATGCTCCCATCTGCATGCCTCTTTACCTTGTACACCCATTTGTTGCCAATGACTTTCATGTCCTTTGTTCTTGGCACCAATGACCAAGTATCATTTTTCTTCAAGTGCCTTGACTTCCTCCTCCATGGCTTCAATCCATTCCCTATGCTTATTTGCTTCTTCAAAAAAGTTAGCTCCTTCACAAGCTATAACTTGACTCATGTTGGCATAGTGTCTTGCAATGAATGAATCATAAGTTAACCTTTGAACAGGGTATTTAACCGTATTGGATGACCTTACCTCACCATTAGGTGTTAGGAATCTCCTCCTCCTTCGTTTAAATGCTTTGAATCCTAAAGTTTCTAATTTTTTGATATCTTTGTCACTTGTAGATTCCATGTCCACCCATCAATGGTCTTCGTCATTTGCCTTTTCCTTTCCTTTGCTACTTCCTTCACTTGAATGAGCCTCATTCCTTGTCCTTCCATGCCAAGCTAATGTAGTAATCTTCTCTGATGGTGTGCTTGAAGTGGTTGGACCACTCATCTCCATGCTTTGTTGTTTCTCTTTGAACTTATTCTCTACTTCATATGCATCATCATCCTATAACACATCTTTGTTACCATATCAAGGTAGCAACTCATCAAATATTACATCCCTAGACACCTTAATTTCTTTGGTGCAAGGATTATATCATCTAAAAAGCTGTAAAGAATATCCAAGAAATATACACCTATTTGCCTTCAGGTCTAACTTGTGTCTCAATTCTTTACGTATGTGAACATAACATACACAACTAAATATTTTGAGATGTGAAAGGTTGGGTTTCTTACCACACCAAGCTTCATAAGGTGTAACTCCATGTACTGCTAAGGTTGGACACCTATTCATAATTTATACATCTGTATTTGTTGCATCATCATAATAAGATTTAGGAACATTCATTTCATTTAAAAAAGCTCTAGCCACTTCTGCTATGTATCTGTTCTTCCTCTCTGCCACCCCATTTTGTTGAGGTGTATACCTACAAGTGAATTTCCTTTTGATGTCATGGTCATGTAAAAAATCTAAAAATTCATTTGGAAAATACTCTCCCCCTCCATTCGATCTGAGAGTCTTTATATACTTCCCTGTTTCCTTCTCCACTATGTTTTTGAACCTCTTGATGTGGTAAAACACCTCTGACTTTGACTTCATGCAGTACATCCAAAAAAACCTTGAATGATCATCTATAAATGTGACAAAATATCTATTACCTCCAATGGATGGCTCCCTTGTAGGTCGCCATACATGTGTGTGTATGAGCTTCAACACTTCATTGCTCACATGTGCTCCCTTCTTGAATGGCAATCTATTTTGTTTCCCTAATTGACAAGCATGGCACAAGTGTTGCATATTCTGAGATGTAAGATTAGGTAGACCACTCACCAAGCCATTCCTTTGCATGTCCATCCTTTGTAAGTTTATGTGTCCAATTCGTTTATTCCATAAGTCGATTTGTGCAATCTATTTATTTCCAATTGACAAGTAGATAGTGTGAGGGGTTGATAGATTTATCTCCATGGTGAAGAGTCTTCCTTGCTTCTTTCCTTTTGCTATGAGCTTGTAGTCCTACATGGTGTCTTCAACAAAACATCCTTGATCAATGAACCTCACCTTATAACCTCTTTCAACCATTTGACCTATCAAAACCAAGTTCTTTGTGATGGTTGGCACATGCAACACATCCTTCAACACCTTGGAGCTTTGAGATCCATTCAATGCAACATCCCCCGCGTGTGTAATCTTATGATCAATGTCATCCCCTATCTCTACATGTCCTTCTGTGATGGGTGAGTGTAAATTAAAGCAAACATCTTCATTGCAACTCATATGGTTGCTACAACCACTCTCAGTGTACCATGTAAATTTTGAATTGACTCTTTCACTTGACCCATACATCACAAGCAAGTTCTCATTTTTTGAATTTGTTGAAGTAATAGGATAATTATCTTGGTTTCTTTTGTATCCTTGATTGCCTCCTCCTTTGAACCAACAATTGCATAATGGTTCGATTTTCCACAATTGTAGCATCCTCCATTGGATGCTTCTCTTCCATGCGATCTTCCTCCTCTTCCTCTACTCCTTCCTCATACCTGAACTCTTTTATGTGTTCCTCTTCATGTGAATCATTCATAGCTCCCATATCTTCCAACCCTTCTTCATCAACTACAAGACAAGACAAGAAATTCTTAAGAATTTAAAGATCATCCACATGCTCTCTACATGCTTTCTTGAGGTTCACAATGGGAGACTTCTTCTTGAGCTCCTCTTTTCCTCCTTTGATTTATGGATGCATGTGAAAGAGAAAGAATGCCACTGTCTTGACAAGCATTATGCAAACCATACTTCCCCCTTTTTTTTGGCCTTTTACCTTACAAGAATTTAATGTTAATGGCTCAAATTCTCCCCAAAGCTGAACACATTAACATTGTGGTCTTCACACCACGCTCTTCTTGCACCTAAAAAGTCTTTCCATTGCTCTTTGGATAGTTTTACTAGGCTTTACATAGGCTTGTGTTGGCAGTAGCTCATGACATAGAAGAAGAGGAAGTATGGAAGAAGATGAGGATGGAAAGGGGGTCCACCATTAAATTTTATATTCAATATTGATTCACAATATCTGAATTCATCAAAAGAACCAAGAATGATTTTAATCACTAACCAATGTAACATAACTACCCAATTTTGTCATGCGATGCTCCATTTGTGCAAGCCAAGAAGCCCTCAAGCTTGAAGAGCTTAGTTAGAACATGCCTAGCAATTTTTATATTTTGTGGACTCCATTTGATATCCCAAAACTAGTTTAGGATATAAATTTTAACCAGGTGGGTCATTAGATGTGAAACCGGTCATTTCACTAGCTAGAAAGCTAATTTCTGGGATAGCTAGTTTGAGGTGTGAGTTTTGTAAGAGAAGATTTGTACAATTGTGACTTCCTCCCACTATCAGAATGCGTTGACCCCATCGCAATCGGCTTGAGCATCACGATAGCCCAAGACCATTGTTCTTGCTTGACCTCATCATGATTGGCCAGACCATCACAATTGCCTCACACCATCGTGACACCTTGAATCCATTGTGATTGGCTAGACCATCGTGATAGCTCTAGACCATCGTGATTGGCTGACACCATCGCAAAAGCCACATACCTTCATGAGGCCTCCACACCATCATGATTTGGCCAGACCATTGCGACAACCACATCCCATTGCGAGACCTCCACACCATCGCAATCAGCTAGACCATCACAATAGCCTCATCCCATTGTGATTGGCCAAACCATCATGAATACCTCATGCCATCATGATAGCCCCATACCATCGTGATGCCTTCACACCACCATGATTGGCCAAACCATCGTGATAGCCTCATCCCATTACCACACCTCCACACCATCATGATGGGCTTGACCATCACAATAGCCTCATTCCATCATGATTTGCCATACCATCACGATTTCCTAGCACCATTACAGTAGCGTGAGACCATCATGACAACATCATCCCATCGTGACATCCCTAGACCATCATGGCCGGCTGGCACCATGGCGATAAGGCCCCATATTCAAAAAATTAGGGTTTGCATTTTTTATCAAAATTTCATAATTTTTGAAATATTTTGGGAACTTTCATGGCCTCTAGTGTAAGCGATCATGGATATCACAAAGAGTCCAGGCAAGAAATGGTGCTTGAAATCTTTTCACAATAGATAAGAGCATATTGGGGCATACAAAGAGCTCGATCTAAGGTTGGAAGTTGTTATACTTCTTTTGTCAATTCACCTTTAGGCTAAGTTGTAGCACAAGTACTCAAGCATAGGTGACATTAGGAACTTTAGTTTAAGGGCTTTAAAGAATTCAAGTACAAGACATTGATATCTCACCATCACGTTAACAATAAGGGAAAGAACCTAAATTGATGCAACAAAACCCAATTGTTGAGCCCATAAAAGTAATATTGGTCAAAGTCAACACAATCAAAGTCAAAGGGTCAAAGTCAAAGCAATCAAAGTCAACATATTCAAGGTCAAAATCAACATGGGCAAAGTCAAAGAGTTCAAAGTTCAGTTATGATTTGCAGAAAGTGGATGCAGGTTGTAGATTGTGTTTCTATGATTTCTCTAAGGTTCAAAAGTGTTTTTAAAGTGTTTGGGAAGTTCAGATGAACCGTCCCTTAGGTACACATTTGAAGAATTTGAAGGGAAAAGTGTGAAGTCATGTGAAGAGGAAGTGTATGCAAAAGTGAGAGTATGGCCCCCTAATTAAAATTTTTGTTTTAGTCTAAAGTCACTACATGACAAACAGGGATTTGTTGGCTGCCCACAATTGGAGACAATCTTGGGACATAAAAGTGAGCACCAAGAGATGTGATCAGTTAGGAGCATACGTGAACCGACACTCAACTCAAGGCAAGGCATTATTCTTGGTTGGACTAAGCAAGGTGGGCATAGTCTACACTAGGAGAGAGAAGAGCAAGAGACATACAGAGAGAGTGTGATGCTGAGAAGTAAAGTGCAAGTGTGCAAGGAGTGTGACTCTAGTATGTGGAGAGGAGTGTTAAGCCAGGTAATCAAAGGTCACAAGCTCCCATTGATGTGGTGTGCGCATCAACAGAAGGTGTTCTTCCCTCCCCCTATTAGAAGCTTGAGTGCAAGGTGTGCACAAATGCAAGCTCTTGGAGAAGGTGGAGGTCTAGTGTAGAGAAGGTCGGCGATAGCAAGAACCTTGGGTATTTTGTGACTTTGTTGATCATGCACTCTTTGGGATTTCATACAGAGAGCATTTGGATTGTACTATACATCATCATTGTACTTTTCTCCTTATAATCAATCTACAGAAGCTTCCGGTGTCTATATCTTTCTTCTTATCTTTCTTCCTTCCCCTACAAACACTCAAGTCCCTTTTTGTGCAAGAATCCCCCAACAAAATTTGGCACGCCTGATGGGACCACAAGGAGGCTTGAGCATAGGAGAAGCAATTTGCAAAGTGTAGAAGAGTTCAAGGGTACCGACAATAATGTACTGGCTTAAGAGGTAATCTTTCTTCCATTGGAATTATCTTAACCTAAGAGGAGTATGAACAACTCATGACTGCAACCCGGTCTCAAAGCTTGAGGGTCCCTTGCAAAGCAACAAGAAGGAAGGCTATTCGAAGATCAACCAGACTATTATCATCGATATCATCAGTAAAGAATATGGCAGCCTTAATAGATTTGGAAACTTTACTTTCTAGATTGAATATCAAATTTCCATCCTTCCGAGGATTAGCACAAGAAGACGTAGATGAACACATTAGGAGATTCTTAGCCTTATGTAAGACAAGGGGTCTGATGGGAAGAGAAGATATATTTTTTATTCTTTTCCCTACAACATTAGAAGGGCTAGCACACAAATGATTTAGTCATTTTGCCAACAACCATTTCACCACATGGGACTTGATGAAGGAAGCATTTAGGACACAATTTCAACATGGGAACACAACTAAAAACATTACTGCAGAATAAGAAATTTAATACTAGGTCCTGGGGAGACCTTCCCATAATTTGTTACCAGAGCCAAGGCACTAATGGCCAGACTGCCAAACCCTCCCTATGATTTTTTCATCAAGAAGTGGTTGGCTAAACCACTTCCAATATGCACACAATGCAAAATAAAGGATTTAGTGTTATCGACAGCAGCAATAGAAGAATTTATCAATACAAAGATTGGAGCAAATTAGATAGTAGTATGGGGCAAGCTCTTCCAATTTATCATATCTTGCAAAGCTTGAAGACCTAGTAATTCATCTAAGGAAAAGGCAAGAATGTATGTTACAACCCACTTCCTAGGGCATAGCTTATCAAGGTACCCTATGGGCATACAAATTAGCTTACAAAGAAGCTAAATGATACTCTCCATTCTAATTGGTTTATGGGATATTGCCTATTGAACCCTTTTAATTTCTACATGGGTCACCAAGACTAGCATTAATGTAGGGAAAGAAAGATTGTGGTGTCTCTCAGAGGCTTGATGCACTACACCAAGTGGAAGAGATACATCTATATGTTGCACAACAATTGCCAAAGACTCAAATGAAGAGGAAGGAGGCACATGATTGGAATCTGTGGAACAATAACTTACAAACAGGCATGTTATTACTTCTCCATAGACCTCAAATCCACACACAAGTAAGGGGAAAATGGCTTCGACACTAGGAAAGACCTTATAGAATTAAGATGATGTTGAATTGGGGTACAGTGGAGTTAGAGACTCTGAAAGGAGAGCTACTACCACTGGTCAATATATCAAGTCTCAAGGCCTATCATCAGCACAACTGAAAATTTTTGGATCACCTCGAACTTGCAAAATCTATCCAGGTTGTTCATAGCCTTCTCATACCATTTTTGCCTAAGTTTAGTAGTTTTTATCCATTTTCATGCTTGTTCCTTGAGTTTTTATGCAACTAAGAAGCCATTTCATAGCCCTTTGCATAAACAAAATTTTAGGTAATTTTTAGGAATTTTTTAAGCATTTAGAAAGTTTTTCAAAATTTTAATCTTTTTTCAATGTCATTTTTTCTTAATAAAATGGATGAAATGAGAGATCTCTCTATAGTTTTGAGGGGGATAAGTCGCCTAGAAATTCAAGGGTTTTTTTGGGAATTTGTTCTGATTTTTTTGGATTTGTTTTGAATTTTTTTGGATTTTATTTGTATTTTTTATCTCTTTTTGGGTATTTTTCAAAAAAAGCCCCCTTGCTTTTTTTATTATTATTTTTATTTATTTCTTTTTCCCCCACCCCCTCCCTTTCCTTTTTTAATAATTATTTATTTATTTATTTCTATCCCCAGCCCTCCCTTTTTTCCTTTTTTTTATTTTTTATTTTTATTTTCTTTTATTTTAAATTTTTTTCATTTTTATTTAAGATCTGCCTAACCCCCATGGGCGTCCAGCAAAATTTATTAAAAAATAATATATATATATATATATATATATATATATATATATATATATATATATATACATATAATAAAAAATCCAATATATATATATATATATATATATATTTATTTATTTATTTATTTATTTATTTTTCTTGGTCCAATTCTTTTTGGCTCTAGATTGTGCATCAGATGACCATTTTTTTCAAACTTGGGGTCATTTTCATGTGTTTTGGCACCTCTAGATTCATTTTGTGACTTAGTTTTTTCGAATTCCAAAATTTTCTCTAATTTTTTGTCAAAACCCGCATGTTTTGAGCACATTTATCATGTGTTTTTCATTGTGCACATGGTCCACATGATTTATTCTCACCTTATTTTACCATATGTTTCACATTTTCCCATATGCACCATCTATACCTTCCCGTTTTATCATTTTGGTACTCTCTAGAGCCCCTAATCCTATCCCTGCCCCTACCCCTTCCCTCCTATCCTCCATTCTCCATCATCTGCCCTTCTTTGGTTCTTCAATGGTGCTTGTTATTTAGTGCTCTTGGTGGTCTTGATGGCTGCTCAAGTTTCCTTTTAAAGATTTTGCACAACAACATGAGGGTGAAATTTATGTTGCGAGTTTTAGCTATTAGCTCTCTGGGACGAAGAGCCTATTAGGTGGTGGGAAACTATTGAGCCCATAAAAGTAATATCGGTCAAAGTCAATATAGTCAAAGTCAAAGGGTCAAAGTCAGACCAATCAAAGTCAACATGTTCAAGATCAAAGTCAACATGGGCAAAGTCAAAGCATTCAAAGTTGGGTTTTCAAGGTGCATATGTAGTGCACAATCAATTGTTCACAAACGTTATCTTTTGCAGAAAGTGGATGCAGGTTGGAGATTGTCTTTCTGTGATTTCTCTAAAGTTCAAAAGTGTTTGGAAGGTTCAGGTGAACCCTCCCTTAGGTACACATTTGAAGAATTGAAGGGCAAAATGTGAAGTCATGTGAAGAGGAAGCCTATGCAAAAGTGAAAGTATGGCCCCCTAATTAATTAAAGTCACTATAGGACAAAATAGGGATTCGTTGGCTGCCCACAATTGGAGAAAATCTTGGGACATAAAAGTGAGCACCAAGATATGCTATCAGTTAGGAGCCTACGTGAACCAACACTCAACTCAAGGCAAGGCATTATTCTTGGTTGGACTAAGCAAGGTGGACATAGTCTACACTAGGAGAGAGAAGAGCAAGAGTCATATAGAGAGAGTGTGATGTAGAGAAGTAAAGTGCAACTATGCAAGAAATGTGACTTAGGTGTGTGCAGAGGAGTGTTAAGCCAGACAATCAAAGGCCACAAGGTCCCATTGAAGGTGTGTGCATGTTGATAGAAGGTGTCCATCCCCCCACATTAGAATCTTGAGCGCAAGGTGTGCACAAGTGCGAGCTCTTGTAAAAGGTGGAGATCTGGTGCAGAGAAGGTCGGTGACAGTAAGAACCTTGGGTATTTTGTAACTTTGTTGATTGTGCACTCTTTGGGATTTCACACAGAGAGCATTTGGATTGTACTATACATCATCATTGTAATTTTCTCCTTATAATCAATCTACAGAAGCTTTTGGTGTTTGTATCTTTCTTCTTATCTTTTTTCCTTCTCCTACAAACACTCAAGTCTCTTTCTTCACAAGAATCCCCCAACACCAATCAAACAGAAAGAGTTATTCTTGGTGAACGTAATTGTGCTAATACCAACATAAAAAGGTATTAAAAGGAACACGTAATTGGTACATAAAGAAACATTGCAATGTGAATCTACAGTCCAGAAGCTAGGGAAGAGAAAATTTATGAACCTAAAAGACATATATCAAATTATATTGGTGGAGTGTTAGATCATTAGAGGCAAGTGTGAATCACATGACAAGATCATGGGCACAACACTTGAGTGGCTAGTAACTACCCTTATGAGGTGAGCTTAGACACTAGTGAATTAGAGATATTGTTTAGCATGGAGAAAACCATAGGTGAAACCAGACTTGCCTATTTACGAACCTAGAGGGTCCCTATAGAACCCAACTAGAGTACATCAAGACCAACCAACTACCAGCACACATCTACAAGGATTGTGTACAAAGGTCCATAGTTCAATTTAGGAATCCAGAATAGCCCTTCAGAATTAAGCAATGGTAAAATTCAAAAATGGATCATATATAGATAAGCAGTGAACCATGTATGTGATGAGTAGCTTCCCCGCCAAACAGATGAATTTAGATCCATTGTACCTGAATTAGACACAAAAGAGATAGACATGAGAGCAAGGAATGAGAACCTAGAACCCCTCAAGCTAAATCAATCTTTTGTACATGGTCAGTGAACACAATAGGAAAGCCTATACGTGGAAAGGACAACCCATATTTCCTTCATATAAGTCCATTCATACTCATAGTCAGACATACGTTATGAAGGAATTTCACTTAATACAATGCCTTTGGACTAACCCTAAAGAATACCACCCTAACTTGGTTCCAGCCTCTCCATCAAGGAAAGTTTAGGGATATTCATCAATTGTTAGGAGCCTTCATTATGGAGTTTTCTAAGAGCAGAATCAGACAGAATACCTCATCATCTATCCCCAAGTTTAAATAGACACCATAGGAAAATCTAAGGCTAGCAAGACATAGGTTTAGAAAATATATCAAGAGACGCCCCATCCTAGAGCTACCTACCCAAGCTAAACAAGTTTCCCTATTTCTAGATGCCTTATTGAGCACAAAACTACGATCATATGTCTACCTTAAGGAACCCCAAACCATAGACCAATGCATGAGAATTTGTATAGATATAGAGGATAATTTGGGAGATGTGTTGGAGCTCTCTCAAATCTACAAAGATTCAAATGGCTCAACCAATCTCACATCCAAAACCTCTATCTCAATGGAAGAGTTGGCAAAACGAGTGGCTCAAAAGTAAGGTGCCAAGTAAGCAAACCCCTAGAATGGTATCTACAAAACTTTGTCGTACTTGTGGAGGGGATTGATTGGACAACGTGTGTCCATTGATGCCTCTGAACTCAAGAAACTTGAATGCCCAATATTTTTCAATGAGGAAGTACATGAACCACATGGCTCAAGACTATCTGTATCACAAGTAGGCTGTTAGGCAAAGCTACAAGAAGCCTTATCCACATAGAGGTATGTCACGAGGAAGCAGATAAGGAAGAGAGCTCACACACACACTCTCACACTCAAAGAGGGGCACACACACAGACTGAGGCAAGGAAGAAATGATCTTCTTCTTCTTTTATTACATAAAAGGAATGTACAAGAATGACATAAAAACAAGAATACAACAGGTGCAATAATTAAAGAATAGTACATAAGGAAAATCCTAATGTCCGTGGATGAGTAAGCTAGCAAGAAACAATTATGCCATCACTCTTGGTAGATAAATCTAATAAAGCTCAATGAAGTGTCCCTGACATATACCAGCATGACCATTATACATGTTAGAGAAATGAAAAATGACACATGTCATCGTGGAACATCACATGTTGAGCTTGATATCTCAACACTCCCCCTCAAGCTCAACATCATATCTTGTAATCCAAGCATCTCCCGAAACTTCTTCAACTTCTCATCTCCAAATGCTTTAGTGAAAATATCAGAAACTTGTTCATCTATCATCACATAAACAAGATCAATATCACCTGCTAATACCTTTTCTCAAATGAAGTGATCATGTACCTCGATATGCTTTGTTTTTGCATGAAAAACAGGATTCCGTGCTAACTGTATGCTGCTAAGATTATCACAACAAATGGTGATAGGCTTTTGTACTTCCACACCTAAATATGCAAGTAGCATCTCAAGCCATGATGCTTTACATGCTGCCATTATAGAACCTCTATACTCAGCCTCTCTACTCGACAAAGAAACAGTGGGTTGCTTCTTGATGATCCATGTGATAGTTGCACTCCCAAGTGAGAATAGAAAGCCACTAATAGATCTTCTATCTGGAATGCTACCAGCCCAATCTGCATCGATGTATCCATGAACCTGCAATTGTACACGAGCTTCATAAAGCACTACATAATCCAAAGTAGCACTCACATAATGTAGAGTGTGCCTTGGCTTCTTGGGAACTTGCACACATTGACTTTCAAGTCCAATAGTGTAGCTTAGATCAGGCCTTGTAATGGTTGAGATATATCAAACTTCCCATAATATTCCTGTACATAGTAACATTTTCCAATGCTTCACATGATGTAGTATCCAACTTCAAATTCTGATCTAATGGCATAGAAATGCTTACAATCAGCCATACCATATTTTGTAGCATATTCAAGGCATATTGCCTTTGCGACATCCATATACCTGTTTCTGTATGTATAAACTCAATGCCCAAAAAATAGGTAGCACACCAAGATCTTTCATGTCAAATTCCTGCATAAGAAGTTGCTTTAACTCTTTGATGCTTTCTTCATTATCACCACCTACAATCAAGTCATCAACATAAATAGACACAATCGTGATGCCATCATCACCCTTCCTTGCATATAGTGAATTATCTGCATCACACATAGAAAACCCAATGGTGGTTAAGTAATTAACAATCCTTGCATGCATTGCATGAGGAGCTTGCTTAAGCACATACAAAGCCTTTTGCAGCCTGCAAACATATTTTGGGTGCTTTGAATCTTCATATCCTAGTGGCTCGTCCATGTATACTTCTTCCTGTAACTCACCATGTAGGAAAGCATTCTTCGCATCCATCTGATGCAAAGTCCATCCTTTTGTTGTAGCTAATGCAAAAAGTGTTGTGACAGTAGAAATTTTAGCTACATGGCTGACTGTTTGTTCATAATCGATGCCATATGTCTATGCATATCCTTTTGCTACAATCGTGCTTTATAACTGCTTATGCTACCATCACCATTGTGCTTTACCTTGTAAACCCACTTGCAGCTTATGGCTTTCTTTCCTTGTGACAATGGAATCAGCTTCCATGTATCATTTCCATAAAGTGCAACCATCTCCTCATCCATAGCTTTTTCCCAATCTCTATTTCCAATTGCATCTTCAAAACAAGAAGGTTCAACATCTTGTATTACCTTTGTCATGTAGGCACAATGACGAGCCATGAAACTATCATATGTCAATCGCTAGAGTGCATTTCGCATCCTCTCGGATCTTCCTAGTCCTGGATCACTTCTCCTTGTATCATCTACATGTGCTTTTCTTACTCTTGGAGTCTTCATAGTGGGCAATCCAAGTTCCTCATATAGAATCTTTTCTGAACCGCTTGAATCTCCATCAATGTCTTCAAAACTTGTACATGTTTTACTACCAGCAAAAAGCTTTTCTTTTACCTTTCTTGGATGTATTTGATGAATTTGATGGACTAAAATGTCCAAACAATCTTCCACTCCATGGATTTGAGTTGGAACTATTGCTTGGTGATGCATCTGGTCCACTCAAAACTTGAGATTCTGCCCTTTCTTTTTCAACATTTTCATTGTTATTTGACTCAAGATTTAGTTCATCTTTGGCATCTTCATAGAAGCTTTACAATTCATCAAGCACCACATCTCTGCTTACCTTCACCTATCGTGTGAGTGGGTTATAACATTTTATTCAAGGCAAAGGATCAAGTACTAGCTCTCTTCATAGAAGAAGAGGAAGTCAATAAACTACTCAAATCGCTTCATCATGGCAACAATGGTTTTTATCACTAAGACAATGTAATATATGTATATACATCCAATTATCATGAGTGCGACTCCATTTTGTGGAAGCCGAGGAGTCCTCAAGCTTGAGGAGTCTAAGTAGAAACCTCACACCAATTTTTGTAATTTTTGGAAACCGTTAGATAGTTCAAATTAGAGGTAGAACCTATTTTTTAACTATGCCAGTCACTAGATGTGAAATCGGTCAAAACTAGGCAAAAACTATAAATAGAGCTAGAGATCCCATTTTGTGGGTTGTTGTTGAACTTAAGAGCTAGAACTAGAAGAGCTATTGTAATTAGTTGTAATGAATATGAGTATGAGTTCTCCCCTTGCCTTCCATTGATCTCCATTGCGACCTTCCTTGTGTGTGTATGCTCATTGCATTTGTCACCATCATGTTCATGCACATCACTTGCTCTTGATCTTCATATCAGCCTAACCTCTCCATGGATTTACAATTACAAAGTGGAGCTCCTCACATGGGTGCTTTCCATTGTGCTAGAGTGACACCAAATTTGGCACCATTGCCGGGGAAGAGCTCAAGGTTGAGCGTGTGATGATAATTGTGTTGGAGAAAATCGTTGGAAGGTAAAATTTCTTTGTTGTTTTCTTGTTTTTGGTTAGTTTCTACACACTTTCACTCCTCTATTCTGCTAGTATCATTCCCTATCATTATCTCAAACTCTGAAAATCACCAAAAAATCAGTCTTATTCCCTCGTTCTCTTCTCTTTCCCTCATTTGTGTGCATGCGAGAGTGAGAGAGAGATTCTACAGGTGTTTGTTCGTGCTTTTTGGTACACTAATCTTGTAAGGAAGCCTTTGGACACCATGGATTTGCAATTAACACAGGTAAAAACTCCATTTTTCTCTCAAAAATTGCCATTGAAGTTGACCATCATGATTGTCAGACAAGGTATGAATTTGGGCTAACTTGTTGCATGAAGGAGGAGCCTAGGTAAGCGCTTGCATAGATCTATGCTTGGTTTTGTGAAATCACATCATTTTTTGACCATCGCGATGATGACACATCATCACGATTGCATCTGACCATCGCAATGGTTACTGATCGTCGTGGCCATTGGCTCACACCATCGTGATAGTGACTCACCATCGCGACGGTGTTTGACAATCGTGATCTTGACTGGCCATCGTGGCTTGATCGTCATGATCCTAACTAGCCATCGTGGCTTGATCATCACGATTGTGCTTGACCATCGTGGCCTTGACTGTCGTCACTTGACCATCGTGAACTGACCATCACGATTATCAGTGATCATCGTAGCTTGACCGTCGTGGCTTGATCATCACGATCCTGACTGACCATCGTGACTTGATAGTCATGACTGTGACTCATCATCGTAAGGCCTGATCATCATGACATCTGACCATTGTGGGTGTCCCACCATCGTGATGGTGACACACCATCACGATTGTATCTGACCATCACGACTATCAGACAAAATGCCAAATTAAGGTTTTACCTTGAGTTCTCAAGCAAAGTCAAAACAGCCACTTCTTAAGTCCAGGAGAACTTTGTAAGTGGAATTTCCATTTCTCTACTTGCTGACAATTTCTTTGAGTATAGATATATTGTGATCAACGGAGTGTCTTAGGACTCCTAGAGTAGCCAAGATTCACTCTAGCTCATTGAGTGATAGGTAGTCGACGAGTGAAAGGGTGAAGGGGCCAAGCCTAAAGGAATTTTGAAATTTGAATATGCAACGCTCAAATGAATTAAAGAAAAACACATTAAAACGATTCCTTGTGACAAATGTAAACAAGACAAGAACCTCTAAAGATTAAAGGGGTGAGTGCAACAAGGTGAGATTAGGATTAATGAGCTTGAGATCTAGAAAATACTTAGGGAAAAGTGATAAACAGAGTGTTCGATCTTTTGAGGCTAGTGTGAGAACTATAGCACAATCATGGGCTCAACAGGTAGGTGATTATCCATACGAGCTTAGTTCAGATACGAATGATTCATATATGTCTTTCAACATGAGTAGACAAGGAGTATCCTTTAATGGAGCCCACCTAGAGAAGACCAAGGGACCCTACAAGACTCTGTTGGAGTATATCTGTACGAATAGATTGGGTGTCCGGGTATATGAGGATGGTCTTCATAGGTCAATGATTCAATTACATAATCTCGACCAACCTATGGGATTAGAACATCCGACCATAAAGTTTGAAAATGAGGCTTACATAGACAAAGAAGGGACCATGTATATCGTCCGAATTAGGGCCGACTCAACGAATGAACTAGGTGAGATGGTAGAAAATGCGGACATGGATGTGGAAGGACACAGTAAACAGTTTGAGGAACCTAGAACACTAAGAGGAAAATTTGTACTAACGAGGGTGATAACTACTAAGTGGATGCCCCAAGACAGTAGGAGTATATAATTGTTCTAGAATAAGGAGAATGATGAAGCCTTTTGGAGATATAGGCCAGAGCATCCTACTACGGCAGGGGCAAACAAGATTTATGAACTAAAGGACCTAGGGGTCCCATGAAAGGTAGTATACTTAGATGACACCTCAAAATGAGTGTATAACATCATAGAACATGGACGACATGCGTATACATGGGGAGTGTTGGCAGTAGCCAGAGGCACAGACGTCGAGGAAGCATGTAAAGACAGAGCACAACGAAGTAGTGGGGATCCAATCGAATTATTTTTTCAAACAAATATGTTTCAAAATACTTTTCAAAAACCTCCAACAGTGATTTTCATCACTTTTGTACCATATATAACATAGGAAAACCTTTTTTGTAATTTATAGCTCCATTTTGTGCAAGCCCATGAGTCCTCGAGCTTGAGGAGCTTAGGTAGAACAAGCCTACCAATTTTGGCTATTTTTAGACACCGTTTACCCTTTCAAATAGCACCTAGAACCTATTTTTTAACTATGCCGGTCACTAGATGTGAAACCGGTCAAAACTAGTCTAGAGATTATAAAAAGAGCTAGAGAGCTCATTTTTGAGGTTGGCTAGTGTAGACTTGTATGAGTTAGAGTGAGCTTGAGCTTGTAAGATTGTTCTTGAGTAATATAGTCTATTTTCCTACCTTCCATTATGTTCTGCTTGTCTCTTCATTGTGTGTGTATGTGTGTGTGCATCTCTATGATTCTCACCTTCACTCTCACTACATTAAGGAGGTGGAGCTTCTTAACGTGGTTCTCACCATTGTGCTAGAGCAACACCAAATTTGGTGCCATTGCCGGGGATCGAGTCTAGGAGGAATGTGTGATGGTAAGAGTATAGCAAGAAGTGGCGTTGGAAGGTAAAAATTTCAGTTTTTGTTGTTGTTTTTACTGAGTTTTTTGTGTTTTTTTTATCTCCTCTACACTCCTTCACCATTGCATCATCTTCTTCCACCCCAAAAAAATTAGAAAATTCACCATGTCCACCCATCCTCCTCATTTCCCCTCATTTGTGTATGCGAGAGAGAGAGAGCTTTTGTGCTTGTATGTGCTTTTGTCTTGTTGAGTTTTCTTGTAGGTATAGAGCTCTAGAGCAGCAGAAAAGCTTCCAAAAGGTAAAAAATCAACTTCCTGTCAGAATCTGCCGTGTGTGTCAGACCATCGTGATGGTCTACCAAGTTCGGCATTTTTGGTAAGCGAGTTCACCACCATATAGGCGACAGTAGCCCACACACGAATCCATTGTCGCATTTCAAAAATTCTCATTTTGGGGGACCATCGTGATTGGCTCACGCCATCGCGATTGTGTCTCACCATCACGATTGGCTCACACCATCACGACGGCTTGACCGGACCATCGCCACGGTCTCACACCATTGCAATTGTTCAATTGAGCCATCGCAACGGTCCCTGACCATCGCAACGATCCCGTCCATCTCACGCCATCACGATTGGCTCATGCCATCGCGCCGATCCTGCCATGTGTCAAGATAGACCATCGCGATTGTTCATAAGCAACGCCATCGTGACGATACCAGGTACGCCATCATGACGCCTCGAAGTTGGACCATCGCGATTGGCTCAAGCCATCATGCCGCATGACCATCGCGACGGGCTCACGTCATCGCGATTGTCGTGTTGACCATTGACTGACTCCATCGCGATTGCTTGCCGATTAGACCATCGCGACGGTTCACCTAAGACCATCGTGACGCTTCATTTTAGACCATCGCGACACCTCGCCTCATCAGACCATCACGATTGTGCCATGCCATTGCGACGGTTCACTTGAGCCATCGCGACGGTTCACTTGAGCCATCGTGAACCGTCACGATTGTCCTAGACCATCGCGATTGTCCACTCCAAACACAAAAATTAGGGTTTGATTTTTTGGGAAAATTTGGCACTATTTTAAGCAAATTTTTGGGTGATTGCACTCATTGCTAGAGACCCCTTAGCTCATATTTGAAGAAAAACCTAAGTGTTAGTTTTTACCCCTGAGGGCCTGAACGCTGATATCTTTTTCATCTGAAGTCCGTTTTTTGAGCTTTATAGCTCACTAGAAAGCTCTTTACGATAATTTGAGGTTGACCTAGTGTGGGACTAGAAAAGATAAGGGGCATTAAAAATTTGGGCCAAGGAGAAAGGACTTAAAAGGTGTATATATTCAAGTGCTTGAACATCCAAATAAAAATTGGTCTAAACCTTGAATTTTTATAGCTAGCAAGGGCTATCAAGGGCAACCAAGGAAGGCAGTGAAGAACGCAGGGCTTATGAAGTGACTTCTTGGGCAACAGAGCAATCAAAACAGCTGACTTGAGGTTGGAAGAATACTCAACTCCCTTAGTCAGTTATTAGCTTAAGCCATTGTGGATGTTTGTTGTTAACCTTTGGAGTTGTCCGCTCCAATCATTATAGCACAAAAGATCAACTACACATCTTTAAATTGTCAATCCGGGAAGTATGCAAAGACCACAACCCCTTCTAGTTAATGGAATCCAAGAATAAAAGTTGAAATGACTGTTTTTATGAGAGATTTGTGAAGAAGCAAGGAAATAACTAGGGTTTTGATTATATTGAGTTCTCCAACAACATTTTGAATGATCTTTGTGCCTAAAGTGTGCCATTTTCACAGTAGAATAGAAATATGAAGTCAAATTTCCAAAAGAGTACCTCTATCACACAGACGAGACAATCATGATTCTGTAAAAATTGAGAATTTCTAATTCCAGCTTTATTCTTCTGTGTTATCTTGCTCAATACAATAAGATTCATCTATCTTCATTCATCTCACTCAGAAATACTCAAGGAAAGCTCACAATTTCTATGGATCACACAATGAGAAGACTCAACAAATCAAAAGAAAGATCATGGAAGGAGAAACACGATTTTTTGGAGGAAAGCTCTTCACATTACTTGGATAGCATGTACATAATACAACCAACCTCTTCAAAATAGAAGAAATTATCTTTTATACTTTTTCAAGTGTCTTTTTTCACACTTGAAATTTTAGTCCTTTCCACCTTCTAATCTAAAAATATGCTATCAAAGAGCTTCCAAAAATTCTAAGAAAAATACATATGATCCTACTTTACATGAGGAAGACTCTTCCCAATTTTTACATCATTTGCATAAATACATCTACAAATTATGTCAAATTACAAATAATTTCTCCAAAAAGTGCTTCCTCTAACATCCTTCACCTCCTAGACTTTTTGGCTTCGAATCTTTGTTTCGAACAGCCTTCCTTCCTCCTTGATGTCCAGTGTATGGGAACTGGCTTCCAAGCACGGCAGATGGGCTGAGGATTCAGCAGAAAATGTTGAATCGTCACCGAAGAACTGTGATTCTCTTATCGAAATTCCGCCGGAATGAACCGAAATTATGCCTGAATTCGGCGTTTTTTTGTCTTCGCCGATTTCTTTGACTAAAGTGTTTCTAATTGTAGATGAATCTGAATCTTTTTCCAAGGTTGTTAAACTAGATTCCCACTGCATCTTGGTAGGTTCTGGAATTACTATATCTTTGACAGACTGTGCCGAAGTAGTACCGGAATCTACTAGAGACGGAACATGTTCCACCGGACTTTGACCGGAATCAGTTTTAACGATCTTAACTTTCTTGACAACTGGGTCAGTCCTAGTTGTACTTCCACTTCCCAAAGTTGGTTTTAGTACTCCAGACTGATGGTTCTTGGGATACGTTTCACCGGATCGAGTAACCGGCATGTATCATCTTTTGTACTATTTGCGTAGTATTACTAACGGGACAGTCTGCAACAATCTGGTTCTGTTGCTACTGCCAATCGAGCGATAATCTAATTCTGACTGGCAACTATGATGCCACTTTCCCACAGACGGCGCCAAGTGTTAAATGTTACACAGTTACGCTGTGTTAATAGCTAGCCGAAATCGTTACCGAACAAATATTAAACGTAAAATAGTGATTCACTGTAAGCTGTATTAAACTTTCTATCACCGAAAGGCGTTATCAGACCAAGTGGGTTCTTGGGAGTGGTAGGGGTCTGCTAGACAGAGGCCCTATACTCTTTTCCCAATTCTTAATCACAACATCAAAACACTAATGCACATCTTAGCTTAGTTACTTGTGGTAACTAGACAATATTGGGTTTCTTTACGCCGGCGTATCGAACTTCTTCAGACTATTCTGCTATTGGAACAAAGCAGTAGTCCATTCTACAGCTCCGCTATTATACTGTAAATCAACCAAAGCGAAGACTATAGCTGATAGATTCATTCGTCACCACACTTGCCAGTGATCTCAAAAGTCCCCGTTACCGAAGATACTAGTTTGTACTCATATTCGGGGTCACAGTTATTACACCGAATGCAATGAGTCTGATGGAAACACACAGAACATACTCCGATAGGGCAACAGATTACCTATTCAATACATGTAGCCAGATAAGTACTCAAACTGACTCAGGGTACTTCAATAACTGAAGAATACGCAGCAATACAATACGATAACAGTACTCAGACACACAATCCGTCATTCAATCACTCGTTACGGTGAACTTCAATGTGAGCATCCGATACAGAACTCAACATTTACATTACTCAGACTCCACAACAGTGTAAACAGTACTCTGACAAAAAATTAAGCGAACAATCCGGCAATTCCAGAAGGACGTCTCTCTCGAGCATTCTCCTTACATTGCTTTATATAGATTTACAAAGTGCGCGTACCAACTTTTGCGCATAATTCAAGGAACTCCGTTACATCCGGCAGTCATTACATTTGTCTCACTCGGCGGCCGACTAACACAATCATGAATTCTTCTTTCTGTAATATTCAAATTGTTCACCATTTCAAACAAAGCTTTTCTCCATTGAACTTTTGCCTCTGGTCTATCTATCACATCCTTCTTCAAATATTATGTATAAGCAGCTTCATATGCAGTGAGTCTTGATTTAGTGACTACTGATAGATTCCCAAAAATTTATGACTCCCTTTCAAAGAATCCATAGTCAAAAGCATCTTCAAAGATTTGAAGATAATGGCTTCCCAAAAATACAACTCTGTTGTAATATGCCATTAAACAAATTCTATCTAGGGTTTCACTTAAATGAAAGAGTAGAGCATTTGTAGGTGAGTTGAATCCAATGTAATTGAGAGTCCTCACTTCTATATTTGTGAAGGTTTCTATGCATGCCACCACAAGTCGCATTATCCTTACTAATAGAATACAAGCTGGATCATTTACATCTTTGTATGTGGATATAACGGATTCTGTTGTATCAATCATGTACTTCTTGGTTGGCCAAGTTCCTGATTTTGGTCATGCTATCTTTGGAAAATTCAGCCATTTTGCTAGAAATTGTCCTACATTTCTTCTTTCCCAAAATATTGACCATTCTCTTCTTCTAGCTACTAGACAATAGGCTGGATTTATCTTTAATTGCAAAGGTGCCTCTTTCCAAATCTTTCTGCATTCCTTGTTGGCATCCAACCATCTATTCCTCCATTTAGGGTTAGCTTTTTCAAATAACTCTTTGGTGACATTGATATCTTCTTCATATTCCAAATATTTGTTTGGTGGTAACCCTACCCTTGCAATCTTATAATTTCTGACGCTTTCCAAAATCATACAGAATGGTATTCCTAAACCATCAGCTGTCCAATGATGTTGATCTGGATTTACTCCCTGAGCAAAATTTACAATCTGCTCCTCATACTCATTATGCATTTTCCTTATGAACTCCATTCTTGATTTCCTGTTTGTTAGAAGCCTTTGAACAAATTCATCTGAATATTCTTTAGCAGCTTTATCTTCTTGCTCACTAAAATTTTGAAATTTTTTATCTTCTCCTTCTTCATGTTCCTCTGCTTTTGTGGTCACTACTTGTTCTTCAACTTGTTTTTGTGAGCATTCCAAATTTTTCTGTAACTTTTCCACTATCAGCATTAATCCCTGATTCTGAGATACCAATAGTTCTTTTTCTGATTTCCAATCACTCCTTTCTTTTTCTAAGTCCAAATGTAATTTGTGGTATCCTCTCATGGCACTTGCCGCATGCACACTAGCTTGTTTTTCCATTTCCTTGACTTCTTTCAATTCTTCTTGTAATCCCTGAATTTCCTTGTTCAGCTTTTCTTTCTCTTCTTGAGTCAATTGTTCAGTCTGACTCCCTCCCTTTGGTTGACCTTCCTCCATCAATTACTATGCACAAACTGCTTAACACATTTGTTCTCAAGAAATTGAATCTTGTTCTGGCTTTGAACCTCTTGTTCTTCTAGTGAAATTATTCTTTTGGACAAAATTTCATTCTTTTCTTGGATTGCCCTGATCTGATCTTCCAGCTGCTCCTTTTCTTTTTTTTGCTCTTTGATGATTCTATTACCTTTTACAAATTCTGACTCAGCAACCATCCTTGATATAATCATATTTCTGTTAGAAGGTCTGAATTGCTCTATGTTACTCATGATGATTTTACAAGCAGAACTGATGTCCTTGGGTATTCTTTCAAGACCAGTTTCCTATTCTATTTGCTTTACTTCTATTTGCATTTCCTCTTTATATTTAGTTTTTTCTACATCCTCTTCCTCATACTCTTTCACCTAGTTCTTTTCCTTCTCATAGTCTTTTTCTTCTTCCATTATTTCTGCCTCTTCTCCACCAATTTCCTTTTGTTTCTCTTGAATAACTTGTATTTCCTCTTCCTAGATCACTTTGTTTTCCTAAATTAAGGTTGAGTCATCCTCCACTTGGTTCCACATTTAATCATTCAGCTGCTGCCCTTTTTGTTCCACCTCCTGTTCATCTATGTCCATAAAATCTGTTTCTACTTTCCTTCCTTGATCCTCTGTATGTGTGGAATCTTCACTATGTCCTAGATCAAAGAGTACCTCCTCTATTCTCTGATTTACTTCTATTTCTGTATTTCCATCTTCGCACTCTTTGAAATCTATCTTTTTTGAAATTGCAACCTTTTCTTCCTCCTGGCTTCCATCTTCTTGACTCTGCAACTGGCTATAAAAATTGATTTTATCTGATTCTTTTCTTCTGATGATATTTTTACTAACTCTTCCACTTGTACATATTCAACTGCCTTACCCTTATCCTTCTTGGTGGCTTCTTTTTCTGAGCAGGCTTTTTCTGGACTTTCTTTTTCAACACCACTGTAGTTCTAGTCTCTGGAGGTCCTTGGAATTCCTTAAAGTAAGCCAATAATTCCACTTCTTTTCTGACAAATACTTCTTCCGTTTCTGCAGCCATCATCTGATCATGTAATTCTTCATAATGTTCCACCTCTTCTTGTATCCAATCAGTTGCTTTACATGTATAATTTTCCAACATTTTCTGATACTGAGCTTCATAGACTGCCCTCTTATCATTACCTTGAGTCAAATATGAATAAATTTGTTCCTTGCTTGTTTGAGGTGGATGAGGTTTCGTTGAAGCTTGGACTTCTTTCAGGGCTGCTTCATGTTCCTCTTTTGTTACTTCTTCCTACTCCAAGACTACATTTCTGGGATCCAATCTTCTCTTCTTGATTGGGATTACTTCCTCTGATACAACTCTTCATTTCCTTCCTGCTCCCCTCATGCTTTTTTGGACTTCTGTTTCTCTTATTGTCATCAGCTTTGAAGGACTTTTAATTCCTACCATCAAACTTCTAAAACACTGAGCTTCTGGAGCCAATTTCAACTGATCCTCCATATCTAAAACATGAAATATGATTCTGGTTAGAAACTGTGCTCCATTCATAAACTTTCTCTGCTACCAATGCTTTGCTGCTTCCTTTAATTGATCATGAATGTATGGAGTTACATCCATTACTTCAAATGGTTTAGTCCTGTCTTTATTGTTGAACAAAGTAACTGGTTTATGTGGCATTGTATATCTTGGCAATTTTGGAAAACACAAATATTGAAGAAACATCCTGGTGGCAAATTCTTCGTTCTCTTTTCCTTTGAAGTCCACAAATTTTGAATATCCACCATATGTTGTTGCATTCCTTTTAACAAAGCTACCATCCAATTTGGTTCCCATGGTATAGAATTGAAGAGCTGCCCTGATGTGTTCTGTACCTCTTTATTCTCCTTATCCTTTACTGAGCATCTGAAGTATGCATCATTGCCTTTACCCAATTCCAACAGACTAGACATGACTTGTGATACTCTCTCATAGTCTATAAAGAAGAGAGGTTCATCCAATAGTCTATGTAATCCCACTGCCTTCCATCTTTTATAATTAGCAGCCATTTTTTGGAATTTGTAGAATTCTTGACATAGCATGGTATATTTGTAACCTCCAACCCCTACTGTAAAGATATGGTGACCAATGATATTGATTGTTTCCCTTAGCTCCTTGGCTATCTGATCAGCTTCCAGGATATCCTGTTCTTCATCAGATTCTAACTCCACATCTTCCACCACGGCTTCGGTGTCTAAAAACCAATGTCCTCTTGACAAAGTTACAGAATCAGCTTTGAAGTCATGAATAGGTAGTTCTTTTGGATTCACCATTCTGGAGGAAACATAACACATCACAAAAAACTCCCACCACATGAGTTATAGGAGACATAAAAAATGAAAACATTTCTCTTGAGAAAAATTAAATTTGAAAAAATAAAGTCTTTTTCTTATTACATCACAGGTGTAACTCAATTAAAGTGATCATCACATGTGTAGCAAGATATCTAATGCTCTTAATAAAAAAGAAAAATAATGAATAGAATTAAGAGAATCAAACATATATAAAAAGAGAAGGAAAAAATGTCAAAGAAAAAATAATTAAATAGAACTTCATATTCCTTCCCATATTGTAACCTATTTCTTGCTGGTGCTTTATAAATTATATAAAAAAATGTTTGTCATATATATAAAAAGAATAATTGATTCTCGTTTTTTTTTTAATTAGAACTCCATAACTTTTTCCCCTCCTTTTTTTCTTATAGAACTCCATATTCACTTTCCTAGAACTTTTGTCTTTAAAGACAATTCAAAGAATTTTGTTCCCCTCCTATTCTTTTTCCTAGAAAAAGAATGAGGTAAAGTACATGGAAATAATTTCAAGAGTGTCATAAAATCCATTATGATGAAATTTTGAGTTCTTAAATAAGAATGCCATTGTATATCTGATGGTAGTATTGCCTTTTTCTTTATTTGTGACTCTTCATACTTTTGAAATGTTTCAGTATTTCTGTCCTTCTTTCCTGTCCATTGAAACAGATCTGATTTTTTTTACCCAGAAATACTTGATTCCTGATGATTCTGGGGCTGAACAATCTTCTCTTGATGAACAGTGCCTGAATGTCTTTGGTTTCCACATCCATTTTGTCTTGATGCCTTCTTTTGATCAACAATGCTTGGATATCTTTGGTTTCCACATCCATTTTGTCTTGATGTCTAGATTATTCTGATCATTTCTTACTTTCCACCTTTCAATCGTTTTTCAGCAAGTTTGGTTTCCTCAATTCCCTTCTGTTTTCTTCTGAATTGGCTTTGATCATGGAGAAGTTATTTCTGTGATTCCTTTGTATCTTCTATTGGAAAGATAAATCTTTCCAAATCCAATTCATAGATTTCCTATTGAAACTCTTGTTCTTCATTACTCAACAAAAACATTAAATACCTTTTGTCATTTATTGTCAATTTAAGCTTCATACTTTCAAAATTCAAAATTACCTTACCTTGCCTTAGTCACAGTTGTCCTAAAATCATTTTCTCAGTCATCATATGATCAGGCTATTCTTCACAGTCTATTTTCATATTTTCTTCATTGAACTTAACTTCAATAGATGGTGAAGACAAACTTTTTATTATCTGGCCATCCAATGTTTTGCTCTTATTCCTCTTATATTTAAATTTATCCAACAATCTTGAACTTATCAAATTAACTTGTGCACTTGAATCTATCAAAACCTTGATTTGCTCATTATGAAAATTCATTGTTATAACAAGCAAATGCTCCCTCACCACCCTTGAAGGTGTTTCACATAAGAAAACTTCTCTAACCTCCTTAGCCTTTCTTATTCTTTCTTTTGCTTCTTGTTGAGCTTCATACCTGATTTTTTCCTCTTCTTTTTTCCTGTTTTGAGCTTGATGTATTCTTCTCCATTCCAGAGTAGTTAATGGAAAATCATATCTTTTTATCCTACACCCACTCATGAAATTGGGCATGATTTCTCCATATATATTAGCTAATTGGACAGCTCCATTGTTACTGATTTGGTTAATAATGTAAGGTCCATGTCCTTTCTTTTGAAATTTTTTCTGATGTTCTTTCACAGTATATGCCAAAACTAGATCTCCCACTTGCAAATCTTTTTCTTTAATATGAACATCATGATCTGCTCATGTCTCCTTTTATCTGCATATATGCTCATAATTGCTTGAAGTCTGGAAGCTCCAAGTTTTTCCAATTCCACCACTCTTTCAGATAATTCATGTCCAGTCCACTTGAATTGATTTCCCACCTTCAATGTTGGTATGAGAAATTCTAAAGGTAATGCTGCATTTTGTCCATATACCAAATCAAATGGTGTTGTACCAATAGCAGTTTTGTATGCCACTCTATAGGCCCATAGGACGTGATTAATTTGTAAATCCCAATCAGTCCTATTTGTGTTTATCAATTTTGTCAAAACAGTACAAAGTACTTTATTAGTACTTTCTGCTAATCCATTTGCTTGTGGATGATAAGGGGCTGACTTTCTATGATTAATCATGAAATACTCAGTTATATTTTCAATTACTTGGTTTAAAAAATGAGTCCCCCTATCACTTACCAATTCAATTGGTAACCCAAATCCGATGATAAGATTTTCATAAAAAAATCGTGCAATGGTTTGAGCATCATTTCTTCTTGTAGCCTTAGCCTCTGCCCATTTGGTCAAGTAGTCTGTGGCTACAAGTATATATTCAGCATGAGACTATTTTGCAGGAGGATGGATAGGTCCAATAAAATCCAACCCCCATTTGTTGAATGCTCTTGGTGAAATAAGTGGTATTAATGGAAGATCATCTCTTTTACTTGGTTGCTTAACTCTTTCACAAATGTCACATCTTTTCACATATGTTCTTGCATCAGGAAAGAGAGTTGGCCACCAAAAACTTGAATATAAAATAAGTTTAGCAGTTCTTCCACTTGAAAAATGACCTCCTACTACTCCTGAATGTGCCTTCTCTAACATTTCCATATATTTCTCTTCAAGAACACATATTCTTAGATATCCATCCATTCCTTTCTTAAACAATTGGTCTTCTATCAATTGATACTCCTCAGAGATTGATTGTAAATTTCTAGAGTCTGCACCAACTTTTACTGGCTCTAATGATTTGTTACTTCTTAACTCCTCAACTATGTTTGCACTCCAATCTAGATTTTTCTGGAACCAGTACAAAGTTGCAATTTCTGAATTTTGCAAAGATTGAAATTTAAAACAATTAGAAACATATTTCTCCACATCTTGACTCTTTGTAGGCCAATGTATCCCCATTCTATTGAGATTATTTAAAGTAACCATCATTGAAGCATGAGTACATGGATTCCAACAATGAGCTTTCCTTAGATATTCCTGCTGCTCATCTTCTGGAGTACAATATTCCAGTATACCAATATGAGTTATATGATATAAGTGCCCAGCTAGTAATACAAAGTTCCTACTTTGTAATACCAAATGTGTGTTTTTTTCATGTGTTCTACAAGGTCCCATGGTTAGCAAAGGTACCAAAGTCATGGCCCAATCAGGGATACTTTCTATTTTGAATAAATATGCATCTGGTAGTTCATCCTAGACAAATGATTTGCTCTTAAATGAGTTTTCCCTTGTCTGACCACTACCTCGAACTCAAATTCCATCAATAGTAGGAACCATCTGACTATCCTCCCTGTGTGGCATGGTTTGTTTACCAAGTAGAGTAAGGCTTGGTGATCCACAAAAAATTTGAACTTGTTGGCTAAAAGATAGTGTCTATATTTTTTTACAGCAAATATCATTCCCAATCCTTCCCTTTCAGTGGTTGATAATTTCTTTCTGTTGAATTCAATTGCCTAATAGCATAAGCAATTGGAAAGTCTAATTTGCTTCCTTCTATTGGTTGTGCCAAAACACATCCCAAAGCAAAATTTGAAGCATCAACATGAACATGAAAAATTTTATTGCACCGTGGGGTTTTTAAAATAGGTGCTAATTATGCATACAGAGGCTTTGCAATATCTACAAATTTGTGTATGAATTTTCTATAATATCCACAATGTCCCATGAAAGTTTGAAGTTCTTTTATATTTGTTGGTTTTGGTAAATCCACTATGGCTTTTATTTTCCTCTCATCGTTTGAAATTCCATTTCTAAAAACTATGTGACCCAACATTCTCCCTTGCCGCACAAAGAACACACACTTCTCAGGATTTAAACATACTCTGTATGTTCTACATTTTTTGAATATATTTTCCAGATCTTTCAAATGATCTTGTCTTTTTTTTTTTAAGTGCAAAGGTCATCAAAATACATTTCCATTATATTTCTAAGGAATTCTTTGAATATATGGCACATTAACCTTTGAAAGGTTGTTGGAGCATTGATTAAACCAAAAGGCATAACCCTCCCTGAGTTTCCCATTCTTCTTGGGTGCCATAACTATAGGAGATATCCATTCAGTATACTCAATTTCATAGATGAAATTGGCAGCCAATAGTTTGTCAATTTCTTCCCTTATTTTAGCAGAGTATTTGTCATTAAATGTATAGTGTCTTTGTTTGCTAGGTTTTGCATCAGGAGTAATAGGAATCTTATGTTCACAAATTTTAGGATCAATTCCTTTCAAATCCTTATAACTGTAAGCAAACACATCCCTATAATTTTTAGCCAATTCCATCAATGCGTCCTCCTCTTGATTTGTCATGTCATCAGCTATGACAATGTGCCTATCTTCCTCCTCTTCTTGAGTGATCACCACTTTCTTAGTTTGTTCCTCATTGTCGTATGTCTCCCCCTTTTTCTTATCCCTTTTTGGTTTCATTTTTAAAAGTAATCTATCTTCTACTCCATAGGTCCTGAAGTTTGAAGGTACATCAAATTCTTGGTCCTCTTCTTTTTAATATTTTTTTATTTTTTTCACTTTTTTTGTTCTTTTTTTGTAGCTTCCACTTCTTCCAGGAATTGTGTTTTTCTAGTTTTTAAAATCATTTCTTCCTTCAAGCCTTCTTTTGCTTTTGAAACCTTTATCATTTGTATTCCTATATGAAAAATATCATATCCTTCTTCATTTTGAAATTTTACTCCCACATATTCATCATTGGCCAAATCCATTGTGGTCAAAATCTGATTCCATCCATAGGGCTCAAATTCTTTGTCTCCAAATTTTTGTGGTATGTAACTCTCATCTTCTGACTTCCTTTCTCCTTGTCAATCTTCTTTTCTTAACATCTTTTTTTTTTATATATGTGGTTTCTTATCACATTACACTTCCAAATTGATGATTCTTTCTCATTTTGATCTTCACTTCCAGATTCTTCACTTGGTTCTTGATTTTGATGCACTTTGAACCATTCTTGAGGGGATATAACACAATACTGCCCATTTCTTAAATTTACTATAGTTACCCTTCCTTTGCTTTGAAGATATAGGCAATCTTTACCGGAGTCTTGCACAATTTGCATCTGTGTCATAAATGGTCTTCCTAGGATGATCGCATATGAGGTAGATTGTGGAAATTCAACTATGGCAAAAGTGTGCTCTATCTCTGTTCCACATATTTCCACAATCATCTTTTCCCAAATTCCTAGAGGTTTTTCTATGTGTTCGTCTGCAAGTTGTAATCTCATTTTGGTAGGTATTAACTCATTCTTTCCCCATTTTTCCTAAGTTTGTTTAGTCATGATTGCCACTCCACATCCACTATCTAATATAGCCTTGGCATGGTTATCACCAAATTGTATTCTCAAAGTTGAGTTCCCTTCTTCTCCTTCACAATATCCTCCTACTTTATCAATAGGTATGTACAACAATTCTTCCAATTCCTGTTGATGTGGATCTAGGCTCTTTGACTTTGTTTCCCAATTTTTCATATTATGTTGTAAATGAGGATTTTGTTTTACTAACTCTTCCATTGTGGTTTGATATAGAATTGTACAATGTTTGTCTAGATTGATTTGGAAGGTTACCTGTAGATTTTCTTCCTGAGCAATATGTTTCTTGGTTTCTGTTTCATCTGACTCTTCAATTGTTTTTTGATGATTGTCTATTTCCTCAATCTTGATTTGTGCTTCCTGTATGATTTGTTTACATCTTTACATTCTTTCATTCTCTATATCTGGCATCACATGATCTATAGGGTTTGGTCCCTCTAGAATTCTTCCTTTATAGCTTTTATCAGAGTCTCCAAGCTTTGTGAATTTCTTACCTCTTTTTGTGTTTGTGTAATTTGTTGTTGGCTATCCTCTTTAGTTTCCTCTTCTAGGTTTTTTCCTGTCTTCATCTTTTTTCCCATCTCCCTTTTTGTCTGTTCTTCTTTTCTCTTGTTAATGAATCTTTCTTATTGTCCTGGGTGTGGCGCTCATTGTTTATTCCTTGTTGTTTAGCTTGAGCTCTTGTTATGGCATTTACAGTTACCTGATCATGATCACTTAATTCTTCTTGCTCCATTATATTAACTGTTTTTAATGGTATGCTACTAGATGTGTTTTGTTGTTTTTTAGGGTTTCTTGGGCACTCTCTTATTAAATGTTCACTGCCACAATCCTTACAATAGGCTCCTTCTATTCTTAATGTTGGAGGTTGTGGACAGTCTCGAATGAAATGTTCCCCCCCACATCTATAACAGGTTATCTTCTAGCCTCCCTTGAATTGGGGTTTCTGATTGGACATGTAATTATTAGTTATGTACATGAATGTGGCTGTGTCCATTTCAATTCTTCCATTTCCCAAGTCTAGGGCTTGCAGTTCTAGTTCTCTAATCTCATATCCTTCCCAATCTTCCTGACATCCATCCCACAATTGGTAATCCTCCTTGTATAATGATCTAGGCCTTGTACTTTCCTCTTCTATTGGTGTGTATTTTACTCGTACTACATTTGTGGGTAATGGTGGTTGTTGCCCCAGTACAGGTCTTGGTTGTTCAGAAAATCTAGATTCCCATTGCACATTGTGTTGGTTCATAAATTCCCTTTCTTTGATGGGTTTTTTATGTAGAAACACTCTTATCTAGTATGGGTTGTCCATTTTCTTTCTAAGGTACAATATTTGAGTGTTTTCGTGTCTTGCAAATGTTGTGGTTTATGATAAGGACATTGTTGAACCAAATGATTCTCCCTACAATTATAGCACTTCTTATTGGTTGATAATCTGGTGTTCATCAAATTTGTTTTGGTGTTAACTTCTAGGGCTTTAGCAATGGCTTGTGCTAGTTCCTCTACAAGTGGAATTTTATCTTCATTTGTTCTTGGTTGATCAAATGCTAATAAATTTTGTCCTCTGTTATCCTCAAAGTCTATTGCCTCTTTCACACAAGCCCCTAGATTAGGACATTTCCTATAATACACCAAGGTTCTCAATTGTGCACTTCTCAATCCTTCTATGAACAAAGACACTTGTCTTGCCATTGAAGGTACCTCTTCTCTTGGACATCTATCAATGTATTGCTTGAATCTCTTGGCAGCCTCTCTGACATTTTCATCTTTTTGGTGTCTAAAACTATGTATCAAGGTAGCTGTACTATGTTTAATTCCAATTTTGGAGAATTCCCCTATAAAGGCTTCAAGGAAGAATTCAATATCTGGATACATTTCCTTTCTCAATGGAATGAACCAAGATAATGCAGGTCCAGTTAGGGTTAGACCAAATGCTTCAAATTGCACTTTGTAATCCTCTACTTCGTCTGCCCTAATCAATTGTCTGAATTCTGCAGCATGAGCATGAGGATCAGAATACCCTTCATATTGATTCTTCATGAATTTTGCTACTTGATAGGGCCTAAGCATTCTTCCATGGTTTTGCCACTGATGTCTCCTTCTGATGGGAAAATTAGTCATTCCTTCTGTTTCTCTTTCAAAAGGATTTGGAGAAGTGTGTAATCTCCTCCCTTGTTGTTGTTCAATAGTAGTGTGATTTTCATTTTGTCGGCAAGTCTATTTGCCCTAGGTTTTGTTCCCAAGGTCTCTTGTCTGCACACTACCCTAAGTCATTAGGGTTTTCTGGATCTTGTGAAAATATGTACACACATGCGTGTCTATCCTCATATCTGCCATCCTTAAATTGTGCCACTGTCATTATATTTAAGGGAATTTCTAAGTTTCTCATCCTAATGAGAAACTTATGCATACAATCTTGATACACATAGGCTCCAAACCTATTTGTATACATATACTTGAGGATATTTCTATAGTCACTAGTTTCAGGTGTTTCATTTGTCTCATTCAAATTTTCCATGTTATTTGTATGTCCTAAATCCCTTTCTTGTAGTTCTCCTAACACTGTCTCTTTCCTTTTTAATTCTTGTTTATTAGGTATAGACAATTTATTACCAGATCTTAGAATCATTCATTCACTTGTATTAAATTTCTTCCAAAATTCAACTTTTAATTGATTGTGGTCAACTGAAAAGATTTTAGTTTTATGAACTAAAATTTGTGAGAATCGTGTTTTTCCACGATTCCGAGGTAAGAATCGTGTTTTTCACGATTCTGGAGTGAGAATCGTGTTTTTCACGATTTTGAGGTAAGAATCATTTTTTTCACGATTTTGAGGTAAGAATCATGTTTTTCACGATTCTGAGGTAAGAATCATGTTTTTCACGATTCTGGAGTGAGAATCGTGTTTTTCACGATTCTGAGGTAAGAATCATGTTTTTCATGATTATGGGGTGAGAATCATGTTTTTCACGATTCTGAGGCAAGAATCATGTTTTTCACGATTCTGGGGTGAGAATCGTGTTTTTCACGATTGTGTGGTAAGAATCGTGTTTTTCACGATTCTGAGGTAAGAATCGGGTTTTTCACGATTCTGGGTGAGAATCGTGTTTTTCACGATTGTGTGGTAAGAATCGTGTCTTTCACGATTCAGAGGTAAGAATCGTGTTTTTCACGATTCTGGGTGAGAATCGTGTTCAAGGGATCGCGATTTTGAGTTTGGTCACAGAATCGCAATTCTCTGCAGCTTTTTGTAATTTTTTGGTTTTTGATTTTTTGATTTCTTATCACACTATTAGAAGCGCCTTATCAAAATATTAACATGCAATAAAGAACTTTCAACAAAGTGGCAATTTTTCCTACAAAAAATTCAAAAATACTGAAAATTGCGATTCTGTGTTTTCAACAATTTTCTGTATTTTCAATCTTCACCCAATATTTCTAACTTGAAAATATGTAAAAATTTAATGTGAAGAAGATTACCTTGTAGCTTGATCAAAAAATTTCAAGAAGCTCTATGAATGCAGAAAATCGCGATTCTGACAGCTCTCTCTACTCATTCTCTCACTCAAATGACTGATTTTTTTAGAGTTTAGGCTTTTATAGGCTTCAGACAATCGTGATTGTGAGTGATTCTTTAACAATCTTAAATTCTCACTTTATGATTCTTGTTTCTTTGCAATTTTGTTGTTCTATTTAAAAAATCTTATCCCTTCCAACGAAGTTTGCATGCTCTCCTCTTTTGATGAAAATCGCAATTTTGTGTTCGCTTCTCAAATCTGATCATTTGATGCTCAATTCTTACTGAGATTTTGAAATTTTGATTTCCTTCAATTATGCAGCTTATGAAACCTTTAAAATGACTTACCTTAATGCCCAATAGTGCAACTAAGTCAATTTCTTTATCTTACTGAAAATCGCGATTCTGAGTTGAGAATCGTGTTTTTCCTGAACTTCCTTGCTTTTGCAATTTTTGACTTTTCTTCCCTCCTGGTCTTCTCCAGTATTCTTCACCAACTCCAAATCAATTTTCATCTGCAATTATACACCACTCAACTCATTCAAAGAGATTAAAATTTGAAAAAAATAGATAGCAACTTTACTCTATATATTTTTTGTTTTTCTTTCAATTTCTGAATTTTTCTTTCTCTTTTCCTCTTCCACCACTCAATACCAAACCTCCTGCAAAACTTCCTTGGTAAAAAGAAATTCGTTTGGATTTTTAATACATTTTATGATTTTTTTTTTTAGTATTTTAATCCCTAAATCAAGGAAAACACTTCACTTAGGTTTTTCTTTTTTCGAGATCCATTGATCTTTTATCTCATGATTGGCTATACTCTTTATGATTGCAATCTAATAGTTTGGAAGTAGAGCTTTTCAAGAAAATATGTGTTAAGAAGTACAAGTATCAATTCATGCAAAGATAAACTCAACACTTTTTTTTTTCAAGTGATTAATCAATCTTTCCTAAAGACTATTACTTCACTTTGGATAAGCAAATAGAACAATCAATTTGCACATAGCTACTTTACTTGATTTTCCTCATTGCAACTATGTCATCTTTTTCAAGATTTGACAAATTTTGCTTGGTACGTTGCCAAAAAGAAATCTACTTATGCAAAGATAATCACATTTTACTTTTCCTTTTGCAAATTAATTCATTTTTTTTCACACACCTGCACTTTACTCTTAAAAAGTATGAGCAATTACCAATTTGCATAAATTTCACAAACTTCTTTATCTCAAAAGGTTAATTCATGCTTTCTTTTCCCAAAAGAAAAGCCAAAACAACCTATCTTTCCAATTTTCTTACTTGATTATAGAGTAGTGCCTTTCCAATGTGTTCAAATACCATCAACAATGGAAGATCCAACAAGGTCCAAGTCTTCAATGAAGCTTTTGCTTTGTTCCCCAGCAACGGCACCAAAAAATGTTTGTTGTTAACCTTTAGAGTTGTCCTCTCCAATCATTATAGCACAAAAGATCAACTACACACCTTTAAATTGTCAATCTGGGAAGTATGCAAAGACCACATCCCCTTCTAGTTAATGGAATCCATGAATAAAGGTTGAAATGAATGTTTTTCTGAGAGATTTGTGAAGAAGAAAGGAAATAACTAGGGTTTTGATTATCTTGAGTTCTCCAACAGCATTTTCAATGATCTTTGTGCCTAAAGTGTGCCATTTTCGCAGTAGAATACAAATATGAAGTCAAATTTCCAAAACAGTACCTGTATCACACAGATGAGACAATAGCGATTCTGTAAAAACTGAGAATTTCTAATTCCAGCTTTATTCTTTTGTGTTATCTTGCTCAATACAATAAGATTCACCTATCTTCATTCATCTCACTCAGAAATACTCAAGGAAAGCTCACAATTTCTATGGATCACACAATGAGAAGACTCAACAAATCAAAAGAAAGATCATGGAAGGAGAAACACGATTTTCTGCAAGAAAGCTTTTCACATTACTTGGATAGCATGTACATAATACAACCAACCTCTTCAAAATAGAAGAAATTATCTTTTATACTTTTTCAAGTGTCCTTTTTCACACTTGAAATTTTGGTCCTTTCCACCTTCTAATCTAAAAATATGTTATCAAAGAGCTTCCAAAAATTCTAAGGAAAATACATATGCTCCTACTTTACATGAGGAAGACTCTTCCCAATTTTTACATCATTTGCATAAATACATCTACAAATTTTGGCAAATTACAAATCATTTCTCTAAAAAATGCTTCTTCTAACAGTGGATTAACGACGATAGGAACGCATCAAGTTGAAGAGATTAAATTCTTCAAGTTCAAGACTAAAGTAAAAGTGTGCGATACGAAAACCTAAAGGAAAGAATTAAAGTCTGGTGGAACGACAACTCAAAAGTACCACGAAAAGTCGATTCCTGACGTATACATTGAGACAAGACAAGAACTTAAAGGAATTTAAAAAAGAAACAAGCAATTAAAGAACAAGGAACCATTGACGATCAGAGAGTGCCGCGAAGTAAATTCATGAACCTTAGATCCGACAAGCATATAGGTAAGTCAGACCGATGAATCCATAGATCATCAGAAGCAAGTGTAGAAACTACTACACGTTCGTGTGCACAACAATTGAATAGCTACCCTTACGAGTTGAGCTCAGATACAAGTGAATCGGAAATAGCTTTTAGCATGGAAAGACCAGAAGGAGGGTTAAACATTGCATATTTGGAAAGACCCGAAGGACCCTATAGAACTCAATTAGAATTTGTTTGGATCCCTCAAGATAACAGAAGCGTAGAGTTATTTGTGAACAAAGAAACTGACAAAGCATTTTGGAGGTATAGAATGGAACAACCTAGTGAGGTAGGCTCCATCATGATCTATGAATTCAAGGACCCAGATACACCTAGAAAGGTTGTATATCTTGATGAAACATCAAAATGAGTATTTGTAGTGCCAGACCATGCAAGAAATACCTACACATGGAGAGACGAATTAGTCTTCCCCCCATCTTGAACAAATGTAAACGCAAGCCATCAAGGTGCTGGAACATCCTCAGCCCATGGTGCTCAAAGAGAGAAGAACAAAGAGAGATCGGAAGTAAGTTTCACTCATCCCATAGGGAGAGGTAGAACCACCATGGACAGCGATAAAGTGGAAAGACAAAGAGAACCTAGAATATCAGGTGGTAGAGATGATTTTCCTCTACCTAGACCACGTGAACACCCTAGGGTACTACGACCCACTCAGTTAGTAAAGTCCATGAAAAACTACTTTGATGGGACAAGATATCCATATGATCATGTTGTGGAATTTAAGCAAGTGTTACGAGCAGAGCAAGTAGAAGACATGTTCACACAATACAATGCATTTGGGCTAACATTAAAGAATACTGCTTTAACTTGGTTCCAACCATTGCAACAAAGGAAATTTGGAGATATCCATCAATTTTTAGAGTCATTCATCATGGAATTCTCTAAAAGTGGAATTAGGCATGACACGTCTTCGTTGATTCATAGTTTCAAACAAACCCCTCAAGAAACAGTCAAACTTGCAAGACGTAGGTTTAGACACTATGTTGAGAGATGCCCAATTCAAGAGCTACCCTCACAGGCCAATTGTTGAAGTATGGGGAGTAACCAACCCAAACCGCCTCACATGGAAGTGAGGGGCTCTTCCAAGAGGAGTTGCAAGAAGTGCAAGCAATGCACACACACCCACGTCCATGAACAATGGCACCATGGCCAACGTCAAAAGGAGCAAGGGAGGGCAATGCTCACACACAAGCCAATCCCAAGTGCGAAACCCACACACATGGACCAACGCCTAGCACACAAGCAGAAATGTGGAAGCCAAATGAACCTTCATTCCATTAGCATGGAGGCCAAGGCCATGGCCAAGGGACCTCCCTTTTACAAAATGAGCCCCTCCTTATATAAGAGAGGAGGAGGGATCCGTTGAGTACAAGTGGCCAAAGGCTTCATTAACTAAGATATTCTAAAAATGATAGGTAGTTGGGAAAATAAAAAAGGGAATCTTCTTAGAGAGAGAGAGAGCTCTTGCACATATCCAAAAGAGAGCTCTCATTTCTAAAATAAGGCAAGGACTAAAAAAGAAGCCTTTTACAAAAAAGAAGGATAAGGTTGAGTTTTTATGTGTTTTCTCACAAAAGGAAGTAAGAGACAGTTCCTATGAAGAACTTGTATACAAAAGGAAAAAATGGGAAATTTGAGAGACTGCCACACAAGGAATTTGAGCCTCCAAGTATCCTTAGCTTCAAGGGCGGACTCCAAGTACTCCATAGCCTTCATAGCTTCATGGGTCCTTCATAACTTCAAGGTTCGAACACCCTCCCCCACCTAGTCTTTGTCGTCCTCGACAAAGCTGAGAAAAAAGGACCATACATAGCTGATCAAGATCATGTTGAATCTTCAAGGTCTTCAAGTCTTCTGGTCTGCAAGTCTTCAGGTCTTCGGTGTTGAGCGACACAATACCCATGGGGGGCAGTCAGCCCCGCATACATCCTACTCTGCAGCCCTTTGTAAGACTAGATTAGCCTTCACAAGGAGCCTTCAAACCTGAAATTAACACATACTAAAACAAGTAGACTGTTTTTTTTTTCTTTTTTTTGCAATCAATAAACATGAATTCCCACTTTAGTTTCTACTTCCCATTAAGTGAAGTCAAGTACATGCATGCCCAAGTGCTATGCAGGTCATGGAAGGCCCATTAACGAAAGGAAACCCCCATGGATGCATCATAAACTTGCTAACAATCCAAATGGCATGCCTTTAGTAGCATCGTTTATATGTGTACAAAATTCATGATGTACATCAAGCATAGAAGCAATCAAAGATCAAACATTCCAATGCATCCCCATGACTATAACCACCCAATTCTTACTTAAAGTGAATTGGCAATCACAAAAATCCAAGACAATTCCTTGCAGCCCAAGAGGGCAATGCCATCTTGAAATAGAAAGGATCAGCACATATTTTCAGCATGCCACAAAACCATGAAGTCACACCACTGCAAAGACCTCAATTGAGAGTGGTGAGTGCACCCAATTCCATGTAAAGCTTAAACCTAGCACATCCAAGGATGATGAGAAAGAAAATGCATGAAGGGAAAAAGCATACATACCACTCAAAAACATAAGAAACTGTATAAAGAAAGTGAACAGAGGATCACTTTTCATTGTATGCAAAGAGTGGCCTTACAATACCATCTTGAACATGCTTCTATCCCATAGCCTTACAACAGTATGGACATAAAGTGTGACATCCCAAAGTTGACGAGGACCTCCAAGAGAGTAGATGCTTGAACCCTCCATGCCAGAAGTGTGTCTTCCACAAATTCAAGATTTCTTGGACACCATCCCAAACATAGGGGAAGTCACAAAAAACCAAGAATAAATTGTACTTGAAGCAAAGCTGCAAGCAATTCCAACACCTATGCAAACCTTTCAAGCATAGTCAATAAATACATTTAACCCTACAATTAGAAATCCGATTCCAGTATTGGTAGTCCAAGAAAAAGGCATACAGTTCGTAAAGAGTGATTATCATGAAGAGTGAATATATGATTGACTTGCAATTTACTAGCACAAGTTCAAGTACATGGATAGTCACCACAAGACAACTTTCAAAAGGCCATGGTTCCAACCTGTTAATCCATCAGACCTCTTTACCTTTACTAATAATCAATGATCAAATAGAGGCTACCAAGTCTGAGAGCAACTTTTACACTTTGTGCATGTGTGACAAGTTGTAAAATTAATGATAAGTGTGTGTTATGGTTCCTTGAGTGCGTTCGATGTATTCTGTTTTATGCAGACATCAGAGAAGTAGCTATATTCAGGTTTTGTAGCAGATTTACACACGTACACACAGCACATAAGCTGTATATTCTATAGACATATGGTGATTGCCGAAAGTGTGCATCTGAAATGGAAGTTTCAATAAGGTACCATGGATCATAATCATAGTGAGACACTTCTTGTATAACACCTAAATAAGACATTGGCTAGCAATCAAAGAACTGCCCTCATACATATGCAAAGCTGTCAAAACCGCAGTGCCCTATGATGGGCATCCCACCCCGTAAGACCTGCGTGTCCATTGAAAAGAAGGAGATCTTGTTGAACATAAAGCTTAAATCCCAGAAAACACCATGATACATGTGGGAAGAACTTCAGGAATCAAATTGTGCACAATCTGTCCAGATATGGGATAGAATCCTCACACTCCAATTCTTCTCAACCTGAACGACTTGACCTGCCAAACGCAACATTGCAACCGAGAATATGACATAAAGGCATCAAGAGGTTGTTATTTCTATCACCATCAAAGCATCGTAGAGGGAACTCTTAAAAAATAAAAAATTAAGGCCACAATCAACCCCGAGTTCAAGCTCCATTCATATGGACAGATAATAACTAAAACTTCATATATTTTCTCTCGATAATGTGAGAAAGACAACATATTTTTCCATATTTTCAATGCAAACTGTAGATAAAAATGAACAAGAACCATTATATTCACTCCAACACTTAACACGTGAAGGGCAAAAAACGACCTGGGTCAAGCCTACACTTCCTCGAATTAAAATTCTTGTTAAATGATCATCTGCCACGAACAGCCTGTGGTTAGGTAATGCAAGAGAGTGTTGATGATTGTAGCGAGGTCTATTGGGAAAGGTAATATTGTGGCCACAAGAGATTCAGAAAAACAACCACTTCAGGTTTGATATTACAACGCATGCCAAGGAGGTCAAACCATAAGGCAAACATGAGATCGATGGAATAAGGAGTATCCTAGATCATATGTTTCAATATCCAACATTCAGCCACACATTCCAAAGCTATCGCCAAACTCATTACCCATTTTTTCATGGTTCACACAAGTATCCGAGGTAGTAATAAGACTTGGGAAGCTTTTAGCCATCAGCCCCAAATCTGTGGTGATCAAAGAGAAAGGCACATGCGGGAATTGAAAACATGGGGGAGTAGCCGATGGCCGACCTTGCCCTTTGAATGCATATTGAGGTGCCTCTTTTCCTTCCTCTCTCACAAGGAAGTCGACCAGGAAAGGGGAGCACAAGAAGAACTTGACCCACACATCCAAGGCAGATTACAAGGAGCACGTTGTAGCTCGAACGCAAGGGCACCCGAATCAGCCGCAAGAAAGATAGAAGTTATAATCCTTCCATGCATCAGCAGATCGTCAAGAGGGGTATATCGCGCACATACCTTCACCTTGGTAGTGAAAAGATATTAGGTAATAACGCCAGTAGCAGAGGGCCAATGCCGAGGAGGGTAGTTCACACAGAGTTCAAGCCCCAAAATAGAACTACCACAGACATAGAGGGGGAGCCTCGGCAAATTCAGCCACCACATGAAACATGGTGATGCCATAGACACAGAGCACACTATGTAGATTAGAGCGACGGTGAAGCAACAGAGATGCTCGTAGCCATAGAAGTGAGGCACGCAAGAGAAAATGACGTCCAAAGCGAGAAGTTCTAGACATGTAGGGAGAGAATCGATGGAGTCTCCCACAATGAGAGAGAGAGAGGGAAGGAAAGGAGAATGTTACTCCCTCCGCCTATGCATGGTTCTGCCAACTCCTTCAAGGAGGAGAGAGAAGACCCATACCCAACCTCACATGCACCGAATCATAATCAATAGAGTACAGACAAAGCATTTTAATGCACCTGCCAAGTTGTGCCAACCACTGCTCATAGCCAGTCATGATCTTTCAGGCGCATTCACATTAAATGGAGAGAATCTTGCGCATACAAAAAGGAAAATGTAGTTTTCTATTCAAGTTCTTTCTTCGTAATCTCAAAAGAAAGTGGGAGGGAGCCATGAGGACACTCCCCCGCCCACTCAACATTAAATGACTATGACATACATGTACAGTGATGCCGGTATCGATGTGTATGTGTGGAGGTGTGGGTATGTGAGCGAAAATGAGAGAGAGAAGGATTAGAAGATGTTTTTGTGCAACAAACAAACAAATGAACTAACCTACTCAAAAAATTAACAAAACAAGAGGTACCCTTGCCCAATCGAAGGCCACACGGATCCACAACTCAATCCAAGCGTGAGGTGCATCCATCAAGTGTAGGCACGCAAGCTTGAAAAAACCCAACGGTTGAAGGTCGATCATCCCCGGCAACGGCGCCAAATTTTGTTAACTATGGGGAGTAACCAACCCAAACCGCCTCACATGGACGTGAGGGGCTCTTCCAACAGGAGTTGCAAGAAGTGCAAGCAATGCACACACACCCACGTCCATGAACAATGGCACCATGGCCAACGTCAAAAGGAGCAAGGGAGGGCAATGCTCACACACAAGCCAACCCCAAGTGCCAAACCCACACACATGGACGTTGGCCTAGCACACAAGGAGAAATGTGGAAGCCAAATGAACCTTCATTCCATTAGCATGGAGGCCAAGGCCATGGCCAAGGGACCTCCCTTTTACAAAATGAGCCCCTCCTTATATAAGAGAGGAGGAGGGATCCGTTGAGTACAAGTGGCCAAAGGCTTCATTAACTAAGATATTCTAAAAATGATAGGTAGTTGGGAAAATCAAAAAGGGAATCTTCTTAGAGAGAGAGAGAGAGAGCTTTTGCATGTATCCAAAAGAGAGCTCTCATTTCTAAAATAAGGCAAGGACTAAAAAAGAAGCCTTTTACAAAAAAGAAGGATAAGGTTTAGTTTTTATGTGTTTTCTCACAATAAGAGAGAGTTCCTATGAAGAACTTGTATACAAAAGGAAAAAATGGGAAATTTGAGAGACTACCACACAAGGATTTGAGCCTCCAAGTATCCTTAGCTTCAAGGGAGGACTCCAAGTACTCCATAGCCTTCATAGCTTCATGGGTCCTTCATAACTTCAAGGTTCCAACACCAATCAAGTATCATTATTTTTAGATGGCCTCTTAAGCTCTAAACTATGCTCCTATGTATACTTGAAGGAACCCAGAACGCTAGAGCAATGTGTAAGAATTTGTATAGGCATTGAGGACAGCTTAGGAGACAAGTTGGAACTCTCAAAGTCTATAAGGACTCAGATCGTTCATCTCTAGAATCTTCAAAACTGTCTAGCTCGATAGAAGACCTAGCAGAAAAAGTGGCCTAGAAACTAGGAGTTTCTAGTAAACAGATGCCTAGGTTAACAACAAACAAGCGTTGTTACACCTGTGGTGGTGATCATATGGCAAATGTGTGTCCCAATGCAACACAACTGCAAGCCAACCCTCGTGGCCAGTACTGTACGATTGAGAGATGATACACAAATCATACGGCTCAAGACTGCCCATACAACAAACAAGCAGTGAGACAGAGCTACCCGCAAGCATACCCACAGCAAGGTAGGTATCAAGGTCAATATAATACTCAGCCTCATTACTATAGGACTCCTCAAAACTATCCTTATCAGGCTCAACAGAGTCCTCAACCTATTTTAGCTCAGCAACCACCCCCACCAGCTAATGTGATCTCAGTTAAATATGCTGCTGTAGAAGAAAACCTCAATAGGGCTTTAGTGCCTTCATCACCATTGATAACAGAAAGTGACCTGAACTCAAAAAGTTTTGACTCTACTCATGTAGATAGTCCACCCGCGTATTACACAGAGTCACCAGAACACGTGGAAACATATCAGTACGATAGTCCACCATTGGAACCCAATTGGGAGCCCGACTACGCTAACGTGATGTACACAGACCCTAATCCACGGCCCCAAGTGAGACAGCAAAGACCACAGGGCCCTAGAGGACCATGCTTTAGGTACCAAGGAGATCATTTCATAAAGGATTGTCCACATCCTCCAATAGTAAGACAGTCACAATACTATAACATACAAGGCTTTTGTGCCGAGTGCGATAAAGAGCATATCATAAAAGATTGTCCTTTAAGAACCCTGCTAATGCTTCAAAAGTGACACACGTGATAGGCATTGTGCATAATGTAGATGGATCCAACCCTACATATGTGCCTATCCAAGTGAATCAAGAGCAAAGGTGCTCTTACAGAATCAACAACTTAATGCTGAGAAAATAGTCGAAACTAGCGAAGTTGGAGAATCTAGCAATAAAAAGACAAAATCTTGGAGAGATTCCAAAGAAAGGATTAAGAGAAAGTGGAGTAAAAAGATAACTGAGTTGGAAGGAAGTTTGAAGGAATTGAGAGCCAAGATCCTAGAATTGACTTCACAAGAATTGAATAAGGAGAATCCAGCTCAGAGACCAGGATCAGTTTTAGCAGAACCCATACTAGAAAACTTAGACATGATGTTTCGTGCATATTAGGCTAGACTAAAAGAAGGACCCCAGATAGCTGAAATGAGCAAGAACTATCCGAGAGCAGATCTAGAAATTGAGAGAACTAAACTTTGCAAGAAGATGGTAGAACTAGCACAAACTATGTTCAAAGCCTCGCATTATCTTAATTGGAATAAAATGGCAAAACCTGAATTACATTTTCAATGATTTCTAGAGAGGCTAGAATACTTGATCGATAGCAAGGAGAAAAAGAATCTGCATAGGAACCCGCATTACTTTGAGAACGAAGAGAAAAATGCACCATCCCTATCTCAAGTACCAAATACAGAAGTTGAAGATAACCTGTCTTCCATACATAAATATTCACATGAATTTCTAAGAGAAATACAAGAGGAGAAGTGGACAAAAGAAGAAGGAACCCATCCTCCTATTCAAGAAATAGATGACTTGCAAGAGCAATTTCCCCAAGACATTCCCTCTATATACGATGATGTAGAGGAAGAGCAATTGAGTGAACACACAGGTTTTGAATCTAATTCTTTGCAAGAATTACCTCAGTTCACAGGACCTTGGGAAGAAAAGTGTATTAACATGAGAGCATCCACGATAATAGTGAGGAATGAAGAATGAGTAATCCCTAGAAACACGGAAGCGATAAGGAACACTAAAGTACAATGTCACCTCACTCTAGAGGAATTTTTGAAGGTTAAACCAGAACTGTGGAAGCATGTAGCAAATCAATTCCCTGAGCTGGCTACTGCCCCCTCACAAACGGGATCACACAAGAAGGTACCAGAGATACCCGTAGAAAGAATCGAAGATGTAAGCGAAGGAGAGGAAGGTAATACTTATCTTCCAATAACCCACCAGGGCTACACCACTAAAGCCATCTTAGATTCAGGAGCCAGAGTAGCCATCACTACCACCGCTTTATGGAAATTATTAGATACATTCCTTTTGGGCATAGCAAATAGACTTAGCAAGCTTCCCAATCCAAGTTAAGACACTTCAAATGATGGACTGAGCACTGAGAACAAGATTCATCAAATTCTGGAACATGCCCACTATTCTCGGGGGCTCTGGAGAGATAGACCAGTGAGCCGTAAAATGCAGATATCTCACAACCTGTAAATTCAATGACCTTGAAAATTTATATGCAGATAGTAGATAGTAAGAGCTATCCAACGCATGTTAAAACACGGAAAAAGTCTGCATATAACTCGAGATATGACCTTCTGAAGTTACTGCTCTGAGTGAGTATAACAGAGAACAAAACAGAGAAATAGATGATGATAAATGTATAGATTCACATATGATTACAACCACATTGGCAATGAATCTTTGCACAATGGGGGTAGAATGATAGAGCTATGGATTAAGCTCTTCAATCTCTACAAAATGACATGAAGTGGTCACGTACAAGGCTTGCTAATCGCCTCTTCCTTCTTGATCTTTTTATAGCTATTCTTGGAGGGACTTTTGAATTCGAATTCGAATGGCTCCACTTAAACGTGATCCCCAAAGTTAGGAAAATATTCCCTCAGCTCAAAAATTCGTGGTTTTAGATAGTTAGAGCCATGACTTTGCTTTTACATCATGGATGAGGTAAGCCATGCTTTTCCTTTTTTCTTTTCTCAATTAGAAGAGATAACATGTACTCTTTTACAAGAGGTGTTCATATGAATACACATGTGACTTACAAATGATCATAATATCAAGCATTTCAAGCATGTAGGCTTGGGTAAAATGCACCAACAGCTCCCCCTCAAGCCTAACATGCTTGGCCTCCAAATAAGCCTTCAATTGTCCTTGATTTTGTGCAAGCCAATCATCAACTTGAATCTACTTAACTTTGTACCATCAAGAGCTTTAGTCAACATGTCTGCACATTGCGTATCTGTAGAGACATAGGATAGTTGAATATCCTTGCTCATTAGCTTCTCCCTTACATAATGGTAGTGGACTTCAATATGATTGGTTCTACCATGGTATACCGGATTAGCTGCTAGATGTAGTGAGCTTGTGTTGTCACAAAAAATGTGAGGTGTTGAAGAATGAAGTCCAAGATCCATGTACAAAGACTTTAACCACATGATTTCTTGAGTTGCATTAGCCAAACCTCTATATTCGGTTTTGGTAGAAGATAATGCCATGGTTGGTTGCTTCTTCAATGACCAAGAAATGATTTTTGAACCTTCAAACGATATATACCCGGATGTGCTTCTTCTATCATCTCTAGATCCGGCCCAATCTGCATCTGAGTAGACCTTTAGCTCAATATCTGAAGTATATGAATAGAACAAACCTTCATTCATGGTCCCCTTTAGATACTTGAGGACTCTCTTGGCCGCTTCCATATGTGGTCTTCTCCGCTTATGCATAAACTGACTCAATATGCTAACACTATAGCATATATCCACCCTTGTGAGAGTTGCATAATTCAAACTTCCAACCAAGCTTTGATAGCTTGTGATGTCTTCAATTGGTTCTCCTTCATAAGCACTAAGCTTATGATTTTGCTCCATAGGTGTACCATTTTCCATCTTGAACTTGACGAGCATGTCATGCACATACTTCCTTTGTGTGATGTATATACCTGAATCTGTGTAGATTAACTCCAATCCAAGAAAATAAGTGAGTGGTCCGAGGTCACTAATTTTGAACTCCTCCTTCATTTGACTCTTTACTTGTTTGATTCCTTCAAGATCATTGCCTGTGATAATAATATCATCAACATACACACATAAGTAGATCACTTCAGATCCATTCCTCTTTATGCACAAAGAGGTATCCGCCTTGCTAGCTTTGAATCCTTGGTCCTGCAAATAAGTCACCAATCTGAAATTCCAAGCTCTTGGAGCTTGTTTCAATCCATACAAAGATTTCTTTAGTTTGCATACATAGTTAGGATGATGTGCATCCTCATATCCATGAGGTTGTGCCATATACACTTCCTCAGAAATCCATCCATTGAAGAAAGCATTCTTTACATCAAGTTGATAGAGATTCCAATTTCTAGATGCACCAAGACTTATGAGAACCCTAATTGTAGGCATTTTTGCAACAGAAGAGAAAGTCTCCTCATAATCAATACCATGGGTTTGAGCAAATCCTTTAGCAACTAACCTTGCTTTGTGTCTATTTATACTTCCATCTGGATTCCTCTTGATTCTGTATATCCATCGAGATCCAATTACCTTCATAGATGGCTTGTTAGGTACAAGCTCCCAAGTGTCATTCTCGTTCAAGGCTTCCATTTCTTCATCCATTGCATCTCTCCAAGCTTTCTTGCTTTGTGCTTCTTCGAATGTGGTAGGTTCTTCATTGGTTGAATCCTTTGCAATGTAGATTGAGTGCTTGGTGACCAAAGAAGTATCATAACCAAACCTCTCTGGTTTCTTCTTCTCCCTTGAAGACCTTCTAAGTGGTTGATGTGAGCTCTCAGGTCCATATGTAGCATCCTGCATCTTTGTTTTACCTTTGTTCTTCCATAGCTTTAGTCTTTCCAAGTCTTCTAGGTCAATCTCCGAATCACTTTCTTCAATCTACTTTGGCTCCTTTGGTTGAAGTGATGGAAAATCTTCATCCAAGTCATAAGACAGCTTCACTTTCCTGTCATCATCAAACCATGATTTGTTTTTATCAAAAATTACATCTCTACTCACAGAAAATCCTTTATTGGTTGGATTGTACAATCTATATCCTTTTTGGTTTTGATCATAACCAATGAATACACACTTCTCTACCTTGGGATCCAATTTCCCTCTTACTTGAGAAGGAATGTGAGCATAGGCTAAGCATCCAAAGATTTTACAATGCTCTAGACTAGGTCTTCTTCCATTCATATGGAGTTGTTCCATCTAGTGACTTAGATGGAAGTCGATTTATAAGATATGTGGCTGTAGACACAACCTCTGCCCATAAGTAGTTTGGCAATCCCTTTTCATTGAGCATGGACCTTGCAGCTTCGACAATAGCTCTGTTCCTCCTCTCTGCTACACCATTGAGCTCTGGTGTATACCTTGTAGTGACTTCCCTTTTAATGCATCTTTCATGTAAGAAGGCATCAAATTGAGAAGAGAAGTATTCTCCTCCACCATCTGATCTGAGTCTTTTCAAAGTCCTACCTGTTTGGTTTTCAACAAGAGTAATATACTTCATAAAGCAATTAAACACTTCATCCTTGTGCTTCATGAAAAACAGAATGGTCAACCTGCTACAATCATCTATGAAAGACACATAATATCTTGAGCCTGATATAGATGGCTCCTTACTTGGACCCCACACATCTATGTGCACTAGATCCAAAGGATTTTGATACATATATCCTTTCTTATTGAAAGGTTGTCTATGAGCCTTGCCGAGTTGACAAGCTTCACACTTATAAATCATGTGTTGCCTTGTGATATTAGGCAAACCAAGTACACTTTGGTCCCTACAAATTTGTTTGAGTGTCCTCCCACCAATGTGAGCAAGCCTTTTGTGCCATATCTCCAACTCTGTTAGAGTTTGAGATCCATAGCTAAACAAAGCTATGTTCTTTGTATCTTCCACTTCAAAAGTGAAAAGCCTTCCTGTCTTTTCTCCTTTGGAAATCCTTCTAAAGCCTTGCCTTTGGTCTTCAACATATGCTCCAAATCAGTTGAATCTAACGTGCAATTCTTTTTCAACAATCTATCCAACCTTTATTAAATTTTTGGTAATTGTAGGGACATACAAGACTTTGCTTAAGAGGTTCATATTCCCATCTGATGTCTTCACATTACCTATCTTCTCCACTGAGTGCTTTGTGTCGTCTCCTTTCTGCACTTCATGCTTGTTATGAGGATCTTCCAAATCAGAAAGTAAAGCCACATTTCCTGCTACATGGTTTGAGCATCCCGAATCAATGTAAAATATGTGATCATCATCCTTACCCTTCTTCACTGATAGATTCATAATCAATAATGAATCTTCTTGACTTTGGTCCTCTGCATAGTTATTGTAGTCTCTTCTTCCTCTATGGCCACTTTGATAGTTGTTGTTGTTGTAATTGTTGTTGTAGTAGTTGTTGTTGTAGCCTCCATTGTACTTGCCTCTATTTGATCCATAGCCACCTCTATTGAATCCTCTTCCTCTTGAGTTCCTCGGGTTCCTGAAACATTCTTCAGTAGTATGATTAGATAAGCCACATATATTGCAAGGTTGAGATGATTGGAATCTCCCCCTGCCTTGCTTTCCACCTCTGCCTCTTCCTCTAGCTCTTCCTCTACCTGCAAATATTGCTTGGAAAGAGCTACCTTCATCTTCATTCTTCCTATTCTTTGACTTGTCCTTGACCTTCGCTTTATCAGAATATAAGGCAGAAGTTTGATTACCTCTTGAGGACTCACCAGCTTTGCTAATCTTTGCTTCATGAGTGAAGAGTTGGCCCATGAGTGTGTTGAGGTCCGGTACATGCATATCCATGTATAAATCCATGGCTGTTGTGAATGACTCCCACTTGTCGTCTGCTTTGATTCCATTTATGATTTTTCTAATGATTTGCTCCTCTTCAATTACCTCTTCAATTACCTCTCCAATGCTTCCAAGTTGATCGGAAATCTCCTTCATCTTTGTGACATAATTAGTCACATTTTGCTTCGGGCTTTTCTTCATTGTTGTGAATTCCATTCACAATTGGTTCTTCCTTGCTCGAGTGTTGGAAGAGAAGAAAGAAGCAAGTGCATTCCAGGTCTCTCTTGATGTCTTGCATCCCTTGACATGAGGTAAAAGAAAATCAGAGATTGAGTTTAGAATATAGGACCTTGCAAGTGCATCCTTCGAACACCAATTTGAAAGTCCTTCCACTTCTTCATGTGATGGTTGCCCTTTGTTCCTCATGGTTGGCATTGCTTCATCTCCGGATATGAATCCATATAGATTCCTCCCTTGAAGGTAAGCCTCCATCCTTAGATACCATGCCTGGTAGTTGTTTCAATCCAATTTGTCAATTGCTGATGGAAATCCATCTCCCATGTTGCTTGACTATGCTCTGATACCACTGTGAAGAGAGATGGTGGATGCAATCCGAAGATGAGTAGGTGTTGCTACAACCAGCTTCACACCAGCCAACTAAGACTTCACACTGAAAAAAATTGCGTACAACTCGAGATATGACCTTCTGAAGTTACTGCTCTGAGTGAGTATAGCAGAGAACAAAACAGAGAAATAGATGATGATAAATGTATAGATTCAGATATAATTACAACCACATTGGCAATGAATCTTTGCACAATGGGAGTAGAATGATAGAGCTATGGAGTAAGCTCTTCAATCTCTACAAAATGACATGAAGTGGTCACGTACAAGGCTTGCTAATCACCTCTTCCTTCTTGCTCTTTTTATAGCTATTCTTGGAGGGACTTTTGAATTCGAATTCGAATGGCTCCACCTAAAAGTGATCCCAAAAGTTAGGAGATATTCCCTCAGCTCAAAAATTTGTGGTTTTAGGTAGTTAGAGCCATGACTTTGCTTTTACATTATGGATGAGGTAATCCATCCTTTTCCTTTTTTCTTTTTTCAATTACAATAGATAAAATGTACTCTTTTACAAGAGGTGTTCATATGACTACACATGTGACTTACAAATGATCATAATATCAAGCATTTCAAGCATGTAGGCTTGGGTAAAATGCACCAACAGTATTATCATAGACTCCTTTTCGTATTCTCCCATGTAATTTGGCAATGTTGAAATGCTCTGGGTTTCTTCTCTATTTCTGTCGAGTCTTGACACTTCCTCATATACTTCTTCTAGGTTGGGGTTTGGTTGATAAACTTCTACCTCTATTTCCTCAAAGGGAGGCTTAGTCACTCCATTCCTCTTCCATTGTTCTTCTTGGATTCTATTCCATAACTCCTTCGGCCATTCAGCCTCTAGGTCAGGTATGGTTGCGTGCCCCTTACAACCACCACAGTATTGACCATACGGTATCCACCTAGAGAACTATGCAGAGAGATGCCCAGATACAATCTCTATCCAACACCAGCAGGAGCACCGAGACCTTATGAACAAGCACCATATCCACCACCCCAACCAGTGTTAGGGCCACAACTGTCACAACCTCAACAAGTGGTACCTCTGAAGTATGCTCAGCCAAAAGAAAACTTGGAAAGAGCCATAGTGTCAGCATCGACGACGATCAATGTAGAATCAGAAAACCCTGGATATGAGCTAACCTCAGGAGATTATTATCCCTATGAAGCCAACATGTTAGAGTATGAATCAACATACTCTAACATGTTAGTGCCAGCATCGACGACGATCAATGTAGAATCATCAAACCCTGGATATGAGCTAACCTTAGGAGATTATTATCCCTATGAAGCCAACATGTTAGAGTATGATTCGGCTTACTCTAGATATGATGGTTATGATCAGGCTTATGGAACGGAGGTAGCGACTTTGATGTATACTGCGCCTAAAGCACAACCACCCATGAGACCACCCATTAGACCACCTGTGCCGAGAGGACCCTGTTATAGATGTGGAGGAGACCATTTTATTAGAGAATGTCCTCGGCCTTATAATCCACCACCCCTTAGGACTTGGGAGGGATACTACAATGATTGTGGAAAGGAACATCTTTTTAGAGATTGTTTGAAAAATCCTAATAAAACCCTGGATACAGCACCTGTTAATGTAATCAAAGTGATAGAAGCACCGAGAAGTGATAAGGAGTACACCGTGCTTTTAAAGGCTATTATGTGAGCTCAAATGAAAGAACGAAAAGAAAACCAACCAGATCGGGAACAAGAAGACACTAGGAAGGAAAATCTCAAAAACCGAATGGTTGAAGATTCTGAGGACCCACGTGAGAGTACCCAGAACATTAAAGCACAAAAATGGAAGGAAAGAAGACAAAAACTCAAAGATAAATGGATGAAAAATAAAAGTCAAGATAATAAGAAACAAACTAGAAGTACGAAAGAACAAAAAAAACAGGAAATTCAGAAAGAAGTACCCATTCCACCGCTTATCCAAGAAGCAGAGAAACCAGGATCCATTTTAGCTGACCAAAAACCTGACGACCTAGACATGTGGCTAAAAGCTTACCAAGCTAGAATTAAGATGGGACCGAATGTAGAGCAACACGAAAAACTTTACCCACAAGGGGAATTAGAAAAAGAAAGGCTAGCAATATGTCAAAAGCTGATAGAGCTGGCACAAGCAACCCTAGAAAAGACTATTCCAGCCCTCCCAGAGATGAGAATAATGGATAATCAATATAAAGAGCATGTCAGAGCCATAGATAAAGAACCTAAAGAGAAGGATGACAAGCAAGAGCGAATAAGTTTTCTGTAGTGTGGTTGGTGTATTTTTGTTCTATGTGGCAGTACAGGGCAGTTCCTTGTTGGTGCTCTCTGTTGTCAGGATATGTCTGTTGTGCACCAGCCCCTCCTCATGCACACATGTGTGTGGGGTGATCTCCTCCACATAGACTACATCTTCGTAACATGGGCATTCTTAAGGCTGGGTGCTGGTAAGTTCTCTCTCCTTGGACTCCTAGCTTCTTTGCTAATAGCTCTGCTAGTTCTTCCACATTACTGGAGTTGGATATAATGGTACTCCGAGAGTCTTCTGATTTAGTGGGACTGGGAGTGCTCTTGAGATCCTCCACTAGGTTGTCTTCTAGGTCAATGCATTCTTGAAGACATTCACTAAGGGTTTGTAATCTCTTCACGTAAACTAAAGTTCTTAAGGTTCCATTCGTGAGTCCATCCAAAAACAATGAAATCATTTTTTGCTGAGTGGGTCTCTCGATAGCTGGACATCTATCCACATACTGATTGAATCTCCGGGCAGCTATTTTCACTGTTTCGTTAGGGTTTTGTTTAAAACTATGGATTAAAGATGCAGAGCTGTGTTTAATCCCTCTTTTAGTGAATTCTCCAATGAATTCTTGAAAAAATTGCTCCATGTTTCCAAACTGATTAGGGTCTAAAGGCTAGAACCAAGTCAGAGCCGTTCATGTGAGGGTGAGTCCAAAGGACTCATACTGCACAAAGAAGTCGTCTACTTGTTCTACCCTTAGGACTTGTTTAAATTCAGCAATGTGATTTTAGGGTTATCCTAATCTGTCATAATGATTTCTTACGCATTTGGCCACTTGGATAGGTCTCAATCTTCTCATTGGTTCTGGCGGTCTAGGCATTACGGGAAAGGTAGGAACTGCTGGTCTAACTGGGGGCATTCCAGGCTGCCCTCCTACTGGTGGTCGAGGTCTTACTGGTGGTCGGTACTGATTCCCTACTCCTGGGTGGGTCTGATCGTGTGCTTGCACTCCTGGAGTCGCAAGTTGTACATGAGTACGATTTGGGACACTCCGTTGGCTAGTTTGTCTTGACGTGGTATGTTCTGTCTCTTGTTGATTCCCAAAGGGGTTCTGTGAAGTAGTTGCCTGATCTCTCTGAGGGAATATAGGCAAACCCATGTATTTCAGTCGAGCTCTGTCCAAGGCACTAACCAACCAATATCTTCTCTGATTTTTGTCTAGGTATGTGATTCTAGTTTCGTCTTTTGGATCCTTCAGCTCATAAAATGTCATAGGGCTTTCTTCTCTTCCTGGAGCTGGTAAGTCTGTTTGAAGTAATACATCTGATCCATGGATCATATAGACTTCCAACATGTAATCATCTTGAGGTATCAAGTCTCCTTTCAAGACTCGTGTTACTTGGGATCTACCTCTAGGGGTCGTCACTAGTTCCTCTGGGTTTGTTCTCCTTGGGTTTTCTTGTTCCACTAACTCTCCCCTTTCATTGATCATCTCGGGAAATTCAGTCACTATGCATATGTGACCTATCTTGTCCATGTATGCCCCTCCTTTGTACCTAACAGCCGGTCTAGGCACAATCGTGGCATCCATGGAAGTTACCATTCTAGCCAGAGATCTGTTTAAGCCATCCAGGTAGATGGGAATCTCTTGGGCATTAGTAGAAACATATTGTAAGGAGGTACGGTAGTCACCTTCTACAACGGTCATGAAGTTTCTACCTGGAGATGGTCCATGCATGTCTTCTGAGGCCATTGGTATCTCCTCCTCGGATTCACTAGAGGTGTCTGAATAGACAGAGTGGTGACTGACCTGAGCGGCACTCCCTACAGAAGATATGACACTTCTATAGCTACTTAGCACTCTCCCAGACCTCAAGTTCATTCACCCTCCTAAGGCTCTCTAGGTCTCTAAAACTCTCCTTAAGTGGCTCCTCAAATGTCTCAAGTTTGCCCTACTAAAGCTTCACAAGATCTAAATGATACCACGCTAGGCGATACTGCACCAGGCGATACTACCCTGGGCGATACCAAACTCGCCACGATACGATACTAAAAACCTAGGTGATACGATACTTGTAGTAGCAGACGATACGATACCGCACTTGGGCACGATACGAGACTGACTTCCCTGATGATACAATACCACCAGAGTAGAAGATACGATATCAATGTCCAGTCGCAATACGATACTAAACTCTCAGACGATACAATACCGAATCTTTGATACGATACCAGACACACTGCCGATATGATACTGAAAAAAAATCAGGCGATACGATACTGGAAACCTAGACGATACGATACCACTTTTTGGATGATAGGATACCAAATTGGTATCGCGATACGCCTGAAAGTGAGACGATACGATACTTGAAAACTGGACGATACGATATCAAATACTACGATGATATGATACCACTATTGGTGCATGATACGATGCCTGTAGTTGGGCGATACGATACCACCGAACCGCACGATACGATACTAGTATGGTATCGCGATACTAGGCGGGACTCGAGACGATACGATACCAAAAGTGGATCGCGATACGATACCACTTTGGTAAAGTGAGATCGCGATACCAACCCGGTGATACGATACCACAAGTGGTATCGTGATACCAGGGCTGGTAACCGATGATACGATACTTCGGCGTGTATCACGATACAAGGGAATTTTCGGTATCGCGATACCAAAAACTCAACCAATCGTGATACTCAAGCCAAAATACCTCCAAATGCAAAAATTTTACACCCCCTTGCTCCTCTCTCACTCCTCCTCACTCCTAGCCTACGGTCTCTTTCAAGAAAGCTCAAAAAACGAATTGTTTCCTCCCCGCGATACCGAATGCGCAATTAATCACGTGTTGGTGCACTTTTAGTGTGTTTTTGCCAAGGAATTCTTGTGGAATCTTACCTTTGTGGTGTCTTGATTGCAACTCGAGCTCAATACCTAGCCTTGGCAGCCTATAGCGCGTGACACCATACTCACGATACCGATCGTTGCTCGCACACAATACCAGAATGCAGGAAAGTATCAAATGAGTTCAAATTTTTTGGTTTTTATACTTTTTGGTGACAGAAACTGAACTTCACTAATTTTGGCAATTTTTTTGGGCTTTTTTGGTGATCTTGGCTTACTCCTACTTCACTTCTCTTCTCCTCTCCTGTCTTTCTGACCTAACCCTAACTCCTTCTTCTCTCCCTTCCTACTAACTCTAAACCTAAGAACTCATTACACACACCTCCTGGATGTGAAGTAACAAGTGCTGAAGTGATTGACTACTTGCCACGGAACGAGTTCACTTCTACAAGTACGATTTCATCACACTCGATCACGAAGGCACCTTGGCTGAGTGTTCCCCGGCAACGGCGCCAAAAACGTGTGTACCTAAGTCAAGAAGACTCAAGGCCTTGTGCCAAAGAGACTAAACCTCATTTGCAACACAAGTGCGTATAGTGGGAAATTGACACACGCTTCTATATCAATGCGATCAAACGACGTAGCCAAGTGTATGAGGACACGTGCACACATGATGGAGAATGAAGTGGTTCAGGTGATATGTGTAAGAAAAGACTAATTCACCTCTCTAACTCACTGAAAGACTGAAAGTGTCTCCCATGATGCCACTTACAGCAGTTTTTCAGTAAATCAAGGATTTCTCCCATTTCCAAACTCCGAATATAGTCAATAGGTACTCTTTTCGAAGCTCTTGATGAGACGCGTCTATTGGAAGTAATTTCACTCGATTCTGACAACCTTGCTTCAAGTTATAGTAGGAAATTCACTTTTTAGTAATAAAGTGCCGATCTCTTGTGTGAAAGGGCCAAATTTAGGGCACATGTATATAAGTCACTTTGTGACTCTTTGTAAGGACTTTTCTTTTTGCCATTGTGAAAAAGGAGAGCTCTTGAATCTCGAATTTACCTCTTTCCTGTAGATTTCCATCTTCTCTTTGATCTTCTATGTGTGTGTAATGCTTGGAATGTGTGTGTAAGACAGTTGTCTACCCCTCTCCATTGTTTTTGAGCTATTGTAGTGTGTGTGTGAGCTTGTAGGAGTTGTGGCATGAGTGTGGGTACTTCCTGCCATTCACTATTTTAGTAAGGGATATTTTACAACAAGATGGGATTATGCCACTAGAGGACTCCTGTAGTGTATTTACATGGCTTGAGGGAATTCTTTAAGACTTTGAAGAAGAAAAATCATGCCCATTAATTTGAAAATTTTGGGGCTCTTCTTTTGTGCTTCTTTGCTCTGCAATACTCCCACAACAACTTCTACTTTTGTCTCTGATTCCTTTACCTTCCCGGTTACAAGTTTGGGCACAGAGGATATCAACACTACGTTTGATTTTGAGATCTTGAATGTATTGTCCAGTGACTTTCAATTTTTGGATACCCACATGGTCTCTCAAGAATTTGAATGCCTTGCTTACCCCACTACACCCTTAGAGGGAGAGCATACTGATTCAGAAGACGAAGATGAGGATCGTATGGTGATAGATGAAGGAGAAGCTGACACTAAAGCTAGTGAAGAAGAAGCACATCAATCGGAAGCACATGCCGATGTTTAGGGGGAAGCTTGTACATATGAAGAAGAAACGACAGAGGCAGCAATGTACACTATTGCCATTCCACAGCTCCACAATAATATGAATAAAGTTTGGGCACGAACCAGATTAACGAAAGAACAAATCGAAGCCATCTTGCAACAAGAACTGATCAACAGTGGCTTTGAGGAAAACTTTATCTCTACCATGCATGAATTGGTTAAATCAGTAGGTGTGCCAGAAGCGTTACGATATTTGCTAAGGAAGCCCCTACCCAAGTTTGACCCTTGACGGGTTCGCATTCTTAAATGACCTTGTACATATATTCGTGTCCCCACTAATTCTATCACATCAACACCCTCTATGGCTTCCTCCACTATTGACTTAACCACAAAAGACACTTCCCATGTATATACCCATAGCAAAACCCTCCCTTCTTACCCGGTTCCAACCCCATCCTCCCCTGACATTGTAGATAGCCCTGAGGTTCGTATTCCTTCCCCTATTTCTGTTTGGCCCCCGATATCCAGCCCAAGTCTGACTATTGCTCCCATTCCCCCTATTGCCATTCCACCTATTATGGCACCTCCTATCATTTCTCTACCCCTTCATTTCCCCTCATATACCACTAACTCGCTATACTCCTTTATCATATCTACGTAGTCGACCTCCTTCTATTCCTCTTTCACATCCTTTTTGCACCCCCAATCTACATCTTTTCCATTTGTAAGACCCTCTCAGGACCCTTGTCCACAAGTCCCCTTCTTATGGCCACCCTATACACCACCTCACTCACCTCTCACCACACAACTGCACCCACCACCACGCACATTCACACCAACATCACTCTTTCATATTGCAATCACTGAAGGTACCACTAGTGACATGGACATCTCACCCACCGCTTCACGAGATGCACAATTTCATGCCTCCACCATACCACGTAGCACACTTCACATGTCACCTATTCGCACATCCCTTCTGTCACTTGCTAGAACATCCGCTATCCTACCCCTACTCCCACTCCCATTGCATTACAAACCACCCCGCATGTATCATTCCCCACACTTGCATCATCGTCATCATCCACCGTTGATGCTGTTATCCAACAAATGATACAGTGTCTTCAACAGATTAATGCCGAATATTCTTCGCTTGGACAACAACATTCCACCCTACAATGGACTACATAGAATTTGTGGGTACGCTTAGACGCACTCACCTTGCAGAACCAGGACCTTAACATAAAGTACAAAAACTTGGAAACCGAACATTAGAAGCAGCAACAAACTTTTGAAGCTCAAGTCCAAGAACACATCAAAGAGGTCGAATCACACTTAGATGTTTACTTCATGTGCAATGCCCAACTGTCACGCAATATGGCGCTTCTTTGACAACATCTCAACGCAGCAAAGGAGGAAAAACAACATCTAGAACAAGAGAATCGCGAGAATTTTGAAGCCACATTGGACAATCCAGAAAGGCCCCTTAGTCCGTCTTGCTTTCACGCCGTTCCTCACGAGTCAATGCAGATTCTACTAGAGGACCATGCATGAGTTGTTGGTGCAATTCACAAGCCTACACATTTGGCTTAAAGATCATACACATATGGAGAAGCATGGGAACCAATGCTTGAAGATAATTACCCATTTACTCTTTTGTAAAAGTCATATTTTGGAATCTTTGTAACCACCTACCCAAGGGAGTTGTGGACTTTATTAGTTGTAAAGCATCAAGCAATTAAGAGAATATCTCCTAGGATGTAGGAGCATGATTATAGAGAGCCAAAAGTTTGAATTCAAATTCAAACTTTGAACTCAACTACTATAAAAGTGATCATCAAAAAGTCGCGGTTAGCTAGGTCACTTTCCGAGCTTCTCATTCTCATTTTTGAGTATGTGTGAGGCCTACACTCTAGCCCACACCTTTCTACACCATTAGGCAATGATCTTCATGTCTATGGCATTGTACAACATTGTTCATTAATACATATATCTACATTGTTCATTTTTGAGTTCTCTGTCATAGTCTTTGAAAGTCAGTCAACTTGTGGAGATCATATCTCACTCATTTCTCCACCAAATTCAAAGATCTATAGCTTGTTGGACCCCGCTCAAAGTATTCTAGATGCTATCAAAATTTGAAGGATTTCTATTCAACCGTTTCAGAGAAAAGTTTTTCGAGGTGATCACTGGTCGAAGTTTGCAACAGTCCTAAAAAATCGGGGGTAAAGGTTTACTTGCTAAATTGATTTCTCTAAGCATAGTTAATCTTTTTAAGTCATTCCACTTGGAATAGTTAGCTTGTTAAGCTAATTAGATACAACTAAAAGGAATTATTCCAATTCCTACTGTGCTAGTCATACTGAGCAAAAATTACAGCAGGTGTATTGTCAAAAATAGAAGGTTTTCTTGAAGATTTGAAGTTCAAAGTTGTCTGTTTTGATTCAATCTTTTCATACATCATTTCCAAAGTACAGAGGCCATTTTATGGTGTCATTGGAAAGCTAAGAAGGTCTACTTATCAACTCTGAAGCATCAAAGGGCTAGTACAAAGCAGGATTTAGCAGTACCTACTCATCATCTTGAAGTGTCCATCCATCATTCCCAACAGTGGTATCAGAGCAAAGTCAAGGTAAAATGGGAGATGGTTTTCCTTCATTTATTGATAAATTGGACAGGAACAACTATCAGGCATGGTCTCTAAGGATGAAGACATACCTACAAGGAAGGAGTCTTTATGGATACATCTCAAGAGATGAGGAATTGCCCTCATTCAAAACCAAAGGACTACCAACAAAGGAAGAACATGAAAAGCTCAACACATGGTGTGCCAAGGATGCATTAGCAGGGTCTTACTTACTCAACTCCATCTCTTATTTTCTTTTGCCACATATTGGAAACTGTAAGACATCCCAAGAGACTTGGGAAACCTTGTCATCCTATTTCTCTTCCAACACAAGGGCCATAAAAAATCAATTGTGGATTGAATTCACCACACTAAGGAAGCAACCTAAGTAGGCTATTTCAGAGTTTGTGACTAAGATTAAAGATGTAGCAGATCAGTTCACCACTGCCATGGACCTATACATGGACATGCAAATTCTAGATCTTACTACTCTCATGGGGCAATTGTTCACTCATGAAGCCAAGCTCAACAAGAATGGAGACTCATCCAAAGGTAATAGCTCTTCTGCCCTATACATTGATAAAAGAAAATCTAAAGATAAAGGCAAGAACAAGAAAGGAGAGGATGAAGGCACTACCTCCCAAGCCAACTATGCAGGAAGAGGTATATCATCAAGAGGAAGGAGCAGAGGAGGTAAGCAAGGTAGGGGGAGATCCAAAAACTCCTCACCATGCAACATTTGTGGTTTATCAAATCATACTACAGATGAGTGTTTCAGGAATTACAAGAATCAGAGAGGAAGAGGATATCAAAGAGGTGGATACTCACAGTCAAGAGGCACATTCAACCATCATCAAGGGTACAACAACAACTACAACAACAACTACAACAACAACCACAATGCAACTACCAAGGAGGATTCAAATCCAAGAAGGATTACAACAGCTATACAGAAGAGCAAGATGATTCTCTTCTGATTATGAACATGACTTCAAAACTAGGTACAAATGATGACCATCTCTTCTACATTGACTCAAGATGCTCAAATCATGTGGCTGGCAATGTAGCTCTACTCTCTGACCTTGAAGAACCAAGAGGTAAGCATCAAGTACAAACAGGTGATGACACCAAGCACTCAATAGTTAAAGTTGGAAATGTAAAGACTTGTGATGGAAATCAAAACTTGTTGAGTAGGGTACTATATGTACCAACCATTACCAAAAACTTGATGAGTGTAGGACAGATTGTGGAAAAAGGTTTGCAGGTTAGGTTCAACCAATATGGAGCATTTGTGGAGGATCCAAAGCATGGGTTCAAGAGAATTGATAAAGGAGAAAAGAGAGGTAGACTTTTTACTTTTGAGCTAGAAGATACAAAGAATATTGCACTTTACAATTACAAAGATCAAACACATTCAGAGCTTGAGATTTGGCATAAAAGATTAGGGCATGTAGGTGAAAGAACCTTGAAGCAAATATGCAGGGACCAATGTGTGCTTGGGATACCTAATATTTCCAAGCAACATATGATCTACAAGTGTGGTGCTTGTCAGTTTGGGAAGTCTCACAGGTTACCCTTCTCAAGGAAAGGCTACATGCATGAGGACTACCTAGAGCTTGTCCATACAGATCTATGGGGACCAAGCAAAGACCCCTCAATCTCAGGATCAAGGTACTAAGTATGTTTTATTGATGATTATAGCAAGTGGGCTGTATTGTACTTTATGAAGCATAAAGATGAACTGTTCAACTATTTTAAAAAGTATCTTGCACTTGTTGAGAATCAGACAGGGAAGAATCTAAAGAGGCTAAGGTCAGATGGACGAGGTGAGTACTTCTCCAATGAGTTTGAAGCATTCTTGCAGGAAAAAGGAATCAAGAGAGAAATCACCACAAGGTATACTCCTGAACAGAATGGGGTAGCTGAGAGACGAAATAGATTGATTGTTGAAACAACTAGGTCAATGTTAAATGAAAAGAAATTACCTAATTTCTTATGGGCAGAGAGTGTATCTACTTCCACTTACCTCATAAACAGGTTACCATCTGAATCCCTTGATGGGATGACCCCTTATGAAGCATGGCATGGTAAGAGACCCTCACTTGATCATTGCAGGATATTTGGATGTGTAGCATATGTACACATTCCTTCTTAGATAAGAGGTAAGCTAGACCCTAAGGCTGAGAAGTGTATCTTTATGGGATATGATCTAAATCAGAAAGGGTACAGGTTCTACAACCCTTCAACTAAGGGATTCATGGTTACTAGAGATGTTGTCTTTGATGAAAATGATTCTTGGTATGAGAATGAATGCAGGAAGTTTAAACTACCATATGACTTGGAGGAGGAGTTTCCAAGTCTTGCTAAGGAGGAACCTACTCAAAATGAAGACACCAATTCAGATGATGAAGACATTATCAATCTTGAAGAATTTAAGGCATGGAAGTCCAAAGGCAAACTGAAGATGAAGAAACTTGAAGACATACCTGAATCTTCAAACCAATCAATCAGAAGATCATAAAGGGAGAGCAAAAAACCTATCAGATATGGGTATGATACCTCTCTTGTTACTAAACATTCTGTTTATCTTGCCAAAGACTTGTCAATTGAAGAACCAGGATCATATGAAGAAGCAAAAACTAAGACAGAATGGAAAGAAGCTATGGATGAGGAGAATGAAGCACTAAAGGAAAGTGACACATGGAAACTAGTACCAAAGAAAGAGTCCATGAAGGTAATTTTGTTCTTCACTCGAGCCTGCCCCTACAGGGAATACTGTTACATGTGCCAACAACTCCTGTTATCCTATTATGGGAGTTGGTAAGATAATTATGACTACTGTTGATGGTAGTTCTTTCACTTTGTCAGATGCTTTGTTTGTGCCACAGATCAAGAATAATTTGTTATTAGTTTTGGCCTTAGCCAAGATTGGTTTGGTTGTGAAATTTGTTGATGATAGATGTACAATTCATGATCTATCAAATGGTGACATGATTATTGCTTCTGGCATTTTATGTCATGGGCTGTATAAGCTCATAGACTATGAAAGATCTATGAATGATTCGACATGTGCAGAACATGATTCTCTGGCTATGTCAAATGCAAAGCTTTGGCATGCATGCTTTGCTGATCTGAATTTTGCTAGTTTGCTATGCCTAGAAAAATCTGAAATGGTGTCCTCTTTGCCCAAACTTGAGGCACCTAGAAAACATGTTTGTGAACACTATATTTTGGGCAAAATGCAGCTTTCCTCCTTTCCAAAAGATGGTTCAGTTCGGGCTACTCCAAAATTGCAACTTGTACATAGTGATGTCTATGGTCTTATGTAGACACCTTCTTTTGGAAACTGTCTTTACTTTGTGACTTTCATTGATGATTTTTCTAGGCATTCATGGGTATATCCACTCAAAGCAAAGTCAGAAGTGTTTATGTGCTTCAAATAGTTTTTGGTTTTGGCTGAAAGTCTATTAGCATGTAAAATGGGCACCCTCCGTTCTGATTGAGGGGGGGGGATATATGTCTTCTCACTTTAATGCATTTCTGGCTTAACGTGGGATAAAACATTAGTGTATATTGTCGTATATACCTCAACAGAATGGAGTTTCTAAACAGAAGAACATGTCACTCATGGAGATGGCGAGGTGTATGGTCAAGAGTTAGGCTTTACCACATAGTTTTTGGCTTGAGGCTATCATGTGTGTAGCATATGTACTTAATAGGTGTCCCACTAAAGCACTATAGTCTATCCCTCCATATGAGGCTTGGCATGCTCGCAATCCTTCTATTGCTCATCTGTGTGTTTTTGATTGTCTGGCACATGCAAAAGTGCATGAACAACATTGCAAGAAATTGGATGATAAAGCAATAAAATGTATTTTTGTTAGGTATAGTTCTGAAAACAAAGGCTATCATCTATACCATCCACAAACTAAATGCATTTTGGTTAGTTCTGATGTTGTTTTTGTGGAAGATGTTATTTAGTCTTTACTTTGATGTATGAAGGAGACATTTGTTAGCTCCAAAGACATGTATGATACTTTGCTGCCTCTTTTTACAGGTGGATAGTCTAGTGCTCGTCCTAATGAGGCAACTTCTCAGCCATTGCAGGTTTCATGTGGTGATGCAGATCATTCCATTGTTGATGCACATTTGCATGATGCACTTGTTGATGAGAGAGTTGATATTGAGGAGGCAAAAACTATGCCAAAATGTCTAGTGAAAACTTTGCGTGACAACAAATTAGATGCACCTCTATCATACCGTACCCATTCAGGCTCTCATGGTGCCTTTTTTGCATCAGATTGCTATGCTATGGCTGCATCTAGTCTCTGTGGTGAGAGTGAACCTGTTTTGTTTGATGAAGCATAAAATTCTGAACATTGGATGGCTGCAATGCAATCTGAATATGATGTTATCATGAAGAATTGTACTTGGTCTTTATGTGACTTGCCCCCTGGCAAGAAGGCCATGGCACTAAGTGGCTATACAAGCTGAAGCATAAACCTAATGGAACATCTGACAGGTATAAGGCTAGGCTTGTTGCAAAGGGTTATGCATAGGAAAGAGGCATTGATTTGATGAGACCTTCGCACCTACATGCCGTATGACTACTGTTCATAGCATTTGTGCCACATGGTTGGAATGTACATCAAATGGACATCAAAAGTGCATTTTTGAATGGTGACTTGCATGAAGAAGTGTATGTTTTTCAGCCTTGTGGTTTTGTGCAGAAAAGGCATGAAAACTAGGTGTGCAGGTTAAAGAAGGTATTATATGGTTTAAAGCAAGCACAACGTGCTTGGTATGAGAAGATACATGCCTATCTGATTGCACATGGTTTTGAAATAGTCAAACTAAAAGCACCTTATATGCTAAGCATGCTAATGATGTGCTTCTGATCATTATTGTCTATGTTAATGACATGCTGCTCACTCGTCCTATTGAGAAGCATATTGATGATTTTAAGGCTGATTTGCATGCCTCATTTGAGATGTCTGATTTGGGGCGTTTGCATCATTATTTGGGCATTCACTTTATTCAAGTTGATGGTGGAATGGCTTTGTGTCAAACAAAATATATTGACACATTATTGTAGTGTTTTGGCCTTGAGGACTTTAAGCCTATTTCCACTCCTATGGAGACAGGTTTACGATTGAGTCTTCATTATGCTGGAGATGCATTTGATGTTGTTCTCTATCAGGAGGTTGTTGGATGTTTGATTTACTTATGCATTACTCAGCTAGATATTCAATTTGCTGTCTCATAGATGAGCAGGTTTATGCATTGCCCAAGTGTAAGGCATTTGTAGGCAGTTAAGCGCATCTTTTGCTACTTGAGTGGTGGCCGGCTACTTGGATTGTTTTATCCTAAGGGGGATCACTACGGCCAAATTTGCATGCTTTTTCTGACAGTGATTTGGCTAGTTGCTATGACACTCATGTTGATGATGCGGCAAAAGCTTGTAAACTAAAGCTGCAGAATTTGCCATGCCATAAGAACTAAGCTAGAGTGATATTAGAACACCTCTATAATCATCAGTAGCTTAGCAACCTTCTAAAACTGAAAACTTTATAACTGAATTTAGTGAAATCTGAAAATTCACTTTACCGAAAACTTTCCTTTCCTTCAGGCTTCAATACTGATTTGACTTACTTAAGTCTTTACAATCCTTTGTTTACTTACTGTTAGATATTCTTTCTGCCACTTAATTATGTCAAAAACTATGTTTGAAACCACCAAAATTTCACCGGAACTACACCGGACTGTCACACCGTACTCTTATCAGAATTAACTGCAAATTTGTTTGTTGTTACTTTAAATAGTTGTAAATGAAGTAAGGAAGTAATACCTTAGCTTCTTTCAGTGAAAAAACTTTATCTTGAGTTTCAAGAAAAAACTTCACCAGTTCTGGATGCCTTTACGGTGAGACTTAGTACTGTGCGTACATGTCCCGTTTCACAAAATCTTTTGATCAGGTTGTAGTTAAGACTACTAGCTTCAAGTTAAGCTATCACTCATGAAAAACATTACACTATACTGCGAGATCTAACTTGCAGAAGTACCGTAAAACTTGTACTGAGAAAACTATAACCGTTAACTAACTTTCACAGTAACATGAAATCACTTAGATTTCTTCACACAAGGAGAATGCGCTCAGATCTTTCCACATAAGTATGTGTTTTCTATTAGAGAAGATGTGTACAGAATGGCTTGGCCTCACTTTGCTCATAGCCATGGAAAACTCTCCTATGCTGAGTAGTTCTTCCTTACCATCTCTCTTTCATATGAATACTCGACATTTTAGGTTTTATTATTCATCTCTACATACGCACACTTGCGTCTACTACACATACATCTATATTCTCTATATCACCTCTACTAAGCACTCTCTCAACTCTCTTATATACATTTTTGATCTGAGATTCAAAAAACTCATAATTCTGGAAGTTTCTACGCTGTATATTACAGGCGTGAATTTGTCCCTTCACTGAGGCTTTGATTTTTCTGAATGCTTTGTTTCTGCTTCTCTTCATCTTTCTTTATCCTTCATATGTCTTCATGTCTTTATGCCTATGTATACTATTTCAATCTCCTTCTCCATTACCTTTTCCCTTAGGAAATGATATTGAATCTCTATGTGCTTTGTTCTTGCATGAAATACTGGATTTGCTGCAAGATACAACGAACTCATATTGTCTCCATGTATGATAGGTATACCTTGATCAATACCCATGCTTTTGAACAAGGTCTACATCCATATCACTTCTTTAGCTGCTTCCACGAGTCCTTTATATTCAGCTTCAGTTGACGATAAAGCCACTGTATGCTGCTTCTTTGAACACCAGCTTACAAGCTTATCTCCTAGGTATATCATATACCCATGTGTTGACCTTCTGTCGTCTTGACTTCCTGCCTAGTCTGAGTCACTGTATGCTCTTAGCTTTATATATGACGTAAAAGGATAATATAATCCTTCCTTTATAGTTATTTTGATATATCTAAGAACTCTTTGTCCTGCAATCCAATGTTGATCCTTCGGACAATGCATAAACTGTGAGAGAACACCTACTGCATAACTAAGATCTGGTCTTGTTAGCGTAGCATAAATCAAGCTTCCTACTAAAGATTGATACTTTCTCATATCTTTAAACTCTGCACCATCATATTTGTTGAGTTTATGATTTACCTCAAGTGGTGTTGAGGCTTCTCTGCAATTCTCCATGTTAAACTTCTTCAGTAAGTTTAGGAGATACCTTTCTTGTGAAACATATACACCATGATCTGTATATGTAACTTCCATTCCTAGAAAGTATGATAACTTTCCTAGATCATTGATCTTTAACTCTTTTTCAAGCAATCTCTTTACCTCCTTGATTCCTTCATCTAAGGTACCTGTGATTATAATGTCATCTACATAAATACAAATGTAGATCTTACCTTCATCTGTTCTCTTGATAAGTAGACTTGCATCTACGTTTGAACTTTGGTATCCAAGGTCATTGAGATACTTCACAAGTCTGTAATTCCAAGCTCTTGGAGCTTGCTTCAATCCATAGAGTGCTCTTCTTAATCTGCAAACTGGAACTTACAAATCCTTCAGGTTGTTCCATGTAGACTTCATCTGATATATATCCATTTAGAAATGCATTCTTTATATCTAACTGACTTAGCTTCCATCCTTTTGATGCTGATATAGCAATCAATGTCTTTATGGTTGATATCTTTACCACCAGACTGAATGTCTCATCATAATCTATGCCATGCATCTGAGCATAGCCTTTGACAACTAGTCTAGCTTTGTATCTGGCTATTCTTCCATCTGCAAGCTTCTTAACTTTATAAACCCATTTATTTCCAATCACTTTCTCACCATTTGGTTTTGGAATAAGCTCCCAAGTCTTGTTCTCTTCCAGTGCACTGAACTCCTCCTTCATTGCTTCTTCCCATTTTTCCTTACCTTTTGCTTCACTGTAATTCTGAGGTTCTTCATCTTCTTTAACTAAGTATGCATAGTTTTTCTGAGTCAAATAAGAAGTATCATAGGAATACCTTATTGGTTGTTTCCTTACTCTGTTTGACCTTCTTGGTTCATACTCTTCATGTGTATCTGAATACACTTCTTCATCAAATCTCGGTCCATTTTCATTTCTCATAGTTGATCCAATCCTGGATGTACTTGCCTACATATGATTTTCATCTCCATTCACCTGCATATGTGATTTACCTTTTTCATTTCTTCTTACCTCTTCTTCAAATGTTTCATCACTATGCTCTTTATCTACATACCAACTCTTCTCTTCATCAAATTTCACATCTCTGGAAACAGTAAATTGTTCAGTTAAAGGACTCCATAGTCTATAACCCATCTACTTTTCATCATATCCGATGAATACATATTTTTCAGCTTTTGCTTCAAGCTTATGTCTAAGTTGTGATGGTACATAAGCATAAGCCACTGATCCAAACACTTTGCAATGATCAAGTGTTGGCTTCTTACCCCACCAAGCTTCATAAGGGGTCATTCCATTTAAAGCTTCACATGGTAATCTGTTTACAAGATATGTGGTTGTATTTACAGTCTCAGCCCAAAGATAGTTTGGACAATTCTTCTCCTTTAACATTGCTCTTGCAAACTCAACTAGAGTTTTGTTTCTCCTTTCTGCTACTCCATTTTATTGCGGTGTATACCTGCAAGTTATTTCTCTTTTGATTCTTGCATTCCACAAATAATCATTGAACTCTTGAGAAAAATATTCTCCTCCTCCATCACACCTTAGTCTTTTGAGTTTTTGTCCTATAAGTCTTTCAGCATATGCATGAAAGTGCTTGAAAGCTCCAAACACTTCTGACTTCTCTTTTAAAACATAAAGAGTTATCCATCTTGTTGCATCATCAATAAAAAGAATGTAATACCTTGAGCCACTAATAGATCCTTCTTTTGTTGGCCCCCATACATATGTATGTATGAGTTCTAGCAAACCATCGTGTTTGTAACCCTTCTTCTGAAATGGTAACCTGTGTGCTTTTCCTATCTCTGACAGGCTTCACATTTGTGAATCATATGTTCATTCCTCATATTCGGTAATCCTCTTATGGATTGTTTCTCCACCATCATTTTGATTCCTTTTTCATTAAAGTGTCCTAACCTCTTATGCCAGAGGTCTAATTCTGTAAAAACTTCATCACCATGTGTGATTAAAGCTTGACTAACATTCCCTTGTACTTTAAGAGTAAAAAGTCTACCTTCCTTTTTACCATGGACAATTTGATTGTATCCATGTGTGTATGATTCGAAATACCTCCTTCCAGTTCTGATAACAATTCTATATTTCCTGACAAATGATTTGACAACCAGAGTCAATATAGAATACCTTGAGATCTTCATTCTCTGACACACTTATCAAATTCATCATCAATGTTTGTATGATTATCATTCTGCATATCATTCGCATAGTTGTAGTAGGTAGTATTGTGAGATTGATTCTGTCCCCAAATTCTTGCTCCACCTCTACCATATCCGCCTCTTTGGCTTTGTCTACCTCTTTGATATCTTTCACTTCTGCCTCTACTGTTGTTATTTGATTTTGACTTGATCCTTGAGAATTATGCCAGCAATCATGAGCCAAGTGATTGCTTAATCCACAAATCTAGCAGGTCTTCTTATTGTTATTCTGATTACCTCTTCCTTTTGTATTACCTCCACTTTTACTTCTGACATTACCTCTTCCTCTTGCATAATTTGCTTGAGTAGTCATCTCTTCTTCATCTTTTTCTTTACCTTTATCACCTTTCTTCTTATTCTTTGCATACATAGCAGAACTTTGTCCTTTATCTCCATATGTCTTCAAATCTTGCTCAAATGTTAGCATTAGTCCAAGCAACTGATTTAGATCTAGTACAAAATGATTTAATGAAAGTTCAATTGAAAGTATGAAAGGTTTCCACCTTTCATCTCCTCTCAATCCTGCAAGCAACTGCGCTATTAATCTGTGATCTTTGATATCTTCATCAATAGATCCCACACTCTCTGCCAAGTCCTTCATCTTAGTGACATAATCACTAATGCTTTGATTTTGCTTTTTCTTGAACGTTGTAAACTTTGACTAGAAGCTAGCCTTCCTAGCTTTGGTAGTGTTTTGGAAATGATCTTCCAATGCACTCCATATGTCTTCTGCTTTCTCTAGACCTCTAATATGTGGTAGTAGATGATCTGTAACGGTATTGTAGATATAAGCTCTTGTTTTTGCATCTTTCTTCTGCCACAGCTTCAAGGCTTCTAACTCTTCTTTCTTCGGTTGACTTTCATCTCCAAAAGTAGGCTTCTTTTCTTCTCCTGTCACATATATAATTAAGTCCTTACTCATAAGTAAGGCTTCCATTCACATTACCCATGCGAGATAGTTATCTCTGTCCAATTTGTCCATAGAAATGTGATCTGCCATGATCTTCTTGTTTTTGTTACTGTTGGTGAGTGTAATGTTAAAGGATTTTACCTTTTGTAAATCTTTACCCTTCATAATGACTTTGGAATGCTTCTCTGATGCTGTTTATTGTTAATCTCCTCAGCTTTCACCTTTCTTGTGATAAATTCTTCAAATTCCGTTGTATCTTTACTTCTGTTTACTCTTGAGGACCTTTCTACTCTTCAGAACCTTTTCTGCTCTGATACCACTTGTTGACGATGCGGAAAAAGCTTGTAAACTTAAGCTACATAATTTTCCACGCCACAAGAACTAAGCTAGAGTGATATTAGAACACCTCTATAATCATCAGTAGCTTAGCAACCTTTTGAAACAGAAAACTTTATAACTGAATTTAGTGAAATATGAAAATTCACTTTACCAAAAACTTTCCTTTCCTTCAGGCTTCAATCCTGATCTGACTTACTTAAGTCTTTACAATCCTTTGTTTACTTACTGTTACATATTCTTTCTGCCACTTAATTATGTCAAAAACTGTCTTTGAATCCACCAGAATTTCATCGGAACTTCACCGGACTGTCACCGTACTCTTACCAAAATCTTACCGGAATTAACTGCAAATCTGTTTTTGTTTACTTCAAATAGTTGTAAATGAAGTAAGGAAGTAATACCTGAGCTTCTTTCAATGAACAAACTTTATTTGAAGTTTAAAGAAAAAACTTCACCAGTTCTAGATGCCTTTACAGTCAAACTTAGTACTGTGCGTACATGTCCCGTTTCACAAAATCTTTTGATCAATTTGTAGTTGAGACTACTAGCTTCAAGTTAAGCTATCACTCATGAAAAACTTTACACAATACTGTGAGATCTTATTTGCAGAAGTACCGTAAAACTTGTACTGAGAAAACTGTAGGTGTTAACTAACTTTCACAGTAACATGAAATCACTTAGATTTCTTCACACAAGGAGAATGCACTCAGATCTTTCCACATAAGTATGTGTTTTCTATTAGAGAAGATGTGTACAGAATGGCTTGGCCTCACTTTGCTCATAGCCATGGAAAACCCTCCTATGCTGAGTAGTTCTTCCTTACCATCTCTCTTTGAGATGAACACCCGACATTTCAGGTTTTATTATTCATCTCTACATATGCACACTTGCGTCTACTACACATACATCTATATTCTCTATCTCACCTCTACTAAGCACTCTCTCAACTCTCTTATATACATTTTTGATCCGAGATTCAAAAAACTCATAAATCTGGAAGTTTCTACGCTGTATATTACAGGCGTGAATTTGTCCCTTCACTAAGGCTTTGATTTTTCTGAATGCTTTGTTTCTGCTTCTCTTCGTCTTTCTTTATCCTTCATATATCTTCATGTCTTTATGCCTAATTAGTGAGTGAATCTCCAACAACTCATGTGTCAACTAGTGGTTTTTACTTCATGCTTGGTAGCTCATGCATATCTTGGTTGAGCAAGAAGTAGCCTACTGTGGCCACTTCTAGTTTTGAGGCTGAGTATAGGGAAGCTTTCACAGTGATTGTTGAGTGTGTGTGGTTAGATGCCTTATGGCTGATTTGGGTGTTGGTCAGTCTTCTGCCACCACCATCTTTAGTGACATTAGTGCACATTGAGGTGCATTAACATTATGTCAGGGAGAGGTTGTCTGCTGGAGAGATCAGCTTGGCATGTGCCCACACAGGAGAACATTGCATACCTTTTCATGAAGGCTCTGCCTAGGGAGAAGTTTGAAGCTTTCTGCAAAGCTTTGGGCTTACTTCCTTTTGTGGATTCATTCCACATGGCTTGGCACTTGCTTACACATGAGTGCCAGCTCCTTGTTCACCGCATCAGGCGTGGGGGGGATTTGTTGATATATTTAGGTAGTGATGTGTGTGAACACACTAGGACTGCTAGGGAACTTTTTTCCCTCTTTAGGAGGTTTTTTCCCCAGCTTGTATATATGCATATACCCCTAACGACTTACATATTTTTGTACATTCTAGTGGTAATACATTCAGTATTGTGTATTGTGCTCCAAGCTTCTTCTTCTTCCGTGTGTTGTTCATGTGCTTCCGCAGATGTCTAAACTCCAACATTTCATATGTGATAAGTTTGGCTTTTTACCTATAAACTTCTCTTCAGGTGCAACTTGATGCACAATAGCAGTTGGAGTTTTGTTCATGATGTATACAACAGTCTGCATAGCTTTTGCCCAATAACAATGAGGCATAATCTTCTCAGTCATCAGAGATCTTTCTTTTTTTGCAATATGTCTATTTTTGCATTTAGGAACAGCATTCTATTGTAGTGTGTACTTGCATGAAAACTGACATCGAATTCCATGACTTTTAAGAAAATTGTTGAACTTATTTGACATGTATTCACCTCCTCCATCAGATCTTAATATTTGAATATATTTTCGTGTCTGCTTTTCCACCATAGCCTTAAAATTATGGAAGTGAGTGAACACCTCACTCTTCTCTTTCATGAAATATACCCATACTTTTCGTGTATGGTCATCAATGAAAGAAACATAAAACATGCAACCCTTCATAGATGTGGTCTTTGTAGGACTCCAAACATCTATATGTACTATTTTTAGTACATTCTCACTAACATGGTTGTCATGCAAAAATGATGTTCTTGACTGTTTACCAAATTGAATTGCTGCACATACCTTTTGCATTTCTGCAACTTTGAAATTTGGTAGTCCATTGACAATCTCCTTGGATTGCATCAATTTGAGCCTCTGCAAATTTGCATGTCAAATTTGTTTATGCCAGATCTCTATATGAGCAATAACTCCTGCACCTTTTGCAAACATGGCTGCATTCGTTGCTCTAGCACAATGGTGAGAACCACCTTAAGAAGCTCCACCTCCTTAATGTCAATCCGCGGAAGAGATAGGAGTGATATGAAGATCGTGAATGTGAGATGTAGTGAGAGTGAAGGTGAGAAGCATAGAGATGCACACACGCATACACACACACACATGAAGAGACAAGCAAGACACAATGGAAGGTAGGAAAATAGACTCTATTACTCAAGATCTCAATTACAAGCTCAAGCTCACTCTAGCTCATAAAAAGTCTACACTAGCTAACCTCGAAAATGAGCTCTCTAGCTCTTTTTATTGATTCTAGACTAGTTTTGACCGATTTCACATCTAGTGACCAGCATAGTTAAAAAATAGGTTCTAGGTGCTATTTGAAAGGGTAAACCAGATCTAAAAATAACCAAAATTGGTAGGCTCATTCTACCTAAGCTCCTCAATCTCGAGGACTCCTTGGCTTTCACAAAATGGAGCTATAAATTACAAAAAGGGTTTTCCTATTTTACATATGGTACAAAAGTGATGAAATCACTGTTGGAGGTTTTTGACAAGTATTTTGAGACATATTTGTTTGAAAAAATAATTCGATTGACTCCCCACTACTTCATTGTTCTCTATCTTTACATGCTTCCTCGAAGTCTGTGCCTCTGGCTACTGCCAACACCCCCCTTCCTCTCGCTTCTGTTGTCCTTGATAGAACCTTGTTGTGGGGTCTGTTGAATATAATTTTGTAGGTCCTAAGCGAGGGTGTGCTCTGACAGGCCGATACCTCTGGCAAGATCGGCTTCAAGCTTCTCCGAATCGATGGGTTGAGGTTTCTCTGGTGGCGGGAGTCTGTAATGTGTGGAGTACACCAGCTTTTCACAGGCAAATAATTGTAGTAGATGTGTAGGCCTGCTTATGAACACCTCTGAATGATACCACCAAAAACCGATAGTGAACATTTCTTCGAAGGTCATCTTATAGCATGCCGGTAAGTATTTGATTCGACAATGCCAGAGATAACACACCCGGAGTGATGGTGTCGTACTCATGTCATAAGCTAAATCTTGATTGCCATGCTCAAAACCCGAGGTATTCACATGTGGTGCCTTGATGTGACGGAAGACTTTGAATACCATCTGCATCATGTCAAATATTTTGATAGTCATATGCGCTGCTACATCGTCCATTCGTCGTAAGCGAGGGAGCCAATGATGAATTGTGGCCATCATATAGCTTACTGTGGGTGGTCGTGCGGGTGGCCTAAAATATGGGTAATTGAGCCAATCCTGGCATTGCTTGTTGTTCTGTACTTTAATGGCAAATGCCTTCCAGGAGCGGCGATGTTGCATGGGACCCCAACATGGGTTGTACTTCAAGTGGAGTGGTGCCTTGGCCCATGTGCTCATCATTTCGGGATATTCTTGTAATAAGTCCTGGCACCAAGTTGGTTGATATGTTTCTCCTCTTTGCGCGTCCGTCGGCAAGTCTGCAGGCTCAAACTGAGTTGCATGGGAAGGTTTCTTGCCTATTTCCTTTTCGATGGCAAGCTGATATTCTGCCATTAACATAGAATATGGTTTGTATTGTAGCTCATGCCCAGATATATACGTGCGAGGGGCCAAGTGAGCAAAGTAAGGTGATTGTAATATTTGTTCCTCTATCATGGCCATTGCATGTAACTGAGCTTCCACACATGCGGAGTGGGTTCGGACAAGTTCTTCAATCGTCTTCATCCATGCGAGAGTAGGAAGTTCAAAAGTCGTCTGGCCTTTGGTCGTGACGCATCCACCTGGGATGGGTTGTGGTTCGTATGCTTCTTCAAAAGTGTCCTCCACCAAGATAGTCACTGTTTCTTCATCTGTTGGTAGTTCCGGTGGGGAGTCTGGCCTAGGGGGTGCTTCATATGCTGCTATCTATGTTTGAAGAGTCAATACCTGGGCCCGTAGAGCGTTGAGTTCCTCGATGATTTCAGTAGGTGGGGCCGCAAGAGTTGGTGGTATTGGTTGTATAGGTGCTCGTAACTGCAATATCTTGTGTTCTTCTTTGAGCTTCTGGTATTCCTCATTCATACTATCATACTCCTCTAATAATCTGACATGATCTTTCAATAACATCTTCATGGATTCAGAGGGGACAACTTTGAAAGGACTGGGACTCAAGGGCTTGTCCGTTGATCTAGAGCAGCTTCCAAAATTTCTCTGTTTTGTTCCTGTAGACGTTGGTTCTCTTCTTTAGCTACTGCCAAGTGGCGTCTGAGCAGTCCCATGTTTCTCGTAAGTGTCGCATTGCGAATAGTCTGAGCCCGCAAAAAGTTGTCAATATCAGTGATGGCCTCTTTCGTCTTTTGTTCACTTTCGAGTTCAAGTTTGTGATAGGCGTCGCGTAGCTCTTGGTAGCGGGTGTTCAATGATGCATTCTCTATTGATAGTGAATTGAGCTGCGACTGTAAATCATTCGTTGTCTGCTGTAACATCTGGTAACTAGTGCCTTCCTGTCCTCCATCGCATGTGTTTCATAGGGTCTAGGGTTACATACCTCAGGCGGAATGTTGATAGGGAAGTCAAGCCGTATCACTCGCTGCTGATCTAAGGTTCCAATTTGCAAGGAGCCTTGTCTAAGATATAGGTCCACTAAGTGATCCTATAGCCAATCTTGGCCAAGGATTAGGGGTTCTATCAGGTCATCACCATGGCACACTAGTAGCTTTACTGTCATGGTCACTTTGTTTATGAGGATAGGAAGGTCCACCTCACCCATGCAAGGGGTTTCCATGCCTCCTAGCCCTATGAGGTATGCGTCAATCGGCCACATTTCTATTCCTAAGTTCTTATAGTGGGACCATCTAATCGCACTAGTCGCAGCACTTGAGTCAATTAAAGCCCTGAGCGCTTGGCTAGGGTTGTCGTGCTCTAGCCTAACTATAATGAATTGTCTTCTATCCACTATGCGAGGATGAGTACTTGACTTTACTTGACACATGGCCATGGGGTATCTCAGTGTTGTTTCCAGATGGTTATAATGTTCTCTCCCTAGTCCTTGTCTTTGTAGTTTTATGCGCTTAATGCGTTCTGTAGCTTCTGCCTGAGCTTCAGTTCGTATTCTATTTTCTTCCTCCTTATGCTTCTTTGCCAATGTGAGTCGTCTAAGCATATCCTCTGTAAGAGGTTCCTGGTATAGCTTGACTCTACAGCCACTAATGTAATTAGGCATTATGTCTCCTTCTAGGGTGGCTAATTGTACCGCTCCACTTGTCAAGAGTCTATTAATGATCATAGGTCCATAACCTTGCTTCTCTAATTTCCATGCATGTTGTTTGAGTGTATACACCAGGACTAAATCTCCTTCTTTTAAGCCTTTATCTTTCACATGTGCATCAAAATAGGCTTTCTGTCGCTTCTTTGTTGCATATATTCCTGCTGCTGCTTTCATCCTAGTTTCTCCTAATCATTCCAAGTCCATTATTCTTGCTGATAATTCATGGCCGATCCACTGATGTTCTTGTGCAACCTTAAGGGTTGATATCAAGAATTCCAAAGGAAGCACATCATTTTGACGAAAAACCAGCTGAAAGGGAGTTGCATTGAGTACGATCTTGTAGGCCACTCGATATGCCCAAACAACATGATGTAACTGTTTGTCCCAATCCAAACGTTTGTTGTTCACGAGTTTCGCCAGTATGTTACAAAGGATCTTGTTAGTACTTTCTGCTTGACCATTGGCTTAAGGATGATATGGTGCAGATTTCTTGTGATTCACCATAAAATCTTGTAACAAATATTCAATGACTTGGTTTAAAAAGTGAGTTCCTCAATTGCTCACTAACTCTATAGGCAATCCATATCTTGTAAAGACATTTTCAAATAAGAATTTTGCAGTCATGTGTGCATCATTCTTTTTTGTGGCCTTTGCCTCTACCCATTTGGTAAGGTAATCTCTCGCAACAATAATGTATTCAACATGTGTACCTTTTGCAGGGGGGTTAATGGGTCCTACAAAGTCTATACCCCACGTAGAAAATGCATGTCCTCCCATCATGGGTTTCAATGGCGTTTCATCTCTGCGAGTAGGAAATTGAGTTCTTTGGCACACATCACATCTCTTAACATAGGTATGTGCATCCATGTGAAGAGTGGGCCACCATAATCCTGCAAAGAGGATGGCTTTGATTATCCTATCGGGGCCAAAATGACCTCCTGCAACACCTTGGTGTGTAGTCTCTATTACGCACAAATAATCGCTTTCATGAACACATTGTCTTAAGTATCCGTCTCGTCCTCGTTTGTTTAGATTGTCACCAATAAGTGAATAGTCTTGAGCTTCCTACTCTAGAATTTGTTGTCATGCTAAGGTCATTCCTTGAGGGAATGTTTCCGTTCTCAAGTATGTCACTAAAGGTTCACTCCATTCTGGTGTGAAAGACACGTGATATAATGTAGCATGTTCTGTTGTGGGTCTTTCACAACAAACAGGGCATTCTTTACACAACTTGTAGATGTGTGCTTCCATAGAAGGCCAACATACTCCTAGTCTATGCAGAGTCTGCAACGTATGATGTTTTGAATGATGATTACAAAAGAGCTCTCTTACAAAACTGAAATCTACAACAAGCTAACCTCCAAAATGAGCTCTCCAGCCCTTTTTATAGTTTTTGAGTGGTTTTGGCCCTGTCCAGACCTAGTGTCCGGCCTAGTTAAAAAATAGGTTCCAGGGCTTATTTGGGGGCTCAAACGGAGTCTAAAAATTATGAAAATTGGTAGGATGGTAGATCTAATACTCCTCAAGCTCGAGGACTCCTCGGCTTGAACAAAATGGAGTTACAAAAATGGAAAATGGTATTTACAATGGTTTTTAGTGATAAAAATCACTATTTTTGTAGGGATTTCTTCTGAAAATTTGACAGGTGCTTCTTGGAGCTCCCTACTTGCTCCTTCTTCTTGTGTGTCTACTTCCTTGATGCGCTTCCATGCTGTGTCCTTGACCTTGAGCTTCAACACTCCCCCCCCTCTTGAGTCTGTCGTCCCTGACAGACCCTTGTTGTCGTGGTTGTTCCATGTAGTACATTGAGAGGTAGTGTCCGTTACGTTCAACAGGGGCGATCCCTCTTCCCAATGTATCCTGGTCATTTGTCTGGGTCTTCACTTTGCCACTGTTATCTCTTGCAGTTTGTAGTCCCTTTGTACGTACTTCTGCCTTATACTCCATCTGGGTGGTGCATTTGTAAGTGTTCCAAAACTGCTAGCTGCTCAAAGGAGGTGGTCAATGTTGATTGGGAGCAACTCTCGGTGGTGGATGGCTTCCTTGCTCTTATTGTTGTCATCTTGATGTCGTCTGGTTCTTCCAAAGATGGCTTTTCATAGTTTTCATGCCAAGTACTTGTAACCCATAATGAATGGTGGGTAAGTGCATTAGTGCATGGGTTGAACAAAATATGTGCCTTGTGCATGGCCTTGTAATGTGGCCCTACATAAGCGTACTTGGAAAATGCATGGCAAGAAGTATGGTGCAAGAGATTGGGTCTTGAGCTAAGTGCTCAAGGGTATGCTGACGAAGAGGTTTCCTAATCTATCATGGTTATAGTGTTGTTGAAACATACACGTCTTACCATGGTGAAGGGTCCGTTGATCTTCATCTCTGCGTGTTGTGGTTCCCTCATGGTGTTTGACCGTCAGCTTGTCCTTTTTGTTGAAGGATGTCCTTGCTGGAAGTTCGCTGATGAGCATTTTCAAGCACATAGTCTTCCTTTTTTTTTTTTTTTTTTTTTTGGAACAATGGTGGCCGCAAACAAGAAGAAAGAGGTTAGTATCAATAACATATTTTGCCTGTGAAAATTGTGTCTCATGTGCCTGGGATTTTTCAATTGTGTCTATGCACGGCCCTGTAAGGTGGCCCTATATTGATGCATACTTTGGAAATGCATGACTTGAATGGTGCAAACGACAAGGTTATGCCAAAGGCACATGGTTGCTGCTGGTCGAGGCTTTTGATGTTACTTGAATACTTGATGAATTCTTTGATTGGAGGTGTCTATCGGATCTCGAAATGATGTAATCCTCCGGATTGGAACCCATTCTGGAATAGGGTTTGGTACTGTAGAGATCACCTCAGGCCAGTTCTTCTTTGGATGCAGTCCAAACTTTGGTATCCAGTGTGGTTGGCCCCTTAGTTCTGTGGATGTTGCTTGTGCTTTTGGCTTCCAAACCCATATCCTGGGTGAGTGCCTACCTTTTTTTGTAGAAGGGTTGAGTTTAGCTTCTTTTGGTCTTTGTGCTCTATTCTTACCCTTTGCTTTCCTTGACTTCTTTGTTGAGGCCTTTCGCATGGCGGGGAGCATAGGTCTTTGTACGTGTAAGAGCTTCTTGGGTACCCACATCTGTAATCGCCCTTGTTGAGCTGTAGCTAATTTTTTAGGCACCCAAATTTGTACCTGATTGTGATCGGCCTTCATTGATAGCTTCGGTACCCAAATTTGATGGATTCTTTGTGCTTGACCCTGTCGTCGGTGCTTGGTCCTTCTGTTGTCATGGTCGATCTGGTTGGGTGGGAGTCTTTGAGGTAACATCGATGGTGGTACTCCTTTCTTTACCCAGATCTGTGTCATGCCCAACACTTCTTTCCTCTTGAAGGCTCTTTGTCTATTTGATAGACTGGTTGTCTTGCACTGTTTTGCTTGCTTCTGAGGTTGAAGTACCGTGGACGCTTTACTCTTGGAAAAACAAGAAGAAGGTTCATCTTGCCTCTGCAACTGTCCTTCCGTGATTGCGTCCATCTGGATCATAGAGCTTTTGACATCTACAACATCTTGTTCGAGAAGATTAGCCTTAGAGGAACAAAGAGAGTGTGTGGTGTCAGTTTCAGTGGACATGTGATTCTCCAATTCTAATGTAATGCATTGATCATATACCCAAACTTGAAGAAGTTGACTTCTTAGGTTCAAGTTGACAGCATGGTCGTAAATCCAATCTTGACCCAAGACAAGTGGTTCTGTGAGGTCCTCATCATGACACGCTAGCATTTTGACTTTTATTGGAACATCTTGAAGGTAGATGGGAAGTTCCACCTCGCCCAAACAGGGTGTTTCCACGCCTCCTAATCCTATGAGATAGGCTTCTATGGGCTTGATGTCCAAATGCAAGTCTTGGCAGTATGAAAGTCTAACTGCACTAGTTGCTGCTCCTGAGTCAACCAATGCTCTCACAGTCCTTACACTCTTTCCTTGTCCTACCTCTATAGTCACAAAGGGCCGTCGATCAATTATGTGAGAAGTAATTATGCCTGATTTTTGGCACATGTCCATGTGATATTTGGGAGCTTTTGTGTTGACATCTAGGCCTAGCCGCCGTAGCTTATTTCTTCTGATGCGCTCTCTTGCCTCTGCTTGTGCTTCTTCTCTAACCCTTAACTCCTCTTCTTTTCGCTTCTTAGCAGTGTTGAGTCTCATGAGCATTTCCTCTGTAAGAGGTTCTTGATATAACTTGACTCGGCATCCACTAATATAGTTGGGTAGGATATCACCTTCCAGAGTGGCCAATTGAACTGCACCGCTAGTGGAGAGTCTATTAATGATCATGGGTCCATATCCTCGTTTCTCCAATTTGCGGGCATGTTGCTTTAGCGTATAAACCAGCACTAGATCTCCTTCCTTCAATCCTTTATCCTTCACATGGGCATCAAAGTATGCCTTTTGCCTTTTCTTTGCAGCATAAATGCCTGCTGCTGCCCGTAGCCTCGTCTCACCTAAGCGTTCTAGATCAAAGATCCTGGAAGACAACTCATGTCCATTCCACTCATGCTCTTGTGCTACTTTCAAGGCAGGGATTAGGAAGTCTAGTGGTAGCACAGCATTCTGTCCAAAGACCATCTGAAATGGGGTAGCATTGAGTACCGTTTTGTAGGCAACTCGGTATGCCCAAACAGCATGATGAAGTTGTTTATCCCAATCAGAGCGTTTATTATTTACAAGTTTCGTCAATACGTTACATAGGATCTTATTCGTGCTCTCGGCTTGTCCGTTGGCTTGTGGGTGATAAGGGGCAGACTTCTTGTGTATCACCATGAATTCTTGAAGGAGATGTTCAATGACCTCATTCAAGAAGTGCGTACCTCTATCACTAACCAACTCTATTGGTAACCCATATCTAGTGAACACATTTTCGAATAAGAACTTAGCCGTCGTTTGAGCATCATTCTTTGTCGTGGCTTTTACTTCCACCCACTTTGTAAGGTAATCTGTGGCTACAATAATGTATTCTGCATGGGAGTTTCTAGCTGGGGGGTTAATAGGACCAACAAAGTCTATGCCCCACTTCGAGAATGCGCGTCCTCCCATCATTGGCCTTAAAGGCATCTCGTCTTTTCTTATCGGATATTGGGCACGTTGGCATGTGTCACATTTCTTCACATAAGTATGTGCATCCATATGAAGAGTGGGCCACCAAAGTCCTGAGAATAGAATGGTCTTAATTACTCTGTCAGGCCCAAAGTGTCCACCTGCAGCACCGCTGTGTGCAGACTCTAAGACTTTCAAATAGTCTGATTCATGAACGCACAGTCTTAGGTAACCATCCTTGCCTCTTCGATATAGGTTGTCTCCTACTAAGGCATAGTCTTGAGCCTCTTGCTCCATGCTCCGTTTTTTTGCAAGACTCGCCTGATTGGGTAATGTTCTCGATCTCATGAACTCAACCAATGGAGCACTCCAATCTGGGATTAATGACACATGATAAAGGGTGGCATGCTCCACTGGGGGTCTCTTCTGACACACTGGACAATTCTAGATCCACTCCTGTATTTCTTTGTCCATGCTAGGCCAATACACTCCTAAACGTTTTAGATTCTGCAATGTTCGTTGTTTAGAGTAGTGATTTCCTAGCAGTCCCTCATGGGCTTGTTGCATCCAACTAGTATGTTCGTCGTCCTCAACACAACAAGCTAATACACCCTCGGTATCTTGCTTGTACATACTTCCGGCCAATATTTGATACTTTTGTGATTTTACAATTTCTTCTTTGCTTGTTTTCACATTTTTATTTGCAGGCCCAAAGGTTAGGACTGGTACCAACTTATTTGCCCATTTAGGAACAACTTCCAAATTGAACAGATAAGCATCGGGCAATTCATCAGACACTCCTTGCGGTGGCTCTCCTGAAGTGATGCGAGAAAGATGGTCTGCCCTAAGATGGGTTCTACCTTTCCTGACAACAACTTCAAAGTCGTATTCCATTAGTAAGAGGAACCATCTTACTAAACGGCCTGTATTGCAAGGTTTATTGACCAAATATAGTAAAGCCTGATGATCAGTGAAAAACTTGAACTTATTGGCCAATAGATAGTGTCTAAACTTCTTCACAGCATATACCATACCTAAACCTTCTCTCTCCGTTGTGGTATAATTTCGTTCAGCTGCATTTAATTGCCTACTAGCATATGCTATCGGCAAATCTAGGTTTCCTTCACCTGTGGGTTGTGCTAGCACACATCCTATTGCATGATTGGAGGCATCTACATGGACATGAAAGGGTTTGCTCCAATCCGGAGTAGTCAGTATTGGTGCTGAGCACAAGCGTCTTTTCAGCTCGTTGAAGGAATTCTCGCATTCCTCGTTCCACTCAAAATTTGTTAACAACCCATAAAGAGGTTTAGCTATGATGGCATACATGTGGATAAACCTACGGTAATATCCACAATGGCCCATAAAGGCCTGTACCTCTTTAACATTTCTTGGTCTTGGCAACTCTGCTATCGCTCTTACCTTGTCTTCATCTGTTGAAATTCCATTCTTAGAAACAATGTGACCTAAGATTTTACCTTGTCGTACCATGAACACACACTTCTCTGGGTTCAGACAAACTCGATAGTCTCTACACTTGTTGAAGATTTGTCTGAGCTCAGGGATGTGGTAACTTCTCTGTTGGGAATGTGCACATAAATCATCCACATATACTTCTAAGCTCTTCCGCAAGAACTCTTTGAAAACATGACACATGAGCCTTTGGAATGTTGCAGGTGCATTGGTGAGCCCAAATGGCATCACACGAAATGCAAAGATTCCCCATTCTGTGGCAAAGGCCGTTTTGTGTTGATCTTCGGGGGCAATGGCTACTTGGTTGTAACCTGAAAATCCATCAAGGAAGCTATAAACTTCCTTGCCTGCAACACGCTCCAATAGATGTTCGGTGATTGGAAGTGGATAACTATCTCTGATCGTTGCAGCATTAACTTTTTTAAGGTTAATGCACACTCGCAATTTCCCATTCTTCTTGGGCACCACCACAATGGGGGACACCCATTCAGTGTGCTCAATCTCATAGATGAATCCAGCTTCAATCAGCCTGTCAATTTCCTCCTTTATTTTGGCTGCATAATTGTCATTATATGTGTAGGGCTTTTGTTTGGTGGGCTTGGCATCAGCGGTCATCGGAATCGTATGAGAGCAAATCTTTGGATCTACTCCTTTCAAGTCTCTATAGTGCCATGCGAACACATCCCTATATTCCCTTAATAGAGCTACAAGCTCTGCTTCTTCTTTTGCACTTAGGTCATCTCCTATGTACGTACATCGTTCTTCATTCCCTTCAATGGTCACTACAACTTTTTTGGTCTTTTCTTTATTGTCATATGCTTCTCCTATAATGGCCTCTCTCTTAGGCATTCGTACCAAAATTTTTCGGTCTTCCACTTCATATTTCTTGAAATTATCTGGTACTTCAAACAATGATTCTTCCTCTTCTTGTTTCACTGCTTTTCTTTTCTTTTTCTTTTGACCTCCTTCACTTCCTTCCTTTGAATTTATCGTTTTAATACTCATGAGGGGTTCTTCTTCTTTTTGGGTTAACACTCCTATGTCTTCTAAATAGTGTTCCTCTGAGTCAAAGTAAGTATCCATCACAATGGATTCTAGATCATCGTCATTCTCTTCTTCTTCTATGAACTCACTAGGATCACACTCTTCCAACAGGGGCTGACACATGAACACTGAAATATCATAACCCTCCTCATCACAATGAGGTGTCCATTGTTCTTCATTGACTGCAATGTCCATGGTAGCTAAGATTTCTGCCCAACCATGAGGCTCAAATTCCTCATCTAGAAATATCATCGGTGTATAGGCTGGGTCTTTTATTGGTCTATCTCCTGGGGGAGTTCCTTCTTCTCTCGCTTTTAGGCGCTTTTCCTCTTCCTCTGCGACTTTGCACATCCACAAGTGAGTATCTTCATGCAGCCATGATGGATCAGGTGAACTTCCAGAATGCACAGAGATAGAATCTTCTTTCGCTTTGTGGATAGGATTCCACTGTAGGGGTGGTACATCTCTGAAGGTGTAATCCTTCAAATTGACCTTGGTGGTAACCCCTAAGTGCTGTAAGTACAAGGAGTTGGTTCCCCAATCCTGTACTATTTGCAATTGTCGTAGGAAGGGTCTTCCTAGGATCATCTCGTAGACATTATTTTTCTCAAAGTCACATATAGCAAACGTATGTTCAAACTCTACACCACATGTGGTTAGAGTTATCCCTTCAAGCAATCCTAGAGGTCTTTCAAAATGACCATCTGCCATTTGAAGTTTCATTCTCGTTGGTCTTAAGGTGGGTTCGCCCCATCGCTTCCACAAGGAGGTGGTCGCAATAGCAACACCAGCACCTGAATCTACGATTGCTTTGGTTGTGTAACCGTGATAGGTGATCGGAAGATAAGTGTTACCTTCTTCACCTTCACTCATGTCTCCTATCTTGTCGAGAGGTATCTCTGGAACTTTTTGCTTAGAGCCTACTTTTGGCATATTGGATTCAAGTTCTGGAACTTGATCCTTCACATGATTCCAGAGCTCAGGTTTTGCTTTGAGCAGCTCTTCCACGGTGAGATGACATTGAACCTTAGTGTTCTTCACAACATCAGTGTTTCTTGGAATCACTGAGTCTTCATTTCTTACCAATATTATGGGGGCTCTGATCTGGAGAGATTCAGATTCCCATGGGCCTGTGTAATGAGGCAACTCTTGTAAGGAATTAGATTCAAAATCTAATCTATCAACCTCTTGTTGCTCTGCTTGGTCTCCATAGATAGACGGAATGTCTTGGGGAAATTGGTCATGAAGATCATCAATCTCCGGAATAGGAGGGGAATTACCCTTCTCCTTGGCCCATTTTTCTTCCTGTATTTCCCGCAAGAACTCTTGAGAGTATTGTTGAATTGAAGGAGGTATTCCAGCATCCGTGGAATTAGGAACATAAGCTCCCATTGGTGGTGAGCTTCCTCTTTCAATAACCGGTTGAGCCTGTGGAGGTAAAGAAACTTGTGGTTTGTTTACCAACTGCTCTAATCTTTCTAGTAAGCCTTGGAAATGCAAATCCGGTTTGACAGAGTTTGTCTGATTGAACTTTTGACTAGTCTCAAGTATAGCTTGAGCTTGTTCTACCATTTTCATGCACATTTTCATCCGTTCAATCTCTAAATCTGCTCTAGGGTAACTCTTGTCTAAGTTTGCAGCTGTTGGCCCTTCTTGAAGACGAGCCTGGTAGGCCTTGAACATCATGTCTAGGCCTTCTGGGGTTGGATCTGCAAGAACAGACCCTGGTTGTGGGTTATTTACAATGGGTGGTGGGGTGGGATGAAGCGAAGTAGATGGAGCTTCGGCATGCGAGGGGCTTTGAGATGCAATGTCTTCTATTTTTGTTTTGGCATCTTTTAGACTTTCTTCTATTTCAGATATCTTTTTGTTCCACTTGCGATTAGCCTTCTCTCTGGTCTCCTTCCATGTTCTTGGTTTCCTCTTGCTAGGTTCTTCTGCCTCACTTGACTCCGACTGCTCAGATGGTTTTGCTTGTTGTGCAGCCTGTGCCCTAGTAACTGCCTGTACAGGGGCCACATTACTGTTACTTGAACTTGAATCTGCCACTAAGCCTACCACGTTGATGGGTGTGACCTTGGGTGCACTAGAGGGATTCCTGGGACACTCTCTAGGAAGATGTTCCTTGCCGCACTCAGGACAAAAGCCTTGTATCGTGATGTTTTGTCCTAGTCCCAGAGCTGGTTGGTGGGGGCATTCACGAATGAAATGATCGCCCTGACATCTAAAGCATGGTCCTCTAGGGGCTTGTGGTCTTGCTTGTCTCACTAGGGGCCTAGAATTTGGATTCGTATACATGACATTGGAGTATTCTGGCTCCCAATTTTGTTCCATAGGTGGTGCCTCATATTGACACTGAGAAGTCTCACTTTGCTCAGGTGATTCTATATAATAAGCCTGTGGACTATCTTCACGGAAGTAGTCTGAACCATGAGCGTGAGAATCATTTTCTGAGACCAATGGGGTTAGTGGCACCAATGCTCTATTATGGTTCTCCTCCGCCATCGTATATTTAACTGGGATCACATTGGCAGGAGCTGGTGGTTGGTTTCCAAGGACTGGTTGTGGCCTATATGGTGCCTGATAGTGCTGCTGGTATTGAGGTTGATATTGTTGTGGCCTATAATAGGGCTGTTGGTACTGATTCTGATACCTACCCTGCTGGTAAGGTTGCTGATAATTTTGTCTAACAGCTTGCCTATTATAGGGACAATCTTGGGCCGTATGATTTGTGTATTTTCTCTCAATGGTGCAATATAGAGCATTAGGGTTTCCTTGGGGTTGAGTCGTTAGCGGGCAAACATTAGCCATGTGATCTCCTCCACACGTATAACATCGCTTCACTGAAGTGACCCTTGGCATTTGTCTATTTTGAACTCCTAGCTTTTTGGCCACTTGCTCAGCTATCTCATCTATCTCAGTGGAGGCTCTAGAGGTATGACTTGTAGAACTATCAGAGTCCTTATAGAGTTTGGATAGTCCTAACTCCTCACCCAAGTTGTCTTCTATGTCAATGCACATCCGTATACACTCTTCTATGGATCTAGGCTCTTTCAGGTATACATATGATCTTAATTTTGTGCTCAATAGGCCATCTAAAAACAGTGCCACCTGTTTAGCTGATGTGGGTAATTCTGGTATAGGGCATCTTTCCAAGTACTGCCTAAATCTTCTTCCTGCAAGTCGCACTGTTTCTTGGGGTGTCTGCTTGAAGCTGTGAATCAAGGATGATGTGTTATGTCTGATACCACTCTTGGAAAATTCTACAATGAATTCTTCTAGAAGCTGATCTATCTCTCTATAGTTGCGATTGTTTAGAGGTTGAAACCAAGCTAAGGCAGTACCCTTAAGAGTCAAACCAAATGCCTCGAACTGGGTGAATAAGTCTTCAACTTGTTCAGCTCTTAGCACTTGTTTGAACTTCGCCACATGATCATAAGGATCTCCAAATCCATCAAAGTAGTTCTTCATTGTCTTAACCACTTGAGACGGTCTAAGGGTTCTTGAGTGCTCTCGTGGTCTAGGCAATGGGAAATCATGATCATCTCTTGGATGCCTATGAACTCTATGTCTCTCCCTTTCAAGTCTTTCCGTTCCATATCCTGATCTGTCTCTGCCTACAGTGTCTGCAAAGCTTACCTCCGGTCTCTCTCTAGTTCTTTCCCTCTGGGTTTCATGAGCCTTGGATGATCTGGCTCCCTGGAGGCCCTGGGAAACATTAGATCTTGGTGGAGGGAAAATTGCTTCACCTTGCCAGGTGTAAGCATGTCTGTCATGATCTGATACCAAGAATAATTTCTGAGATGTGTGATCTAGGTAGATAGCTTTCCCTGGTGTCTCTGGGTCCTTGAATTCGTAGATGGTGACTACTGGGCTGGGTTGATCTGGCCTAAATCTCCAAAAGGCTTCCTCCGTTTCTCTATTCACGAATAGTTCTATGCTTTTGTTATCTTGAGGAATCCATTCTGGAGTGATCACTCTAGTCAAGACTGACTTACCTCTAGGGGTCTTGGGTTCTCCTCCTAGGTCTCCTTGCTCTAGGTCTCCTATCTCATTCTCAGGAATGATATTTCCAAACTCATCTGTCCTATCTGGTAAGTTGGTAACCACATACATGGTTCCTTCCTTATCAATGTAAGCACCCTCTTCAAACTTGACCACTGGGTGTTCAAGTCCAAAGGGTTGGTCAGGATTTTTGAGTTGAACCACTGATCGCCTTAGACCATCCTCATAGATGCGAGCACCTAATTGGTTGGTCCTGATATACTCCAATTGGGTCTTATAGGGACCTTCTGGTGTCTGTAAATAGGCAATGCATGAGCCACGAGTGGGTCTTTCCCTGCTAAAAGACATTTCTGAGTCACTGGTTTCTGAACTTCGTGTGTAAGGATAACCACTAAGCTGTTGAGCCCAAGACTTGGATGTATGGTTGACACTAGCCTCAGATGACCTAATGCTTTGTCTATCCTTGCCTAAGTGTCTGCCAGATCTCAGGTTCATAAGCCTTGGCTTCTAGTCCCAAAGTTCTCTTATATTGCTCAAAGTCCTTTGGAACTTCTTGGTTTTCTAGTTTCCCTGAGGGTCAACTTCAAAATACCCTATCTAATAATCCTGGTATTAATTTAACCATAACCAGTCGATGTTTTGGTTGTATTCCCCACGAGCTTTCCAACAAAACCAAAATCACAGCAAACGGATTTCGTATGAGAAGGTTATGCCAGTTCAGGGTTTTGGGGGTTAAAACAGGGAAACAGGGTCTCTCAGAAAATGCCTCAAATCAGGCGATACATGACATTTGTAGGACACGATACTTGATACTTGAGGAACTCGATACACGATACTTGGTATGTATCGCGATACTTGAAGTAGGCGATACACGATCTTCAACAAGTATCGTGAGCAAACTCCACGATACACGATCTTTGATAGGTATCGCGATCGCTGTATAACGATACACGATACTTGATTTTTGAACAGACGATACACGATATTTCAAGGAAAACGATACGTGATACTTCCCCTAAACGATACACGATCTCTAGCCCCAAACGATACACGACAAAACGATATCTGAGCAAACGATCGCTGGACAAAACGATCTTTGACAAAACGATCGCTGGCAAACGATCGCAGACTCAAAACGATACTCGATACTTGCTAGGTATCGCGATCGCTGAACCAAACGATACTCGATCGACGATCTTTGCGAAACGATCGCTGATGAAACGATCTTTGGCAAACGATCTCTCACAAACGATCGCTGGACGAAACGATCGCTGGCCAAGTATCGCGATCGGTATGAAATGATACACGATCGGAGGGAAATATCGCGATACTAAACCACAGGAGATTCACGATACTTGTCAGGTATCGCGATACTCGACCGCGGGAGCAAAACGATACTTGACCCTTTGCCAAGATTTTTGCAAGATTTTTTAAGTTTTGTTTTGATGCCCTTGTTTTCCTAGTCCTTCTCCCCTCTCCTCACTCTTTGTGTCACTCCAATCACCCCTTTTCACCTCTGTCAGTACCAAACGATACTTCGCACAGATCGTTTCTCTTTCACACTTGATTTACTGAGAAATTATAGATTAAATGGGTGTTTGCTCACCTTGAGAGCCTCTCTATCTTCTTTAACACCTTCCCTTACTCTGTGCAACCCCAGTTTGCCCGATTTCTCACTCACGATCTCTGGCGCAGCTTCCACGATACTTGGTGCAGGTTCGTCTTGTTCGGCTGTTCACTCAGATTTTTTGTTATTTTTGGTACTATTTCTTCAGCGCCTCTGTTCTGCACCCTCTCTAAGCTTCTTGCTCACAACCACAAGTAAAAACAAGGTGAATTTACTCTAAAAAATGGAAAAAATCAGAGAATACGAAGAGGGAAGAAGATGATGATGAAGGTGAAGATGAAGAAGAAGAAAAAACTCAGAAACTGAACTGAAAATGGTGATTTTTTACCTTCCAACGTCGCTACTCTACGTCTTACCGTCACACGCTCGTCCTCCAAGCTCTCTCCCCGGCAACGGCGCCAAATTTGGTGTCACTCTAGCACAATGGTGAGTACCAACGTGAGGAGATACACCTCATAAATGTCAATCCGTGGAGACGTGAGGACCGGTATGAAGACCGCGAGCAAGTGATGGCACAAGTGCGTGAGTAAAAGCACACAAGCATGCACCCACATACACACACACGCGCACAAGGTAGGAGCAAAGAGTGAAACAATGGAAAGCTTTGATTACAAAAGAGCTCTCTTACAAAACTGAAATCTACAACAAGCTAACCTCCAAAATGAGCTCTCCAGCCCTTTTTATAGTTTTTGAGTGGTTTTGGCCCTGTCCAGACCTAGTGTCCGGCCTAGTTAAAAAATAGGTTCCAGGGCTTATTTGGGGGCTCAAACGGAGTCTAAAAATTATGAAAATCGGTAGGATGGTAGATCTAATACTCCTCAAGCTCGAGGACTCCTCGGCTTGAACAAAATGGAGTTACAAAAATGGAAAATGGTATTTACAATGGTTTTTAGTGATAAAAATCACTATTTTTGTAGGGATTTCTTCTGAAAATTTGACAGGTGCTTCTTGGAGCTCCCTACTTGCTCCTTCTTCTTGTGTGTCTACTTCCTTGATGCGCTTCCATGCTGTGTCCTTGACCTTGAGCTTCAACAACAGAGGTGTTGGCATCATATGGAGAGTGTTGGCAGATGAAGCAAGTACAAGCATACATGCAGATCTAGCACTGAGGCAACCCATCCTTTTTTCCAATCATTACATCATTTTAAAAGTGATTCTCATCACTAACAACCATTGTAAATACCGGTTCATCTTTTTCTAGCTACATTTTGTGCAAGCCGAGGAGTCCTCGAGCTTGGGGAGCCTTAGAAGTAGTTGCCTGCCAATTTTCATATTTTTTAGATCTCGTTTGAGTCCTCAAATAAGCCCTGGAACCTAATTTTTAACTAGGCCGGACACTAGGTCTGGATAGGGCCAAAGCTAGTCAAAAACTATAAATAGAGCTAGAGAGCTCATTTTTGGGGCTAGCTTCTTGTAGTTTTGAGCTTGTATGAGAACTTGGTTATAATAGAAGTGATTCCATTGTCTTACTCTCTTTGTTTTTGCCGTGTGTGCACGTGTGTGTGTATGTGTGTGCATGTTTGTGTGCTTCTCACTCACACATTTGTGCCTTCACTTGCTCGAGGTCTTCATACCATCCTCATGTCTTCCGGGATTGACATTAAAGGAGGTGCTACTCATCACTGAGCTACACCAAATTTTGGTGCCGTTGCCGGGGATTGAGCTTTGAGGACGAGCGTGTGATGGTAAGACGTAGAGAGGACGCGTTGGAGTGGTAAGTAGTAGGTAAATTTCTGATTTTTTTTCCATCTCCATCTCCATCTTCATCTCCATCTTCATCTTCTTCACCACCTTATATTCCCACTTCCAAATCATTTCCCTCATTTGTTTTGTGCGAGTTTGAGAGAGAGTGAGTGTGTGTCCTTGTTTGTGTGTGTTTTTTGTATGTTTCTTGCAGGTTTTAGCTCCATCATCATCTCTAGCAAGCTCAGCAGGTACGGATTCTTGTCTGCGCAAGCCCCGAGGCGTCGAGCTCGAGCTATCGTGACACTCCGGAAACTTCAACCGATCACGATTTTGAGTGCACCACGACACTGCGGAGGCCTAGAGCTCCTAGGATCACTAGACAGAACAGCAAAATTCACCATAACCTAACCTATCGCGACACCTCGAAGTATCACGATACCCACGACTTATCGCGACACCTCGGAGTATCGCGACACACCGACCCCACCTATCGCGACACCCTCAGGTATTGCGACACCTCGAAGTATTGCGATACCCACGACTTATCGCGACACCTCGAAGTATCACGACACACCGAAGTATCGCGACACACCGAAGTATCGCGACACACCGACCTATCGCGACACCCCGACCTATCGCGACACCTCGACTTATCGTGACACCCCGACCTATCGCGACACTTCCACCTATCGTGACACTTTGACCCGACCTATCGCGATACATGGGCTTAACACATGGAATTTTAGAGTGAATTAATTGAGTGAATTGAGGTATATGTGGGCTTAATTTTGGACACATTGGGATAACATTAGAGCCTTAGGAGTGAGCAAAAGACCTAGAAACCAGGGAGAAATCTCCTGAACCCTGAGAGCCTGTTTTGACCCCTAAGTGCCTGATTGGTCATAACTTCACCGTACGAACTCCGATTGATGAGATTTTGGTCTCGTTGGAAAGGGGGGTGGTCATAAGATTTTGGGGGTACAGTGAGTTACTCCAAGGGGGGCCCATAATTGTTGATGTGTGTCTTTCAATTCATTTTGGTAAATGAGCTATATTAACTTGTGAAATTTTGCATGAACATTGCGTGCACTCAAGGTATTCCAAAGCAAGCTAGCAAGGGTGAGTACCAAGCTTGGGAGAAGGCTTCCTGGGCTGGTGTAGCAGTCTGAGCAACCAGAGTATTGAGGTTGGGAGTTCTCTCAACCCTCCTTTGTCAATTCCTAGCCTAGGCTAAGTACGACTTAGGTGTGGTAATTAATTAGGTCAGCTTTAGGCACGAAATAAGTCTAAGAGAACTAATCAACCAAGTGCAAGCATTAAGTAGGAATTAAGTGCGAAAACCCTAAGGGAAAAATAGTAAACTTGAATCGATTAATTATCAAGCGTGAAATTCACTTAAGTATTCCTGATGACGTGATATCAGACAAGATCATAAACATAATAATCAACTAAAAAGAACAAAGTGATTGGTGCCAATTAACCTGCAACGAGAGTGTACTTGGGACCAAGGGGGTAGAGAAACCAGGCATATGAACCTTAGGTCAGGCAGACACTTAGGCTGAGACAGACAAAGCCTCAGATCTTCTGAAGCTAGTGTCAATCACACTGCTAGGTCTTGGGCCCAGCAGTTGAGTGATTACCCATACACTCCCCGATCAGAAACAAGTGATTCTGAGATGTCCTCAAACATGGAGAGACTTGTAGGCAGTTCAGGGGTGGCTTATCTAGAAAAGGTAGAAGGACCTTACAAGACTCAATTGGAATACATAAGGACTAATCGTCTAGGTGCTCGCATCTACGAAGACGGCCTGAGAAGATCTATGGTCCAGATTAAGAACCCCGATCAACCCCATGGACTAGAACACCCGGTAGTCAAGTTCGAGACCTAGATAAAGAGGGGACTATATATGTAGTCACCACTCTTCCTGATAAAACAGATGAGTTTGGAAATGTGATTGCGAAGACTGACATGGGTGATATAGAGCAAGGGAATTCAGAGAGAGAGCCAAGAACTCCCCGTGGTAAATCCATCTTGACCAGAATCATGAATCCAGAGTGGATTCCAGAGGATAATAAAAGCATAGATTTGCTTTTAAACCGAGAAACGGATGAGGCTTTTTGGAGGTATAAAACTGCCCAGCCTCAGGAAGTAAGTGCTCTCACAATCTATGAGTTTAAAGACCCTGATAGCCCAGGCAAAGTAACCTACCTAGACAATACATCAGAGAGGATCTTCGTGGTCACCGAGCATGGCAGACATGCCTACACATGGAAGGGTGAATTTGTTTTTCCCCAACCACGGTCCAATATGTCCTACAGTCACCAAGGAGCTGGCACCTCCCAAGCTCATGCAGCTCAATGAGATAGAAGTAGAGATAGACCTAAAGTAAGCTTTGCCAACCCCCAGGGAAGAGAAAGAAGGAGAACAGGGACGGATAGAGAAGAAATCGAGAGAGTTACAGACCCAAGGAACCAAAGAAATGCTGATGATTTTCCTTTGCCAAGGCCGAGAGAACACACTAGGACCCTAAGGCCAACTCAACTGGTGAAGTCCATGAAGAATTACTTCGATGGCACTGGAGACCCTTATGACCATGTGGCAGAATTTAGGCAAGTCTTGAAAGCTGAACAGGTAGAGGACCTATTCACACAATATAATGCTTTTGGTCTAACCCTTAGGAACACTGCCCTTACGTGGTTTCAACCACTAAACGAGAGGCATTTCAGAAACATAGACCAGCTCCTAGAGGCATTTATCATTGAGTTTTCTAAGAGCGGCATAAGGCATAACACTTCCTCACTAATTCATAGCTTCAAGCAAACACCTCAAGAGACGGTCAGACTAGCAGGAAGACGATTTAGGCAATACCTAGAGAGATGCCCGAGGCCTGAGCTACCCACACTAGCCAAGCAAGTGGCTTTGTTCTTAGATGGATTGTTGAGCACCAAGCTCAGGTCATATGTGTATCTGAAGGACCCCAGAACTATAGAAGAGTGTGTGTGCATGTGCATAGACATTGAGGATAATCTAGGTGAGGAGTTAGAACTATCAAAAATCTATAAGGATTCGGATAGCTCTAGTAGCCTCACATCTGGTCAATCCACATCCATTCAGGAACTTGCAGAGAAGGTAGCTAAAAAACTAGGTGTCTCTAGCAAACAAATTCCAAGATTTGCCCCAGTTAAGCGGTGCTACACTTGTGGAGGTGACCATATGGCAAATGTATGTCCCATTATGGCCCAACCCCACATGAATCCTAGTAGCCAGTACTGCACCATAGAGCGAAGGTACACCAACCACACTACACAAGACTGCCCATATAACAAACAAATTGTTAGTCAAAATTACCCTCAGCCATATCCACAACAGGGTAGATACCAGAATCAGTACCCACCACAACAATACAACAGGCCACAGCAACCTTATCAGCCACCTTATCAAGGGCAGCAGAGACCTCAACCAGTCCTAGTGCAGCAACCCCCTGCTCCAACCAATGTGATCCCAGTGAAATATGCATCTGCTGAAGAAAATCCGAACAGAGTCATAGTCCCAGTCACCCCATTGCTATCAGACAGTGATCCAAGTGACCATAGTTTTGACTCCACACATATTGATAGCCCACTGGCTTACTACATGCAGTCACCCGAGCATAACGAGTCATACTATTATGAGGACCCAAGTGAAAATAGTGGGGAGCTTGAGTATGCTAATGTTATGTACACAAACCCCAACTCTAGACCTCAACCTAGGCAGGTAGGAACCCCATTTCCTGGAGGACCATGCTTCGGATGTCAGGGAGATCACATTATATGTGATTGTCCACTGCCTGCCCCTACACAACCCCAACCAGTGACAATTCAGGGTTTCTATCAAGACTGCGGAAAAGAGCATCTCCTACGAGATTGCCCAAAAAACCCTAATAACATGCCGAAAATCACTCCTATCAACGTCATTGGGTTAGTGGTAGACTCTACGGGAAGTATAACTTCCACAACCCCAGTGCATGTGGTCACTAGAGCCCAAGCCTTGCAGCAAACTCAAGGAGTAGGGCAGGAAAAGAGTTCTGAGGTTAGTGAGACAGAGAGTATAACCAAGAAAAGGACAAGAGCATGGAGAGATAGCCAGGAGAGAATGAAAAGACAATGGTCACAGAAAATGAGCGAACTTGAAGAAAGCTTGAGAGAAACCAAAGCAAAGATAAGTGAACTCGCATCTCAAAACCACTCTCACACCATCCCTCCACCCTTCTATTTATGAAGAACAGGAAAGTGTCCACTCTCATGAGAGGTTAGACTTTGAGTCTAATTCCTTGCAAGAGTTACCACATTTCACAGGCCCATGGGAAACCAAGTCTACTTGCCTGAGAGCACCCACAGTCATGATAGGAAACGAAGATTCAATCATACCTAGGAATACAGAGGTAGTCAAGAACAATAAAGTGCAGTGCAATCTCACTTTAGAAGAGCTACTCAAAGTTAAGCCAGAAGTGTGGAAACACGTAGCCAAACAAGTGCCAGACATAGCGAAATCGCGTTCCCAGGTAGGATCTCATAGAACAGTGCCTGAAATACCATTGGATAAGATAGGAGACATGAGTGAAGGAGAAGAAGGAAATACCTATCTCCCAGTTACCCATCAGGGATACACAACCAAGGCAATTTTGGACTCAGGTGCAGGAGTTGCAATTGCTACCACTTCCCTATGGAAGCATTGGGGCAAGCCAGCACTCCGACCGATGAGAATGAAATTGCAGATGGGCGATGGTCATATTGAAAGGCCCTTAGGATTTCTAGAAGGAATAACTCTCACTACGTGTGGTGTTGAGTTTGAGCATACTTTTGCTATATGCGACTTTAGCAAAAACCAAGCCTACGAGATGATTTTGGGAAGGCCATTTATGCGGCAATTGCAAGTGGTACAGGATTGGGGAACCAATTCCTTGTATTTGCAACATCTAGGTGTTACAACCAAAGTCAATCTCAAGGATTACTCTCATAGAGACATAACGCCTATTCAAAGGAATCCCATCCATAGAGCCAAAGATGAGACTGAATCTCTGCATTCCATAGGATCCGGATCCTCGTGGATGCATGAAGACACTCACTTATGGATGTGTAAGGTAGAAGTAGAAGAAGAGAAGAGAGAGAAATCCAGAGAGGTAGGTGCAAAAGAAACCCATAGATCAATTCAAGACCCAGCCTATGCACCGGTAGTTTTTCCTAACAAAGAGTTTGAGCCTCACGGTTGGGCTGAAATTTTAGCAACAATGGATGTAGCCATCAATGAAGAGCAGTGGACACCCCACTGTGATGAGGATGGCTATGACATTTCAGTCTTCTCAATAGAGCCAATCATGGGAGATGCAGTTTTAGAAGAATGCGAACCTAGCCCTGATACATTTGAGGATGCAAGTGACTCCAACTTAGAGTCAATCATTATGGACCCACCTTTTGCATCAGATGAAGAATACTTCTATGAAGTTGAAGCTTACCCCCAGAGACACGGAGAAATCACGAATGAGGTGAGGTTAGCCACACAAGTAGCCACTAAGAGTGGAGGAAAGAAAAGGAAGAAGAAGGAAGTCACTCCGGAGGCAGAAGAATCCTTGTTTGAGGTCCCGGAAAACTTCAAAAAATATGAGGTAGACGATAGGAGAGTCATGATAAGAATGCCTAAACGTGAGGCACAAGCAGGAGAGGCCTATGATAGCAAGGAAACTACCAAGAAAATAGTTGTCGCCATAGAAGAGGGAGAAGAAAGGTGCACCTACATAGGGCATGACCTAACGGAAGAAGAAGAGCAAGAGTTGGTAGCTTTGCTAAGAGAGTACAGAGATGTATTCGCTTGGAGCTACAAGGACCTGAAAGGTGTAGACCCTGACATATGCTCAAATACGATACCCATGACTTCAGAGGCTAGGTCCTCTAAGCAAAAGCCATACACATACAATGACAACTATGCGGCCAAGATCAAGGAAGAGATAGATCGCTTGGTTGAAGCTGGATTTATCTATGAAATTGAGCATACTCAATGGGTATCCCCCATTGTAGTGGTGCCCAAAAAGAATGGCAAATTACGTGTATGCATTAACTTGAAGAAGGTTAACGCAGCCACTATCAGGGATAGTTATCCGCTTCCTATCACCGAGCATTTATTAGAAAGGGTAGTCGGCAAGGAACTGTACAGCTTCCTAGATGGGTTCTCTGGCTACAATCAAGTAGCCATTGCACCAAAAGATCAGCATAAGATGGCTTTTGCCACAGAGTGGGGCATATTTGCCTTTCGGGTAATGCCATTCGGGCTCACCAATGCACCTGCTACCTTTCAAAGATTAATGTGTCACGTGTTTAAAGAGTTCTTGAGGAAGAATTTGGAAGTCTATGTTGATTATCTTTGCGCTCATTCCAACATTAGATAGACCCATATACCTGAACTCAGACAAATTTTTGATAAATGTAGAGAATATCAAGTCAGCCTGAACCCAGAAAAGTGTGTTTTCATGGTCACGCAAGGCAAAATTCTAGGACACATAGTGTCTAAGAACGGCATATCCACTGACGAAGAGAAAGTGAGAGCCATCGCAGAACTACCTAGGCCAAAGAACGTCAAGTACAGGCTTTCATGGGGCATTGTGGTTACTACCGCCGGTTCATTCACATGTATGCTATCATTGCAAAGCCCATGTACGGACTTCTGACTAACTTTGAGTGGACTGAGGAATGTGAGAATTCCTTCAATGAGCTTAAACGGCGATTATGTTAAGCACCAATCTTGACCACACCAGATTGGAATAAGCCTTTTCATGTTCATGTGGATGCCTCCAATTATGCTATTGGATGTGTACTTGCACAACCTACGGGTGAAGGTAATATGGATCTCCCTATTGCCTATGCCAGTAGACAATTGAATGCTATTGAACGGAACTATACAACCACCGAACGAGAAAGATTAGGCATGGTGTACGCGGTCAAAAAGTTTAGACACTATTTGCTTGCAAATAAGTTCAAATTTTTTACTGATCACCAAGCTCTACTGTACCTGGTAAACAAGCCATGTAATACAGGAAGATTAGTAAGATGGTTTCTCTTACTAATGGAATATGACTTTGAGGTAGTAGTGAGGAAAGGCAGGACTCATTTGAGAGTAGACCATCTCTCTAGGCTCACATCTAGAGAGGCCCCACAAGGAGTATCAGATGACTTACCTGATGCTTACTTGTTTAATTTGGAAGTTGTACCTCAGTGGGCTAAGCCATTAGTGCCAGTATTGACATACGGTCCTAATCACCCGGTAGTGCACACAGAAGATAGAGAGATAGTAAGAGCTCAAAAGTATCATATCTTGGCAGGAAGTATGTACAAACATACGGAGCAAGGAGTATTGGCCTGTTGTGTGGAAGAGGACGAGTACGCTAAGTGGTTGCAATTAGCACATGTAGGTGCATTAGAGCAACACTACTCAAAACAACGAACCCTACAGACCTTGAGGAGACTAGGAGTGCATTGGCCAACCATGGAAGTTGATGTCCATAGAATGTGCAAAGAATGTCCAATCTGCTGCACTAAACCACCAGTGGAACACACCACTCTTTATCGAGTGTCTTTAGTGCCAGATTGGAGTGAACCATTAGTAGCCTTCTTGAGGACGAAAACATTCCCTCAAGATATGACTTTGGCCAAACAAAGAAGTTTGGAACAAGAAGCCTTGGATTACACCATCATTGGTGATAATTTATACAAACGGGGTAAAGATGGTTACCTAAGACTGTGTGTTCATGAGAGTGAATACCTCAAGATATTAGAGACTGCTCACAAACGGCTCTACAAAACAATCAAGCAGGTACAAAAGAGACATAGGCTATCAGAAGAAGCAAAAAGAGCACTAGTGAACCAGATGCTGCAAGCGGAGAATGTGGACCCACATTTTGTAGAATCATTGAATCTTTTGGCAGATACCTGTGGGATAGTGGAAGCCATGAGGACCATGGTATAGCGCACTACCCATCAATATGACCAACAAAGGATCGATACGCGACCGCGAAGGGGAAAAATGATTCAAATGGAAGTCTCTACCGCCCTGCCTACCACCACTTCAGAAGATGTTCACATGGCCAGCCCAACTCACAGTGAGGAACCAGATGTAAATACACAGATACCATCTCCACCATCACCTCCCATCCAGCCCTCAGAACCTTTCCCCACTAGCCTTCCTGAACAACCAGTATCCACCCATGGTGAAACCGTTATACACACCACCATTTCTCCATCCTCCCCTTACCTACATCCACCACTTCCACCCAATTTTTTGAACCCCATATAGGTCATCCTGCCACCGATCAAACTATAATAGGTCACCCTTCATATCTCCCAGCCCTCGGACAGCCACATGCCACTAGCCAAACCTTAACACACCCATTTCCATCCACCAATACATTTCCTCCCTCCCAACCCCTATCCACTGTACCCCTTTTAACCCCCTCGGAATCAACCCAAATCACCCAACCTCCATTCTGGACACACCTTGTAAATATACTCCAACAAGTTGAGAATTTTAATAAAAAGTCCCTTCCCCAACCCAACTCCCCCACATTCACTGCCACCACTAACACACCACCTACCATTCCCGTATTCACAATTCACACTTCACACACTATCACGTCCGATCCCATGGACATTTCACCACCCACAGGAGCACCCACCACCACGTTTGTTCCAACATCATCACATTTCACTTCACTCATAGGCACATCATCCACTTTTCCCTTTCCCATTTCTCGACCCTTTGCATTTTCCACCTCTACCCCTACATCCACATCATTTAGTAATGCACTAGACACCATGTTCGAAGTGGCCACTCAACTTAAGCAAGAGTATATGTTACTGGAAGAAAATAACACAGAGCTGTACAATCTCTTGGCTCAACTCCAGGCACGTGTCAATGCCTTGGAGCTAAGTAATACAACACTACAACATGAAGTGACCAGCCTCCAACAATCCCAGGTGGAGCTCGAAGACAAACATACAGAGACGACTAGGGTAATGGAAGAACAACTCATGGATCAGCTGGGTCGCAATGCTAGACTACAAAGAAACATGGATTTACTTCGTTGCCACTTAGCAGCGGCTCAAGAAGAGAACAAAAGGCTACAGCAACAAAACCAGGACTATAATGCTGAGATCAAACGCCTCACTAGCAAGTACCCTACCTTCGCAACTCAGTTCGAACCAGAGGATATCCTAGAGGCAGCCAAAAAGGGGGCCATATTCCAACCCATCTGGAGGTAGAAATTACTGGAAACCTATTCGGAAATGCTACGGACATGGGACCATGCTCCCATGCATTTGAAATATAACCCTTGCTTCGGACCAGTCCAAAGGAGACGATCATGGAAAGCATTTGCTATAAAGGTTTAGAACAACACAAACTGCAAGCAATGGTTGAATTACCCCTCGATCGCACCACCAACAAGCACACCTACAATAGCATATATGATGGCTACTATCAGACATTGGCTTCCACGACTTCACCCCATGCCAGACGTAGCTGCCCAGATGATGCTCAAAATCTTGGATATGATGCAGGTAGTGCTCAAAACCTTCCGCAATGTATGTCACATTCAGCCTCCGATTCCCGGCTTCATAAATGGTAATTATGACCTACTTTATGATATGAGCACAACCCCGAGCATACGAGTCGCTTATGCATGGCACGCAAGAATCAGATATCTCCCTGCCTGCTACAAGCAAACCTTTGACGATATGTTCACCACGGGGTTCTGGGAAGCACACTCAGAAGTGTTCGCGCCACGACCCACTCATTTGCTACAACTCTTCGCGTGCGAACAAACGATGCATTCAGAGCTCTACACAACGCCACAACCGGACATATCGGGAGCAGTCAATTGGGATGCCCTTCAACGAGACCTGATTAGGGGACTACGGATCAAAGAACAAGAAGTGGCAACCGACATACTACAACACTACATTGATCAGACCGCGGAGCAAAGGTCTGTCAGAGGCGACAGACGCTGGGGGGGGAGAGTGTTGGCATCATATGGAGAGTGTTGGCAGATGAAGCAAGTACGAGCATACATGCAGATCTAGCACTGAGGCAACCCATCATTTTTTCCAATCATTACATCATTTTAAAAGTGATTCTCATCACTAACAACCATTGTAAATACCAGTTCATCTTTTTGTAGCTCCATTTTGTGCAAGCCGAGGAGTCCTCGAGCTTGGGGAGCCTTAGAAGTAGTTGCCTGCCAATTTTCATATTTTTTAGATCTCGTTTGAGTCCTCAAATAAGCCCTGGAACCTAATTTTTAACTAGGCCGGACACTAGGTCTGGAGAGGGCCAAAGCTAATCAAAAACTATAAATAGAGCTAGAGAGCTCATTTTTGGGGCTAGCTTCTTGTAGTTTTGAGCTTGTTTGAGAACTTGGTTATAATAGAAGTGATTCCATTGTCTTACTCTCTTTGTTTTTGCCGTGTGTGCGCGTGTGTGTGTATGTGTGTGCATGTTTGTGTGCTTCTCACTCACACATTTGTGCCTTCACTTGCTCGAGGTCTTCATACCATCCTCATGTCTTCTCGGATTGACATTAAAGGAGGTGCTACTCATCACTGAGCTACACCAAATTTTGGCGACAGACGCTGGGGGGGGGAGAGTGTTGGCATCATATGGAGAGTGTTGGAAGATGAAGCAAGTATGAGCATACATGCAGATCTAGCACTGAGGCAACCCATCATCTTTTCCAATCATTACATCATTTTAAAAGTGATTCTCATCACTAACAACCATTGTAAATACCGGTTCATCTTTTTGTAGCTCCATTTTGTGCAAGCCGAGGAGTCCTCGAGCTTGGGGAGCCTTAGAAGTAGTTGCCTGCGAATTTTCATATTTTTTAGATCTCGTTTGAGTCCTCAAATAAGCCCTGGAACCTAATTTTTAACTAGGCCGGACACTAGGTCTGGACAGGGCCAAAGCTAGTCAAAAACTATAAATAGAGCTAGAGAGCTCATTTTTGGGGCTAGCTTCTTGTAGTTTTGAGCTTGTATGAGAACTTGGTTATAATAGAAGTGATCCCATTGTCTTACTCTCTTTGTTTTTGCCGTGTGTGCGTGTGTGTGTGTGTATGTGTGTGCATGTTTGTGTGCTTCTCACTCACACATTTGTGCCTTCACTTGCTTGAGGTCTTCATACCATCCTCATGTCTTCCGGGATTGACATTAAAGGAGGTGCTACTCATCACTGAGCTACAAGAGGCTTGGCTATGATTGCATACATGTGTATGAATCGTCTGTAATTGTTGGAGTCAATATCCAAAATGCTCCAAAATATTCCAGTATACAGCAAGTATAGAATGTCTTATCACTTCCTCCTACAACGAATATCGACGGGCAGCGTGGCTAGACTAGTTTACTCTCATCTCCGCGATCCAGGTTCAATCCCCGTCGGTGGCAAACAACACGATAAGATGTTTTTTTATTGTTATGTCTTTGCTTTAATTCAGACAACGAGGGACGGAGAAGTTCACGAAGAGCTTTTTTTTAATGCGATCGTGGAGTTTTTGAGAAGCTTTTCAAGGGATAAAGTACTATATAAGAAGTATATTGGCTCATTGTCTTGTATCCTTCACCTAGTGTTCAACACAAGCCTTGCTGCGTGGACCTCAATAGAGGTGGTGTTTCTTCTGGCACATGGGGCAGCCATGGTGCTAACTTGGAGCATGTTGAGGAGCGCCTGTGGAGTTCTTCTTGGAGGAGAAGAGTGTGCTCACACTCTTGCTCATGGAGAGGACTTGGTCATTAGCATCTTGGTGGTGAGGATCGGCCATTCACATGATGTATTTGAAGATGTCTTCTACATGAAGATTTCAGGTTACTTCAAAGATATTGGATGGTGGTTAACATAAGATTTACATCTTATGTTAAGTATTCAGGTACATATTCTCTTTATGCATACAGGTACTAGTTGAAGTTTATGGAGGCAATAACATCTATATCAGGAAGATTCCTATTCGGCATAAGGTACAAGAGAATCAGCACGTATATGCTTTATGCATATTTGGATGAGGTGTTAGAGAAGATATGCTCATATGAGTTTGAGGATTTTTGGCAGTAAACTTGTTAGCATTCTTTGCTACTTTTTAAGTATGTGATCTTTTCACACGTATCTGACTTAGGGTCTTCCATATCCTAAAGTTAGATGAGGGTTTATTGGTTATCCATTTTAGACTGATCCTTCCTCTTTAGGTCACTCATATTCATTCTTTTACAACCTATCAGGTCACACATCTCATATATATTTAGATTTTTGTTCATACATCTGAATATGTTTGTTACATTTGTATATTCACTCATCCATCTATTTCTGTTCACATAGAGTGGTTGAGAGTTTTGCTCCCACATTGTACATTGAACATTGTTATATATGATAGTGTGAGTAAGCAGTGGCTTACATAACACTTTACACATGTTCTTTAGTCTTTCTCTATCTTTGTCTCATCATCTGTATGATTAAGTTGTGGTATGTCCATGTTTTGTAAATATTGGAGGATTGCTAGATTCTATGTTGTATATGCTGGACCTATGGCACCATGGACCTGTTATATGAGCTATGGGCCTACTAAATTTCCAATAGTAATAACCACAATGACCCATAAATGCCTGTACCTCTTTTACGTTATTTGGTCTAGGTAGATCTGCAATTACTTTCACTTTTTCTTTGTCCGTAGAGGTTCCATTCTTTGACACAATGTGTCCAAGAATTTTGCCTTGTCTAACCATGAAAGCGCACTTTTCTCGGTTCAGACAAACCTGATATTCTCGACATTTGTCAAACACTTGCCTTAGTTCTGGGATATGTGTCTGCCTCATATTTGAATGTGCACATATGTCATCGACATAAACTTCCAATTTCTTGCGTAAGAATTCCTTAAAAACATGACACATGAGTCGTTGGAAAGTGGCGAGTGCATTCGTTAGCCCAAATGGCATTACACGAAATGCAAATATGACCAATTCTGTGACAAAAGCCATCTTATGTTGATCTTCTAGAGCTACAACTACTTGGTTATAGCCTGAGAAACCATCAAGAAAGCTATAAACTTCCTTGCCCACAACTCTTTCCAATCAGTGTTACGTGATAGGAAGAGGATAACTGTCTCTAATTGTGGTGGCATTAACTTTTTTAAGGTTAATACACACACACAATTTTCCATTCTTCTTGGGCACTACCACAATGGGGGATACCCATTCCGTATGCTCAATTTCATAAATGAATCCTACTTCTATCAAACGATCTTTTTCTTCTTTAATCTTTGCAGCATAGTTATCATTGTACGTGTACGGTTTCTGTTTCGTAGGTTTTGCATCTGGAGTCATAGGGATTCTATGGGAACATATATCCGGGTCTACTCCTTTCAAGTCTTTGTAACTCTAGGCGAACACATCTCTATATTCGTGCAATAGGGCAACTAACACTTCCTCTTCTTCATTCATCGAATCATGCCCTATGTATGTACATTTTTCTTCTTCTCCTTCTATGGTGACTATGATTTTTTTGGTTTTCTCTCGATTATCATATACCTCTCCAACATCACCTTTTCTGTTAGGCATTCGTACCATTATTCGCCTATCTTCTATTTCATACTTCTTGAAGTTCTCCGGAACCTCAAACAAAGATTCTTCTTCTTCTGAGGTGGTTTCTTTCTTCTTTCTTTTCTTACCTTCACTTTTGGCAGTCACTTGTATGGTTAACCTCACATCATTCATAATTTCTTCGTGTCTCTAAGGATGAGCTTCTACTTCGTAGAAACATTCTTCATCTGATGCAAAGGGAGGGTCCATAATAATTGACTCTAGATCAAAGTCACTTGCATCCTCAAATGCATTAGTGCTAGGTTCACATTCTTCTATAATTGAATCACACATGATTGGCTCTATTGTGAAGACTGAAATGTCATAGCCATCCTCGTCACAATGGGGTGTCCATTGTTCTTCTTTGATGGCTACATCCATTGTTGCTAATATTTCTGCCCAACCATGAGGCTCGAATTCTTTGTCTGGAAATACTACAGGTGCGTAAGCTGGGTCTTGAAGAGTTTGTGGATGTTGTTCTGAACCTAAAGTTGTGGCTTCTAACCGTTCTTCCTCTTGTTTGGCTACTTTACACATCCAAAGATGAGTATCCTCGTGCAACCATGAGGGGTCTGATTCTAATGAGTGTACTGATTCTCTTTCTTCTTGTGACTTATGGATGGTATTCCATTGTATTGGGGGTACATCTCGATGTGAATAGTCTTTAAGATTGACTTTAGTAGTCACTCCTAAATGTTGCAAGTACAAAGAATTAGTTCCCCAATCTTGTATGATTTGCAACTGACGCATGAATGGTCGTCCTAAAATCATCTCGTAGGCATGATTTTTTGCAAAAACACAAATGGCAAAAGTCTGCTCAAACTCCACACCACAAGTGGTGAGAGATATGCCTTCTAGTAAGCCTAATGGTTTCTCTATATGTCCATCAGCCATTTGTAGCTTCATCTTGGTACGTCTCAATGCTGGCTTACCCCAACGTTTCCATAAAGTGGTGGTAGCGATGGCTACTCCGACTCCTGAATCTAAGATGGCTTCGGTGGTGTAGCCCTAATGGGTTATTGGAAGATAAGTGTTACCTTCCTCTCCTTCGCTTACATCTCTGATTCTTTCTACAGGTATCTCTGGTACCTTCTTGTGTGATCCCATCTCTAAGGGAGTAGTAGCAAGCTCGGGGAATTGATTTGCTACATGCTTCCACAGATCTGGTTTAACCTTCAACAACTCCTCTAGAGTGAGATGACACTATACATTGGCGTTCTTTATCACTTCCATATTTCTAGGGATTACTGATTCTCCATTCTGTTAGCGGCCGCCGGATTGGAAATGTATAACTGAATCTTGTTCGCACGAGCGAAAAGTTGTTACAGACAGTTTGTAAAAGTTATATAAATCAAAGAAAGACGCGCTAGTGACGGTTCCGTGGTGGATCACCAGACTGTCTGTCTGGGTGACTGAGCGGGGCGTTACTATAGTGTTGTTTGCATAAGTTCAAGTATTCTGAGTTTTATGTTTGTATCTTGTCTTGTCTGTGTCGACATCTGTTCTGCTTGTTAACTTCATAGACGTTCGAGAGATCACCAGACCGTCTGTCTGGGTGATTTGTATGTAGTGTTACTGTGTGTCGAATTGATTGATTCAGAGTATCTTGTCGACTTTCTGAGTATTCTGTGTGTATTTGTGTTTTGCCTTGTCTGTTGTCTGTTGGTATCCATTGCGGTTGTGAGTCTCAGCTAGTTCGCGTATCGGGTTGTTTCTTTTCTTGAATTGTTCTGCAAATATGTGGCGAAGTCTGTGCAGTCGTGGTAACTCTTCTGGTATTCGTGTTGTCTTAAGTTGTCTGTAGTATCTAGGTTCAGGTTCCATACGGCAAAGTTTAAGCTACAGTAAAGATTTCCTGGGTTGCGTACTGAATCTTCAGTACGGTGTATCTGAACACTGGGATTCTCTGTGTCTCGGATATTGGACGGAGTGTGGTATCCATTCTGTGAAGGTTGAACGAATACTCTTGTTCTGATATGTTCAGTAAGTTTATGTGTAGCTGCAACATAGCATCTTAGCGTATTCGGTACACGTGGTTGAGCTAAGACTATGAACTATAATGTCTAAGTACAGCAGATTCTTGATAGAGCTCTCAGCATTAGTATATTGTTGTGTGTAAGCAGTTAGTTTGGGAACTAAGTACAGGGCCTCTGTCTAATAGACCCCTTCCACTCCCAAGAACCCAAGCATCGCTTAAACGCACTTCTGACAGTTAGAAGAATAAACAACGTTTAACAATGGCACCGTCTGTGGGAAGGTGGCAACATATGAGATTGTTGCAAACCAGTTGTGGAAACATGACTGTAAATTTTTAATCGACAGTAATAGTACGCGATTAGTACAAAAGATGATACATGCCGGTTACTCGAATCCGGTGAAACGTATCCAAAGAACCGCCAGCCTGGGGTACTTAATTTACTAAGGACGACTCCGGGAGGTAGAAGTACAACTAGGTCTAACCCAATTGTCAAGAAAGTAAAGAACGTTAGTAGTGATTCCGATCATATTCCGGTGGAACGTGTTACACCTCTAGTAAATTCCGGTACTATTTCGGCACAGTCTGTCGAAGATATAGTAACTCCAGAATCTACCAAGACGCAGCCTGAAGTTAGTTTAACAACATTGGGTAAAGATTCAAATTTGTTTATGACTAAAAACACTTTAGCCAAGGAAATTAGTGAAGGAGAAAAAGCACCTTGTTTTGGTGAAGATTCGACACATTACGGTGATATTTCGGTAACAGTTACTGAAAGATCGCAATTTTTTGACGACGGTTTACCATTTCTCGGTGAATCTTCAGCCCAGTCACCGCTATTGGGAGTAAGCTTCCCTACATTTGACATCAAGAAGGAAGGTAAATTGTTCGAAACTGAGATTCGAAACATACTGAACAAGATTATCGAACCGGAAAGTGCACAGGCCGACGATACAGATTTCAATAGTTCAGATATTCAGCCCCGGGATACAGAAGATAGTCACAATACAACCATCAGAGCCATGAACGGGCAACAACAACAGCAACAACAACAACAACTATGCCCACCAATGCCGACTCCAACAGGAGTCACATACACCAAATTTGGTGGATTCCCAGGAGATGACCCGGATGCTCGTGTACGCACATTTGAGATAAGTTACGCAGTGCTCAACCATCCACCTGATCCGACGTATAAGGCTATTGTTTTCCAATCGACATTGGTCAACGAAGCAACTAGATGGCTTACAGAATATGATATTAACCATTTTGGCACCTATGAAGCAGTAAGGGATGCCTTTTTGTAGAGATTCAGGCTAAAGAAGAATCCAGCCAAAATTTTTGACTACCTGCAAAACAATAGACAGAAGATAAATCAAACAGTAGAGGAATATGCCACTCTATTCAGGACTCATTTGAGGCAGTTACCACCAGTTCATGCCAACCTACCAGATGACGTTATTACTCAATGGTTTATCAATGGATTGACCACAACTTAAACAGATTATGATCATACACTATGTAGGAGCTATGACGCTAGATGCAGTGATTGCAATGACTTTGCAGCTGGAAAACAAGGTTGGAGGATTTACAGAAGATCTGGAGTGGTTAAAAGCAAATAGAAATATCGCCAAAGATCCGACCAGACAGATATATTGCACTACATGCAAGAATTCAGGCCATACTAGTGCCACTTGTGCACTTAATCAATTGTTTTGTGCTATCTGCAACACTACCGGACACACCACCAAAAATTGCGCATATAACACCAAAGTGCAGGGAACAACAACTGTCAATGCAATTATACAGGAACCAGGGCAGCCAGCCAATCACTATGTACCTCCGCAAATGAGAAACAACCAGCAACAAGGATATCAAAATTACAGAGGACAGAGAAATAATAACTACAATGCAAACCGTTGGCAGACCGGACCAGCACCGGAAAATCCCAATTTGCCACCACCGCACTGTCATTTTTGTGGTGAATTTGGTCACATTAGAAGATTTTGTAAGGATGCAGCTGAGTATGATCAGAGGAAGAAAGAACGTCAAAACCCAATGGCTAATATGGTACAAATCACACCAATAGAAACGCACGCTGCAGTAATTCAGACCCGATCCGGTAAACAACTGCAACTAGAAGCAGAAATATTTGGACCAGGCATACGTGAACAACAAAGGATGTATGACAAAGCTAGTCAATGGACCACCGCAGAACCTCCAGTCTTCCCAGATCCTATTCCAGTGACCCAAACTCTGTTAACCGAGGGAGGAACACAATAACAGGATTCTAATTCAGCAACAGGCACATCATCTTCAACAGACGCATCATCTTCAGAATCTGTGGAAAATACAATCCAATCACAAAAGGCCTGGGAAATTTTATCTAAAGCATCCATCACTCTTCCTCTAGGCCAATTACTTGCACTAGTACCAGGAGTTCGACAACAATTCCAACAACAGTTCAGTCCTGTGCCTTCTTGCATTCCAACAACAGCAACAGTGCAACCGGAACCTGATTCTACAGTCGATCATTCAGTTCCTTTAATTACGGTATGGTATAAAAATCATAAAATCACACAGGTACTAATTGATGGAGGATCTCGTGTCAACATTGCTACTGCTGCACTGTGTAAAAAGTTAGGATGGAATGAAATCGAACCAGTTCAGTTTTTTGTCCGAATGGCCGACCAATCAAGAGTCCATCCCGTAGGACTTGTACGAAATGTACCAATAACTTTACAAGGTACAACATTTAAAATGACCTTTTTCATACTAGAATTACCGGAATCCACCCTTGATTATAATCTCCTTTTCGGCCGACCTTGGCTGAAGCACGCTAAGGTGATACAAGATTGGTCTGCACAGGAACTCACTTTCAAAGATAATAATCGTAGATACGTTGTAAAATTAGATGCTATACAACCTTGCGAGTTGCATGCTAGACCGTATTTTGCAGAACCAGTCCATATGCTAGATGGGTTGTCAGATGATGAAGAAGAAGAGTTTCTGAAAAATAACATTGACTTGATCTCCCTAGGAACTGTTGATCTACAATCTATTGTAGATAATTGGAATCCTACAGTTTGTACGGTGATGACTGTAACAGAAAAAGATATGAAAGAAGATAAGTGTTGGCAGTATACGAGAAGAAGCAAATACGGACATACATGCAGATCTAGCACTAAGGCAACCCTTTATTTTTTTCCAAACCCCTAACACCATTTAAAAGTGATTCTTATCACTAAAAACCCTTGTAAATATCATTTCACCTTTTTGTAGCTCCATTTTGTACAAGCCAAGGAGTCCTCGAGCTTGGGGAGCCTTAGAAGTAGTTGCCTGCCAATTTTCATATTTTTTAGATCTCGTTTGAGCCCTCAAATAAGCCCTCGAACCTAATTTTTAACTAGGCCGGACACTAGGTCTGGACAGGGCCAAAGCTAGTCAAAAACTATAAATAGAGGTAGAGAGCTCATTTTTGGAGAGCTTCTTGTAGTTTTGAGCTTGTATGAGAACTTTGTTGCAATAGAAGTGATTCCATTGTCTTACTCTCTTTGTTCTTGCTGTGTGTGCGCGTGTGTGTGTATGTGTGTGCATGTTAGTGTGCTTCGCACTCACACATTTGTGCCTTCACTTGCTAGAGGTCTTCATACCATCCTCATGTCTTCCCGGATTGATATTAAAGGAGGTGCTACTCATCACTGAGCTACACCAAATTTTGGCGCCGTTGCCGGGGATTCGAGCTTTGAGGACGAGCGCGTGATGGTAAGACGTAGAGAGGACGCGTTGGAATGGTAAGTAGTCGGTAAATTTCTGATTTTTCTCCATCTCCATCTCCATCTTCACCTCCTTCTTCACCTCTAACTCCACCTCCTTCTTCACTACATATTCCCTCTTCCTTGTCATTCCCCTCATTTGTTGTGTGCGAGTTTGAGAGAGAGCGAGCGCATGCTTTTGTGTTGTGTGTTTTTTGCATGTTTCTTGTAGGTACCAACTCCATCACCCTCTCCAGCAAGCTCAGCAGGTACAGAATCCCTCTGCACAGGCCCCAAGGCGTTGAGCTTGAGCTATCGCGACACTTCGAAAATTTTGACGAATCACGTTTCTGAGTGCACCACGACACTGCACAAGCCGAGAGCACCTAGGATCACAAGACAGAACCACAGAATTCACCATAGCTCGACCTATCGCGACACCTCGAGGTATCACGACACTTACAACTTATCGCGACACCTCAAAGTATCGCGACACACCGACCCCACCTATCGCGACACCTCAGAGTATCGTGGCACTCCCAGGTATCGCGACACTCCCAGGTATCGCGACACTCCCAGGTATCGCGACACTCCCAAGTATCGTGACACTCCCAAGTATCGGGACACTCCCAAGTATTGCGACACTCCCAAGTATCACGACACTTCCAAGTATCGCGACACTTCCACCTAGCGCGACACCTCGGAGTATCGCGACACTCCCAAGTATCGCGACACTCCCAAGTATCGCGACACTTCGACCTATTGCGACACCTCGACCCGACCTATCGTGATACACGGCCTTAACGCATGAAAATTTTAGGGTTAATTTTGAGTGAAGTGAGGTATAGTTGGGCTTAATTGTAGGCACCTTAATATCACATTAGAGCCTTAGGAGTGGGCAAAAGACCTAGAAACTAGAGAGGGATCTCCTGAACCCTGAGAGCCTGTTTTGACCCCTAAGTGCCTGAATGGTCATAACTTCGCCATACGAACTCCGATTGATGAGATTTTGGTCTCGTTTGAAAGCTTGTTGAGAATCCTACGTGGACCTCGACTGGTTTTTTGTAGAATCATATCTAGGGTTTTAGAACATGTATTTTTAAGTTGGCCTTTAGGTTGAACTAAGTGGTCATAAGGATTTGGGGGTACAGTGAGTTACTCCAAGGGGGGGCCTGTAAATGTTGATGTGTGTCTTTCAATCCCTTGTGGTAATAGAGCTATATTGATTTGTGAACTTTTGCAGCAACATTGTGTGCAAGCAAGGCATTCCAAGGAAAGCTAACAAGGGTGAGTACCAAGCTTGGGAGAAGGCTTCCTGGGCTTGTGTAGCAGTCTGGTCAACCAGCTAATTGAGGTTGGAAGATCTCTCAACCCTCCTTTGTCAATTCCTAGCCTAGGCTAAGTACGACTTAGGTGTGGTAATTAATTAGGACAACGCTAGGCACACATCAAGTCCAAGAGAACTAAGCAACTAAGTGCAAGCATTAAGTAGGACTTAAGTGCGAAAACCCTAAGGGACAAAAGTAAACTTGAATCGATCACTTAGCAAGTGTGAAATTCACTTAAGCATTCCTGACGACGTGATACCAGAGAAGATCATAAACATAATAATCAACTAAAAAGAACAAAGTGATTGGTGTCAATTAACCCGCAACGAGAGTGTACTTGGGATCAAGGGGGTAGAGAAACCAGGCATATGAACCTTAGGTCAGGTAGACACTTAGGCAGAGACAGACAAAGCCTCAGATCTTCTGAAGCTAGTGTCAATCACACTGCTAGGTCTTGGGCCCAGCAGTTGAGTGATTACCCATACACTCCACGATCAGAAACGAGTGATTCTGAAATGTCCTATCACATGGAGAGACCAGTAGGTAGTTCAAGGTTGGCTTATTTAGAAAAGCCAGAAGGACCTTACAAGAATCAATTGGAATACATCAAGACTAATCGTCTAGGTGCTCGCATCTACGAAGATGGCCTGAGAAGATCGGTGGTCCAGATTAAGAACCCCGATCAACCCCATGGACTAGAACACCCAGTAGTCAAGTTTGAGAATGGAGCATACCTAGATAAAGAGGGGACTATATATGTAGTCACCACTCTTCCTGATAGAACAGATGAGTTTGGAAATGTGATCGCGGAGACCGACATGGGTGATATAGAGCAAGGGAATGTAGAGAGAGAGCCAAGAACCCCCCGTGGTAAATCTGTCTTGACCAGAATCATGACTCCAGAATTGATTCCACATGATAATAAAAGCATAGATTTGCTTTTAAACCGAGAAACTGATGAGGCCTTTTGGAGGTATAAGCCTACCTTGTCTCATGAAGTAGGTGCTCTCACAATCTATGAGTTTAAAGACCCTGATAGCTCAGGCAAAGTAACCTACTTAGACAATACATTAGAGAGGATCTTCGTGGTCACCGAGCATGGCAGACATGCCTACACATGGAAGGGTGAATTTGTTTTTCCCCAACCTCAGACTAATGTGTCATACAGTCACCAAGGAGCTGGGACCTCCCAAGCTCATGGAGCTCAAAGAGATAGAAGTAGAGACAAACCTGAGGTAAGTTTTGCCAACTCCCTGGGAAGAGAAAGAACGGGAACGGAAAGGAATAGAGTGGAACCTGAGGGACATAGAACCCCATGGAATCAAAGGAATGCTGACGATTTTCCTTTGCCAAGGCCGAGAGAACACACTAGGACCCTGCGACGAACTCAACTGGTGAAGTCCATGAAGAATTATTTCGATGGCACTGGAGACCCTTATGACCATGTGGCAAAATTTCGGCAAGTATTGAAAGCTGAACAGGTAGGACCTATTCACACAATATAATGCTTTTGGTCTAACCCTTAGGAACACTGCCCTTACGTGGTTTCAACCACTGAACGAGAGGCATTTCAGAAACATAGACCAGCTCTTAGAGGCATTTATCATTGAGTTTTCTAAGAGTGGAATCAGGCACAACACTTCCTCACTAATTCATAGCTTCAAACAAACACCTCAAGAGACGGTCAGACTAGCTGGAAGAAGATTTAGGCAATACCTAGAGAGATGCCCGATGCCGAAGTTACCCACACCAGCCAAACAAGTGGCCTTGTTCTTAGATGGATTGTTGAGCACCAAGCTCAGGTCATATGTGTATCTGAAGGACCCCAGAACGATACAAGAGTGCGTGCGCATGTGCATAGACATTGAGGACGATCTAGATGAGGAATTAGAACTATCAAAAATCTATAAGGATTCTGATAGCTCTAGTAGCCTCACATCTGGTCAATCCACATCCATTGAGGAACTTGCAGAGAAGGTAGCTCAAAAACTAGGTGTCTCTAGCAAACAAATTCTGAGATTTGCCCCAGTTAAGCGGGGTTACACTTGTGGCGGTGACCATATGGCAAATGTATGTCCCATTATGGCCCAACCCCAGGCGAATCCTAGTAGCCAGTACTGCACCATAGAGCGCAGGTACACCAACCACACTGCACAAGACTGCCCATATAACAAACAAACTGTTAGGAAAAATTACCCTCAGCCATATCCACAACAGGGTAGATACCAGAAGCAGTACCCACCACAACAATACAACAAACCACAGCAAACTTATCAGCCACCTTATCAAGGGCAGCAGAGACCTCAACCAGTCCTAGTGCAGCAACCCCCTGCTCCAACCAATGTGATCCCAGTGAAATATGCATCTGCTGAAGAAAATCCGAACAGAGCCATAGTCCCAGTCACCCCATTGCTATCAGACAGTGATCCAAGTGACCATAGTTTTGACTCCACACATATTGATAGCCCACAGGCTTACTACATGCAGTCACCTGAGCATAACAATTCATACTATTATGAGGACCCAAGTGAAAATAGTGGGGAGCATGAGTATGCTAATGTCATGTATACAAACCCCAACTCTAGACCTCAACCTAGGCAGGTACGACCCCCATTTCCTAGAGGACCATGCTTCAGTTGTCAGGGAGATCACCTTATACGGGATTGTCCATTGCCTACCCCTACACAACCTCAACCAGTAACAATTCAGGGTTTCTGTCAAGACTGCGGGAAAGAGCATCTCCTACGAGATTGCCCAAAGAACCCTAATAACATGCCTAAAATCACTCCTATCAATGTTGTTGGGTTAGTTGTAGACTCCACAGGGAGTGTGACTTCCACTTCACCTGTGCAAGTGATCACAAGAGCCCAAGCACTACAGCAAAACCAACGTGTTGGTCAGGAAAAGAGCCCCGAGGTGAGTGAAACAGAGAGCATAACCAAAAAAGGGACTAGAGCTTGGAAGGATAGTCGTGAAAGAATGAAAAGGCAATGGGCAAAAAAGATGAGCAAACTTGAAGAAAGCTTGAGAGAAACCAAAGCAAAGATAAGTGAACTCGCATCTCAAAACCACTCTCACACCATCCCTCCACCACCTCTCCCTTTACCTGCCAATCCACCTTCTTCCATTCCCCAACCTTTCAATACACCACCCTTAACCCACCCACCACCCAGAGTAGGATCCGTCCTAGCCGATCCCACTCCCGAGGACCTAAACATGATGCTTAGAGCATATCAGGCCAGAATCCAAGAAGGGCCAAACATAACTGATCATGAAAAGTGTTACCCTAGAGCAGAACTAGAGCTAGAACGAACCAAAATTTGTGCTAAGATGGTGGAATTGGCTCAGACTATGTTTGAACTCAGTCGCCTCTTTAACATCTCTAGTTCAGCTAAGACGCAGTTACACTTTGATGGACTGCTAGAACGAATAGAGAGGCTAATTGCACAATCAGAAAAGGAACCCGCCTCTCAAAATAAGGGCAAGGCAAGTGAGAACGTGAGCCTACCTCCCCAGGAAGCCTACGTGCCTAACTCTACGGAGCCAGACACATCATCCTCTATGAATCAATTCACACCAGAATTCCTACGAGAGATTCAAGAAGACAAATGGGCTAAAGAAAGTGAAGTCCCCCCTCCCATTGAACTTGTGGATGATGCACACGATCAATTCCCACAGGACATCCCATCCATCTATGAGGAGCATGAGAGCACCCACTCTCAAGAGAGATTAGACTTTGAGTCTAATTCTCTACAAGAATTACCACATTTCACAGGCCCATGGGAAACCAAGTCTACTTGTCTGAGAGCGCCCATAGTCATGATAAGAAATGAAGCTTCTATCATACCTAGGAATACAGAGGTAGTAAAGAACACTAAAGTGCAGTGCAATCTCACTTTAGAAGAGCTACTCAAAGTTAAGCCAGAAGTGTGGAAACATGTAGCCAAACAAGTGCCAGACATAGCGAAATCACGCTCCCAAGTAGGATCTCATAGAACAGTGTCTGAAATACCATTGGATAAGATAGGAGACATGAGTGAAGGAGAAGAAGGAAATACCTATCTCCTAGTTACCCATCAGGGTTAAACAACCAAGGCGATTTTGGACTCTGGTGCAGGAGTTGCAATTGCTACAACTTCCCTTTGGAAGCGTTGGGGCAAGCCAGCACTCCGACCAACAAGAATGAAATTGTAGATGGCCGATGGTCATATTGAAAGGCCCTTAGGATTGGTAGAAGGAATAACTCTCACTACATGTGGGGTGGAGTTTGAGCATACTTTTGCTATATGCGACTTTAGCAAAAACCAAGCCTACGAGATGATTTTGGGAAGGCCATTTATGCGGCAATTGCAAGTAGTCCAGGATTGGGGAACCAATTCCTTGTATTTGCAACATCTAGGTGTTACAACCAAAGTCAATCTTAAGGATTACTCTCATAGAGACGTACCATCTATTCAATGGAATCCCATCCATAGAGCCAAAGATGAGACTGAGTCTGTGCATTCCATAGGATCCGGATCCTCGTGGATGCATGAAGACACCCACTTATGGATGTGCAAAATGGAAGTAGAAGAAGAGAAAAGAGAAAAAGCTAGAGAGATAGGTGCAAAAGAAACACGTAGATCAATTCAAGACCCAGCCTATGCACCTGTAGTCTTTCCTGATGAGGAATTTGAACCCCATGGCTGGGCAGCAATCCTAGCAACAATGGATGTAGCCATCAATGAAGAGCAGTGGACACTTCACTGTGATGAGGATGGCTATGACATTTCAGTCTTTTCAATAGAGCCAATCATGGGAGATGCAATTTTAGAAGAATGCGAACCTATCCTTGATGCATTTGAGGATGCGAGTGACTCCGATCTAGAGTCAATCATCATGGACCCACCTTTTGCATCAGATGAAGAATACTTCTATGATGTAGAATTTCAACCCCAGAGGCACGGAGAGCTTACAAATAAGGTGAGGTTAGCCACACAAGTAGCTACTAAGAGCGGAGGAAAGAAAAACCAGGAGGAAATGAAGAAGTTTGAGTTAAATGTTACTTTAATCTGGGAAGCTCTTCAGATGTATGGCACCCATGTGCCTTCCGATCGCGATCCCTTGATACCAGAGTCAATGAAGAGCAACAGAATCAAGAAGTTGAAGGACATGTGTGCCCTCACCCCTAACATCGCCATACCCCTGCGAATGTGCCTTCAACACTTCGCATTTCCAGCTCAAGACCGCTTTACCCAACCTCACAAGAAAATATGGTATGGATTATATTTAGCAGAGACTGGAAGCTTGCCAATTAAGATGCCTGTATGGATTCTGGATCAATTGTATGAAGCAGGCAAGCGGGGTGTGAGGAAGCATACATTACACGGCTGCTGTGCGATTACCAGAATTATTTATAGATGTCTTGCATATGACGTGCCAATTGCCAGGGCCCTTAAATATTCACAACTGGAGTTTTTCAAGGGGCGGAAGTCAGGGAATCAACCTGCGAAACGAATGCGTGGATCACTCTCCCAGGTCATGATCCCTCACGAGGCCACAGCCGAAGCTCCCCCTAGAGAAGAAGCCCATGTAACACCTTTCACGGTACATCTCTAAGGAACTCAATCACGGGGCGTAGTACAGCCCACTCCATCCGCCCCTCCACTACCGACCGATGCCGAGTTTGCATCTATGGCCACCTTAACTGAGGAACCCAATTTTGATTTTGAAAGATTCCTACAGACGGCCCACTTATCTGATAGTGAAGATTTTCCTGACAATGCCGATCCGGGATCATCATTCCAAAGAGAACAGCCACAGGGCGAGACAAGCAAGGTACATTGGGAAGGTGAGGCACAACATCCTCATGATCCAAGCACACAAAATCAGGAAGAAGAACGGGGAGATGAACCAGAGGAGAGTGAAGAGGAGGCCCCTGCCTACACGGCACAACTCAAACGGCTATACAAGACAATCAAGCAGGTACAGAGAAGACATAAGATGACAGAAGAGGCGAATAGAGCTCTAGTGAACCAAATGCTTCAAGCCGAGAACGTAGACTCACACTTTGTTGAATCATTGAATCTATTGGCGGACACATGTGGGATCGGGGAAGCATTGAGGACTATGGTCTATCGGGAGAACCCTACCTATGATCAACGAAGGATTGATACACGGCCACGATGGGGAAAAATGATTCAAATGGAAGTGCCTACTGCCTGGCCTACCACAATTTCAGAGGATGTTCACATGACTAGCCCAAGTCCCACTGACGAACAAGATGTAAATACACAGGTACCATCTCCACCGTCACCTCCCATTCAACCCTCAGAACCCTTCTCCACTAGTCTTTCTGAACAACTGATATCTACCCAACATGAAACCATTGTACACACCTCCGTTTTTACATCCTTCCCTTTATCCACATCCATCACTTCCGCCCAAATTTTTGAACCTCACACCGGTCATCCGGCCACCGATCAAACCATAATAGGTCACCCTTCCTATCTCCCCGCCCTTGGACAACCACTTGACACTAGCCAGACCTTATCCCATCCTTTTCCATTCACCCACACATTTCCCCTCTCCCAAACCCTATCCACCACTTCCCTTGTAACTGCCGCAGGCTCAACCCAAGTCACACAACCATCATTCTGGACAAACCTTGTAAATATACTCCAACAAGTTGAGAACTATAATAAAAAGTCCCTTTCCCAACCCCACTTCCCCACATTCACTGCCACCACTAACACACCACCTACCGTTCCCGTGTTCACAATTCACACGTCACACACTATCACATCCGATCCCATGGATATTTCACCATCCACAGGAGCACCCACCACCACGTCTGTTCCACTATCATCACATCTCACTTCACTCATAGGCACATCATCCACTGTTCCCTTTCCCATTTCCTGACCCCTTGCATGTTCCACCTCTACCCATGCACCCACATCATTTAGTAATGCACTAGATACCATGGTTGAAGCGGCCACTTAGCTGGAGCAAGAATATAAGTTATTGGAGGAAAATAACTTAGAGCTGTGTAATCTCTCGGCTCAACTCCAGGCACGAGTCGATGCCTTGGAACTAGGTAATACAGCACTACAACACCAGGTGACTGACCTCCAACAATCGAAGACAGAACTCGAAGCTAAGTATGCAGAGACAGGCAAAGCTATGGAGGAACAACTCAGAGAACAAATGGGCCGCAATGCGAGACTTCAACGCAACATGGCCCTCCTACGCCGCCATCTAGCAGCGGCTCAAGAAGAGAACCAAAGGCTACAACAACAAAACCAGGAGAACCTAGAAGCGGCCATGGAAAACACCCCGGGAGCACCTATAGACCCTGCAAAATTCCAAGTTGTCCCCTCAGAGCATATTCAACAGGTTTTAGAAGGTTATGCAACCCTTTTGGAAGCCCATGATCAGTTGGCAGACCAGATAAAGGAACTACAAGGATCCAAAGTACCGACAACACACCCACCCACACCTAAAGAGACGGTCGATGCCGCTACTTCGCCAGAACCTGAACCTGCAACGAACAGTGAAGTACTTGAGCTACGACAACAGATTGCAGAGTTGCAAATCAAGTTGTTACAATATGAACGACCTCCTTCCCCACTTGAGCAACCCATAGACGAAGAAGAAGTTATTATTCCAGTGGAGGAATCCTTTGAAGAGAACTATGAGCCTCAACCTTTTCCAGGAGGCACAATCACTGAGGAGGGACAGGACACTTATGAGGAACCCCCATCGGCATGGATGAAACAGGTAGAAGAAATGGGGCAGACTCATGAAGAACGTATCTCCTACCAAATGTTGGCCATGAAGACAATTGAAGAAACCATACTTCAATCAGACTACTTCAGACATCTGGCCCCTAGAAGACTAATAACCAGCTCAGAATTACAATATAAACCATACTTTGTACTGTTGGCAGACTACAACGCTGAGATCAAACGTAAGACCAACAAGTGCCCAACTTTCGCAACACAATTTGAACCTGAGGACATTCTAGAGGAGGCGCGCAAAGGGAAAATACACCAACCCATCTGGAGGCAAAAGCTATTGGAAACCTATCCCGAGATGCTACGGACATGGGACCACGCGCCCATGCATTTGAAGTATAACAATTGCTATGGACCAGTGCAACGGAGAAGAACATGGAAGTCATTTGCCATCAAAGTCAAGAATAACGCCAATTGCAAAGAATGGCTCAATTACCCTGCCATTGCACCCCCAAACGACACGCCTAGTGTAGCCTACATGATGGCTACCATCAGACATTGGCTTCCATGCCTCCACCCCATGCTAGATGTGGCTGCCCAGATGATGCTCAAGATCTTCGACATGATGCAGGTTGTGCTCAAAACTTTCCGCAATGTATGTCATATTCAACCTCCGATTCTCGGGTTTGTTAATGGTAATTACGACCTGCTATATGATATGAGCACCACCCCGAGCATACGAGTTGCTTATGCATGGCATGCATGCATCAGATATCTCCCTGCCTGCTACAAGCAAACTTTCGATGAAATGTTCACCACGGGGTTCTGGGAAGCACACTCAGAGGTGTTCGCGCCACGGCCCACCCATTTGTTACACCTCTTTGCATGCAAACAAACGATGCACTCAGAACTCTACACAATGCCACAACCGGACATACCGGGCCCAGTCAATTGGGATACCCTGCAGAGAGACCTGATCCGAGGGCTGCGAATCAAAGAACATGATGTGGCAGCTGACATTCTCCAGGACTATATTGATCAACCCGCAGATCAAAGGTCTGTCAGAGGCGACATACGCTAGGGGGTGGAGAGTGTTGGAAGTATACGGGAAGAAGCAAATACGGACATACATGCAGATCTAGCACTAAGGCAACCCTTTATTTTTTTCCAAACCCCTAACACCATTTAAAAGTGATTCTTATCACTAAAAACTCTTGTAAATATCATTTCACCTTTCTGTAGCTCCATTTTGTACAAGCCGAGGAGTCCTCGAGCTTGGGGAGCCTTAGAAGTAGTTGCCTGCCAATTTTCATATTTTTTAGATCTCGTTTGAGCCCTCAAATAAGCCCTCGAACCTAATTTTTAACTAGGCCGGACACTAGGTCTGGACATGGCCAAAGCTAGTCAAAAACTATAAATAGAGGTAGAGAGCTCATTTTTGGAGAGCTTCTTGTAGTTTTGAGCTTGTATGAGAACTTTGTTGCAATAGAAGTGATTCCATTGTCTTACTCTCTTTGTTCTTGCTGTGTGTGCGCGTGTGTGTGTATGTGTGTGCATGTTAGTGTGCTTCGCACTCACACATTTGTGCCTTCACTTGCTAGAGGTCTTCATACCATCCTCATGTCTTCCCGGATTGACATTAAAGGAGGTGCTACTCATCACTGAGCTACAATAAGGCTACCATAGATGACGCTGATCTACAACAAATTTTTAAGCCATCTAAGGATACAGAGAAGCCTCGACAATTCTATGTCCCAGAAGATCAACTGACCACTTACAATTTAGGTGATGAAGAAAATCCACGACCTGTTAAGATAAAGGAGAGCTTACCAGAATTATTTCAAGCAGATCTAATCCAACTACTTCGAGAATTTTCTGATGTATTTGCATGGGATTACTAAGATATGAAGGGTTTGGACCCATGCATCTATCAACACAGGGTCATGCTGAAGCCGGAAGCAAAACCACTTAGGCAACCCAGCTACCGGATGAATCCAAATTATGCATCACAGGTAAAGGCAGAACTTGATAGGCTACTCAAAGTCGGATTCATTGTACCATTAGAGCATGCTGAATGGATCTCACCAATTGTTATTATCCCTAAAAAGAATAAGCAGTTACGAATATGTGTAGATTACCGGAAACTGAACGCAGCTACAATGCCTGATCCATTTCCGCTCCCTTTTCTTGACACAATGCTTGATAGAGTAGCAGGACATGAAATGTATTCATTCTTAGATGGGTACAGTGGGTATAATCAAGTTAGAATGGTTGAATAGGATATACCAAAGACCGCCTTCATTACCAACTGGGGTGTTTTCGCATGTACTGTTATGTGGTTTGGATTAAGAAATGCCCCAAGTATGTTCCAAAGGTGTATGCAGGAAATAATTTCTCCTTACCTTACCTCTTTTATGCAAGTATATCTTGATGATTTTTTGATTTTTTGTAAGATGATAGCACACCTGTTCCATTTACGGTGCTGCTTTGAAAAGTGCAGAGAATACAGACTCTGTTTGAACCCAAACAAATATGTGTTTGCGGTTTCATGTGGAAAGCTAATTGGTCACATTGTATCTGCACAGGGCATACAAGTGGATCCAGATAAAATCACAGCTGTGTTAGAAGCACCTGTACCCACTACACCTAAGGAAGTAATGCGCTTCATGGGCCAAGTAAGATGGCATGGTCGGCACTTACGGTGGCTTGCTCATTTGGCAATACCACTGAACCGATTGATAACCAAGAATCCTTGACAATTTGACTGGACCCCGGACTGTCAAACTGCTTTTGATCGTCTAAAGGGATTACTAACACAGGTTCCAATCTTACAGCCTCCTGACTGGGATCACCCATTTCATGTATTTGTTGATGCTTCAGATATAGCAATAGGGAGTGTTCTAATGCAACAAACCGATAAGTGGTTCAGACCAGTGTACTATGCAAGTCGAAGATTAGCCCCTGCTGAAAAGAATTACTCTGTAACAGAGAGAGAATGTCTAGGCCTAGTATATTCTGTCAAGAAATTCAGACATTATTTGTTGGGCCGTAGATTTACTTTTCATGTAGATCATGCTGCACTTGTCTATCTAGTTCAGCAACAGCATCTAGGTGGTCGATTAGCACGATGGGTTCTGCTTTTACAAGAGTTTGACTACGAAGTTATCCATCGGCCAGGCAGTTCACATGCCTTAGTAGATTTTCTCTCTCGCTTAGATTCCGGTGAAGCTCCGGTCGGTATAGATGACACAACACTGGCAATTTATGTCTTTGAACTGACTAATGATGAAATTATAGACCCACCTATGCCATCTACATATTATGATCAGATCTTGACCTTCCTCACTGATGGATACCTTCCTACTCAGACTTCTCCGGTAATACGAAGGAAAATTTTAGTTTTCAGTCGCCGATTTTGGTTAATTGCTAGGGAATTATACTATATGGATCACACTGGAGTTTTACTTCGTTGTATTCCACCACATGAAGTTAACTCAGTCATTAATTTGGCTCACTCAATTCCTTCCGGTGGCCATTTTGCTACAGACTTAACACACCGGAAAATTCTACAAAGTGGTCTCTGGTGGCCTACTATGTAGAGGGATGTATCACAGTTTGTCAAACAATGTGATAGTTGTCAGAGATCTGGACAGCCCCTGCAACGTCACCTTTTCCCTCTACAACCTGTCTTGCCATTAGAGCCTTTTCAGAAGTGGGGTCTAGATTTCATTGGCCCTATTACACCACCAGCAATCCTCAGTAATAATCGTTATATTTTGACATGTACTGATTATGCTACCAGATGGACAGAAGCCTGGGCTTTACGGTCTGCCACAGCTGTTGCGGTAGCTAAGTGTCTACTGAAGGATGTCTTTCCACGTTTTGGCTTACCGCTGGACCTTGTTACAGATCAAGGCACTCATTTTGTCAACAATTTAATAAAAATAATCACACATTTGTTTCAGGTCACACATAAATTTAGTTCACCATATTATCCTCGTGCAAATGGTTTGGCTGAGAGTACAAACAAAACTTTGTTGAATATGCTTCGAAAACTCATTTTAGAAGCACCGAAAAGATGGGATCAACTGCCACCTGCAGTATTATGGGCATATCGAACTACATACAAGGTAACAACAGGATTAACCCCTTTCAAACTAGCTTATGGATTAAAAGCAATAGCACCGATGGAGATAGTTATACCAAGTTTACGAGTAGCAATCACTCAGAAATTGCTACCTGAAGAATCACTGTCATTTCGGTTGGATACACTCAGAGAATTAGACGAGCATCGATGGCACAGGTTTTTGACTATGCAAGAAGTATAGCTAAGACAAGCTCGAACATATGATCGATATCTAAAGACTCGAATTTTTTCAGTGGGACAACTTGTACTCTTTTACAATGCAAAATCGAATCGCTCTGCTAGCAAATTCAAGTTACGATGGTTTGGTCCCTACCGGATTGCTGAAAAAGTAGGCCCAACAACTTTTTGGTTGACCACGTTGACCGAAATTCCTCTTTCGAAAGTCATCAACGGTTCGAAGTTGCGGCCGTATCAACACACATCTAACCCACACTGAAACGTTTCACGGTTAGCCGCGTCTTTTGGCATTCTCTTTTCTTTTATTTTCTTTTCTTTTCTTTTTTGGCATGCTTAATAAAATAAGTCTGTAAATATCCGCGTTTTGATACCTAATTATGTCCACAGCCGCCCTGCCCTTTCTAGCTACTCATGCATGCACACCGAAGTTAAGAATTATCATCTCAATACCGCGCGATGATTAATCATCCTTGATTGCTCTCCACTGCAACGCATCTACTTAACCTTTTTTGTTTCGCCGAAAATCTCTATTGTGTTTGTGTGATTTGTGTTATCGTGCGTACCCTGTGCTCTATGTACTTGTGCTTACTATCTCTGTGTGCGCCATGGAAGCTTTGGCTAACTATGCCGCTTTCCGTGATGGACTCCCTGCCGACGTAGGAGAGTTCCTGCGCATTCGTGGGCTATCCAATTTCGCTGCACTGCCTTGGCATTCAGTGGAATCCCACCCATTCTTTGCCCAGATCATCTCCGCCATCGCCAACACACCTGCCACCGAGCAGAGTTGGCCGATCACCTCCCTCCCATCCCGTACACTTATCACCTTCCAAGCTTTTGCAGAAGCATTTAGACTCCCTCGGCAAGGTCGGGAAAATGGCCCGAGTCTGCGATTTTCGCAAGAATGATAGAATTATTTCCTAGGTATTCATCAAACGAGTACGCGATCCTGTGTCGACCGGAACCTGAAAGATCAGCCCTCCAATTCTTAGTAGCTATTCTCAACCTACAGAAACGCACCTATGGAATATCCCGTCCCTTCTACTCCACCATAGATTTAGCTGTTCAAGAACCAGTCAACTTCGCATCATTCTTCTTCCACCGCATTCACCGAGAGTGCGTATCAATAATTAAACAGGTGAACAAGGGAGGCATGCCAAAGTCCAGATTACCGCACATCCTGTCCTTTCTTTTTCTGGCAATACTTGCAGCACAACCACCATCCCGTGGGCCTATTCTACGACATGAAGAATCTGTACAATTATGGGACGATGATGAAGAAGATGAAGAGGAGCTAAACCAACTCTTCCGCAGAAAGAGAATCAGAATCAGTTCTTCTGAGAGTGAAGCACAGGGATCAGCCGAAGGAAACAAAGATGACGAAAAAGAAGAAGCAAAACATGACGAAGAAACATTCCATGACACAGCCACATCGATGCAGCATGAATCCTCCGCGCAATCATCTTCCTAGGAGCAACAAGAACAAGAAAATCATATTGAAGTCGACACAACCTCTACAGAAGAAGCATCCCAGCAACAATCTGAGCGGGAACAGCAAGCAGATGAGGAACAAATTGCTAAAGAAGTTCTCGAAGAGCTGCTTAAAGCAGTTGACTCCACAGTCGAAGAAACTGCACAACACACCAGCGATAAGGTACAACAGTCAAATTCTGTTCTTCCCACTCCCCCACCGGAGCCGCCAATCAAAACCATTATCCCCATCCAACCCATTCACCCTGCCGAACCCGCTGACTCCTCTTTCTCATCCCCAAACTACTCCCCACCCAACTCCTAACAACTCCTCACCACGTCCTCGTCTCCACCTCGCCAACATCTCCCACTTCCTTCGATTCCCGTAATCTCTGAATTGGAAAACATGGGTCAATTGCTCATTAACCTATCACAGCAATTACCAATCCAAATGAGAGAAGTCACAGATAACATCTGGAATGAGCTACAACACAAGGTGGACGTCCTAGAAGCAGACATCACGCCCCTGCAAGAAGAGATACATGCAGTCAAAGCCGAAAACCATCAGCTGCACTCACAAATTACCCATCTCCAAGCTCAACTTGCAGAACAACAAAAAATTGCCGATCAAAGAGATACCGCACTGGCAGATCTCAACCAAAAGGACAAGCTACTAAGCGAAGCACAGGCCGAAATCAGTCGGTTGAAGATCGATCTAAAGGATAAAGAAGATGCCAGAGTAGCATTAGGTAATCTATTGGAAGAGACCAGAGTGCAACTCAATGAAGTGGTGCAGCAAAACCAAGAACAGAAGAAGCAAGCTAAGATAACAGAAGAAGAACTTCAAAGAACAAAAGAAAATTTATCAGATGTCAACAACATGCTCAAACATTATTTGACCAAGGAAGCTCAAACACAGAAGTTAATATCAGATCTCCGACACGAAAAGGAGTCATACTCTAGAACAGTAAACTTTCAGATTCAAGAAATCGAAAGAAGGGAGAATCAACTGGAAAATCAGAAGGAAAGAGTAAACAAAATGGAGCAACAAGTTGCAGATATGAAGGTATCCAGAGATGCGGCGCTTGCAAACGAATTTTATTTACAAGAAGCCTTTCTGCAGACCCAAGCAGAAATTTTGCTCACCGAAGCCATAGCTCTAAGTTCGGTAAGAATAGATGCACACTTAATAGAACCGGACACCCTAAAACAATTATTAGAAACTCTAAAGAAAAAGATCGCCCGCATCTTTAGATTAGCTAGAAATATGTACTTAGAAGGCATTATAGATGAGCAATAGTTTTGTAAACCTGCGGGTTCGAGTCCACCGTGCGTGCCAGAGTATTAGCGGCCGCCGGATTGGAAATGTATAACTGAATCTTGTTCGCACGAGTGAAAAGTTGTTACATACAGTTTGTAAAAGTTATATAAATCAAAGAAAGACGCGCTAGTGACGGTTCCGTGGTGGATCACCAGACTGTCTGTCTGGGTGACTGAGCGGGGCGTTACTGTAGTGTTGTTTGCATAATTTCAAGTATTCTGAGTTTTATGTTCGTATCTTGTCTTGTCTGCCGTCGACATCTGTTCTGCTTGTTAACTTCATAGACGTTCGAGAGATCACCAGACTGTCTGTCTGGGTGATTTGTCTGTAGTGTTACTATGTGTCGAATTGATTAATTCAGAGTATCTTGTCGACTTTCTGAGTATTCTATGTGTATTTGTGTTTTGCCTTGTCTGTTGTCTATTGGTATCCATTGTGGTTGTGAGTCTCAGCTAGTTCGCGTATCGGGTTGTTTCTTTTCTTGAATTGTTTTGCAAATATGTGGCGAAGTCTGTGCAGTCGTGGTAACTCTTCTGGTATTTGTGTTGTCTTAAGTTGTCTGTAGTATCTAGGTTCAGGTTCCATACGGCAAATTTTAAGCTACAGTAAAGATTTCCTGGGTTGTGTACTGAATCTTCAGTACGGTGTATCTAAACACTGGGATTCTCTGTGTCTCGGATATTGGACGGAGTGTGTTATCCATTCTGTGAAGGTTGAACGAATACTCTTGTTCTGATATGTTCAGTAAGTTTATGTGTAGATGCAACATAGCATCTTAGCGTATTCGGTACACATGGTTGAGCTAAGACTGTGAACTGTAATGTCTAAGTACAGCAGATTCTTGACAGAGCTCTTAGCATTAGTATATTGCTGTGTGTAAGCAGTTAGTTTGGGAACTAAGTACAGGGCCTCTGTCTAACAGACCCCTTCCACTCCCAAGAACCCAAGCATCACTTAAATGCACTTCTGACAGTTAGAAGAATAAACAGCGTTTAACAATTCCTCACTATTATCGTGGGTGCTCTCATGCTAATAGACTTGGCTTCCCAAGGTCCTCTGAACTGAGGTAATTCTTGCAAAGAATTGGATTCAAAACCTATGTGTTCACTCAATTGCTCTTCCTCTACATCATCGTAAATAGAGGGGATGTCTTGGGGAAATTGCTCTTGCAAGTCGTTTATTTCTTGAATAGGAGGATGGGTTCCTTGAACTTTTCTCCACTTCTCTTCTTGGATTTCTCTTAGAAATTCATGTGAGTACCTATGTATGGAAGACAGGTTGTCTTTACCTTCTCTATTTGGTACTTGAGACAGGGATGGTGCATTCTTTTCCTGTGTCTCCGAGACAATAGGGTTCCTTTGCAGACTCTTTTTCTCCTTGCTATCAATCAAGTATTCTAGCCTCTCCAGTAGTCCTTGAAAATGTAATTCAGGTTTTGCCATGTTATTCCAATTGAGACAACGAGGGGCTTCGAACATAGTCTGTGTGCTAATTCTACCATCATCATGCAAATTTTAGCCCTCTCAATTTCTAGATCGGCTCTCGGGTAGTTCTTACTCATTTCCGCTATCTGGGGTCCTTCATTTATTCTAGCCTGATATGCATGAAACATCATGTCTAGGTTTTTTGGTATGGGTTCCGCTAAAAATGATCCTGGTCTCTGAGCTGGGTTCTCTTGATTAGATCCTTGAGAAGTCAATTCTAGGATCTTGGCTCTCGATTCTTTTAAACTTCCTTTCAACTCATTTATCCTTTTACTCCATTTTCTCTTGATTCTTTCTCTCGAATCTTTTCAAGATTTTGTCTTTTTGTTACTAGACTCTCCAACTTCGCTAGTTTTGGCTATTTTCTCAGCATTAAGCTGTTGATTTTGTAAGAGCGTCTGGGCTCTTGGTATAGCTTGGATAGGCATGTATGTAGGGTTGGATCCATCTGCATTGTGCACAATGCCTATCATGTTGATCGATGTCACCTTTGAAGCATTAGCAGGGTTCTTAGGACAATCTTTGATGACATGCTCTTTACCACAATCGGCGCAAAAGACTTGTATGTTATAGTATTGTGACTGTTCTGCTATCGGAGGATGTGGACAATCCTTTATGAAATGATCTCCTTGGCACCTAAAGCATGGTCCTCTAGGGCCCTGTGGTCTTGGCTGTCTTAATTGGGGCCGTGGATTCGGGTTTGTGTGCATCACGTTACCGTAGTGGGGCTCCCAACTAGGTTCCAATGGTGGGTGTGTACTTGAGCCGCAATGACTCAAGGACTTGTACCAATGAGACTATACCTCGATTGCCATACAAGTGCATATAGTGGAGTCCTTTGCACACATTTAATTATCAATCCGAAGGAGTGACTTACCAAGTGTATGAAGACATTTGCACACGTGATAGAAAATGAAGTGAGTCAACTATCCAAGCAAGAGAAAAGACCAATACTACCCACACCTACTGATAAACTGGAAGTGTTGCCGCAAACCTACTTTCAGCAGTTTTGGTTTTTTGAGGTTTTCTCCCAGCCCAGAACTCCGAACATAGGCAATAGGGTACTCGTTTCGAAGCTCTCGACGAGACGAATCCAATGGTGGTGGTTTCACTCAATTCTGACCACTCTGCTGCAAGTTATGGCAGAAACAGTGAATTACGGGAACTACTAACACCCGCGTTTTTGCTTCTCCTAGCTTACGCACGCACTACAGCCACTCAAAACAAGGGGGAAGGGGTAGACAACAGTCCTACACTTGCATTTCAAGCATCACACACACATACATGAGCAAAATGAAGATCAAAATCAGCAAGGAAGAGGCAAACTCGAAATTTCAGAAGTGCTCTTCTTCACAATGACAAGAAGTAGTTTACAATGAGTCACTTTTGACTTATATACTAGTGCCCTAAGTTTGGTCCTTTCACACAAGAGACCGGCACTTTATTCACTAAAATACTAACTTCCTACTAATATACATGGGTAATTCACTAATCTTCTGAGGGAATGCATCTAGAGGACTCCTCTAGTGCATTTACAATGGAAAATATGTACAAAAGTGGTTATGTTACAAAAAATTGTGTGTCCAAATCGGAAAAATTTTGGGGCCCGTCTTTTTTCTCTGCTTTCTGCGCTCTTTAGCTCTGCAACACTCTCCCCCTCTTCGTCTCTGTCGTCCCTTGACAGACTTTGCTTCGCGAACGCGTCCCGTGGGTAGTGTTGTCTGCTTCCTGATCTTGCATTACGTTTTAGAGGCGCTTCAGCTTTTCCACTGCACGCTCCCCTTGGTCAGTGTTGTCTGCAGTTAAACAGACATGCAGATTCGATGGCCTTCTTGATTCAAGCTCTACAACTCGAGAGCCTGATGTAGTTGTCTTGCCTGTTGACTCGGGTTGCCACGCACGCCACCAGTGACTAGGAATGAGCTGTTCTTAGTCACCCTCTTCAACTTTTCAGCCTCTACCCCTTTCTAACTTTTGGTCCTACTCTGATGTTTGAAAAGTCCATAACTCGGGACCCTGGGGTTTAGCTTTGTAGCCTGGTGCGTGCCCCTGCGGGGCTTTGGGCAGAGATTGGTCCTTAATCATTTGATGTTTTATCTTTTACTGCGCACTTTTGGACTTGGACCTTCTTCTTCTTTTCTTTTTGCTTGATTGTCCCTCTACACGTCCCTCCTCCTGAACTCTGTCGTCCTCGACAGGCTTTCTGTGGCGACGTGAGTAAGTTTGGATAGCTGTTTGCTCTCTTTGATTCAGTAGATTAGCATGACATATCATGAATTCCTTCCATTGCCTTGACTTTACTCCGTCTTCTGGCGCCTGTCTATGATCAGCAAAGAAACTTGTTTCGTATGCCACCAGTCTTGCATTCAGGTTGGAAGTCATCTTAACAAAAATTTCTGAATCAATCTCAAAAAAGCCGGTAAAGAATGCTTCTTCAAACGTTTGCATATATGTCGATGGCAAAAACATGAGACGAGAATAATAGGCCATAAGTGTGAGGCGGCTCGGAATGGTTGATAAATCAAAAATAAGAGTCTCAGACCCTTGCGTAATGCCGATAAAATTCAAGAATGTATATTTCGCATGCTGGAATACCTTAAAAACTGTAATGATCATACTGAATATTTTGTTGGTCATCTTGACGGCTAAATCCGGAACTGTAGCATATCTCGCAATCCAAAATTCCATTGTTTTTACCATATATTCTTCGGTCGGTAGGTAATTATGTGGCGGACTAGGTAGTAGCGGATAATTAAGCCACTGATTATTGATACTGCCTTGGCGCTGACCTTCCAAAAAGTGCGACCAAGCTCGTCTGCGGGGTACAGGACAAAAAGATGGGTTGGCTTGAAGCGCGTATGGTGATGCTTCCCACTGCACCCGCAACGTTGGATTCTTCTCCAAAATCTTCCTTCTCCATGTTGGATCCGCCTTCTCGAACTCCTCTTGAGTGTAATTGAACGTGTCATGTTTAAAGTGGAGGTTGTGGTCCGGATCTTTATTCGTTGCAGACTTTATATACATCCGTGTTTGTTCTTTAAGTAGGCCGTATGGCACGTTGAATGGCTTCAAAATTTGATCTAATTGTTTATGCTCAATCTGAGCCTCTTTCATTATCTGAATTATTTGATCTTCAAAATCAGCAGTGAGCTGGGACACCAGTAGTACCCTTGCTGGTCTGCTCATTTCTGCAATTTCGCGAGTATTAGGTTCAACGTGAACCTCCTTTTCCGCCCTGATCGGTGAATGATATGAGGGGGGAGAGAGAGGACGTACCTCAGTCTCCACAGTAGCCTCCGCAGCGTGTGGAACTACTGGTGTCCCCTGTTTGTCTTGGCGCTCAATCTGTTCTTGAAGCTGTTTGATGAGTGTATCTTTATTCTTTAATTCTGCTTCAGCCTTGGCAATCGTCTCCTGATGTTTGATCACTTCTTGAGCAACTATATTCATGTGATCTGTGTCTTCTTTGCACTGTCTGAAATAATCATTTTCAGCTTTTTTCCATTTCTTGCGTAGAGCTGCAGTGTCATGCATATACCTTTTTTCCCAATCAGCAATGGTGTCTTGCTCCTGTTTGAGCTGATCTGCCATCTTGGTGATCTTTTCTTCCAGTTCTTTTATGTCCTCCGTTGAATGATTAGTTTCTGCTGGTGGTTGATCACTGAGGAGAGCTGTCATGAGCTCCTTGTTCCTGTTCCTTAAATTTTCCGCTTCCTCCATACTCACCTTGAGCTGTGATTCGAGTATTTTACCACGAGCGTTGATCCTTGTTTTCTCTTTTTCTGTCATATCTAATTTCTTCGTGAGCTCCAAAATTTGTTCTTTTAGTTGGGCATTTTCCTTTTCTAATATCTGGCATTGTGTTTTGGTCTTCTTTATTTCCTCGTGTTTCTTTAAGGCTTGAGCTTCTGCTTTTGATAACCTATTAGCCAGATCCACACCTTCTTTTTGAAGCTCCTGCTTTTCACGCATGGCCTGATCGTAATCTTCATCAGCATCAAGCATTAACTGTTGAGTGTCTAGTGCAGTTCGAATCATATCCTGCACCACAGGCTTGAGCTGAGCTATATCGACGTTTAGCCATGTCCTTGGTATACTTGGGGTTTCTCCTGTGTGTACATCTTTCCCTTTTTCCACATGAATAGTTTCATTATGTGGTTGTCGGACTTGTAGTTGTACATTCAGTTCTTCGTTGTTTTTACCTTGATCCTTAGATTTCGTGGCACTTCCTTGAAACGTGACGTCCATGGGGGATGGTTCTGCCACAACCCTTAGTGGAGTGAAGGGTTCTTCATCATGTCCTTCTTCTTGAGGCTTATCCTCTGATAGCACTAATTGTTCCTCATTATCGGATTTACCTTCTTTGATATGGGTAGTGGAGGCGTCTTGTGATTGAACAGGTTGTTGCCTTTCTTCTTCTTCCGGCTGTTTAGTAGCATTTGTGTCTACCTCTTTTGTCTGATCCTGTTCTTTGTGTCCGTCTTGGGTTGCGCCATAGTCCACTTCATTTAATTCATCCCAATGTCCATCATCTTTTGATTCGCTTTGAATATCGACATTAAGCAATGAATTGTCTGGTTCTTCTTGTTTCTCCGAGACTGAACTAGAATTATCCAAGCCTATTTCTTTATATCTATGAACTTTTGTGAGCTTGGCTTTCTGGTCTGTTGCTTGTTGTGATTGCTTATAGTGATGACCTTGCACTGGCAAATTAACTTGCCCTTCTGCATATTGATGGGTCTCTTCGAGAGCTTCTGTCAAGTCTTTTTCCGTTATTTCTTTTCTTTTCTCAATCGTGGCCTTGGGAAGAACATGGACCCTCTTCCGAATTGGTGTGTCCTCTTCCTGTAACTCGAGTTCTCTGAGTCTTTTTGTGCCTCTCATTCTGGGTTGAGAGCTTGGTTCAGCCATCTCCACAATGGTTGTCTTTTTCTTTTTCTTAGGGACAGTTGCTACTTTGGCATATTGAGCTAAACCTGTTGATGAGGGCATTTCTTGTAGATGCTCCCTGATGCCTAGCGCATGGTATATCAGAATGGTCAGTGCAATACTTCCATTGAGGAACTTCTTGTTTTTCCATTGCTTCTTCGCTTCGAACAATCTTTCCTGCACATATGGGGTCAGATTAATTTGATTCCCGATTTGTTTGATTGCATGCGACAGTAATTGCACGATGATTTTTTGTGGGGCCGTGTATCGGTGCATGTTAGGAAAGCAGAAATGCTGGTGAATTAGCCTGACCGCCTCCTCGATGTCCACCCGATTAATTTCGGTGAATGTCCTAGTTTTGGCACCTCGGCTTTCTTCCTTCACCACTGTAATCCCATCTTTCTCCCATTCAAAAGCTTCCTTGATCAGTTCATGGGTGAACTGAATAATTACCCATTCTCCAACTTTGTCCATTACTCTAGCTTCTGGTACCAACGGGTCATGTAATGCTGGTTGTAATGTATTCATCACCTGTGTGCATCTTTGGAAATCTGGTTTGTAAATGGGTAACTCGAAATACTTGAGAATGCCTGCTTTCGTCATGATATCCTGTATAGATGGCATCCCATGCAGTACTCGAAAATCCTGGGACAGAATAGTAAATTGATGATCGGTGTCCATGATCTTGATTGTTGCAAGGAAGATCGATTCCCCGTCAGGTTGATCTTCCCGGAACCAATGTCCCTTCGCCTTTGTAATACTTTGGGGTGGGAAATCCATGGCTTCTTCAGGTATGGTTGCTTCAGAATCTTGAGAAGACATCTGCACTCGTAAGTGAAGTATATTAGTTTCACACCAAAGAATGCCGTAGTGTGGTGCATTTCTGAGTATCATCGTTCTTCACTCCGTTCCCATAACCCCATAGTTGAGATCTCTTACCACCTTTTTAGTTTCTTTTTCATTTTCCTGAAAGAGAACAACTGTTAGCATAGCCGAAGCTTTTATTTATTTACACTGTAGATCCATTCCTATTTGAGTTCAAGCTGAGAGCTAATCTCCCTTGGAGAATGTGCACCACTAATCTTGTTTGGAGCATCATGTGCCAAATGCGTGGCCGTGTAATGTCGCCCTATTATGCATACTTTAGGTGCATTGTGTACTTCATGAGTGCAATTAGGATTGTCAAATGGTGAAGTTTTTCTTTGCACTTTCTTCGGCCTCCATATCTGAGTCGTGGTCACCCTTTTGATACATGTTCTTTTGTTGCGTCCTTGATTGGCTGGTATTGGTTTGATCTGACTCTGAGCACCAAAATCTGTGCCTAGGGTTCGCTGTTGAGATTGCTTGGGTCTGCTGCTTCGTCTTTCTTGAAAAGAGGTATGTTCTTGGGTCGTCCTAGTTTTCTTTGCATTCCGAGCAGCCTTCTTGTGAATCCATATCTGTTGTCGGCCTCTCTGAGCTTCGAGTAAGGGTTTCGGAACCCAAATTTGCACTACTTTTTCCATAGACTTGGTTACTCCTCTTGCTGGTTCTGGGTTGGGTGTTGGTTGTCCTTGAATGCTCATTTGATCCTTGCGCACCCATTTGTATTTGTGTTGTGTCTGCCCAGAACCTGTGCTTGAGGTTCTCCAATAGGTCGATTGGGTAGCCTGTTGATAGTTTTGGGTAGTGGTTGAACTTTTCTTGACCGTTTGGGAAGGTTCAGGTTCTTCTGCGGTCATCCTTGCATTCGAGGTCTCTGCTGTTTCCATATTGACTCTAGGGGCCTGGGTACAGGGTTCCCTTTGTGGTTCTTTGCCTAAGCTATTCTCCGAATTTTCCACAATCTTAGGTTGGCACAGTGGCTTCTCTCCTAATAAGCTAAATATTTCTTTGTGCCCTATTTTGGCAGAGATATACCCTTGAGCTAGATGGATACATACTTCATTCTCGATAATCCAGTCTTGTCCTAAAATCAAGTCTTCTATCAGGTCCTCATCGTTGCAGACTAACACTCTCTGTTTCATGGAGGAATTTCCTATGTGTAGAGATATGTTTGTCGTTCCAATACATTCTAGGGTTTGACCTCCCACTCCTATCAAACGTGCACTTGTGGGATTCACCTTCAACTGCTGATCTTTTATGACCTTATTTCGTACACAACTAAGTCCTGCTCCTGAGTCGATTAGAGCGTCTATCAAAGCATACTCGGTTCTTCCAATCCCTAGGTTTAAGTAAGGCTGTGCGTTGTACACACCATTCGTATCAGGGTTATTGACTCGATAATTAGCCATAGGGATAGGTTCTTCACCTTGGAGATAGCGTTCGTCTCTTTGCCTCATCCATTCTTTCCGTTTCCGAATTCGTTCTAATGCTTCTTGTCGAGCTTCCTCTCTGATTCGTTCTTCTTCCTTCTTCCTATTTTGGGCACCTAATAATCGTGCTAACATTTGATCAGTCAAAGGCTCCATGAATCTTCGCACTCTACATCCGCTGATGTAGTTGGGAAGAATGTCCCCGTCTAGGGTAGCTAGATTGACTGCCCCACTAGTTGAGATTCTATTGATTATCAAGGGTCCATATCCGCGTTTTTGTAATTTCTTGGCATGTTGTTTTAGGGTGTACACTAAGACTAAATCACCTTCTTTGAGTCCCTTGTCTTTTATATGTGCATCATAATATGCTTTTTGTCTTCGTTTAGCAGCATAAATGCCTGCTACCGCTTGCAATCTAGTCTCATGTAACTTCTCGATTTGATCTAGTTGTTGGGATAATTCATGCCAGTTCCATTCATATTGTTGAGCTACTCTCAGCGTTGGTACCAAGAAGTCTATTGGTAGAATTGCATTCTGCCCATACACTAGGTTAAAAGGTGTAGTTCCAATAGCCGTTTTATATGCTACTCGGAAGGCCCAAATTGCATGATGCAATTGTTTGTCCCAATCTGACCTTCCATTATTGACAATCTTTGTCAATACGGTACACAGTACCTTGTTGGAACTCTCTGCCTGACCATTGGCTTGGGGATGGTATGGGGCAGATTTCTTATGGATTACTAGGAATTCATTCATAAGTGATTCTATTACCTCATTTAGGAAGTGTGTTCCTCGATCACTCACAATCTCAATAGGTAATCCAAAACGCGTGAAAATATGCTCAAAGAGAAATTTTGCAGTTGTTTGAGCATCATTCTTTCTAGTAGCCTTGGCTTCTACCCATTTAGTCAGGTAATCGGTGGCTACTATGATGTATTCTGCATGTGATCCTCTGGCTGGTGGATTGATGGGTCCTATGAAGTCAATTCCCCACTTGGTAAACGCTCTTGCACAAACCATGGGTCTTAAAGGCATGTCGTCTCTTCGAACGGGATATTTCGCTCTCTGGCATGTTTCGCAGCTTCTCACATATGTTTCAGCATCCATATGTAGAGTTGGCCACCACAGACCTGCAAAGAGAATCATCTTGACAGTTCTGTCTGCTGAAAAATGACCTCCAGCAGCTCCTGCGTGAGCCATCTCTAATATGGGAAGATATTCTCCTTCATGCACACACAATCTGAGTTGATTGTCTTTTCCTCTTTTGAACAACTGTTTTCCCATTATCACATAATCTTTGCTCATTTCTTCTAGGGATCGCTTTCTTGCTAGGCTAGCTCCTATTTCGTGCTCTTTGGTTTTGAGGAATTGCACTAATGATTTACTCCAATTAGGCGCTATGGTAGAAAATGGTAAGGACACGTGATCCTCAGGGCTAGTTTCTTTGCATTCCACACAATTACTTACATGCTCGTGAACGTCCTTGGACATATCAGGCCAATATACGCCTAACCTCTTTAATTCTCGTATTGTTCCCTGCATTCCTTGATGGGTTTTCCACTTGTTTATGTGTGCCTGGTTAATCAGTTGTTTTTGTTCATCCTCCTCGACACATCTCAATAACACTCCGTTAGGTTCCTTATAATACATACTTCCCGCAACAATGTGTAAATTTCTTGTTTGAAGAATCTCTTTTTTGCTATCCTTATTTATTGAGTGTTGAGGGCCATGGGTGAGTATAGGAATTAGTCGTTCCGCCCACTTTGGACATACCTCAAGATTAAACAAATACGTATCTGGTAATTCATCCGGTACTCCGCTAGGTGGTTCTCCATGCGTTAGCCTTGAAAGGTGATCTGCTCTTACGTGTGTGTTTCCTTTTTTGACTATCACTTCAAAGTCAAACTCCATCAATAATAAGAACCATCGTACCAACCTTCCCGTGTTGCAAGGCTTATTGACTAAATACAACAAAGCCTGATGGTCTATGAAGAATTTGAATTTGTTGGCTAAGAGATAGTGTCTAAACTTCTTCACTGCATAGACCATACCTAGGCCTTCTCTTTCGGTAGTAGTGTAATTTCTTTCTGCTTGGTTCAGTTGTCTACTGGCATAAGCAATTGGATGATCAAGCTTCCCTTCGTCAGCCGGTTGCGCTAGGATACATCCAATGGCATAGTTAGAAGCATCAACATGAATATGAAAGGGCTTGTTCCAGTTGGGTGATTTTAGAATTGGGGCTGTACTCAGCCTCTTTTTAAGCTCGTTGAATGCCTTTTCACATTCGTCCGTCCAAGTGAACTGAGTCAATAGACCGTATAAGGGTTTAGCTATTATGGCATACATGTGAATAAACCTACGGTAATATCCACAGTGTCCCATAAAGGCTTGTACTTCTTTCGCATTCTTGGGTCTTGGTAAGTCCAATATGACTTTAATCTTATCCTCATCTGTAGATATTCCATTCTTTGAAACAATGTGTCCTAGGATTTTTCCTTGTCTTACCATGAAGACACATTTTTCTGGGTTTAAGCAAACTCTATACTGCCTACATTTGTTGAATATTTTCCGCAGTTCCGGTATGTGGTTTGGTCGTTGATTTGAGTATGTACACAGATCATCTACGTATACTTCCATGCTCTTTCTCAGAAATTCTTTGAAAACATGACACATCAATCGTTGGAAGGTGGCTGGCGCATTAGTGAGCCCGAAAGGCATCACTCTAAATGCATAGATTCCCCATTCAGTCGCGAATGCGGTTTTATGCTGGTCCTCAGTTGCAATAGCTACTTGGTTATAACCAGAGAATCCATCCAAGAAGCTATAGACCTCCTTGCCGGCAACTCTTTCCAAAAGATGGTCTGTGATGGGTAAAGGGAAACTGTCGCGTATAGTTGCTGCATTTACCTTTTTCAAGTTGATACACACCCTTAGTTTTCCGTTTTTCTTGGGCACGACAACTAGTGGTGATACCCATTCTGTGTGTTCAATCTCATAAATGAATCCTGCCGCTAGTAATTTGTCAATTTCTTCCTTTATTTTCGCAGCGTAAACTTCGTTATACGTGTAAGGGCGTTGTTTAGAAGGTTTCGCATCTGCAGTCATAGGGATTCGATGAGCGCATATGCTAGGTTCTACACCCTTAAGGTCTTTGTACGTCCAAGCAAATACATCTCGATATTCTCGGATAAGGTGGATGAGTTCCTCTTCTTCCTCGTCTGATACGTCTTTCCCAATATACGTGCACCTCTCTTCTCCGTCTTCTATCGTTACAACCACTTTTTTGGTTTGTTCTTTGTTATCATAGGCTTCTCCGTCTCGTGCTTCTCGTTTAGGCATTTGAGTTGCTATTTTCCTTTCTTCCACTTCGTATCTTTTAAAATGTTCTGGAACTTCGAAGTGGTCTGGTTCAGGTTCCACTTTACTTGTGTCCTCTCTATGCTTGTGCATTCTTGGGATAGTCTCAATTGCTAAGACTTCTGTCGGTTTTTCTTTTGATTCTTTTTGCATAGTTTCTAAATATTGTTCTTCAGAGTCGAACTCTGGTTCCATTTCTATGCTTTCGTATTCTTCTTTCTCCTCTTCCTCTACAATTTCTCCTGCTTCTACTTCTTGGAGGACAACCATGTAGAGGTTCACATCATATCCTTCCTCGTCTATACAGTCGTTCATCGTCAATACTTCTTCATTCACACAAACGTCTAATGTGGCTAGGATTTCCATCCATCCATGTGGTTCGAAGAGTTCATCTGAAAAAATTTTAGGCATATAATCGGGGTCTTCTACCGATCGATAATTAGGGTGCCCTATTGGCCACATTTGTTTTTTATACTCCTCCTTCTTGGCTTCTTTGCACATCCACAACTGGGCATCCTCGTGCATCCAAGATTGGTCACTTGATCCAGCACTGTGAACGGATAGGTCGTCTTCCTCTTTGTGGACTGGATTCCATTGTAATGGAGGGACATCCCGATAAGCGAATGTGTGCAGGTTTATCTTGGTAGTGTTCCCTTGATGTTGGAGATATAATGAATCTCTGCCCCAATCTTGTACTACTCGCATCTGTCGCATGAATGGTCGTCCTAATATCATTTCGTAATTGTTTGCTTTTTCGAACTTACAGATGGCCAATGTGTGTTCAAACTCTACTCCACACGTGGTTAACCTAATTCCTTCCAATATTCCTAGGGGTTTCTCTACATGTCCATCTGCTAATTGTAACTTCATGCGAGTGGGTCGTAAGGCTGGTTTACCCCACTTTTCCCAAATTTCCTTCGTTGCAATTCCTACTCCGGCTCCAGTGTCTAAGATGGCCTTGGTCATGTACCCATTGTAGGTGACAGGTAAGCACGTATTACCTTCATCTCCTTCGCTAAATTCTCCTACTTTATCAACTGGAACTCGTATTTTGGAGTGGTTTTCTTTTTCCTTTCCTTTCATTTCTCCTTTCTCTGCCGGTGGTTCTATTTGATTTGCTAGCTGTCTCCATAGATGTGGTCTAAGTTGAAGCAACTCTTCCACCGTCAATTTACATTGCACCTTTGTTTTCTTAAGTTCTGTTAGATTGTGTGAACTCTCTTCTGAATTTCCTTTTTCTTTCCCATGCATTGTGGGTGCTCGTATTATTATCGACTCTCTTTCATATTCTCCCATGTAGTTAGGCAGCGTTGAAATGCTCATGGTTTCCTCTCTTCCTTTATCAAATCTTGACACTTCCTCATATGCTTCCTCTAGGTTATGATCATGATGACTATCTGCTCCAATTATTTCCTCAAAAGGAGGTGGACTGATTCCATCCTTTTTCCATTGCTCTTCTCTAATTCTTTTCCACAAGTCTTTGGACCAATCTTCCTCTAGGTCGGGTATTATGGATACCTGTTCTTCTTGAGATTTCATTCGTTCATTTCGATCATCTTCCCGACTAGGTTCCTTATCCTTAGGTTGTATGTACTCTTCATATAGTTCTTGTGCGATCCTTGTTTCAGGCAAAATTGGGATGGTCTTTTCTAGAGTCGCCTGTGCTACTTCTATGAGTTTTTTGCATATCGCCAGTCTTTCTTTCTCTAATTCCCCTTGAGGGTAGAGTCTTTCATGTTGTTCTAGGTTTGGTCCCATTTTGATTCTAGCTTGGTATGCTTTTAGCCACATGTCCAATTCCTCTGGCTTTGGGTCAGCTAGAATTGATCCTGGCTTCTTTGCCTCTGAGCTAATTGGTGGTGTTTCAGGGGTCTCCTTATGCATTTGTTGTTCGTTATGTTTTCTAGAACCCTTTGCTTGTTTTTTGCTGTTTTGGCCCTTGTTTCTTGCCCATTTCTCTTTGAGCTTTTCTCGTCTTTCTTTCCATTTTTGTACTTTGGTGTTTTGGGTATTCTCACATGAGTTCTTTGAATCCTCGACTATCTGAATGTTAGCGTCTCCTGTTTTATTGTTCTCTAGTTTCTCTTCCGGTTGTTTTCCTGTTTGTTGTTTTGCTTGAGCTCTAGTAATAGCTTTCAGCGGTACAGTGTACTCCTTATCACTTCCAGATTCTTCTATGACCTCTATTACATTGATTGGTGCAGGACCTTGAGTTTTTGTAGGGTTCTTAGGGCAATCTCTGAAAAGATGTTCTTTCCCACAATCACTACAGTATCCTTCCCAAATCCTGGGTGGTGGAGGGTTGTAAGGTCGAGGACACTCCCGAATGAAGTGATCCCCTCCGCGTCTATAACATGGTCCTCTTTGCACTGGTGGTCTAATGGGAGGTCTCAGTGGTTGTTGTGCCTTGGGCATTGTATACATTAAAGTTGCAGTTTCCGCTCCATAATTCTGATCAAATCCTTCATATCCATAATAGGCCACGTCATATGCTGGTTCATATTCCATCATGTTGGCTTCATATGGATAGTACTCTCCTGGTGGAGGTTCATACCCTTGGTTGGTTGATTCTACATTGGTCGCTATTGAAGCTGGTATTATGGCTCTTTCCAAGTTTTCTTCTGGTTGAGTATACTTCACAGGTACAACTTGTTGAGGTTGTGACAATTGGGGTCCCAAAACTGGTTGTGGTGGTGGATACGGTGCTTGCTCATATGGTCTTGGAACTCCTACCGGATACGGGTTGTATCTAGGCATCTCCCTACCAAGCTCTCTAGGTGGGTATCCATAAGGTCGGTATTGTGGTGGATTGACAGGTCGTGTTTGCCTATTAAAGGGACAGTTCTTAGTTGTATGATTGGTATATTTTTGCTCGATGTGGCAGTATGAAGAAGTCCCTTGTTGTTGCTGTCTGTTGTGTGGATACATTGGTTGTGCACCGGCTCCTCCTCTGGTACACAGGTGTGTGGGATGTTCTCCTCCACATAAGTTACACCTCCTCAACATGGGCACTCTTTGAGCTGGATATTGGTAAGCTCTCTGTCCTTGGACTCCTAGTTTCTTAGCTAATAGTTCTGCTAGTTCTTCCATATTACTAGAATTGGACGTCACTGTGCTTCTTGAGTCTTCTGATTTTGTGAGGTCGGTAGTACCTTTGAGGTCCTCAGCAAGGTTATCTTCCAAGTCGATGCACTCTTGAAGACACTCACTCAATGTTTGCAGCCTCTTCACATACACTAGGGTTCTTAGGGTCCCGTTAGAGAGTCCATCCAAAAATAATGAAATCATCTTTTGTTGAGTCGGTCTCTCAGCCGTAGGGCATCTATCCACGTATTGGTTGAATCTTCGGGCAGCTGTCTTCACCGTTTCTTTAGGGTTTTGTTTAAAGCTATGGATTAAAGATGCAGAATTGTGTTTAATCCCTCTCTTTGTGAATTCTCCTATGAATTCTTGAAAGAATTGCTCCATGTTTCCAAATCGATTGGGATCTAGAGGTTGGAACCAAGTTAGAGCTGTTCCTGTGAGGGTGAGTCCAAAAGACTCATACTGCACAAAGAAGTCCTCTACTTGTTCTGCTCTTAGAACTTGTTTAAATTCGGCAATATGATCGTATGGCTCCCCTGATCCATCATAATGGTTTCTCATAAACTTAGCTACTTGGATTGGTCTCAATCTCCTCATTGGTTCAGGTGGTCTGGGCATTACAGGGAAAACCGGGACAGCTGGTCGTAATGGAGGCATTCCTGGCTGTCCTCCCACAGGTGGTCGTGGTCTGACCGGTGGTCGGAAATGGTTCCCCATCCCTGTGTAGGTCTGATTATGTGTGTGCTCACCTGGAGTTGCAAACTGTACATGAGTGCGGTTGGGCACACTTCTTTGACTGGTCTGTCCTGATGTGGTGTGTTCCGTCTCTTGTTGATTTCCAAAAGGATTTTGTGAGGTAGTTGCCTGCTCCCTCTGAGGAAATACAGGCGCACCCATATATCTCAGTCGAGCCCTGTCTAGGACACCTACAGGCCAATATCTTCTTTGATTCTTATCTAGGTAAGTGAGTCTAGTTTCGTCATCTGGGTCTTTCAACTCATAGAATGTCATGGGGCTCTCTCCTATTCCTTGAACAGGTACGTCAGTTTGAAGCAATAAGTCTGCTCCGTGAATCATGTAGACTTCCAACAGGTAGTCGTCTTGAGGTATCAAGTCTCCTCTCAAGACCCGTGATACTTGTGATCCGCCTCTAGGGGTGGTCACTAACTCTTCAGAGTTGTTGGGATCCATGAACTCTCCTCTTTCGTTGATCCTCTCCGGAAATTCAGTTACTATATAGATGTGACCCATTTTGTCAATGTAAGCACCTCCCTCGTATTTGACAGCTGGTCGTGGTATGATGGTGACATCTTGTGCTGTTGCCATTCTGGCAACGGACCTGTTTAAGCCATCCAGGTAGATTGGAATCTCCTGGGCATTTGTGGATACATATTGTAAGGCAGTGCGGTACTCACCTTCCACTGTAGACATGAAGTTCCTATGTGGTGCTGGACCTTGCATGTCTTCCGATGCCATGGGTATGTCTTCCTCAGACTCACTAGAGGTCTCTGAGTAGACGGAGTGGTGACTGACCTGAGCAGTGCTTCCTATAGAAGAGATGACGCTCCTTCGGCTACTTAGCACTCTTCCTGACCTCAAGTTCATTCACACACCTAAGCCTCCCTTTATACTTCTTAGATTCCCCTTGGTTAGCTCTCCTAAAGGCTCAAAGTGTCTGACTAAAGAAAGGGTTTATCTCGGCGATACCACTTCCTGACGATACTGCTCTCGGCGATACTGCTTTGACTGCGATACGATACCAGAATCCAATCGATACGATACTGGACAATCACACGATACGATACGAGACCATGCCCACGATACGATACCAGGCACAGAGGCGATACGATACCAGTGTGGTGTCGCGATACTACTTTGGGGAGCAGACGATACGATACCCCTGCTGCACACGATACGATACTGGAACTATGACGATACGTACCAAAGGATTCCAACGATACGATACCTGATCTTCTGCCGATACGATACCTGTGTGATTTCGCGATACCTAACTCTAGGAGGAAGCGATACGATACCACCGAACTTGGCCGATACGATACCTGTGACAGTATCGCGATACTGTCCAAGTGAGTGCACGAAACGATACCTGAGTAGTGTCGTGATACGATCTTTAAACTTCGACGATACGATACTAAGTATAGTATCGCGATACTTCCCTAGGAACACCACGATACGATACTAGAGACTCTAGACGATACGATCTCACGATGGTGTCGCGATACTGTCCTTAGTGGGAGACGATACGATACCACTGTAGTAAGCGCGATCGCGATACCGACTTGGCTACACGATACCAGAATGGTATCACGATACCAGGGTCGATGACCAGCGATACGATACTACCGCAATTGTGCGATCGCGATACCAACTCAGGGTCACGATACCAGTGCGGTATCGCGATACCAAGTTAGGTATCAAGCGATACGATACTGACGGCGAATATCGCGATACAAGGGAGTTTTGGTATCGCGATACCAGAACTCAACCGATCGCGATACTCAAGCCAAATCACAAGAAAATATGGAAATTTTCTCACCCCCTTGCCGCTCTTACACTCCTCCTCCCTTCTAGGCCTCTCTATCACACAACAACTCAGAAATAACTTCTCTTTACCCCCCCCGCGATACTGCGCACTGTTTTAATCACGTTTTGTGCATGTTTCAAGTGCTTTGAGTGAATGATCTTGATAAGAACTCACCTTTGTCTGCTCTAGCTTGCCCTTTGGGTTCAAACTCTCACTGAAACAGCCTCGAACGCACGATACCAGATCCACGATACCGGTCGCTGTCGCTCACGATACCAGAGTTCCAGCAAGTGTCAAATGAGTCAATTTTTTGGGTTTTTATACTTTTTGGGACAGAACTTGAAATTTTGGTCTATTTTTGGTGAATTTTTTGGGTTTTTTGCCTATTCCTACTTCTCCTCTCCTCTCTACTCCTCTCCTAAACTAACCCTAACTCCTCCTTCTCTTCCCTCCTCCTACACCTAAACCTAAAACTTATCACACACACCTCAAGGATGAGAAGTGACAAGTGCTGAAATGGAATACTACTCGTCAATGGATAAATTCACCTCTACAAGTACGATTCGATCACACTTGCTCTCTAACTATCACGAAGGCACCTTGGTGGAGTGCCTCCCCGGCAACGGCGCCAAAAACGTGTGTACTTGAGCCGCAATGACTCAAGGACTTGTGCCAATGAGACTATACCTCGATTGCCATACAAGTGCATATAGTGGAGTCCTTTGCACACATTTAATTATCAATCCGAAGGAGTGACTTACCAAGTGTATGAAGACATTTGCACACGTGATAGAAAATGAAGTGAGTCAACTATCCAAGCAAGAGAAAAGACCAATACTACCCACACCTACTGATAAACTGGAAGTGTTGCCGCAAACCTACTTTCAGCAGTTTTGGTTTTTTGAGGTTTTCTCCCAGCCCAGAACTCCGAACATAGGCAATAGGGTACTCGTTTCGAAGCTCTTGACGAGACGAATCCAATGGTGGTGGTTTCACTCAATTCTGACCACTCTGCTGCAAGTTATGGCAGAAACAGTGAATTACGGGAACTACTAACACCCGCGTTTTTGCTTCTCCTAGCTTACGCACGCACTACAGCCACTCAAAACAAGGGGGAAGGGGTAGACAACAGTCCTACACTTGCATTTCAAGCATCACACACACATACATGAGCAAAATGAAGATCAAAATCAGCAATGAAGAGGCAAACTCGAAATTTCAGAAGTGCTCTTCTTCACAATGACAAGAAGTAGTTTACAATGAGTCACTTTTGACTTATATACTAGTGCCCTAAGTTTGGTCCTTTCACACAAGAGACCGGCACTTTATTCACTAAAATACTAACTTCCTACTAATATACATGGGTAATTCACTAATCTTCTGAGGGAATGCATCTAGAGGACTCCTCTAGTGCATTTACAATGGAAAATATGTACAAAAGTGGTTATGTTACAAAAAATTGTGTGTCCAAATCGGAAAAATTTTGGGGCCCGTCTTTTTTCTCTGCTTTCTGCGCTCTTTAGCTCTGCAACAGTGGGCTATTGTACTGATATGTTTCCACATGTTTTGGTGACTCCGTGTAATATGAGGGTGGACTATCTACATGAGTAGAGTCAAAATTGTTGGAGTTAGGATCACTTTCTGTGATCAGGAGTGAAGAAGGCACTAAAGCCCTATTGAGGTTCTCTTCTGCAGCAGCATATTTAACTGAGATGACATTAGCTGGTGGGGGTGGCTGCTGAGCTAAAACAAGTTGAGGTCTTTCTTGAGCCTGATATGGATAGTTTTGAGGAGGCCTATAATAATGAGGTTGAGCATTATATTGACCTTGATACCTACCTGGCTGTGGGTATGCTTGCGGGTAGCTCTGTCTCACTGCTTGTTTGTTGTATGGGCAGTCTTGAGCCGTATGATTTGTGTATTGTCTCTCAATTGTATAGTATTGGCCACTAGGGTTGGCTTGCGGTTGTGTTGCATTGGGACACACATTTGCCATATGATCACCACCACAGGTGTAACAACGCTTGTTTGTTGTTGACCTAGGCATCTGTTTACTAGAAACTCCTAGTTTTTGGGCCACTTTTTCTACTAGGTCTTCTATCGAGCTGGACAATTTTGACGATGCTAGAGATGAACAATCTGAATCCTTCTAGACCTTTGAGAGTTTCAACTCATCTCCTAAGTTGTCCTCAATGTCTAAAAAAATTCTTACACATTGCTCTAGAATTCTAGGTTCCTTCAAGTACACATAGGAGCGTAGTTTAGAGCTCAAGAGGCCATCTAGAAACAATGATACTTGCTTGGCCTGTGAGGGTAGCTCTTGCATCAGACATCTCTCCACATATTGTCAAAACCTACGTCCTGCAAGTCTAACTGTCTCCTGAGGGGTTTGTTTGAAGCTATGAATCAACGAAGATATATCATGTCTGATTCCACTTTTAGAGAATTCCGTGATGAATGACTCTAAAAAGTGATGGATATCTCTAAATTGCCTTTGTTGCAATGGTTGGACCCAAGTTAAAGCTGTATTCTTTAACGTTAGTCCAAATGCATTGTATTGCGTGAACATGTCTTCTACTTGCGCTGCTCGTAGCACTTGCTTAAATTCCGCAACATGGTCATAGGGATCTCCTATCCCATCAAAATAGTTTTTCATAGATTTTACTAATTGAGTGGGTCTTAGTACCCTTGGGTGTTCGCGTGGTCTAGGTAGAGGAAAATCATCTCTACCACCTGGTATTCTAGGTTCCCTTTGTCTTTCCACTCTATTGGTGTCCGTGGTTGTTCTATCTCTCCCTAAGGGATGAGTGAAACTTACTTCTGGTCTCTCTTTGTTCTTCTCTCTTTGATTACCATGGGCTGAGGATGTTCCAGCACCCTGATGGCTCGAGTTTACATTTGCTCGAGATGGAGGGAAGACTAAATTGCCTCTCCATGTGTAGGTATTTCTCGCATGGTCTAGTACTATAAATACTCTTTTTGAAGTCCCATCCAGGTATACAACCTTTCCAGGTGTATCCGGGTCCTTGAACTCGTAAATCATGATGGAGCCTACCTCACTAGGTTGTTCCATTGTGTACCTCCAAAATGCTTCATCAATTTCCTTATTCACAAACAACTCTATGCTTCTATTATCCTAAGGGATCCACTCGAGGATTAGTACTCTTGTTAGTACATATTTCCCTCTAGGTGTCCGAGGTTCTTCTCCTAGTGGTTCTTTCCCTTGGGCTCTCCCTTCCGTCTCTAGCTGAATTACACCAAACTCATTCGTATTGTTTGGCTGAGTACTTATGATGTACATTGTTCCTTCTTTGTTTATGTACGCGTCTCTCTCAAATTTCACCATTGGACGTTCCAATCCAATGGGTTGATCAGGATTGTGCATTTGCACCACTTGTCTTCGCAAACCATCCTCATAGATGCGAGCACCTAAGCGGTTGGCTTGGAGAAATTCTAATTGAGTTCTATGGGGTCCTTCGGGTTTTTCCAAATATGCTATGTTTGACCCTCCTGTTCTTTCCGTGCTAAAAGCCATTTTTGATTCACCCCTATTTGAGCTCAACTCATAAGGGTAGCTATTCAATTGTTGAGCCCACGAACATGCGGTAGTTCCTACACTTGCTTCTGATGATCTAAGGCTTCGTCGGTCTGACTTACCTATATGCTTGCATGATCTAACGTTCATGAATTTACTTTCTAGCACTTCTGATCGTCAATGGTTCTTTGTTCTTACTTACTTGATTCTTTTTGAATTCCTTTAAGTTCTTGTCTTATCTTACTGTAAATGTCAGGAATCGACTTTTCATGGTATTTTTGAGTTCTCGTTCCGTCAGACTTACGTTCTTTCCTTTAGGTTTTCATATCACACACCTTTACTTTAGTCTTGGACTTGAAAAATTAAATCTCTTGAACTTGATGCGCTCTTATCGTCTTTAATCCGCAATGATATTGCTTTAGCCAAAGCTAGTAATTGACTGAGGGGGTTGAGTATTCTTCCAACCTCAAGTCAGCTGCTTTGAGTGCTCTGATGCCAAAGAAGTCGCACTTCCCAAGCTTTGCATTCTTCACTGCCTTGCCTTGGTTGCCCTTGATAGCCCTTGCTAGACCTGTCAAAATTCAATGTTTGATCAATTCTCAAATGGAAGATTAAGCACTTTAGTATATACACTTTTTTAGTCCCTTTTTTTTCTTGGCCCAAAATTCTATGCCCCTTGGATTTTCTAGTCCCAAAAATGTTAAAGTCAAATTATCTTATCTAAAAGACTCGGATGAAAACTGACAAATAGGTTTTTCTTCAAATACGAGCTAAGGGGTCTCCAATGAGCTTAATCAACCAAAAATTTGCTTGAAATAGCCTCAAAATAGCCCAAAAATTGAAACCCTAGTTTTTGTGTTTGGGGTGGACAATCACGATGGTCTGGGACAATCGCGATGGTCTCGGACAATCGCGATGGTATGGGAGAATCGTGATGGTCTGGGACAATCGCGATGGTCTGGGTCCGTCACGATGGCCCAGGTGAACCGTCGCGATGGTGTGAGACAATTGCGATGGTCCGACTGCGCGATGTCGGCGCGAAAGGGACGGTCGGTGGATCAGGGCGACCGCCAAAAATACGGCGCACGCCGGGTGCTTGGAGCAAGCTCAAGTAGTCATAAAAACTCAGAGATAGAATTAATAATTCACAATCTTAACATATTTGCTCTTTTCCTTGCATGCTTATTAATCTATTTTCATCATAAAAAACATTATCATATAATTCATATTCAGGATGAATGCTCTCAACGCATAAGAATACATTACAAGAAACATTTTTCTACGTTGCTCATTGATTTTATCGGCTTTGGATGTTTGAACAATGAGATATTTAGTCTTGCTGTAAATATGCTGGGATTTCAAATGTTCATTAGTTTACTTACTCTTGATGTGGTAAGCACATAAAAATGTAACTTGACGTTTTGAAATAAGGACAATGAAATAGATTATATCAAAAGAAAGATCTACATGCGATAAGTATGCGAGTATAATTAAATGGACTTATTCTAGAAACGTGCGTTCAATTCATATCGATGATGAATACTTCTTTTTCTATTCAATTCTTCGTATAGGACTGATATGCATGTCGCTTTTTATTTTTAATATAAGCCGATAATTTAGCCTCCATTAAGCTATAAATCAAATCGCCGAAAGTGTTCAAAATCTCTTTCGGTATGTATTACTCCAATAACTTTAGGTTTTTGTATCAAGAATGGTCAGAGGAATGACATCAAAGTTGATATGTTGGATAGATATTACGTGTCCTTTCCTCTGATAAAATTCTGTCAAAAATTCATTCATACATTCTTCCTCCTTTACTAATGGAATAATAACTGGAAACACCTTCTGAATTCAATTGCTTTTCACATTTCTGCGACCTTATTCTCTCTCAACCTATAGGCTTAATATATATGATTCTTTGCAGAAAAGTAAGGATTGCTACTCACTAGTGCATCAAATCCAATGCCTGGAACATTCTCAATTTCTCTTTAACATCATTCAAAATTTTACTGAAATCGAGTGTAACTACTGAAAACAAAATCCCTCAATTTAGAAAATCGAGTGATTTCATACAACACTATTTATAACAGTCTTCGTGATCTGATACAAATACTAAAAGTCTGGTTCAAATTCTGTAAGCTCTAAAAAAAACGAATGCACTTTTACCATTAAAATATGATTTTACGTGCAAAACATGTGCTATTTGAATAACCTTTAATATTCATCAGAAAATAACGCGTACCCTTTCTTTCAATACATGCACTTTCCATTGGCGTTAGTGCAATTCACAATCAATCCCATATCGTTTCCTCTTATGGTTACCTAAAACAACGGTTCATGTATGCAGGAAATCACTTGACTTAATTCATGGTTCACAAGCTCTGAGTTTGCGACGTGAACGAATGCGCAGTTAAGCATCATCACATACACCAACAGGAAACTACATACATTGTTCCAGAATTGTATATATAAACATAATCTCAGTCATTGTCCCTAAATTCAAAAATTCATGTGTTTGAGAACTCATTATAAAAAAAAATGAATATATCTTCCATTAAAACACATATACGCATCATGCGATTGTAATAGATGAACTCTTACTTGATCAGCCAGCGATAAATACAAGCAATTGTCTCTTCCTTTCTACTCTTCAGCGCATGATAGCTTTAGATTCCCCTCCTCATTGCTGTTCCAGTGAAAAATCTCTCTATGCTGATGGAGTTAACCGAATCATATAGTTGTCAACAGATTCGTCTAGAATTGATTGAATTCTTCTTCATAAGTTTGTGCAGCATTGCCAGCCTTGTAATCAGCCAAGAAATAAGCTTGTCCTCTTCTCATCGATTTACAATGTTATCATCTTCAAATGTTGAATCTCTGAATAATGTAGCTCTCTCATAAATGGCGCGTTTCATCAAACTATGGCTTCAAGAACATTATTCCTTGTATTGAATGAAAGAAACCAAGAAGGAGATTCCTCCCAGGATCATTGCGAAGTCAGTTTAGCAATCACAGTCTACTGCCTCCAACGTTTTCCACAATTCGTGCGCCTGTCTGATTTAATTTTTTACTTGAATATGAGCTCAAGACTCTGAATACATGGCTGCCAATCATGACAATCACTTGCGATCCAATGCGTTTAAACCAGTGGGCCTTCCCTTCAGCAGACGCATATTTCTGTCTGTATCTACCAGTGTCAGCGCCTTCCTTTTCCCTCTACAGCCGCTCCTTCCAATTGTTGTTGCTATACTCAGAGTCGAACAGATATCTGCAGAGTTGATAGTACAGAGAAGCAAAACGTTGTCAGAAAGTCAAGAGAATTGATCCAATCCGATTGTCAGGTCGACGGCAGAGATAATTGTGACCCTCCTCTGCTCTCAGAGCGCATAGATCAGAGCAGTCCTTGCAATTAACCTCCCCATCCGCTCAGAGTTTTAAAGGCGTAATCCTCCAGCACGTAGATTAATCCTTGCCAGTATGCATCAGCAATTCTTCAGACGTGTGCGCCAAGAGAACACCAGCGTTCGTCAAACACATCTCCCGGAGAAGAAAAAAAAAAAACCCCTCTACCTTCAATGTAGACCTATTAATCTCCCCCGCTTCAGCGTTCATCCCTCCATTAAGAAGCATTCCCCCCCCTCTTTTAGTCCGATGGATCACCTCCTTTCCTTTTTGATGACGGCCCATACTTTCCACGTAAAGCTCTGCATGCCTTTTTCCTTTATCTTCGAACCACCACACTCCATTGCATGCGCCATCTACCTTTTCTTTAATTTTGAGATAAACAACTCATCTAATAATGGACGATGAGTACTCTAGAGGTCCCATATGCTCATTCTAATTTGATTATAAAGTTATCTCCAAGATAAAAGATACTCCAAATTTTATACACAAATGACAATAGATCAGAACTTGATGCCTCTTCAATGATAGAAAGTCATGCATAACATTGTCTTCTATTCGGATGATAATCGTGAAGACAAAATCTTCACGACACTCACCCCCACCAATCCTGTGCATCCTCCGGATGCGCCAAACGAAACCTGTTTTCTGCTTAATAATAAAAGTCAATTTCATAGCAGAATATGTGCATGGGTTTTAAAGTCAAAGTGCCTTATGCACGGCTGCGTAATTAGCCCTATTTATATGCACACTTTGAATATGCATGGTTAAAATTAATGGTGCAATCAATAAAGAAAAATAGCTTCTGATGACGAGGTTGGTGCACTCGCTCTCATACATAGCAATGTGATTATACATTCATCCTTACAGTCACTCGTATGTGCATGGGTATAGATCAGATCGTGCCAAGATGCATGGTCATGTAGTGTGACCCTAATACATGCATACTTTATGTGCATTTTCAAAATTATGGTTCATAAGAGGTAAGAGCTTTTGATGAAGAGGTTTTCTAACACCTATACTTAGAACTTTTTCACAGATTTCATAATGCATTGTTACAATTTGATAATGGTGCAAATGAACGTGCACCTAAGGGCAAAAATCAATATGTGTTCATACATAATTTAATGCATACTTGAAATGCAAGCTTAGATAAAAATGGTGCAAAACTGGAAGTAAAAGGTTTTTCCTATTCTACTCGTGAAGAAAATTGTTGTTGTCAACAAACTCCCATTCTTCATCTTGAACCTGAAAAATATCTTGAAAACAAACTCGTGAAAAAACATAAGTATTAGCATATTCAAACCAAAATATATCAATTTAAAATTAGACTTCTAGAAAAGCCATCTGAAAAATCCGAAGTAACATTTAAGTCAAATTTTGTAGCTTTCATCATATCATCATTTCTTACTTGACCTGCATTAAACCACTCAAAACATTTGATTAGAAAACAATATTTTCATCATTAATGAAATTTATAATTCTTCTCTTGAAAAAAAATTAAACAAATCCCATATACATACCTTTTTGTGGAGGAAGTAGGTTGTAACTCCCATATAAATACCTTTTTGTTAAGGAAGTAGGTTGTAACTCCCATATAAATACCTTTTTGTTAAGGAAGTAGGTTGTAACTCCCATATAAATACCTTTTTGTTGAGGAAGTAGGTTGTAACTCCCATATAAATACCTTTTTGTTAAGGAAGTAGGTTGTAACTCCCATATAAATACCTTTTTGATGAGGAAGTAGGTTATAACTCCCATATAAATATTCTTCATGGATAGAAAACATTCACAAAATTTCATAAACTGTTATTCATCATAATTATAAAAAAGAATGTGGACTCTTTCTCGGTTTGAACGTGTCATCTGTATGCAATAATAATTTTAAAAAACTTCTCATCAAATTCCTTTTTCATAAGAAAACCAAATCAATTTGATTCATCTTTTCTTATCAAATATATTAATCATTTCTTAATTTAATCATATCTTCTATTTTCTTCAATGGTACATTCTTAGTTTTCTTGTTAAGTTTTAAAGGTTTTGATTGTTGTGAATTTATATTCATTTTTGTTTCGATTTGTTTAATTATATGATCAAGAAGTTGCTTGTCTATTTCATTTGTTTGTTTGTTTTGATTCATAATTCTTTGTTTGGTCTCTTCTTGTTTAATTCCTTCTTCTTTAATTTGATTATATTCATGTTTGTGAAATTGAGTTTGAAGTTGTTTAAGCTTGACTTGATCAAACAAATTCTCATTAGAAAGGAGCATTGGATCAAGTGAAATCCGTACATTATTAAGTTTCATTGCTCCTACTTGTATTTCATGTTCAAAATCACGTAGATCAATTTCCAATTGCTCTTCTATAATCGATTTTTGATCTTCTTCCTTAAGTTTTATCATTTTGATTTCTTCTTTTAGCTCATGTTTTTGGTTTGATGTCCTCTCTCTTATTTCTTCTTTTGTTTGAATGTTCATATGTATGATAGGCTTCCATACTTTTTTACTTTCACATAAATTAGGTTTAGTTTGAATCTCCTTAAATAGTTCTTTCATTCCTCCCTTTCCTAGATTTAATTTTAAAGGTGATCGATCCTGATAATTACAAATTTTCCTTTCAAATTCAACCACTAGTTTCCGTTTTCGTGCATCTTCGTACGACCTGCAATTCCAAAATGCATGGCCATATTGATCGCACCAAAAACACTGCAAAGGTCTCATTCGAGTCCTATTTGATGGTCTTAATGAATGTCTACAACTAGATTTACTACAATCATGAGCTTGTGTTATAGATGAAGGATCTATAAACAAACTTTGGCTCGTTCCCTCCTTTTCATGCTCACATTTAGCTAGCTCTACATCTTGTATTCGTTTAGATAATATTCCATACTTCTGATTCATTTCTTGAAACTCAGCATTCACTTCCTCTTTCCAAGTTCTAAGACTAGTTCTTAATACTTGTAAAGTCTCTGGCATAGCTTTAAGCGTATCATTTAAACTCAAAATCATTCTAAATGTCTTTTGTAGAGCTTCATTGGCCTTGTTTTCCCTTTCTAAGATACTCCAAATTTTATACACAAATGACAATAGATCAGAACTTGATGCCTCTTCAATGATAGAAAGTCATGCATAACATTGTCTTCTATTCGGATGATAATCGTGAAGACAAAATCTTCACGACACTCACCCCCACCAATCCTGTGCATCCTCCGGATGCGCCAAACGAAACCTGTTTTCTGCTTAATAATAAAAGTCAATTTCATAGCAGAATATGTGCATGGGTTCTAAAGTCAAAGTGCCTTATGCACGGCTGCGTAATTAGCCCTATTTATATGCACACTTTGAATATGCATGGTTAAAATTAATGGTGCAATCAATAAAGAAAAATAGCTTCTGATGACGAGGTTGGTGCACTCGCTCTCATACATAGCAATGTGATTATACATTCATCCTTACAGTCACTCGTATGTGCATGGGTATAGATCAGATCGTGCCGAGATGCATGGTCATGTAGTGTGACCCTAATACATGCATACTTTATGTGCATTTTCAAAATTATGGTTCATAAGAGGTAAGAGCTTTTGATGAAGAGGTTTTCTAACACCTATACTTAGAACTTTTTCACAGATTTCATAATGCATTGTTACAATTTGATAATGGTGCAAATGAACGTGCACCTAAGGGCAAAAATCAATATGTGTTCATACATAATTTAATGCATACTTGAAATGCAAGCTTAGATAAAAATGGTGCAAAACTGGAAGTAAAAGGTTTTTCCTATTCTACTCGTGAAGAAAATTGTTGTTGTCAACAAACTCCCATTCTTCATCTTGAACCTGAAAAATATCTTGAAAACAAACTCGTGAAAAAACATAAGTATTAGCATATTCAAACCAAAATATATCAATTTAAAATTAGACTTCTAGAAAAGCCATCTGAAAAATCCGAAGTAACATTTAAGTCAAATTTTGTAGCTTTCATCATATCATCATTTCTTACTTGACCTGCATTAAACCACTCAAAACATTTGATTAGAAAACAATATTTTCATCATTAATGAAATTTATAATTCTTCTCTTGAAAAAAAATTAAACAAATCCCATATACATACCTTTTTGTGGAGGAAGTAGGTTGTAACTCCCATATAAATACCTTTTTGTTAAGGAAGTAGGTTGTAACTCCCATATAAATACCTTTTTGTTAAGGAAGTAGGTTGTAACTCCCATATAAATACCTTTTTGTTGAGGAAGTAGGTTGTAACTCCCATATAAATACCTTTTTGTTAAGGAAGTAGGTTGTAACTCCCATATAAATACCTTTTTGATGAGGAAGTAGGTTATAACTCCCATATAAATATTCTTCATGGATAGAAAACATTCACAAAATTTCATAAACTGTTATTCATCATAATTATAAAAAAGAATGTGGACTCTTTCTCGGTTTGAACGTGTCATCTGTATGCAATAATAATTTTAAAAAACTTCTCATCAAATTCCTTTTTCATAAGAAAACCAAATCAATTTGATTCATCTTTTCTTATCAAATATATTAATCATTTCTTAGTGAAATCATTTCTTAATTTAATCATATCTTCTATTTTCTTCAATGGTACATTCTTAGTTTTCTTGTTAAGTTTTAAAGGTTTTGATTGTTGTGAATTTATATTCATTTTTGTTTCGATTTGTTTAATTATATGATCAAGAAGTTGCTTGTCTATTTCATTTGTTTGTTTGTTTTGATTCATAATTCTTTGTTTGGTCTCTTCTTGTTTAATTCCTTCTTCTTTAATTTGATTATATTCATGTTTGTGAAATTGAGTTTGAAGTTGTTTAAGCTTGACTTGATCAAACAAATTCTCATTAGAAAGGAGCATTGGATCAAGTGAAATCCGTACATTATTAAGTTTCATTGCTCCTACTTGTATTTCATGTTCAAAATCACGTAGATCAATTTCCAATTGCTCTTCTATAATCGATTTTTGATCTTCTTCCTTAAGTTTTATCATTTTGATTTCTTCTTTTAGCTCATGTTTTTGGTTTGATGTCCTCTCTCTTATTTCTTCTTTTGTTTGAATGTTCATATGTATGATAGGCTTCCATACTTTTTTACTTTCACATAAATTAGGTTTAGTTTGAATCTCCTTAAATAGTTCTTTCATTCCTCCCTTTCCTAGATTTAATTTTAAAGGTGATCGATCCTGATAATTACAAATTTTCCTTTCAAATTCAACCACTAGTTTCCGTTTTCGTGCATCTTCGTACGACCTGCAATTCCAAAATGCATGGCCATATTGATCGCACCAAAAACACTGCAAAGGTCTCATTCGAGTCCTATTTGATGGTCTTAATGAATGACTACAACTAGATTTACTACAATCATGAGCTTGTGTTATAGATGAAGGATCTATAAACAAACTTTGGCTCGTTCCCTCCTTTTCATGCTCACATTTAGCTAGCTCTACATCTTGTATTCGTTTAGATAATATTCCATACTTCTGATTCATTTCTTGAAACTCAGCATTCACTTCCTCTTTCCAAGTTCTAAGACTAGTTCTTAATACTTGTAAAGTCTCTGGCATAGCTTTAAGCGTATCATTTAAACTCAAAATCATTCTAAATGTCTTTTGTAGAGCTTCATTGGCCTTGTTTTCCCTTTCTATGAATTTATCTTCCCATTTTCTCAAATGTTGATCTATCAATGCGTTCACATATGCTTCATCAATAACAATACTCGTTGAATTATGCTCTTGTAAATTAATTTCAACAGATTCTTTACATTGATTTATATTTTTCATGTTTGTACGCTGCTTTTGTTTAACCATGACTCACGCTTGAATATCAAAGAAGCACCACATAAACGAAAAACAAGCTATGAGGTTATACATACATCAAACATACATTACTTGGCATTAATTTGAGAAGAAAGTCCAGAAACATGTACCTGAGCTGCAAGGCCGTTTGTTCACGTCGGGTTCACCAATGTCGGCGCGAAAGGGACGGTCGGTGGATCAGGGCGACCGCCAAAAATACGGCGCACGCCGGGTGCTTGGAGCAAGCTCAAGTAGTCATAAAAACTCAGAGATAGAATTAATAATTCACAATCTTAACATATTTGCTCTTTTCCTTGCATGCTTATTAATCTATTTTCATCATAAAAAACATTATCATATAATTCATATTCAGGATGAATGCTCTCAACGCATAAGAATACATTACAAGAAACATTTTTCTACGTTGCTCATTGATTTTATCGGCTTTGGATGTTTGAACAATGAGATATTTAGTCTTGCTGTAAATATGCTGGGATTTCAAATGTTCATTAGTTTACTTACTCTTGATGTGGTAAGCACATAAAAATGTAACTTGACGTTTTGAAATAAGGACAATGAAATAGATTATATCAAAAGAAAGATCTACATGCGATAAGTATGCGAGTATAATTAAATGGACTTATTCTAGAAACGTGCGTTCAATTCATATCGATGATGAATACTTCTTTTTCTATTCAATTCTTCGTATAGGACTGATATGCATGTCGCTTTTTATTTTTAATATAAGCCGATAATTTAGCCTCCATTAAGCTATAAATCAAATCGCCGAAAGTGTTCAAAATCTCTTTCGGTATGTATTACTCCAATAACTTTAGGTTTTTGTATCAAGAATGGTCAGAGGAATGACATCAAAGTTGATATGTTGGATAGATATTACGTGTCCTTTCCTCTGATAAAATTCTGTCAAAAATTCATTCATACATTCTTCCTCCTTTACTAATGGAATAATAACTGGAAACACCTTCTGAATTCAATTGCTTTTCACATTTCTGCGCCCTTATTCTCTCTCAACCTATAGGCTTAATATATATGATTCTTTGCAGAAAAGTAAGGATTGCTACTCACTAGTGCATCAAATCCAATGCCTGGAACATTCTCAATTTCTCTTTAACATCATTCAAAATTTTACTGAAATCAAGTGTAACTACTGAAAACAAAATCCCTCAATTTAGAAAATCGAGTGATTTCATACAACACTATTTATAACAGTCTTCGTGATCTGATACAAATACTAAAAGTCTGGTTCAAATTCTGTAAGCTCTAAAAAAAACGAATGCACTTTTACCATTAAAATATGATTTTACGTGCAAAACATGTGCTATTTGAATAACCTTTAATATTCATCAGAAAATAACGCGTACCCTTTCTTTCAATACATGCACTTTCCATTGGCGTTAGTGCAATTCACAATCAATCCCATATCGTTTCCTCTTATGGTTACCTAAAACAACGGTTCATGTATGCAGGAAATCACTTGACTTATTTCATGGTTCACAAGCTCTGAGTTTGCGACGTGAACGAATGCGCAGTTAAGCATCATCACATACACCAACAGGAAACTACATACATTGTTCCAGAATTGTATATATAAACATAATCTCAGTCATTGTCCCTAAATTCAAAAATTCATGTGTTTGAGAACTGATTATAAAAAAAAATGAATATATCTTCCATTAAAACACATATACGCATCATGCGATTGTAATAGATGAACTCTTACTTGATCAGCCAGCGATAAATACAAGCAATTGTCTCTTCCTTTCTACTCTTCAGCGCATGATAGCTTTAGATTCCCCTCCTCATTGCTGTTCCAGTGAAAAATCTCTCTATGCTGATGGAGTTAACCGAATCATATAGTTGTCAACAGATTCGTCTAGAATTGATTGAATTCTTCTTCATAAGTTTGTGCAGCATTGCCAGCCTTGTAATCAGCCAAGAAATAAGCTTGTCCTCTTCTCATCGATTTACAATGTTATCATCTTCAAATGTTGAATCTCTGAATAATGTAGCTCTCTCATAAATGGCGCGTTTCATCAAACTATGGCTTCAAGAACATTATTCCTTGTATTGAATGAAAGAAACCAAGAAGGAGATTCCTCCCAGGATCATTGCGAAGTCAGTTTAGCAATCACAGTCTACTGCCTCCAACGTTTTCCACAATTCGTGCGCCTGTCTGATTTAATTTTTTACTTGAATATGAGCTCAAGACTCTGAATACATGGCTGCCAATCATGACAATCACTTGCGATCCAATGCGTTTAAACCAGTGGGCCTTCCCTTCAGTAGACGCATATTTCTGTCTGTATCTACCAGTGTCAGCGCCTTCCTTTTCCCTCTACAGCCGCTCCTTCCAATTGTTGTTGCTATACTCAGAGTCGAACAGATATCTGCAGAGTTGATAGTACAGAGAAGCAAAACGTTGTCAGAAAGTCAAGAGAATTGATCCAATCCGATTGTCAGGTCGACGGCAGAGATAATTGTGACCCTCCTCTGCTCTCAGAGCGCATAGATCAGAGCAGTCCTTGCAATTAACCTCCCCATCCGCTCAGAGTTTTAAAGGCGTAATCCTCCAGCACGTAGATTAATCCTTGCCAGTATGCATCAGCAATTCTTCAGACGTGTGCGCCAAGAGAACACCAGCGTTCGTCAAACACATCTCCCGGAGAAGAAAAAAAAAAAACCCCTCTACCTTCAATGTAGACCTATTAATCTCCCCCGCTTCAGCGTTCATCCCTCCATTAAGAAGCATTCCCCCCCCTCTTTTAGTCCGATGGATCACCTCCTTTCCTTTTTGATGACGGCCCATACTTTCCACGTAAAGCTCTGCATGCCTTTTTCCTTTATCTTCGAACCACCACACTCCATTGCATGCGCCATCTACCTTTTCTTTAATTTTGAGATAAACAACTCATCTAATAATGGACGATGAGTACTCTAGAGGTCCCATATGCTCATTCTAATTTGATTATAAAGTTATCTCCAAGATAAAAGATACTCCAAATTTTATACACAAATGACAATAGATCAGAACTTGATGCCTCTTCAATGATAGAAAGTCATGCATAACATTGTCTTCTATTCGGATGATAATCGTGAAGACAAAATCTTCACGACACTCACCCCCACCAATCCTGTGCATCCTCCGGATGCGCCAAACGAAACCTGTTTTCTGCTTAATAATAAAAGTCAATTTCATAGCAGAATATGTGCATGGGTTTTAAAGTCAAAGTGCCTTATGCACGGCTGCGTAATTAGCCCTATTTATATGCACACTTTGAATATGCATGGTTAAAATTAATGGTGCAATCAATAAAGAAAAATAGCTTCTGATGACGAGGTTGGTGCACTCGCTCTCATACATAGCAATGTGATTATACATTCATCCTTACAGTCACTCGTATGTGCATGGGTATAGATCAGATCGTGCCGAGATGCATGGTCATGTAGTGTGACCCTAATACATGCATACTTTATGTGCATTTTCAAAATTATGGTTCATAAGAGGTAAGAGCTTTTGATGAAGAGGTTTTCTAACACCTATACTTAGAACTTTTTCACAGATTTCATAATGCATTGTTACAATTTGATAATGGTGCAAATGAACGTGCACCTAAGGGCAAAAATCAATATGTGTTCATACATAATTTAATGCATACTTGAAATGCAAGCTTAGATAAAAATGGTGCAAAACTGGAAGTAAAAGGTTTTTCCTATTCTACTCGTGAAGAAAATTGTTGTTGTCAACAAACTCCCATTCTTCATCTTGAACCTGAAAAATATCTTGAAAACAAACTCGTGAAAAAACATAAGTATTAGCATATTCAAACCAAAATATATCAATTTAAAATTAGACTTCTAGAAAAGCCATCTGAAAAATCCGAAGTAACATTTAAGTCAAATTTTGTAGCTTTCATCATATCATCATTTCTTACTTGACCTGCATTAAACCACTCAAAACATTTGATTAGAAAACAATATTTTCATCATTAATGAAATTTATAATTCTTCTCTTGAAAAAAAATTAAACAAATCCCATATACATACCTTTTTGTGGAGGAAGTAGGTTGTAACTCCCATATAAATACCTTTTTGTTAAGGAAGTAGGTTGTAACTCCCATATAAATACCTTTTTGTTAAGGAAGTAGGTTGTAACTCCCATATAAATACCTTTTTGTTGAGGAAGTAGGTTGTAACTCCCATATAAATACCTTTTTGTTAAGGAAGTAGGTTGTAACTCCCATATAAATACCTTTTTGATGAGGAAGTAGGTTATAACTCCCATATAAATATTCTTCATGGATAGAAAACATTCACAAAATTTCATAAACTGTTATTCATCATAATTATAAAAAAGAATGTGGACTCTTTCTCGGTTTGAACGTGTCATCTGTATGCAATAATAATTTTAAAAAACTTCTCATCAAATTCCTTTTTCATAAGAAAACCAAATCAATTTGATTCATCTTTTCTTATCAAATATATTAATCATTTCTTAGTGAAATCATTTCTTAATTTAATCATATCTTCTATTTTCTTCAATGGTACATTCTTAGTTTTCTTGTTAAGTTTTAAAGGTTTTGATTGTTGTGAATTTATATTCATTTTTGTTTCGATTTGTTTAATTATATGATCAAGAAGTTGCTTGTCTATTTCATTTGTTTGTTTGTTTTGATTCATAATTCTTTGTTTGGTCTCTTCTTGTTTAATTCCTTCTTCTTTAATTTGATTATATTCATGTTTGTGAAATTGAGTTTGAAGTTGTTTAAGCTTGACTTGATCAAACAAATTCTCATTAGAAAGGAGCATTGGATCAAGTGAAATCCGTACATTATTAAGTTTCATTGCTCCTACTTGTATTTCATGTTCAAAATCACGTAGATCAATTTCCAATTGCTCTTCTATAATCGATTTTTGATCTTCTTCCTTAAGTTTTATCATTTTGATTTCTTCTTTTAGCTCATGTTTTTGGTTTGATGTCCTCTCTCTTATTTCTTCTTTTGTTTGAATGTTCATATGTATGATAGGCTTCCATACTTTTTTACTTTCACATAAATTAGGTTTAGTTTGAATCTCCTTAAATAGTTCTTTCATTCCTCCCTTTCCTAGATTTAATTTTAAAGGTGATCGATCCTGATAATTACAAATTTTCCTTTCAAATTCAACCACTAGTTTCCGTTTTCGTGCATCTTCGTACGACCTGCAATTCCAAAATGCATGGCCATATTGATCGCACCAAAAACACTGCAAAGGTCTCATTCGAGTCCTATTTGATGGTCTTAATGAATGACTACAACTAGATTTACTACAATCATGAGCTTGTGTTATAGATGAAGGATCTATAAACAAACTTTGGCTCGTTCCCTCCTTTTCATGCTCACATTTAGCTAGCTCTACATCTTGTATTCGTTTAGATAATATTCCATACTTCTGATTCATTTCTTGAAACTCAGCATTCACTTCCTCTTTCCAAGTTCTAAGACTAGTTCTTAATACTTGTAAAGTCTCTGGCATAGCTTTAAGCGTATCATTTAAACTCAAAATCATTCTAAATGTCTTTTGTAGAGCTTCATTGGCCTTGTTTTCCCTTTCTATGAATTTATCTTCCCATTTTCTCAAATGTTGATCTATCAATGCGTTCACATATGCTTCATCAATAACAATACTCGTTGAATTATGCTCTTGTAAATTAATTTCAACAGATTCTTTACATTGATTTATATTTTTCATGTTTGTACGCTGCTTTTGTTTAACCATGACTCACGCTTGAATATCAAAGAAGCACCACATAAACGAAAAACAAGCTATGAGGTTATACATACATCAAACATACATTACTTGGCATTAATTTGAGAAGAAAGTCCAGAAACATGTACCTGAGCTGCAAGGCCGTTTGTTCACGTCGGGTTCACCAATGTCGGCGCGAAAGGGACGGTCGGTGGATCAGGGCGACCGCCAAAAATACGGCGCACGCCGGGTGCTTGGAGCAAGCTCAAGTAGTCATAAAAACTCAGAGATAGAATTAATAATTCACAATCTTAACATATTTGCTCTTTTCCTTGCATGCTTATTAATCTATTTTCATCATAAAAAACATTATCATATAATTCATATTCAGGATGAATGCTCTCAACGCATAAGAATACATTACAAGAAACATTTTTCTACGTTGCTCATTGATTTTATCGGCTTTGGATGTTTGAACAATGAGATATTTAGTCTTGCTGTAAATATGCTGGGATTTCAAATGTTCATTAGTTTACTTACTCTTGATGTGGTAAGCACATAAAAATGTAACTTGACGTTTTGAAATAAGGACAATGAAATAGATTATATCAAAAGAAAGATCTACATGCGATAAGTATGCGAGTATAATTAAATGGACTTATTCTAGAAACGTGCGTTCAATTCATATCGATGATGAATACTTCTTTTTCTATTCAATTCTTCGTATAGGACTGATATGCATGTCGCTTTTTATTTTTAATATAAGCCGATAATTTAGCCTCCATTAAGCTATAAATCAAATCGCCGAAAGTGTTCAAAATCTCTTTCGGTATGTATTACTCCAATAACTTTAGGTTTTTGTATCAAGAATGGTCAGAGGAATGACATCAAAGTTGATATGTTGGATAGATATTACGTGTCCTTTCCTCTGATAAAATTCTGTCAAAAATTCATTCATACATTCTTCCTCCTTTACTAATGGAATAATAACTGGAAACACCTTCTGAATTCAATTGCTTTTCACATTTCTGCGCCCTTATTCTCTCTCAACCTATAGGCTTAATATATATGATTCTTTGCAGAAAAGTAAGGATTGCTACTCACTAGTGCATCAAATCCAATGCCTGGAACATTCTCAATTTCTCTTTAACATCATTCAAAATTTTACTGAAATCAAGTGTAACTACTGAAAACAAAATCCCTCAATTTAGAAAATCGAGTGATTTCATACAACACTATTTATAACAGTCTTCGTGATCTGATACAAATACTAAAAGTCTGGTTCAAATTCTGTAAGCTCTAAAAAAAACGAATGCACTTTTACCATTAAAATATGATTTTACGTGCAAAACATGTGCTATTTGAATAACCTTTAATATTCATCAGAAAATAACGCGTACCCTTTCTTTCAATACATGCACTTTCCATTGGCGTTAGTGCAATTCACAATCAATCCCATATCGTTTCCTCTTATGGTTACCTAAAACAACGGTTCATGTATGCAGGAAATCACTTGACTTATTTCATGGTTCACAAGCTCTGAGTTTGCGACGTGAACGAATGCGCAGTTAAGCATCATCACATACACCAACAGGAAACTACATACATTGTTCCAGAATTGTATATATAAACATAATCTCAGTCATTGTCCCTAAATTCAAAAATTCATGTGTTTGAGAACTGATTATAAAAAAAAATGAATATATCTTCCATTAAAACACATATACGCATCATGCGATTGTAATAGATGAACTCTTACTTGATCAGCCAGCGATAAATACAAGCAATTGTCTCTTCCTTTCTACTCTTCAGCGCATGATAGCTTTAGATTCCCCTCCTCATTGCTGTTCCAGTGAAAAATCTCTCTATGCTGATGGAGTTAACCGAATCATATAGTTGTCAACAGATTCGTCTAGAATTGATTGAATTCTTCTTCATAAGTTTGTGCAGCATTGCCAGCCTTGTAATCAGCCAAGAAATAAGCTTGTCCTCTTCTCATCGATTTACAATGTTATCATCTTCAAATGTTGAATCTCTGAATAATGTAGCTCTCTCATAAATGGCGCGTTTCATCAAACTATGGCTTCAAGAACATTATTCCTTGTATTGAATGAAAGAAACCAAGAAGGAGATTCCTCCCAGGATCATTGCGAAGTCAGTTTAGCAATCACAGTCTACTGCCTCCAACGTTTTCCACAATTCGTGCGCCTGTCTGATTTAATTTTTTACTTGAATATGAGCTCAAGACTCTGAATACATGGCTGCCAATCATGACAATCACTTGCGATCCAATGCGTTTAAACCAGTGGGCCTTCCCTTCAGTAGACGCATATTTCTGTCTGTATCTACCAGTGTCAGCGCCTTCCTTTTCCCTCTACAGCCGCTCCTTCCAATTGTTGTTGCTATACTCAGAGTCGAACAGATATCTGCAGAGTTGATAGTACAGAGAAGCAAAACGTTGTCAGAAAGTCAAGAGAATTGATCCAATCCGATTGTCAGGTCGACGGCAGAGATAATTGTGACCCTCCTCTGCTCTCAGAGCGCATAGATCAGAGCAGTCCTTGCAATTAACCTCCCCATCCGCTCAGAGTTTTAAAGGCGTAATCCTCCAGCACGTAGATTAATCCTTGCCAGTATGCATCAGCAATTCTTCAGACGTGTGCGCCAAGAGAACACCAGCGTTCGTCAAACACATCTCCCGGAGAAGAAAAAAAAAAAACCCCTCTACCTTCAATGTAGACCTATTAATCTCCCCCGCTTCAGCGTTCATCCCTCCATTAAGAAGCATTCCCCCCCCTCTTTTAGTCCGATGGATCACCTCCTTTCCTTTTTGATGACGGCCCATACTTTCCACGTAAAGCTCTGCATGCCTTTTTCCTTTATCTTCGAACCACCACACTCCATTGCATGCGCCATCTACCTTTTCTTTAATTTTGAGATAAACAACTCATCTAATAATGGACGATGAGTACTCTAGAGGTCCCATATGCTCATTCTAATTTGATTATAAAGTTATCTCCAAGATAAAAGATACTCCAAATTTTATACACAAATGACAATAGATCAGAACTTGATGCCTCTTCAATGATAGAAAGTCATGCATAACATTGTCTTCTATTCGGATGATAATCGTGAAGACAAAATCTTCACGACACTCACCCCCACCAATCCTGTGCATCCTCCGGATGCGCCAAACGAAACCTGTTTTCTGCTTAATAATAAAAGTCAATTTCATAGCAGAATATGTGCATGGGTTTTAAAGTCAAAGTGCCTTATGCACGGCTGCGTAATTAGCCCTATTTATATGCACACTTTGAATATGCATGGTTAAAATTAATGGTGCAATCAATAAAGAAAAATAGCTTCTGATGACGAGGTTGGTGCACTCGCTCTCATACATAGCAATGTGATTATACATTCATCCTTACAGTCACTCGTATGTGCATGGGTATAGATCAGATCGTGCCGAGATGCATGGTCATGTAGTGTGACCCTAATACATGCATACTTTATGTGCATTTTCAAAATTATGGTTCATAAGAGGTAAGAGCTTTTGATGAAGAGGTTTTCTAACACCTATACTTAGAACTTTTTCACAGATTTCATAATGCATTGTTACAATTTGATAATGGTGCAAATGAACGTGCACCTAAGGGCAAAAATCAATATGTGTTCATACATAATTTAATGCATACTTGAAATGCAAGCTTAGATAAAAATGGTGCAAAACTGGAAGTAAAAGGTTTTTCCTATTCTACTCGTGAAGAAAATTGTTGTTGTCAACAAACTCCCATTCTTCATCTTGAACCTGAAAAATATCTTGAAAACAAACTCGTGAAAAAACATAAGTATTAGCATATTCAAACCAAAATATATCAATTTAAAATTAGACTTCTAGAAAAGCCATCTGAAAAATCCGAAGTAACATTTAAGTCAAATTTTGTAGCTTTCATCATATCATCATTTCTTACTTGACCTGCATTAAACCACTCAAAACATTTGATTAGAAAACAATATTTTCATCATTAATGAAATTTATAATTCTTCTCTTGAAAAAAAATTAAACAAATCCCATATACATACCTTTTTGTGGAGGAAGTAGGTTGTAACTCCCATATAAATACCTTTTTGTTAAGGAAGTAGGTTGTAACTCCCATATAAATACCTTTTTGTTAAGGAAGTAGGTTGTAACTCCCATATAAATACCTTTTTGTTGAGGAAGTAGGTTGTAACTCCCATATAAATACCTTTTTGTTAAGGAAGTAGGTTGTAACTCCCATATAAATACCTTTTTGATGAGGAAGTAGGTTATAACTCCCATATAAATATTCTTCATGGATAGAAAACATTCACAAAATTTCATAAACTGTTATTCATCATAATTATAAAAAAGAATGTGGACTCTTTCTCGGTTTGAACGTGTCATCTGTATGCAATAATAATTTTAAAAAACTTCTCATCAAATTCCTTTTTCATAAGAAAACCAAATCAATTTGATTCATCTTTTCTTATCAAATATATTAATCATTTCTTAGTGAAATCATTTCTTAATTTAATCATATCTTCTATTTTCTTCAATGGTACATTCTTAGTTTTCTTGTTAAGTTTTAAAGGTTTTGATTGTTGTGAATTTATATTCATTTTTGTTTCGATTTGTTTAATTATATGATCAAGAAGTTGCTTGTCTATTTCATTTGTTTGTTTGTTTTGATTCATAATTCTTTGTTTGGTCTCTTCTTGTTTAATTCCTTCTTCTTTAATTTGATTATATTCATGTTTGTGAAATTGAGTTTGAAGTTGTTTAAGCTTGACTTGATCAAACAAATTCTCATTAGAAAGGAGCATTGGATCAAGTGAAATCCGTACATTATTAAGTTTCATTGCTCCTACTTGTATTTCATGTTCAAAATCACGTAGATCAATTTCCAATTGCTCTTCTATAATCGATTTTTGATCTTCTTCCTTAAGTTTTATCATTTTGATTTCTTCTTTTAGCTCATGTTTTTGGTTTGATGTCCTCTCTCTTATTTCTTCTTTTGTTTGAATGTTCATATGTATGATAGGCTTCCATACTTTTTTACTTTCACATAAATTAGGTTTAGTTTGAATCTCCTTAAATAGTTCTTTCATTCCTCCCTTTCCTAGATTTAATTTTAAAGGTGATCGATCCTGATAATTACAAATTTTCCTTTCAAATTCAACCACTAGTTTCCGTTTTCGTGCATCTTCGTACGACCTGCAATTCCAAAATGCATGGCCATATTGATCGCACCAAAAACACTGCAAAGGTCTCATTCGAGTCCTATTTGATGGTCTTAATGAATGTCTACAACTAGATTTACTACAATCATGAGCTTGTGTTATAGATGAAGGATCTATAAACAAACTTTGGCTCGTTCCCTCCTTTTCATGCTCACATTTAGCTAGCTCTACATCTTGTATTCGTTTAGATAATATTCCATACTTCTGATTCATTTCTTGAAACTCAGCATTCACTTCCTCTTTCCAAGTTCTAAGACTAGTTCTTAATACTTGTAAAGTCTCTGGCATAGCTTTAAGCGTATCATTTAAACTCAAAATCATTCTAAATGTCTTTTGTAGAGCTTCATTGGCCTTGTTTTCCCTTTCTAAGATACTCCAAATTTTATACACAAATGACAATAGATCAGAACTTGATGCCTCTTCAATGATAGAAAGTCATGCATAACATTGTCTTCTATTCGGATGATAATCGTGAAGACAAAATCTTCACGACACTCACCCCCACCAATCCTGTGCATCCTCCGGATGCGCCAAACGAAACCTGTTTTCTGCTTAATAATAAAAGTCAATTTCATAGCAGAATATGTGCATGGGTTCTAAAGTCAAAGTGCCTTATGCACGGCTGCGTAATTAGCCCTATTTATATGCACACTTTGAATATGCATGGTTAAAATTAATGGTGCAATCAATAAAGAAAAATAGCTTCTGATGACGAGGTTGGTGCACTCGCTCTCATACATAGCAATGTGATTATACATTCATCCTTACAGTCACTCGTATGTGCATGGGTATAGATCAGATCGTGCCGAGATGCATGGTCATGTAGTGTGACCCTAATACATGCATACTTTATGTGCATTTTCAAAATTATGGTTCATAAGAGGTAAGAGCTTTTGATGAAGAGGTTTTCTAACACCTATACTTAGAACTTTTTCACAGATTTCATAATGCATTATTACAATTTGATAATGGTGCAAATGAACGTGCACCTAAGGGCAAAAATCAATATGTGTTCATACATAATTTAATGCATACTTGAAATGCAAGCTTAGATAAAAATGGTGCAAAACTGGAAGTAAAAGGTTTTTCCTATTCTACTCGTGAAGAAAATTGTTGTTGTCAACAAACTCCCATTCTTCATCTTGAACCTGAAAAATATCTTGAAAACAAACTCGTGAAAAAACATAAGTATTAGCATATTCAAACCAAAATATATCAATTTAAAATTAGACTTCTAGAAAAGCCATCTGAAAAATCCGAAGTAACATTTAAGTCAAATTTTGTAGCTTTCATCATATCATCATTTCTTACTTGACCTGCATTAAACCACTCAAAACATTTGATTAGAAAACAATATTTTCATCATTAATGAAATTTATAATTCTTCTCTTGAAAAAAAATTAAACAAATCCCATATACATACCTTTTTGTGGAGGAAGTAGGTTGTAACTCCCATATAAATACCTTTTTGTTAAGGAAGTAGGTTGTAACTCCCATATAAATACCTTTTTGTTAAGGAAGTAGGTTGTAACTCCCATATAAATACCTTTTTGTTGAGGAAGTAGGTTGTAACTCCCATATAAATACCTTTTTGTTAAGGAAGTAGGTTGTAACTCCCATATAAATACCTTTTTGATGAGGAAGTAGGTTATAACTCCCATATAAATATTCTTCATGGATAGAAAACATTCACAAAATTTCATAAACTGTTATTCATCATAATTATAAAAAAGAATGTGGACTCTTTCTCGGTTTGAACGTGTCATCTGTATGCAATAATAATTTTAAAAAACTTCTCATCAAATTCCTTTTTCATAAGAAAACCAAATCAATTTGATTCATCTTTTCTTATCAAATATATTAATCATTTCTTAGTGAAATCATTTCTTAATTTAATCATATCTTCTATTTTCTTCAATGGTACATTCTTAGTTTTCTTGTTAAGTTTTAAAGGTTTTGATTGTTGTGAATTTATATTCATTTTTGTTTCGATTTGTTTAATTATATGATCAAGAAGTTGCTTGTCTATTTCATTTGTTTGTTTGTTTTGATTCATAATTCTTTGTTTGGTCTCTTCTTGTTTAATTCCTTCTTCTTTAATTTGATTATATTCATGTTTGTGAAATTGAGTTTGAAGTTGTTTAAGCTTGACTTGATCAAACAAATTCTCATTAGAAAGGAGCATTGGATCAAGTGAAATCCGTACATTATTAAGTTTCATTGCTCCTACTTGTATTTCATGTTCAAAATCACGTAGATCAATTTCCAATTGCTCTTCTATAATCGATTTTTGATCTTCTTCCTTAAGTTTTATCATTTTGATTTCTTCTTTTAGCTCATGTTTTTGGTTTGATGTCCTCTCTCTTATTTCTTCTTTTGTTTGAATGTTCATATGTATGATAGGCTTCCATACTTTTTTACTTTCACATAAATTAGGTTTAGTTTGAATCTCCTTAAATAGTTCTTTCATTCCTCCCTTTCCTAGATATAATTTTAAAGGTGATCGATCCTGATAATTACAAATTTTCCTTTCAAATTCAACCACTAGTTTCCGTTTTCGTGCATCTTCGTACGACCTGCAATTCCAAAATGCATGGCCATATTGATCGCACCAAAAACACTGCAAAGGTCTCATTCGAGTCCTATTTGATGGTCTTAATGAATGTCTACAACTAGATTTACTACAATCATGAGCTTGTGTTATAGATGAAGGATCTATAAACAAACTTTGGCTCGTTCCCTCCTTTTCATGCTCACATTTAGCTAGCTCTACATCTTTTATTCGTTTAGATAATATTCCATACTTCTGATTCATTTCTTGAAACTCAGCATTCACTTCCTCTTTCCAAGTTCTAAGACTAGTTCTTAATACTTGTAAAGTCTCTGGCATAGCTTTAAGCGTATCATTTAAACTCAAAATCATTCTAAATGTCTTTTGTAGAGCTTCATTGGCCTTGTTTTCCCTTTCTATGAATTTATCTTCCCATTTTCTCAAATGTTGATCTATCAATGCGTTCACATATGCTTCATCAATAACAATACTCGTTGAATTATGCTCTTGTAAATTAATTTCAACAGATTCTTTACATTGATTTATATTTTTCATGTTTGTACGCTGCTTTTGTTTAACCATGACTCACGCTTGAATATCAAAGAAGCACCACATAAACGAAAAACAAGCTATGAGGTTATACATACATCAAACATACATTACTTGGCATTAATTTGAGAAGAAAGTCCAGAAACATGTACCTGAGCTGCAAGGCCGTTTGTTCACGTCGGGTTCACCAATGTCGGCGCGAAAGGGACGGTCGGTGGATCAGGGCGACCGCCAAAAATACGGCGCACGCCGGGTGCTTGGAGCAAGCTCAAGTAGTCATAAAAACTCAGAGATAGAATTAATAATTCACAATCTTAACATATTTGCTCTTTTCCTTGCATGCTTATTAATCTATTTTCATCATAAAAAACATTATCATATAATTCATATTCAGGATGAATGCTCTCAACGCATAAGAATACATTACAAGAAACATTTTTCTACGTTGCTCATTGATTTTATCGGCTTTGGATGTTTGAACAATGAGATATTTAGTCTTGCTGTAAATATGCTGGGATTTCAAATGTTCATTAGTTTACTTACTCTTGATGTGGTAAGCACATAAAAATGTAACTTGACGTTTTGAAATAAGGACAATGAAATAGATTATATCAAAAGAAAGATCTACATGCGATAAGTATGCGAGTATAATTAAATGGACTTATTCTAGAAACGTGCGTTCAATTCATATCGATGATGAATACTTCTTTTTCTATTCAATTCTTCGTATAGGACTGATATGCATGTCGCTTTTTATTTTTAATATAAGCCGATAATTTAGCCTCCATTAAGCTATAAATCAAATCGCCGAAAGTGTTCAAAATCTCTTTCGGTATGTATTACTCCAATAACTTTAGGTTTTTGTATCAAGAATGGTCAGAGGAATGACATCAAAGTTGATATGTTGGATAGATATTACGTGTCCTTTCCTCTGATAAAATTCTGTCAAAAATTCATTCATACATTCTTCCTCCTTTACTAATGGAATAATAACTGGAAACACCTTCTGAATTCAATTGCTTTTCACATTTCTGCGCCCTTATTCTCTCTCAACCTATAGGCTTAATATATATGATTCTTTGCAGAAAAGTAAGGATTGCTACTCACTAGTGCATCAAATCCAATGCCTGGAACATTCTCAATTTCTCTTTAACATCATTCAAAATTTTACTGAAATCGAGTGTAACTACTGAAAACAAAATCCCTCAATTTAGAAAATCGAGTGATTTCATACAACACTATTTATAACAGTCTTCGTGATCTGATACAAATACTAAAAGTCTGGTTCAAATTCTGTAAGCTCTAAAAAAAACGAATGCACTTTTACCATTAAAATATGATTTTACGTGCAAAACATGTGCTATTTGAATAACCTTTAATATTCATCAGAAAATAACGCGTACCCTTTCTTTCAATACATGCACTTTCCATTGGCGTTAGTGCAATTCACAATCAATCCCATATCGTTTCCTCTTATGGTTACCTAAAACAACGGTTCATGTATGCAGGAAATCACTTGACTTATTTCATGGTTCACAAGCTCTGAGTTTGCGACGTGAACGAATGCGCAGTTAAGCATCATCACATACACCAACAGGAAACTACATACATTGTTCGAGAATTGTATATATAAACATAATCTCAGTCATTGTCCCTAAATTCAAAAATTCATGTGTTTGAGAACTCATTATAAAAAAAAATGAATATATCTTCCATTAAAACACATATACGCATCATGCGATTGTAATAGATGAACTCTTACTTGATCAGCCAGCGATAAATACAAGCAATTGTCTCTTCCTTTCTACTCTTCAGCGCATGATAGCTTTAGATTCCCCTCCTCATTGCTGTTCCAGTGAAAAATCTCTCTATGCTGATGGAGTTAACCGAATCATATAGTTGTCAACAGATTCGTCTAGAATTGATTGAATTCTTCTTCATAAGTTTGTGCAGCATTGCCAGCCTTGTAATCAGCCAAGAAATAAGCTTGTCCTCTTCTCATCGATTTACAATGTTATCATCTTCAAATGTTGAATCTCTGAATAATGTAGCTCTCTCATAAATGGCGCGTTTCATCAAACTATGGCTTCAAGAACATTATTCCTTGTATTGAATGAAAGAAACCAAGAAGGAGATTCCTCCCAGGATCATTGCGAAGTCAGTTTAGCAATCACAGTCTACTGCCTCCAACGTTTTCCACAATTCGTGCGCCTGTCTGATTTAATTTTTTACTTGAATATGAGCTCAAGACTCTGAATACATGGCTGCCAATCATGACAATCACTTGCGATCCAATGCGTTTAAACCAGTGGGCCTTCCCTTCAGCAGACGCATATTTCTGTCTGTATCTACCAGTGTCAGCGCCTTCCTTTTCCCTCTACAGCCGCTCCTTCCAATTGTTGTTGCTATACTCAGAGTCGAACAGATATCTGCAGAGTTGATAGTACAGAGAAGCAAAACGTTGTCAGAAAGTCAAGAGAATTGATCCAATCCGATTGTCAGGTCGACGGCAGAGATAATTGTGACCCTCCTCTGCTCTCAGAGCGCATAGATCAGAGCAGTCCTTGCAATTAACCTCCCCATCCGCTCAGAGTTTTAAAGGCGTAATCCTCCAGCACGTAGATTAATCCTTGCCAGTATGCATCAGCAATTCTTCAGACGTGTGCGCCAAGAGAACACCAGCGTTCGTCAAACACATCTCCCGGAGAAGAAAAAAAAAAAACCCCTCTACCTTCAATGTAGACCTATTAATCTCCCCCGCTTCAGCGTTCATCCCTCCATTAAGAAGCATTCCCCCCCCTCTTTTAGTCCGATGGATCACCTCCTTTCCTTTTTGATGACGGCCCATACTTTCCACGTAAAGCTCTGCATGCCTTTTTCCTTTATCTTCGAACCACCACACTCCATTGCATGCGCCATCTACCTTTTCTTTAATTTTGAGATAAACAACTCATCTAATAATGGACGATGAGTACTCTAGAGGTCCCATATGCTCATTCTAATTTGATTATAAAGTTATCTCCAAGATAAAAGATACTCCAAATTTTATACACAAATGACAATAGATCAGAACTTGATGCCTCTTCAATGATAGAAAGTCATGCATAACATTGTCTTCTATTCGGATGATAATCGTGAAGACAAAATCTTCACGACACTCACCCCCACCAATCCTGTGCATCCTCCGGATGCGCCAAACGAAACCTGTTTTTTGCTTAATAATAAAAGTCAATTTCATAGCAGAATATGTGCATGGGTTTTAAAGTCAAAGTGCCTTATGCACGGCTGCGTAATTAGCCCTATTTATATGCACACTTTGAATATGCATGGTTAAAATTAATGGTGCAATCAATAAAGAAAAATAGCTTCTGATGACGAGGTTGGTGCACTCGCTCTCATACATAGCAATGTGATTATACATTCATCCTTACAGTCACTCGTATGTGCATGGGTATAGATCAGATCGTGCCGAGATGCATGGTCATGTAGTGTGACCCTAATACATGCATACTTTATGTGCATTTTCAAAATTATGGTTCATAAGAGGTAAGAGCTTTTGATGAAGAGGTTTTCTAACACCTATACTTAGAACTTTTTCACAGATTTCATAATGCATTGTTACAATTTGATAATGGTGCAAATGAACGTGCACCTAAGGGCAAAAATCAATATGTGTTCATACATAATTTAATGCATACTTGAAATGCAAGCTTAGATAAAAATGGTGCAAAACTGGAAGTAAAAGGTTTTTCCTATTCTACTCGTGAAGAAAATTGTTGTTGTCAACAAACTCCCATTCTTCATCTTGAACCTGAAAAATATCTTGAAAACAAACTCGTGAAAAAACATAAGTATTAGCATATTCAAACCAAAATATATCAATTTAAAATTAGACTTCTAGAAAAGCCATCTGAAAAATCCGAAGTAACATTTAAGTCAAATTTTGTAGCTTTCATCATATCATCATTTCTTACTTGACCTGCATTAAACCACTCAAAACATTTGATTAGAAAACAATATTTTCATCATTAATGAAATTTATAATTCTTCTCTTGAAAAAAAATTAAACAAATCCCATATACATACGTTTTTGTGGAGGAAGTAGGTTGTAACTCCCATATAAATACCTTTTTGTTAAGGAAGTAGGTTGTAACTCCCATATAAATACCTTTTTGTTAAGGAAGTAGGTTGTAACTCCCATATAAATACCTTTTTGTTGAGGAAGTAGGTTGTAACTCCCATATAAATACCTTTTTGTTAAGGAAGTAGGTTGTAACTCCCATATAAATACCTTTTTGATGAGGAAGTAGGTTATAACTCCCATATAAATATTCTTCATGGATAGAAAACATTCACAAAATTTCATAAACTGTTATTCATCATAATTATAAAAAAGAATGTGGACTCTTTCTCGGTTTGAACGTGTCATCTGTATGCAATAATAATTTTAAAAAACTTCTCATCAAATTCCTTTTTCATAAGAAAACCAAATCAATTTGATTCATCTTTTCTTATCAAATATATTAATCATTTCTTAGTGAAATCATTTCTTAATTTAATCATATCTTCTATTTTCTTCAATGGTACATTCTTAGTTTTCTTGTTAAGTTTTAAAGGTTTTGATTGTTGTGAATTTATATTCATTTTTGTTTCGATTTGTTTAATTATATGATCAAGAAGTTGCTTGTCTATTTCATTTGTTTGTTTGTTTTGATTCATAATTCTTTGTTTGGTCTCTTCTTGTTTAATTCCTTCTTCTTTAATTTGATTATATTCATGTTTGTGAAATTGAGTTTGAAGTTGTTTAAGCTTGACTTGATCAAACAAATTCTCATTAGAAAGGAGCATTGGATCAAGTGAAATCCGTACATTATTAAGTTTCATTGCTCCTACTTGTATTTCATGTTCAAAATCACGTAGATCAATTTCCAATTGCTCTTCTATAATCGATTTTTGATCTTCTTCCTTAAGTTTTATCATTTTGATTTCTTCTTTTAGCTCATGTTTTTGGTTTGATGTCCTCTCTCTTATTTCTTCTTTTGTTTGAATGTTCATATGTATGATAGGCTTCCATACTTTTTTACTTTCACATAAATTAGGTTTAGTTTGAATCTCCTTAAATAGTTCTTTCATTCCTCCCTTTCCTAGATTTAATTTTAAAGGTGATCGATCCTGATAATTACAAATTTTCCTTTCAAATTCAACCACTAGTTTCCGTTTTCGTGCATCTTCGTACGACCTGCAATTCCAAAATGCATGGCCATATTGATCGCACCAAAAACACTGCAAAGGTCTCATTCGAGTCCTATTTGATGGTCTTAATGAATGTCTACAACTAGATTTACTACAATCATGAGCTTGTGTTATAGATGAAGGATCTATAAACAAACTTTGGCTCGTTCCCTCCTTTTCATGCTCACATTTAGCTAGCTCTACATCTTGTATTCGTTTAGATAATATTCCATACTTCTGATTCATTTCTTGAAACTCAGCATTCACTTCCTCTTTCCAAGTTCTAAGACTAGTTCTTAATACTTGTAAAGTCTCTGGCATAGCTTTAAGCGTATCATTTAAACTCAAAATCATTCTAAATGTCTTTTGTAGAGCTTCATTGGCCTTTGTTTCCCTTTCTATGAATTTATCTTCCCATTTTCTCAAATGTTGATCTATCAATGCGTTCACATATGCTTCATCAATAACAATACTCGTTGAATTATGCTCTTGTAAATTAATTTCAACAGATTCTTTACATTGATTTATATTTTTCATGTTTGTACGCTGCTTTTGTTTAACCATGACTCACGCTTGAATATCAAAGAAGCACCACATAAACGAAAAACAAGCTATGAGGTTATACATACATCAAACATACATTACTTGGCATTAATTTGAGAAGAAAGTCCAGAAACATGTACCTGAGCTGCAAGGCCGTTTGTTCACGTCGGGTTCACCAATGTCGGCGCGAAAGGGACGGTCGGTGGATCAGGGCGACCGCCAAAAATACGGCGCACGCCGGGTGCTTGGAGCAAGCTCAAGTAGTCATAAAAACTCAGAGATAGAATTAATAATTCACAATCTTAACATATTTGCTCTTTTCCTTGCATGCTTATTAATCTATTTTCATCATAAAAAACATTATCATATAATTCATATTCAGGATGAATGCTCTCAACGCATAAGAATACATTACAAGAAACATTTTTCTACGTTGCTCATTGATTTTATCGGCTTTGGATGTTTGAACAATGAGATATTTAGTCTTGCTGTAAATATGCTGGGATTTCAAATGTTCATTAGTTTACTTACTCTTGATGTGGTAAGCACATAAAAATGTAACTTGACGTTTTGAAATAAGGACAATGAAATAGATTATATCAAAAGAAAGATCTACATGCGATAAGTATGCGAGTATAATTAAATGGACTTATTCTAGAAACGTGCGTTCAATTCATATCGATGATGAATACTTCTTTTTCTATTCAATTCTTCGTATAGGACTGATATGCATGTCGCTTTTTATTTTTAATATAAGCCGATAATTTAGCCTCCATTAAGCTATAAATCAAATCGCCGAAAGTGTTCAAAATCTCTTTCGGTATGTATTACTCCAATAACTTTAGGTTTTTGTATCAAGAATGGTCAGAGGAATGACATCAAAGTTGATATGTTGGATAGATATTACGTGTCCTTTCCTCTGATAAAATTCTGTCAAAAATTCATTCATACATTCTTCCTCCTTTACTAATGGAATAATAACTGGAAACACCTTCTGAATTCAATTGCTTTTCACATTTCTGCGCCCTTATTCTCTCTCAACCTATAGGCTTAATATATATGATTCTTTGCAGAAAAGTAAGGATTGCTACTCACTAGTGCATCAAATCCAATGCCTGGAACATTCTCAATTTCTCTTTAACATCATTCAAAATTTTACTGAAATCGAGTGTAACTACTGAAAACAAAATCCCTCAATTTAGAAAATCGAGTGATTTCATACAACACTATTTATAACAGTCTTCGTGATCTGATACAAATACTAAAAGTCTGGTTCAAATTCTGTAAGCTCTAAAAAAAACGAATGCACTTTTACCATTAAAATATGATTTTACGTGCAAAACATGTGCTATTTGAATAACCTTTAATATTCATCAGAAAATAACGCGTACCCTTTCTTTCAATACATGCACTTTCCATTGGCGTTAGTGCAATTCACAATCAATCCCATATCGTTTCCTCTTATGGTTACCTAAAACAACGGTTCATGTATGCAGGAAATCACTTGACTTATTTCATGGTTCACAAGCTCTGAGTTTGCGACGTGAACGAATGCGCAGTTAAGCATCATCACATACACCAACAGGAAACTACATACATTGTTCGAGAATTGTATATATAAACATAATCTCAGTCATTGTCCCTAAATTCAAAAATTCATGTGTTTGAGAACTCATTATAAAAAAAAATGAATATATCTTCCATTAAAACACATATACGCATCATGCGATTGTAATAGATGAACTCTTACTTGATCAGCCAGCGATAAATACAAGCAATTGTCTCTTCCTTTCTACTCTTCAGCGCATGATAGCTTTAGATTCCCCTCCTCATTGCTGTTCCAGTGAAAAATCTCTCTATGCTGATGGAGTTAACCGAATCATATAGTTGTCAACAGATTCGTCTAGAATTGATTGAATTCTTCTTCATAAGTTTGTGCAGCATTGCCAGCCTTGTAATCAGCCAAGAAATAAGCTTGTCCTCTTCTCATCGATTTACAATGTTATCATCTTCAAATGTTGAATCTCTGAATAATGTAGCTCTCTCATAAATGGCGCGTTTCATCAAACTATGGCTTCAAGAACATTATTCCTTGTATTGAATGAAAGAAACCAAGAAGGAGATTCCTCCCAGGATCATTGCGAAGTCAGTTTAGCAATCACAGTCTACTGCCTCCAACGTTTTCCACAATTCGTGCGCCTGTCTGATTTAATTTTTTACTTGAATATGAGCTCAAGACTCTGAATACATGGCTGCCAATCATGACAATCACTTGCGATCCAATGCGTTTAAACCAGTGGGCCTTCCCTTCAGTAGACGCATATTTCTGTCTGTATCTACCAGTGTCAGCGCCTTCCTTTTCCCTCTACAGCCGCTCCTTCCAATTGTTGTTGCTATACTCAGAGTCGAACAGATATCTGCAGAGTTGATAGTACAGAGAAGCAAAACGTTGTCAGAAAGTCAAGAGAATTGATCCAATCCGATTGTCAGGTCGACGGCAGAGATAATTGTGACCCTCCTCTGCTCTCAGAGCGCATAGATCAGAGCAGTCCTTGCAATTAACCTCCCCATCCGCTCAGAGTTTTAAAGGCGTAATCCTCCAGCACGTAGATTAATCCTTGCCAGTATGCATCAGCAATTCTTCAGACGTGTGCGCCAAGAGAACACCAGCGTTCGTCAAACACATCTCCCGGAGAAGAAAAAAAAAAAACCCCTCTACCTTCAATGTAGACCTATTAATCTCCCCCGCTTCAGCGTTCATCCCTCCATTAAGAAGCATTCCCCCCCCTCTTTTAGTCCGATGGATCACCTCCTTTCCTTTTTGATGACGGCCCATACTTTCCACGTAAAGCTCTGCATGCCTTTTTCCTTTATCTTCGAACCACCACACTCCATTGCATGCGCCATCTACCTTTTCTTTAATTTTGAGATAAACAACTCATCTAATAATGGACGATGAGTACTCTAGAGGTCCCATATGCTCATTCTAATTTGATTATAAAGTTATCTCCAAGATAAAAGATACTCCAAATTTTATACACAAATGACAATAGATCAGAACTTGATGCCTCTTCAATGATAGAAAGTCATGCATAACATTGTCTTCTATTCGGATGATAATCGTGAAGACAAAATCTTCACGACACTCACCCCCACCAATCCTGTGCATCCTCCGGATGCGCCAAACGAAACCTGTTTTCTGCTTAATAATAAAAGTCAATTTCATAGCAGAATATGTGCATGGGTTTTAAAGTCAAAGTGCCTTATGCACGGCTACGTAATTAGCCCTATTTATATGCACACTTTGAATATGCATGGTTAAAATTAATGGTGCAATCAATAAAGAAAAATAGCTTCTGATGACGAGGTTGGTGCACTCGCTCTCATACATAGCAATGTGATTATACATTCATCCTTACAGTCACTCGTATGTGCATGGGTATAGATCAGATCGTGCCGAGATGCATGGTCATGTAGTGTGACCCTAATACATGCATACTTTATGTGCATTTTCAAAATTATGGTTCATAAGAGGTAAGAGCTTTTGATGAAGAGGTTTTCTAACACCTATACTTAGAACTTTTTCACAGATTTCATAATGCATTGTTACAATTTGATAATGGTGCAAATGAACGTGCACCTAAGGGCAAAAATCAATATGTGTTCATACATAATTTAATGCATACTTGAAATGCAAGCTTAGATAAAAATGGTGCAAAACTGGAAGTAAAAGGTTTTTCCTATTCTACTCGTGAAGAAAATTGTTGTTGTCAACAAACTCCCATTCTTCATCTTGAACCTGAAAAATATCTTGAAAACAAACTCGTGAAAAAACATAAGTATTAGCATATTCAAACCAAAATATATCAATTTAAAATTAGACTTCTAGAAAAGCCATCTGAAAAATCCGAAGTAACATTTAAGTCAAATTTTGTAGCTTTCATCATATCATCATTTCTTACTTGACCTGCATTAAACCACTCAAAACATTTGATTAGAAAACAATATTTTCATCATTAATGAAATTTATAATTCTTCTCTTGAAAAAAAATTAAACAAATCCCATATACATACCTTTTTGTGGAGGAAGTAGGTTGTAACTCCCATATAAATACCTTTTTGTTAAGGAAGTAGGTTGTAACTCCCATATAAATACCTTTTTGTTAAGGAAGTAGGTTGTAACTCCCATATAAATACCTTTTTGTTGAGGAAGTAGGTTGTAACTCCCATATAAATACCTTTTTGTTAAGGAAGTAGGTTGTAACTCCCATATAAATACCTTTTTGATGAGGAAGTAGGTTATAACTCCCATATAAATATTCTTCATGGATAGAAAACATTCACAAAATTTCATAAACTGTTATTCATCATAATTATAAAAAAGAATGTGGACTCTTTCTCGGTTTGAACGTGTCATCTGTATGCAATAATAATTTTAAAAAACTTCTCATCAAATTCCTTTTTCATAAGAAAACCAAATCAATTTGATTCATCTTTTCTTATCAAATATATTAATCATTTCTTAGTGAAATCATTTCTTAATTTAATCATATCTTCTATTTTCTTCAATGGTACATTCTTAGTTTTCTTGTTAAGTTTTAAAGGTTTTGATTGTTGTGAATTTATATTCATTTTTGTTTCGATTTGTTTAATTATATGATCAAGAAGTTGCTTGTCTATTTCATTTGTTTGTTTGTTTTGATTCATAATTCTTTGTTTGGTCTCTTCTTGTTTAATTCCTTCTTCTTTAATTTGATTATATTCATGTTTGTGAAATTGAGTTTGAAGTTGTTTAAGCTTGACTTGATCAAACAAATTCTCATTAGAAAGGAGCATTGGATCAAGTGAAATCCGTACATTATTAAGTTTCATTGCTCCTACTTGTATTTCATGTTCAAAATCACGTAGATCAATTTCCAATTGCTCTTCTATAATCGATTTTTGATCTTCTTCCTTAAGTTTTATCATTTTGATTTCTTCTTTTAGCTCATGTTTTTGGTTTGATGTCCTCTCTCTTATTTCTTCTTTTGTTTGAATGTTCATATGTATGATAGGCTTCCATACTTTTTTACTTTCACATAAATTAGGTTTAGTTTGAATCTCCTTAAATAGTTCTTTCATTCCTCCCTTTCCTAGATTTAATTTTAAAGGTGATCGATCCTGATAATTACAAATTTTCCTTTCAAATTCAACCACTAGTTTCCGTTTTCGTGCATCTTCGTACGACCTGCAATTCCAAAATGCATGGCCATATTGATCGCACCAAAAACACTGCAAAGGTCTCATTCGAGTCCTATTTGATGGTCTTAATGAATGACTACAACTAGATTTACTACAATCATGAGCTTGTGTTATAGATGAAGGATCTATAAACAAACTTTGGCTCGTTCCCTCCTTTTCATGCTCACATTTAGCTAGCTCTACATCTTGTATTCGTTTAGATAATATTCCATACTTCTGATTCATTTCTTGAAACTCAGCATTCACTTCCTCTTTCCAAGTTCTAAGACTAGTTCTTAATACTTGTAAAGTCTCTGGCATAGCTTTAAGCGTATCATTTAAACTCAAAATCATTCTAAATGTCTTTTGTAGAGCTTCATTGGCCTTGTTTTCCCTTTCTATGAATTTATCTTCCCATTTTCTCAAATGTTGATCTATCAATGCGTTCACATATGCTTCATCAATAACAATACTCGTTGAATTATGCTCTTGTAAATTAATTTCAACAGATTCTTTACATTGATTTATATTTTTCATGTTTGTACGCTGCTTTTGTTTAACCATGACTCACGCTTGAATATCAAAGAAGCACCACATAAACGAAAAACAAGCTATGAGGTTATACATACATCAAACATACATTACTTGGCATTAATTTGAGAAGAAAGTCCAGAAACATGTACCTGAGCTGCAAGGCCGTTTGTTCACGTCGGGTTCACCAATGTCGGCGCGAAAGGGACGGTCGGTGGATCAGGGCGACCGCCAAAAATACGGCGCACGCCGGGTGCTTGGAGCAAGCTCAAGTAGTCATAAAAACTCAGAGATAGAATTAATAATTCACAATCTTAACATATTTGCTCTTTTCCTTGCATGCTTATTAATCTATTTTCATCATAAAAAACATTATCATATAATTCATATTCAGGATGAATGCTCTCAACGCATAAGAATACATTACAAGAAACATTTTTCTACGTTGCTCATTGATTTTATCGGCTTTGGATGTTTGAACAATGAGATATTTAGTCTTGCTGTAAATATGCTGGGATTTCAAATGTTCATTAGTTTACTTACTCTTGATGTGGTAAGCACATAAAAATGTAACTTGACGTTTTGAAATAAGGACAATGAAATAGATTATATCAAAAGAAAGATCTACATGCGATAAGTATGCGAGTATAATTAAATGGACTTATTCTAGAAACGTGCGTTCAATTCATATCGATGATGAATACTTCTTTTTCTATTCAATTCTTCGTATAGGACTGATATGCATGTCGCTTTTTATTTTTAATATAAGCCGATAATTTAGCCTCCATTAAGCTATAAATCAAATCGCCGAAAGTGTTCAAAATCTCTTTCGGTATGTATTACTCCAATAACTTTAGGTTTTTGTATCAAGAATGGTCAGAGGAATGACATCAAAGTTGATATGTTGGATAGATATTACGTGTCCTTTCCTCTGATAAAATTCTGTCAAAAATTCATTCATACATTCTTCCTCCTTTACTAATGGAATAATAACTGGAAACACCTTCTGAATTCAATTGCTTTTCACATTTCTGCGCCCTTATTCTCTCTCAACCTATAGGCTTAATATATATGATTCTTTGCAGAAAAGTAAGGATTGCTACTCACTAGTGCATCAAATCCAATGCCTGGAACATTCTCAATTTCTCTTTAACATCATTCAAAATTTTACTGAAATCAAGTGTAACTACTGAAAACAAAATCCCTCAATTTAGAAAATCGAGTGATTTCATACAACACTATTTATAACAGTCTTCGTGATCTGATACAAATACTAAAAGTCTGGTTCAAATTCTGTAAGCTCTAAAAAAAACGAATGCACTTTTACCATTAAAATATGATTTTACGTGCAAAACATGTGCTATTTGAATAACCTTTAATATTCATCAGAAAATAACGCGTACCCTTTCTTTCAATACATGCACTTTCCATTGGCGTTAGTGCAATTCACAATCAATCCCATATCGTTTCCTCTTATGGTTACCTAAAACAACGGTTCATGTATGCAGGAAATCACTTGACTTATTTCATGGTTCACAAGCTCTGAGTTTGCGACGTGAACGAATGCGCAGTTAAGCATCATCACATACACCAACAGGAAACTACATACATTGTTCCAGAATTGTATATATAAACATAATCTCAGTCATTGTCCCTAAATTCAAAAATTCATGTGTTTGAGAACTGATTATAAAAAAAAATGAATATATCTTCCATTAAAACACATATACGCATCATGCGATTGTAATAGATGAACTCTTACTTGATCAGCCAGCGATAAATACAAGCAATTGTCTCTTCCTTTCTACTCTTCAGCGCATGATAGCTTTAGATTCCCCTCCTCATTGCTGTTCCAGTGAAAAATCTCTCTATGCTGATGGAGTTAACCGAATCATATAGTTGTCAACAGATTCGTCTAGAATTGATTGAATTCTTCTTCATAAGTTTGTGCAGCATTGCCAGCCTTGTAATCAGCCAAGAAATAAGCTTGTCCTCTTCTCATCGATTTACAATGTTATCATCTTCAAATGTTGAATCTCTGAATAATGTAGCTCTCTCATAAATGGCGCGTTTCATCAAACTATGGCTTCAAGAACATTATTCCTTGTATTGAATGAAAGAAACCAAGAAGGAGATTCCTCCCAGGATCATTGCGAAGTCAGTTTAGCAATCACAGTCTACTGCCTCCAACGTTTTCCACAATTCGTGCGCCTGTCTGATTTAATTTTTTACTTGAATATGAGCTCAAGACTCTGAATACATGGCTGCCAATCATGACAATCACTTGCGATCCAATGCGTTTAAACCAGTGGGCCTTCCCTTCAGTAGACGCATATTTCTGTCTGTATCTACCAGTGTCAGCGCCTTCCTTTTCCCTCTACAGCCGCTCCTTCCAATTGTTGTTGCTATACTCAGAGTCGAACAGATATCTGCAGAGTTGATAGTACAGAGAAGCAAAACGTTGTCAGAAAGTCAAGAGAATTGATCCAATCCGATTGTCAGGTCGACGGCAGAGATAATTGTGACCCTCCTCTGCTCTCAGAGCGCATAGATCAGAGCAGTCCTTGCAATTAACCTCCCCATCCGCTCAGAGTTTTAAAGGCGTAATCCTCCAGCACGTAGATTAATCCTTGCCAGTATGCATCAGCAATTCTTCAGACGTGTGCGCCAAGAGAACACCAGCGTTCGTCAAACACATCTCCCGGAGAAGAAAAAAAAAAAACCCCTCTACCTTCAATGTAGACCTATTAATCTCCCCCGCTTCAGCGTTCATCCCTCCATTAAGAAGCATTCCCCCCCCTCTTTTAGTCCGATGGATCACCTCCTTTCCTTTTTGATGACGGCCCATACTTTCCACGTAAAGCTCTGCATGCCTTTTTCCTTTATCTTCGAACCACCACACTCCATTGCATGCGCCATCTACCTTTTCTTTAATTTTGAGATAAACAACTCATCTAATAATGGACGATGAGTACTCTAGAGGTCCCATATGCTCATTCTAATTTGATTATAAAGTTATCTCCAAGATAAAAGATACTCCAAATTTTATACACAAATGACAATAGATCAGAACTTGATGCCTCTTCAATGATAGAAAGTCATGCATAACATTGTCTTCTATTCGGATGATAATCGTGAAGACAAAATCTTCACGACACTCACCCCCACCAATCCTGTGCATCCTCCGGATGCGCCAAACGAAACCTGTTTTCTGCTTAATAATAAAAGTCAATTTCATAGCAGAATATGTGCATGGGTTTTAAAGTCAAAGTGCCTTATGCACGGCTGCGTAATTAGCCCTATTTATATGCACACTTTGAATATGCATGGTTAAAATTAATGGTGCAATCAATAAAGAAAAATAGCTTCTGATGACGAGGTTGGTGCACTCGCTCTCATACATAGCAATGTGATTATACATTCATCCTTACAGTCACTCGTATGTGCATGGGTATAGATCAGATCGTGCCGAGATGCATGGTCATGTAGTGTGACCCTAATACATGCATACTTTATGTGCATTTTCAAAATTATGGTTCATAAGAGGTAAGAGCTTTTGATGAAGAGGTTTTCTAACACCTATACTTAGAACTTTTTCACAGATTTCATAATGCATTGTTACAATTTGATAATGGTGCAAATGAACGTGCACCTAAGGGCAAAAATCAATATGTGTTCATACATAATTTAATGCATACTTGAAATGCAAGCTTAGATAAAAATGGTGCAAAACTGGAAGTAAAAGGTTTTTCCTATTCTACTCGTGAAGAAAATTGTTGTTGTCAACAAACTCCCATTCTTCATCTTGAACCTGAAAAATATCTTGAAAACAAACTCGTGAAAAAACATAAGTATTAGCATATTCAAACCAAAATATATCAATTTAAAATTAGACTTCTAGAAAAGCCATCTGAAAAATCCGAAGTAACATTTAAGTCAAATTTTGTAGCTTTCATCATATCATCATTTCTTACTTGACCTGCATTAAACCACTCAAAACATTTGATTAGAAAACAATATTTTCATCATTAATGAAATTTATAATTCTTCTCTTGAAAAAAAATTAAACAAATCCCATATACATACGTTTTTGTGGAGGAAGTAGGTTGTAACTCCCATATAAATACCTTTTTGTTAAGGAAGTAGGTTGTAACTCCCATATAAATACCTTTTTGTTAAGGAAGTAGGTTGTAACTCCCATATAAATACCTTTTTGTTGAGGAAGTAGGTTGTAACTCCCATATAAATACCTTTTTGTTAAGGAAGTAGGTTGTAACTCCCATATAAATACCTTTTTGATGAGGAAGTAGGTTATAACTCCCATATAAATATTCTTCATGGATAGAAAACATTCACAAAATTTCATAAACTGTTATTCATCATAATTATAAAAAAGAATGTGGACTCTTTCTCGGTTTGAACGTGTCATCTGTATGCAATAATAATTTTAAAAAACTTCTCATCAAATTCCTTTTTCATAAGAAAACCAAATCAATTTGATTCATCTTTTCTTATCAAATATATTAATCATTTCTTAGTGAAATCATTTCTTAATTTAATCATATCTTCTATTTTCTTCAATGGTACATTCTTAGTTTTCTTGTTAAGTTTTAAAGGTTTTGATTGTTGTGAATTTATATTCATTTTTGTTTCGATTTGTTTAATTATATGATCAAGAAGTTGCTTGTCTATTTCATTTGTTTGTTTGTTTTGATTCATAATTCTTTGTTTGGTCTCTTCTTGTTTAATTCCTTCTTCTTTAATTTGATTATATTCATGTTTGTGAAATTGAGTTTGAAGTTGTTTAAGCTTGACTTGATCAAACAAATTCTCATTAGAAAGGAGCATTGGATCAAGTGAAATCCGTACATTATTAAGTTTCATTGCTCCTACTTGTATTTCATGTTCAAAATCACGTAGATCAATTTCCAATTGCTCTTCTATAATCGATTTTTGATCTTCTTCCTTAAGTTTTATCATTTTGATTTCTTCTTTTAGCTCATGTTTTTGGTTTGATGTCCTCTCTCTTATTTCTTCTTTTGTTTGAATGTTCATATGTATGATAGGCTTCCATACTTTTTTACTTTCACATAAATTAGGTTTAGTTTGAATCTCCTTAAATAGTTCTTTCATTCCTCCCTTTCCTAGATTTAATTTTAAAGGTGATCGATCCTGATAATTACAAATTTTCCTTTCAAATTCAACCACTAGTTTCCGTTTTCGTGCATCTTCGTACGACCTGCAATTCCAAAATGCATGGCCATATTGATCGCACCAAAAACACTGCAAAGGTCTCATTCGAGTCCTATTTGATGGTCTTAATGAATGTCTACAACTAGATTTACTACAATCATGAGCTTGTGTTATAGATGAAGGATCTATAAACAAACTTTGGCTCGTTCCCTCCTTTTCATGCTCACATTTAGCTAGCTCTACATCTTGTATTCGTTTAGATAATATTCCATACTTCTGATTCATTTCTTGAAACTCAGCATTCACTTCCTCTTTCCAAGTTCTAAGACTAGTTCTTAATACTTGTAAAGTCTCTGGCATAGCTTTAAGCGTATCATTTAAACTCAAAATCATTCTAAATGTCTTTTGTAGAGCTTCATTGGCCTTTGTTTCCCTTTCTATGAATTTATCTTCCCATTTTCTCAAATGTTGATCTATCAATGCGTTCACATATGCTTCATCAATAACAATACTCGTTGAATTATGCTCTTGTAAATTAATTTCAACAGATTCTTTACATTGATTTATATTTTTCATGTTTGTACGCTGCTTTTGTTTAACCATGACTCACGCTTGAATATCAAAGAAGCACCACATAAACGAAAAACAAGCTATGAGGTTATACATACATCAAACATACATTACTTGGCATTAATTTGAGAAGAAAGTCCAGAAACATGTACCTGAGCTGCAAGGCCGTTTGTTCACGTCGGGTTCACCAATGTCGGCGCGAAAGGGACGGTCGGTGGATCAGGGCGACCGCCAAAAATACGGCGCACGCCGGGTGCTTGGAGCAAGCTCAAGTAGTCATAAAAACTCAGAGATAGAATTAATAATTCACAATCTTAACATATTTGCTCTTTTCCTTGCATGCTTATTAATCTATTTTCATCATAAAAAACATTATCATATAATTCATATTCAGGATGAATGCTCTCAACGCATAAGAATACATTACAAGAAACATTTTTCTACGTTGCTCATTGATTTTATCGGCTTTGGATGTTTGAACAATGAGATATTTAGTCTTGCTGTAAATATGCTGGGATTTCAAATGTTCATTAGTTTACTTACTCTTGATGTGGTAAGCACATAAAAATGTAACTTGACGTTTTGAAATAAGGACAATGAAATAGATTATATCAAAAGAAAGATCTACATGCGATAAGTATGCGAGTATAATTAAATGGACTTATTCTAGAAACGTGCGTTCAATTCATATCGATGATGAATACTTCTTTTTCTATTCAATTCTTCGTATAGGACTGATATGCATGTCGCTTTTTATTTTTAATATAAGCCGATAATTTAGCCTCCATTAAGCTATAAATCAAATCGCCGAAAGTGTTCAAAATCTCTTTCGGTATGTATTACTCCAATAACTTTAGGTTTTTGTATCAAGAATGGTCAGAGGAATGACATCAAAGTTGATATGTTGGATAGATATTACGTGTCCTTTCCTCTGATAAAATTCTGTCAAAAATTCATTCATACATTCTTCCTCCTTTACTAATGGAATAATAACTGGAAACACCTTCTGAATTCAATTGCTTTTCACATTTCTGCGACCTTATTCTCTCTCAACCTATAGGCTTAATATATATGATTCTTTGCAGAAAAGTAAGGATTGCTACTCACTAGTGCATCAAATCCAATGCCTGGAACATTCTCAATTTCTCTTTAACATCATTCAAAATTTTACTGAAATCGAGTGTAACTACTGAAAACAAAATCCCTCAATTTAGAAAATCGAGTGATTTCATACAACACTATTTATAACAGTCTTCGTGATCTGATACAAATACTAAAAGTCTGGTTCAAATTCTGTAAGCTCTAAAAAAAACGAATGCACTTTTACCATTAAAATATGATTTTACGTGCAAAACATGTGCTATTTGAATAACCTTTAATATTCATCAGAAAATAACGCGTACCCTTTCTTTCAATACATGCACTTTCCATTGGCGTTAGTGCAATTCACAATCAATCCCATATCGTTTCCTCTTATGGTTACCTAAAACAACGGTTCATGTATGCAGGAAATCACTTGACTTATTTCATGGTTCACAAGCTCTGAGTTTGCGACGTGAACGAATGCGCAGTTAAGCATCATCACATACACCAACAGGAAACTACATACATTGTTCGAGAATTGTATATATAAACATAATCTCAGTCATTGTCCCTAAATTCAAAAATTCATGTGTTTGAGAACTCATTATAAAAAAAAATGAATATATCTTCCATTAAAACACATATACGCATCATGCGATTGTAATAGATGAACTCTTACTTGATCAGCCAGCGATAAATACAAGCAATTGTCTCTTCCTTTCTACTCTTCAGCGCATGATAGCTTTAGATTCCCCTCCTCATTGCTGTTCCAGTGAAAAATCTCTCTATGCTGATGGAGTTAACCGAATCATATAGTTGTCAACAGATTCGTCTAGAATTGATTGAATTCTTCTTCATAAGTTTGTGCAGCATTGCCAGCCTTGTAATCAGCCAAGAAATAAGCTTGTCCTCTTCTCATCGATTTACAATGTTATCATCTTCAAATGTTGAATCTCTGAATAATGTAGCTCTCTCATAAATGGCGCGTTTCATCAAACTATGGCTTCAAGAACATTATTCCTTGTATTGAATGAAAGAAACCAAGAAGGAGATTCCTCCCAGGATCATTGCGAAGTCAGTTTAGCAATCACAGTCTACTGCCTCCAACGTTTTCCACAATTCGTGCGCCTGTCTGATTTAATTTTTTACTTGAATATGAGCTCAAGACTCTGAATACATGGCTGCCAATCATGACAATCACTTGCGATCCAATGCGTTTAAACCAGTGGGCCTTCCCTTCAGCAGACGCATATTTCTGTCTGTATCTACCAGTGTCAGCGCCTTCCTTTTCCCTCTACAGCCGCTCCTTCCAATTGTTGTTGCTATACTCAGAGTCGAACAGATATCTGCAGAGTTGATAGTACAGAGAAGCAAAACGTTGTCAGAAAGTCAAGAGAATTGATCCAATCCGATTGTCAGGTCGACGGCAGAGATAATTGTGACCCTCCTCTGCTCTCAGAGCGCATAGATCAGAGCAGTCCTTGCAATTAACCTCCCCATCCGCTCAGAGTTTTAAAGGCGTAATCCTCCAGCACGTAGATTAATCCTTGCCAGTATGCATCAGCAATTCTTCAGACGTGTGCGCCAAGAGAACACCAGCGTTCGTCAAACACATCTCCCAGAGAAGAAAAAAAAAAAACCCCTCTACCTTCAATGTAGACCTATTAATCTCCCCCGCTTCAGCGTTCATCCCTCCATTAAGAAGCATTCCCCCCCCCTCTTTTAGTCCGATGGATCACCTCCTTTCCTTTTTGATGACGGCCCATACTTTCCACGTAAAGCTCTGCATGCCTTTTTCCTTTATCTTCGAACCACCACACTCCATTGCATGCGCCATCTACCTTTTCTTTAATTTTGAGATAAACAACTCATCTAATAATGGACGATGAGTACTCTAGAGGTCCCATATGCTCATTCTAATTTGATTATAAAGTTATCTCCAAGATAAAAGATACTCCAAATTTTATACACAAATGACAATAGATCAGAACTTGATGCCTCTTCAATGATAGAAAGTCATGCATAACATTGTCTTCTATTCGGATGATAATCGTGAAGACAAAATCTTCACGACACTCACCCCCACCAATCCTGTGCATCCTCCGGATGCGCCAAACGAAACCTGTTTTCTGCTTAATAATAAAAGTCAATTTCATAGCAGAATATGTGCATGGGTTTTAAAGTCAAAGTGCCTTATGCACGGCTGCATAATTAGCCCTATTTATATGCACACTTTGAATATGCATGGTTAAAATTAATGGTGCAATCAATAAAGAAAAATAGCTTCTGATGACGAGGTTGGTGCACTCGCTCTCATACATAGCAATGTGATTATACATTCATCCTTACAGTCACTCGTATGTGCATGGGTATAGATCAGATCGTGCCGAGATGCATGGTCATGTAGTGTGACCCTAATACATGCATACTTTATGTGCATTTTCAAAATTATGGTTCATAAGAGGTAAGAGCTTTTGATGAAGAGGTTTTCTAACACCTATACTTAGAACTTTTTCACAGATTTCATAATGCATTGTTACAATTTGATAATGGTGCAAATGAACGTGCACCTAAGGGCAAAAATCAATATGTGTTCATACATAATTTAATGCATACTTGAAATGCAAGCTTAGATAAAAATGGTGCAAAACTGGAAGTAAAAGGTTTTTCCTATTCTACTCGTGAAGAAAATTGTTGTTGTCAACAAACTCCCATTCTTCATCTTGAACCTGAAAAATATCTTGAAAACAAACTCGTGAAAAAACATAAGTATTAGCATATTCAAACCAAAATATATCAATTTAAAATTAGACTTCTAGAAAAGCCATCTGAAAAATCCGAAGTAACATTTAAGTCAAATTTTGTAGCTTTCATCATATCATCATTTCTTACTTGACCTGCATTAAACCACTCAAAACATTTGATTAGAAAACAATATTTTCATCATTAATGAAATTTATAATTCTTCTCTTGAAAAAAAATTAAACAAATCCCATATACATACCTTTTTGTGGAGGAAGTAGGTTGTAACTCCCATATAAATACCTTTTTGTTAAGGAAGTAGGTTGTAACTCCCATATAAATACCTTTTTGTTAAGGAAGTAGGTTGTAACTCCCATACAAATACCTTTTTGTTGAGGAAGTAGGTTGTAACTCCCATATAAATACCTTTTTGTTAAGGAAGTAGGTTGTAACTCCCATATAAATACCTTTTTGATGAGGAAGTAGGTTATAACTCCCATATAAATATTCTTCATGGATAGAAAACATTCACAAAATTTCATAAACTGTTATTCATCATAATTATAAAAAAGAATGTGGACTCTTTCTCGGTTTGAACGTGTCATCTGTATGCAATAATAATTTTAAAAAACTTCTCATCAAATTCCTTTTTCATAAGAAAACCAAATCAATTTGATTCATCTTTTCTTATCAAATATATTAATCATTTCTTAGTGAAATCATTTCTTAATTTAATCATATCTTCTATTTTCTTCAATGGTACATTCTTAGTTTTCTTGTTAAGTTTTAAAGGTTTTGATTGTTGTGAATTTATATTCATTTTTGTTTCGATTTGTTTAATTATATGATCAAGAAGTTGCTTGTCTATTTCATTTGTTTGTTTGTTTTGATTCATAATTCTTTGTTTGGTCTCTTCTTGTTTAATTCCTTCTTCTTTAATTTGATTATATTCATGTTTGTGAAATTGAGTTTGAAGTTGTTTAAGCTTGACTTGATCAAACAAATTCTCATTAGAAAGGAGCATTGGATCAAGTGAAATCTGTACATTATTAAGTTTCATTGCTCCTACTGTAAGACAATAGTTACGCAATATAACACAGGAGCAATAGCAGAGAAGATAACAGATATAGGAGAATCTCAACAATTTTCTACTAGCAGCAAGTACAAAGATGATGGCGTTGTCCACCCGTGCGCTCTCAAGGTAGAGCTTAAATGGTGATCTAGACAACTCTAGATAGGGAGATACAAGGTAGAGGTATGCTGGCTCAACTCAATGTCTTAGGTAGTGCAGAAGTCATGTATATATAGGATCATGGGTGGCCTGCCATGGACGGCTATACATGGGCGGTAGGGCGTGGGCGGCCACCGCCCGCGTAATTGCCATACACGGCTTAGACTGGTTGAACCGACCTAACAAATATAAATGATTTCTGACTCCGACAGGGAATATTCCATGGAATATTCCCTTTACCGTCGCGCCGGGGGCGCTGCCCCCGGACCCCCACCAGGGGGCCCGCTGGCCCCCTGGGACCCCCCAGCCAGGGGGCCCGCTGGCCCCCTTGGACCCCCCAGCCGGGGCTGCTCACCGCTGCCCCGGACCCCACAATTGGGGACCCTGGTAACTCCCTTTCCTTATAATATCTTACATGGTCCAATATGACCTTCATCCAACATTCAAGTTGGGATTCCCATCAATTGGGTAATGCACGCTTGGCTTCTCCTCATAAAGGGGGCCTTACAAAATGTGCATACAATCATGAGGGGTAGACATTGATCATACTCTAACACCCCCCCTCAATGTTTACCGATGATAAATCAAGTAGGTCTCGGTCCTATGCCCATCTGTTGAAGATGCTTGTTGAGCTGCTCTCTTCCAAGTGCTTTAGTGAATATGTCAGCACAATTTGCCTCTGTTGGGCAATATTCTAGCTCCACAATTTCATCTTCAATTAGCTCACGAATGTAATGGTACTGTACTTCTATGTGCTTGGTGCGAGCATGAAATACTGGGTTCTTTGCAATAGCCATACAACTTTGATTATCACACTTGAGTACAATTGGCATATTTGATGGAAAGCCTATATCTGCAAGAATTCTCCTTAACCAGACTGCCTCACAAGAAGCAAAACAAGCTGCTTTGTACTCTGCTTCAGTGGAGGAGAGTGCGAGAGTTGGTTGCTTCCTACTTACCCAAGAAAATATTCCTGAACCAAGTGAGAAACAATATCCAGAAACTGATTTTCTAGAATCACAATCTCCAGCCCAATCTGAATCACAATATCCTTGGAGTGTATCACCTGTGGTATACAAAATACCAAAATCCAAGGTTCCTGCAATGTACCTTAGAATTCGCATTCCAGCATTCCAGTGACTCTCCTTAGGTTTGTTGGAAAACCTGCTTAACACTCCAACAGCATAGCAAATGTCTGGTCTAGTGTTGCACAGAAAAATAAGACTTCCAACGAGCTTCCTATACTTCTTAGCATCTACATCAGGCATGTTATCATCCATAGATAGCTTATGATTTACCTCCATAGGTGTGCTAGTTGGTTTGCAGTCCATCATTCCAAATGCCTTGAGAATTTCTTTGGAATATTTTTGTTGTGAGATGAAAATGCCATCCTTCCTTTGCCATACTTCAATTCCCAGACAAAAATGGAGTAGACCTAAGTCTGTCATTTCAAACTCAGTTCCCAAGCTGATCCGAGTTTGATTGATGAGTTCCTGATGATCTCCTGTAATGATCAAATCATCTACATATACAATGACAACAACTAGCTTGCTATCCCTTTTCGTTACATACAAGTTAGCATCAGAAGTACTTCTTTCAAAACCCATATTTTTGAAAAAATGATCAATTCGTTGGTACCAAGCCCGTGGAGCTTGCTTAAGTCCATACAAAGCTTTCTTCAACCTGCAAACTTTATTTTCTGAATTGGGCACCTCAAGACCTGGTGGTTGAGATACATATACCTCCTCCTTGAGGTGACCATTCAAAAATGCAGATTTGACATCCATCTGGAAAATAGGCCAAGACTTTTGTGCAGCTACTGCAAGTACCGTCCGAATAGTTGTCATGCGTGCTGTTGGTGCAAAAGTTTCTTGAACATCAAATCCTTCAATCTGTGAAAAACCCTGTGCAACTAATCGTGCCTTATACTTTTCTAATGTTCCATCAGCTTTATACTTAGCTTTCCAAATCCATTTAGTACCTATTACCTTCTTCTTTGGCGGCAAGTCGACTAGATCCCATGTATCATTTTTGAGTATACTATCATACTCAGACTGCATTGCCGCTCTCCAATCTGGATCATCAATGGCTTCTTCAATGGTGGTAGGTTCCTTTATCGAACCCATGATATCTGCCATTAGAGCCATGTTAACAATGTGTTCTGAGGCTCTTCTTTGCTCCTCTATTCTCTTTGATCTTCGTAATCCATCCGATGATGATTCTGGTGCATCTACATGTGGATTGTGATCATCAAAGAGCTGTTGTGCCCACTTCGGTAGTGGCTTACGCTGTGCAGCTACAATTGGTTGGCTTTTTATTGAGGAAATTTCTCCATCAGATGTTTCCTCCTCCTCAACTTTAACCTGTCTTTTGATAGGCACAAGGTGAGATATTTCTCCGTTTGATGAGATAGTAGATTTACCTTTATCTTCTACTAAGTGTGGTCGTTCATCAAACACCACATCTCGGCTGACAAAAATCTTCCTTGCCTCAGGATCCCATAACCTGTATGCTTTAGACTCTTCACTATATCCTAGGAAGACACACTTTTTGCTTTTTGAATCCAACTTTGATCTTGTTGAATCAGGAATATGTGCATAACAGAAACAACCAAAAATTCTGAAATGCAAAACTGAAGGCTTTTTACCAGAATATGCTTCTTGAGGAGTCATCCCCTTCAGAGCTTTTGTGTAGCTTCGATTGAGGATGTAGACTGCTGTATTGACTGCTTCTGCCCAGAATGAATCAGGCATGTCTTGAGCCTTTAACATACAACGAGCCATTTCAACTACTGTCCTGTTCCTGCGCTCAACAACGCCATTTTGTTGAGGTGTATGAGCTGTGGTAAGTTGCCTTTTCACACCATGCTCCTTACAGTAATTGTTGAATTCTGTTGACAAGAATTCACCTCCTCTATCTGTTCTAAATTTCTTCAGTTTCCTTCCTGATTCACTTTCTACATACTTATGCCACGCTTTAAATTTTTCAAAAGCATCAGCCTTCTCTCGAATGAAATAAACCCACATCTTTCTACTATAATCGTCGACTAACAGCAAGAAGTAGAAAGATCCTCCTAAAGCAGGTGTAGACATTTTACCGCAGAGATCAGCATGTACCAACTCTAGAGGAGCTTGAGATCGATTGCTGGTCTCTCTTGGAAATGCCTTTCGTTGTTGCTTGCCCATCATACAAGCTTCACAAGGTTCCTGCAACTCTGAAAATGCAGGCAAATGAGCAACCATCCCTGTTCGTTGCATCTCCTTCAAAACTGCAAATCCGAGATGCCCAAATCGTTGGTGCCATAACCTGCTTACATCTTTATCTTCTGTAGCAGTTAAAGCACTTAACTCATACAAGTTATCCCGTCGTGTGCCTTTACCTACAACATTACCTGATGAATCCATGATTTCCGCACCACTCTTATTGAAGTGAACTTCGAGTCCACGATCTGTTATTGCAGAAACTGACAACAAATTTCTTTTGAGTGTAGGTACATAGAGAACATCGGATAACTTTTTCTCAACACCTGGAGAAGTGATAAAAGAGATGGTTCCAGTTCCTTCAGCTGGACACTTGGAGTCGTTTCCCACCACTACATTGATGGATTCCCGCAGAGGCACTAGGGAACTATACCAATCCTTTTTACTAGTCATATGGCGAGAAGCTCCACTGTCTAAAATCCATGGCTCATCAACACGAGCTTGAGCAGATGAACATACCTCTTCAATAGCTACCCAAAGTTCCAGCTCTGTGTTGTTTGCAGACTCTTTGTTCTTCCATGATGATTTTACAGTCCCATTCCGTTCATCAGCTTGCTTCTTTCTGCAATCCTTGATGGCATGGCCTTTCTTTTCACAATAGAAGCAACTTCCTGTGAACTTTTTCTTCTTTGGCTTCTTCTTTGATCCCTCTGAAGAGCCTTTACCTTTTGCATTTGCTGAGAATGCAGCATCAGTTGTACTTTGCCGATTCTTCAGCCGCATCTCTTCTTCTAAAAGCATGGCACAAAACTCTTCAAATGTAAGAGGAGTTGGCCTTACCTGAGTGTTAAGGGCTGTTACTAATCCATCATACTTTGCTGGAAGAACACGTACAGATCTTCGAGCTAGCTCTTCTGGTGTTATAACAACACCAACTGCAGCCAATTGATCTTGAAGATGCTTTATCCGTTTGATAAAATCTTCAGCCTTTTCAGAATCAGAATGCTTTTCATTTGCCAATTGATTTTCTAAATTCTGTATCCTAGTGTGGTTCTTGGTCTCATATTGTCGAGCCAATATGCCCCAAGCCTCATGTGCTTTAGTAGTATGTTGAACTAAAGTAAGCACAGAATCACTTACACTAGTGACAATCGCACATAATGCATCAGCATTCCGCCTCTTCCAAGCTCGTAGAAGATCTGGATCTGGCTGAATCATCAATCTTGAATTTGCTGGATCTTCAACTGGTATAGGCTCTGGATCCAATCCCATCGGTCCCATGACAGTGTCAAGTAATTCATAGGAGTCCAAAATTGCAGAAATTTTGAACTTCCAGAGTGTATAGTTGGTTCCATCCAGCTTCCCTTCAGTGAATGCAGGTGGACGAATTCGAATAGGTGCAGCATTAACATTAGGTGAAGCACCAAGACTAGTGTTCGACGATGAAGCCATCATGTAATCACTCGAATAATCTACTGATATTCTAGTCTGCTAGTAGGCTAAAATAATGATACTTCTCAAGCTATTCGAACCTTACAGCTCTGATACCATGTAAGACAATAGTTACGCAATATAACACAGGAGCAATAGCAGAGAAGATAACAGATATAGGAGAATCTCAACAATTTTCTACTAGCAGCAAGTACAAAGATGATGGCGTTGTCCACCCGTGCGCTCTCAAGGTAGAGCTTAAATGGTGATCTAGACAACTCTAGATAGGGAGATACAAGGTAGAGGTATGCTGGCTCAACTCAATGTCTTAGGTAGTGCAGAAGTCATGTATATATAGGATCATGGGTGGCCTGCCATGGACGGCTATACATGGGCGGTAGGGCGTGGGCGGCCACCGCCCGCGTAATTGCCATACACGGCTTAGACTGGTTGAACCGACCTAACAAATATAAATGATTTCTGACTCCGACAGGGAATATTCCATGGAATATTCCCTTTACCGTCGCGCCGGGGGCGCTGCCCCCGGACCCCCACCAGGGGGCCCGCTGGCCCCCTGGGACCCCCCAGCCAGGGGGCCCGCTGGCCCCCTTGGACCCCCCAGCCGGGGCTGCTCACCGCTGCCCCGGACCCCACAATTGGGGACCCTGGTAACTCCCTTTCCTTATAATATCTTACATGGTCCAATATGACCTTCATCCAACATTCAAGTTGGGATTCCCATCAATTGGGTAATGCACGCTTGGCTTCTCCTCATAAAGGGGGCCTTACAAAATGTGCATACAATCATGAGGGGTAGACATTGATCATACTCTAACACCTACTTGTATTTCATGTTCAAAATCACGTAGATCAATTTCCAATTGCTCTTCTATAATCGATTTTTGATCTTCTTCCTTAAGTTTTATCATTTTGATTTCTTCTTTTAGCTCATGTTTTTGGTTTGATGTCCTCTCTCTTATTTCTTCTTTTGTTTGAATGTTCATATGTATGATAGGCTTCCATACTTTTTTACTTTCACATAAATTAGGTTTAGTTTGAATCTCCTTAAATAGTTCTTTCATTCCTCCCTTTCCTAGATTTAATTTTAAAGGTGATCGATCCTGATAATTACAAATTTTCCTTTCAAATTCAACCACTAGTTTCCGTTTTCGTGCATCTTCGTACGACCTGCAATTCCAAAATGCATGGCCATATTGATCGCACCAAAAACACTGCAAAGGTCTCATTCGAGTCCTATTTGATGGTCTTAATGAATGTCTACAACTAGATTTACTACAATCATGAGCTTGTGTTATAGATGAAGGATCTATAAACAAACTTTGGCTCGTTCCCTCCTTTTCATGCTCACATTTAGCTAGCTCTACATCTTGTATTCGTTTAGATAATATTCCATACTTCTGATTCATTTCTTGAAACTCAGCATTCACTTCCTCTTTCCAAGTTCTAAGACTAGTTCTTAATACTTGTAAAGTCTCTGGCATAGCTTTAAGCGTATCATTTAAACTCAAAATCATTCTAAATGTCTTTTGTAGAGCTTCATTGGCCTTTGTTTCCCTTTCTATGAATTTATCTTCCCATTTTCTCAAATGTTGATCTATCAATGCGTTCACATATGCTTCATCAATAACAATACTCGTTGAATTATGCTCTTGTAAATTAATTTCAACAGATTCTTTACATTGATTTATATTTTTCATGTTTGTACGCTGCTTTTGTTTAACCATGACTCACGCTTGAATATCAAAGAAGCACCACATAAACGAAAAACAAGCTATGAGGTTATACATACATCAAACATACATTACTTGGCATTAATTTGAGAAGAAAGTCCAGAAACATGTACCTGAGCTGCAAGGCCGTTTGTTCACGTCGGGTTCACCAATGTCGGCGCGAAAGGGACGGTCGGTGGATCAGGGCGACCGCCAAAAATACGGCGCACGCCGGGTGCTTGGAGCAAGCTCAAGTAGTCATAAAAACTCAGAGATAGAATTAATAATTCACAATCTTAACATATTTGCTCTTTTCCTTGCATGCTTATTAATCTATTTTCATCATAAAAAACATTATCATATAATTCATATTCAGGATGAATGCTCTCAACGCATAAGAATACATTACAAGAAACATTTTTCTACGTTGCTCATTGATTTTATCGGCTTTGGATGTTTGAACAATGAGATATTTAGTCTTGCTGTAAATATGCTGGGATTTCAAATGTTCATTAGTTTACTTACTCTTGATGTGGTAAGCACATAAAAATGTAACTTGACGTTTTGAAATAAGGACAATGAAATAGATTATATCAAAAGAAAGATCTACATGCGATAAGTATGCGAGTATAATTAAATGGACTTATTCTAGAAACGTGCGTTCAATTCATATCGATGATGAATACTTCTTTTTCTATTCAATTCTTCGTATAGGACTGATATGCATGTCGCTTTTTATTTTTAATATAAGCCGATAATTTAGCCTCCATTAAGCTATAAATCAAATCGCCGAAAGTGTTCAAAATCTCTTTCGGTATGTATTACTCCAATAACTTTAGGTTTTTGTATCAAGAATGGTCAGAGGAATGACATCAAAGTTGATATGTTGGATAGATATTACGTGTCCTTTCCTCTGATAAAATTCTGTCAAAAATTCATTCATACATTCTTCCTCCTTTACTAATGGAATAATAACTGGAAACACCTTCTGAATTCAATTGCTTTTCACATTTCTGCGCCCTTATTCTCTCTCAACCTATAGGCTTAATATATATGATTCTTTGCAGAAAAGTAAGGATTGCTACTCACTAGTGCATCAAATCCAATGCCTGGAACATTCTCAATTTCTCTTTAACATCATTCAAAATTTTACTGAAATCGAGTGTAACTACTGAAAACAAAATCCCTCAATTTAGAAAATCGAGTGATTTCATACAACACTATTTATAACAGTCTTCGTGATCTGATACAAATACTAAAAGTCTGGTTCAAATTCTGTAAGCTCTAAAAAAAACGAATGCACTTTTACCATTAAAATATGATTTTACGTGCAAAACATGTGCTATTTGAATAACCTTTAATATTCATCAGAAAATAACGCGTACCCTTTCTTTCAATACATGCACTTTCCATTGGCGTTAGTGCAATTCACAATCAATTCCATATCGTTTCCTCTTATGGTTACCTAAAACAACGGTTCATGTATGCAGGAAATCACTTGACTTATTTCATGGTTCACAAGCTCTGAGTTTGCGACGTGAACGAATGCGCAGTTAAGCATCATCACATACACCAACAGGAAACTACATACATTGTTCGAGAATTGTATATATAAACATAATCTCAGTCATTGTCCCTAAATTCAAAAATTCATGTGTTTGAGAACTCATTATAAAAAAAAATGAATATATCTTCCATTAAAACACATATACGCATCATGCGATTGTAATAGATGAACTCTTACTTGATCAGCCAGCGATAAATACAAGCAATTGTCTCTTCCTTTCTACTCTTCAGCGCATGATAGCTTTAGATTCCCCTCCTCATTGCTGTTCCAGTGAAAAATCTCTCTATGCTGATGGAGTTAACCGAATCATATAGTTGTCAACAGATTCGTCTAGAATTGATTGAATTCTTCTTCATAAGTTTGTGCAGCATTGCCAGCCTTGTAATCAGCCAAGAAATAAGCTTGTCCTCTTCTCATCGATTTACAATGTTATCATCTTCAAATGTTGAATCTCTGAATAATGTAGCTCTCTCATAAATGGCGCGTTTCATCAAACTATGGCTTCAAGAACATTATTCCTTGTATTGAATGAAAGAAACCAAGAAGGAGATTCCTCCCAGGATCATTGCGAAGTCAGTTTAGCAATCACAGTCTACTGCCTCCAACGTTTTCCACAATTCGTGCGCCTGTCTGATTTAATTTTTTACTTGAATATGAGCTCAAGACTCTGAATACATGGCTGCCAATCATGACAATCACTTGCGATCCAATGCGTTTAAACCAGTGGGCCTTCCCTTCAGCAGACGCATATTTCTGTCTGTATCTACCAGTGTCAGCGCCTTCCTTTTCCCTCTACAGCCGCTCCTTCCAATTGTTGTTGCTATACTCAGAGTCGAACAGATATCTGCAGAGTTGATAGTACAGAGAAGCAAAACGTTGTCAGAAAGTCAAGAGAATTGATCCAATCCGATTGTCAGGTCGACGGCAGAGATAATTGTGACCCTCCTCTGCTCTCAGAGCGCATAGATCAGAGCAGTCCTTGCAATTAACCTCCCCATCCGCTCAGAGTTTTAAAGGCGTAATCCTCCAGCACGTAGATTAATCCTTGCCAGTATGCATCAGCAATTCTTCAGACGTGTGCGCCAAGAGAACACCAGCGTTCGTCAAACACATCTCCCGGAGAAGAAAAAAAAAAAAACCCCTCTACCTTCAATGTAGACCTATTAATCTCCCCCGCTTCAGCGTTCATCCCTCCATTAAGAAGCATTCCCCCCCCTCTTTTAGTCCGATGGATCACCTCCTTTCCTTTTTGATGACGGCCCATACTTTCCACGTAAAGCTCTGCATGCCTTTTTCCTTTATCTTCGAACCACCACACTCCATTGCATGCGCCATCTACCTTTTCTTTAATTTTGAGATAAACAACTCATCTAATAATGGACGATGAGTACTCTAGAGGTCCCATATGCTCATTCTAATTTGATTATAAAGTTATCTCCAAGATAAAAGATACTCCAAATTTTATACACAAATGACAATAGATCAGAACTTGATGCCTCTTCAATGATAGAAAGTCATGCATAACATTGTCTTCTATTCGGATGATAATCGTGAAGACAAAATCTTCACGACACTCACCCCCACCAATCCTGTGCATCCTCCGGATGCGCCAAACGAAACCTGTTTTCTGCTTAATAATAAAAGTCAATTTCATAGCAGAATATGTGCATGGGTTTTAAAGTCAAAGTGCCTTATGCACGGCTGCATAATTAGCCCTATTTATATGCACACTTTGAATATGCATGGTTAAAATTAATGGTGCAATCAATAAAGAAAAATAGCTTCTGATGACGAGGTTGGTGCACTCGCTCTCATACATAGCAATGTGATTATACATTCATCCTTACAGTCACTCGTATGTGCATGGGTATAGATCAGATCGTGCCGAGATGCATGGTCATGTAGTGTGACCCTAATACATGCATACTTTATGTGCATTTTCAAAATTATGGTTCATAAGAGGTAAGAGCTTTTGATGAAGAGGTTTTCTAACACCTATACTTAGAACTTTTTCACAGATTTCATAATGCATTGTTACAATTTGATAATGGTGCAAATGAACGTGCACCTAAGGGCAAAAATCAATATGTGTTCATACATAATTTAATGCATACTTGAAATGCAAGCTTAGATAAAAATGGTGCAAAACTGGAAGTAAAAGGTTTTTCCTATTCTACTCGTGAAGAAAATTGTTGTTGTCAACAAACTCCCATTCTTCATCTTGAACCTGAAAAATATCTTGAAAACAAACTCGTGAAAAAACATAAGTATTAGCATATTCAAACCAAAATATATCAATTTAAAATTAGACTTCTAGAAAAGCCATCTGAAAAATCCGAAGTAACATTTAAGTCAAATTTTGTAGCTTTCATCATATCATCATTTCTTACTTGACCTGCATTAAACCACTCAAAACATTTGATTAGAAAACAATATTTTCATCATTAATGAAATTTATAATTCTTCTCTTGAAAAAAAATTAAACAAATCCCATATACATACCTTTTTGTGGAGGAAGTAGGTTGTAACTCCCATATAAATACCTTTTTGTTAAGGAAGTAGGTTGTAACTCCCATATAAATACCTTTTTGTTAAGGAAGTAGGTTGTAACTCCCATATAAATACCTTTTTGTTGAGGAAGTAGGTTGTAACTCCCATATAAATACCTTTTTGTTAAGGAAGTAGGTTGTAACTCCCATATAAATACCTTTTTGATGAGGAAGTAGGTTATAACTCCCATATAAATATTCTTCATGGATAGAAAACATTCACAAAATTTCATAAACTGTTATTCATCATAATTATAAAAAAGAATGTGGACTCTTTCTCGGTTTGAACGTGTCATCTGTATGCAATAATAATTTTAAAAAACTTCTCATCAAATTCCTTTTTCATAAGAAAACCAAATCAATTTGATTCATCTTTTCTTATCAAATATATTAATCATTTCTTAGTGAAATCATTTCTTAATTTAATCATATATTCTATTTTCTTCAATGGTACATTCTTAGTTTTCTTGTTAAGTTTTAAAGGTTTTGATTGTTGTGAATTTATATTCATTTTTGTTTCGATTTGTTTAATTATATGATCAAGAAGTTGCTTGTCTATTTCATTTGTTTGTTTGTTTTGATTCATAATTCTTTGTTTGGTCTCTTCTTGTTTAATTCCTTCTTCTTTAATTTGATTATATTCATGTTTGTGAAATTGAGTTTGAAGTTGTTTAAGCTTGACTTGATCAAACAAATTCTCATTAGAAAGGAGCATTGGATCAAGTGAAATCTGTACATTATTAAGTTTCATTGCTCCTACTTGTATTTCATGTTCAAAATCACGTAGATCAATTTCCAATTGCTCTTCTATAATCGATTTTTGATCTTCTTCCTTAAGTTTTATCATTTTGATTTCTTCTTTTAGCTCATGTTTTTGGTTTGATGTCCTCTCTCTTATTTCTTCTTTTGTTTGAATGTTCATATGTATGATAGGCTTCCATACTTTTTTACTTTCACATAAATTAGGTTTAGTTTGAATCTCCTTAAATAGTTCTTTCATTCCTCCCTTTCCTAGATTTAATTTTAAAGGTGATCGATCCTGATAATTACAAATTTTCCTTTCAAATTCAACCACTAGTTTCCGTTTTCGTGCATCTTCGTACGACCTGCAATTCCAAAATGCATGGCCATATTGATCGCACCAAAAACACTGCAAAGGTCTCATTCGAGTCCTATTTGATGGTCTTAATGAATGTCTACAACTAGATTTACTACAATCATGAGCTTGTGTTATAGATGAAGGATCTATAAACAAACTTTGGCTCGTTCCCTCCTTTTCATGCTCACATTTAGCTAGCTCTACATCTTGTATTCGTTTAGATAATATTCCATACTTCTGATTCATTTCTTGAAACTCAGCATTCACTTCCTCTTTCCAAGTTCTAAGACTAGTTCTTAATACTTGTAAAGTCTCTGGCATAGCTTTAAGCGTATCATTTAAACTCAAAATCATTCTAAATGTCTTTTGTAGAGCTTCATTGGCCTTTGTTTCCCTTTCTATGAATTTATCTTCCCATTTTCTCAAATGTTGATCTATCAATGCGTTCACATATGCTTCATCAATAACAATACTCGTTGAATTATGCTCTTGTAAATTAATTTCAACAGATTCTTTACATTGATTTATATTTTTCATGTTTGTACGCTGCTTTTGTTTAACCATGACTCACGCTTGAATATCAAAGAAGCACCACATAAACGAAAAACAAGCTATGAGGTTATACATACATCAAACATACATTACTTGGCATTAATTTGAGAAGAAAGTCCAGAAACATGTACCTGAGCTGCAAGGCCGTTTGTTCACGTCGGGTTCACCAATGTCGGTGCGAAAGGGACGGTCGGTGGATCAGGGCGACCACCAAAAATACGGCGCACGCCGGGTGCTTGGAGCAAGCTCAAGTAGTCATAAAAACTCAGAGATAGAATTAATAATTCACAATCTTAACATATTTGCTCTTTTCCTTGCATGCTTATTAATCTATTTTCATCATAAAAAACATTATCATATAATTCATATTCAGGATGAATGCTCTCAACGCATAAGAATACATTACAAGAAACATTTTTCTACGTTGCTCATTGATTTTATCGGCTTTGGATGTTTGAACAATGAGATATTTAGTCTTGCTGTAAATATGCTGGGATTTCAAATGTTCATTAGTTTACTTACTCTTGATGTGGTAAGCACATAAAAATGTAACTTGACGTTTTGAAATAAGGACAATGAAATAGATTATATCAAAAGAAAGATCTACATGCGATAAGTATGCGAGTATAATTAAATGGACTTATTCTAGAAACGTGCGTTCAATTCATATCGATGATGAATACTTCTTTTTCTATTCAATTCTTCGTATAGGACTGATATGCATGTCGCTTTTTATTTTTAATATAAGCCGATAATTTAGCCTCCATTAAGCTATAAATCAAATCGCCGAAAGTGTTCAAAATCTCTTTCGGTATGTATTACTCCAATAACTTTAGGTTTTTGTATCAAGAATGGTCAGAGGAATGACATCAAAGTTGATATGTTGGATAGATATTACGTGTCCTTTCCTCTGATAAAATTCTGTCAAAAATTCATTCATACATTCTTCCTCCTTTACTAATGGAATAATAACTGGAAACACCTTCTGAATTCAATTGCTTTTCACATTTCTGCGCCCTTATTCTCTCTCAACCTATAGGCTTAATATATATGATTCTTTGCAGAAAAGTAAGGATTGCTACTCACTAGTGCATCAAATCCAATGCCTGGAACATTCTCAATTTCTCTTTAACATCATTCAAAATTTTACTGAAATCGAGTGTAACTACTGAAAACAAAATCCCTCAATTTAGAAAATCGAGTGATTTCATACAACACTATTTATAACAGTCTTCGTGATCTGATACAAATACTAAAAGTCTGGTTCAAATTCTGTAAGCTCTAAAAAAAACGAATGCACTTTTACCATTAAAATATGATTTTACGTGCAAAACATGTGCTATTTGAATAACCTTTAATATTCATCAGAAAATAACGCGTACCCTTTCTTTCAATACATGCACTTTCCATTGGCGTTAGTGCAATTCACAATCAATCCCATATCGTTTCCTCTTATGGTTACCTAAAACAACGGTTCATGTATGCAGGAAATCACTTGACTTATTTCATGGTTCACAAGCTCTGAGTTTGCGACGTGAACGAATGCGCAGTTAAGCATCATCACATACACCAACAGGAAACTACATACATTGTTCGAGAATTGTATATATAAACATAATCTCAGTCATTGTCCCTAAATTCAAAAATTCATGTGTTTGAGAACTCATTATAAAAAAAAATGAATATATCTTCCATTAAAACACATATACGCATCATGCGATTGTAATAGATGAACTCTTACTTGATCAGCCAGCGATAAATACAAGCAATTGTCTCTTCCTTTCTACTCTTCAGCGCATGATAGCTTTAGATTCCCCTCCTCATTGCTGTTCCAGTGAAAAATCTCTCTATGCTGATGGAGTTAACCGAATCATATAGTTGTCAACAGATTCGTCTAGAATTGATTGAATTCTTCTTCATAAGTTTGTGCAGCATTGCCAGCCTTGTAATCAGCCAAGAAATAAGCTTGTCCTCTTCTCATCGATTTACAATGTTATCATCTTCAAATGTTGAATCTCTGAATAATGTAGCTCTCTCATAAATGGCGCGTTTCATCAAACTATGGCTTCAAGAACATTATTCCTTGTATTGAATGAAAGAAACCAAGAAGGAGATTCCTCCCAGGATCATTGCGAAGTCAGTTTAGCAATCACAGTCTACTGCCTCCAACGTTTTCCACAATTCGTGCGCCTGTCTGATTTAATTTTTTACTTGAATATGAGCTCAAGACTCTGAATACATGGCTGCCAATCATGACAATCACTTGCGATCCAATGCGTTTAAACCAGTGGGCCTTCCCTTCAGCAGACGCATATTTCTGTCTGTATCTACCAGTGTCAGCGCCTTCCTTTTCCCTCTACAGCCGCTCCTTCCAATTGTTGTTGCTATACTCAGAGTCGAACAGATATCTGCAGAGTTGATAGTACAGAGAAGCAAAACGTTGTCAGAAAGTCAAGAGAATTGATCCAATCCGATTGTCAGGTCGACGGCAGAGATAATTGTGACCCTCCTCTGCTCTCAGAGCGCATAGATCAGAGCAGTCCTTGCAATTAACCTCCCCATCCGCTCAGAGTTTTAAAGGCGTAATCCTCCAGCACGTAGATTAATCCTTGCCAGTATGCATCAGCAATTCTTCAGACGTGTGCGCCAAGAGAACACCAGCGTTCGTCAAACACATCTCCCGGAGAAGAAAAAAAAAAAACCCCTCTACCTTCAATGTAGACCTATTAATCTCCCCCGCTTCAGCGTTCATCCCTCCATTAAGAAGCATTCCCCCCCCTCTTTTAGTCCGATGGATCACCTCCTTTCCTTTTTGATGACGGCCCATACTTTCCACGTAAAGCTCTGCATGCCTTTTTCCTTTATCTTCGAACCACCACACTCCATTGCATGCGCCATCTACCTTTTCTTTAATTTTGAGATAAACAACTCATCTAATAATGGACGATGAGTACTCTAGAGGTCCCATATGCTCATTCTAATTTGATTATAAAGTTATCTCCAAGATAAAAGATACTCCAAATTTTATACACAAATGACAATAGATCAGAACTTGATGCCTCTTCAATGATAGAAAGTCATGCATAACATTGTCTTCTATTCGGATGATAATCGTGAAGACAAAATCTTCACGACAGCGAGGTTTCACGATGGTCTGATGTGAAGCGTCGCGACAGTCCAAAGTGAACCGTCACGATGGTCTAATCGGCGAGCAATCGTGATGGCATCGGACAATGGTCAACGTAACCGTCGCGATGGCGTGAGCCCATCGTGATGGTCATAGGGCGTGATGGCTTGAGCCAATCGCGATGGTCGCGGGGTGCGATGGCTTAAGCCAATCATGATGGTCCAACTTTCGAGGCATCGAGATGGCGTACATGGTATCGTCGTGATGGCGTGGCTAGTGAACAATCGTGATGTTCTGGCTTGACACGTGGCAGGATCGGCACCATGGCATGAGCCAATCGCAATGGCGTGGAGTTGACGGGATCGTCGCGATGGTCAGTGACCGTCGTGATGGTGTGAGACCGTCGCGATGGTCCAGCCGAGCCGTCGCGATGGCGTAAGCCGATCGCGATGGTGTGACACAATCGCGATGGCATGAGCCAATCGTGATGGTCCAGCAAAATGAGAATTTTTGAAATGCAACAATGGATTCGTGTGTGCACTATTGTCACCTATACGGTGGTGAACTCACATACCAAAAATGCCGAAGTTGGCAGACCATCGCGATGGTCTGAACACGGCAGATTTCTGACAAAAAGTGATTTTTTACCTTTTGGGAGCTTTTCTGATGCTCTGGAGCACTGTACCAACAAGAAAACTCAAAAAGACAAAAGCACATACAAGCACAAAAGCTCTCTCTCTCTCACACACATGCACAAATGAGGGGAAATGAGGAGAATGGGTGGATATGGTGAATTTTCTAAATTTTTCGGAGTGGAAGAAGATGATGCGGTGGTGAAGGAGTGTAGGGGAGGTGAAAAACGCAAAAACTAATGAAAAACAAGAACAAAAACTGAAATTTTTACCTTCCAATGCCACTTCTTCCTATACTCTTACCATCACACATTCGTCCTAGACTCGATCTCCAACAACGGCACCAAATTTGGTGTTGCTCTAGCACAATGGTGAGAACCACCTTAAGAAGCTCCACCTCCTTAATTTCAATCCACGGAAGAGATAGGAGTGATATGAAGATCGTGAATGTGAGATGTAGTGAGAGTGAAGGTGAGAAGCATAGAGATGCACACACACATACACACACATGAAGAGACAAGCAAGACACAATGGAAGGTAGGAAAATAGACTCTATTACTCAAGATCTCAATTACAAGCTCAAGCTCACTCTAGCTCATACAAGTATACACTAGCTAACCTCAAAAATGAGCTCTCTAGCTCTTTTTATAGATTCTATACTAGTTTTCACCGGTTTCACATCTAGTGACTGGCATAGTTAAAAAATAGGTTCTAGGTGCTATTTGAAAGGGTAAACGAGATCTAAAAATAACCAAAATTGGTAGGCTCATTCTATCTAAGCTCCTCAAGCTCGAGGACTCCTAGGCTTGCACAAAATGGAGCTATAAATTACAAAAAGGGTTTTCCTATGTTACATATGGTACAAAAGTGATGAAATCACTGTTGGAGGTTTTTGAAAAGTATTTTGAGACATATTTGTTTGAAAAACTAATTCGACTGACTCCCCACTACTTCATTGTTCTCTATCTTTACATGCTTCCTCGACGTCTGTGCCTCTGGCTAATGCCAACACATTCATTTCAAGAATTTTCACATTTAAGGTAAACATCCTACCCACTTTGTTTCCCTTGGCAATCAATCATCCATCTTGCTTGAACTCTTCTACATATAACCCATCAACATTGAACTTAACTTGTAATCCCTCGTCAACCATTTTTCCAACAAAGACCAAATCCTTTGTTATATTTGGAACATCCAACACATCAGCAAGATGTTTTACTTTCCCATCCTCCATCGACAATGCTATGTTTCCTATATGCTCAATGGGGTGTGTTGTGTCATCATCTATTTCAACATATCTAAGAACTGGCAATTTTTGCAAGCTACTAAACCATTATGCATGACTAGCAATGTGATTTGAATCACCTGAATCAACATACCAAACATTAGCATTTGAATTTAAAATATCAGGAGACATTGTATTCATCATATGATGTTGAACCATGAACAACTTCTCAGAGTCATCTGCACTTGTAGTCACATAGTTGTTTTGCCGCCTTTTGTTATTTTGATTCTTCAACCTACAATCATGTTCAAAGTGTCCAGGTTTACCACAAGTCTAGCATCCTTTAATGTCATTACCTGAATCATTTCTTTGGAAATTTCTGCGACCTCTTTGGCTTCCCTTGCCTTCAAATTTTCCTCTAACTCTTGCATGATTCTGTTGTTGTCCTTCATCGTGGTTATTGTGTCCTCTTCCACTTATGAAGCCTCTAGCTCTTCCTCTTCCTCTACCAGAGTGGAATACCTGATCAAAACTAGGTTTTCCTTCGGAGTTTGAATCCTCATCAAGATTCTTTTCTTCAGTAATCAACATGGATACCAAATCAGCAAAATTCAAAAAAAATTCCCTAGTCTATATAGAAGTTTTAAACTGCTTATATGCAGCTCCTAAACCACGAAGGCACACTTCCACCTTATCATCATCATCATCTACATTCAGGCCAATAGATGCAAGTGAATCACATATGCTTTTGATTTTCAGAGTGTAGTCACTTACCGACATGCCATTCTTTTCCAATGTGTGCAACTCGTTCTTGAGTTGCAATTTTCGTGCCTTTGTATTGGTCTCATACAATGTGACCAAAATTTTCCATGCCTCTTTTGGCATCTTGGCATCATGTATGTGCCCAATCATGCTATCCTATATATTAACAGATAGCCAATACATTACCTTTTGTGCTCCTTGATTCCATTCCTCATATACTCTTAACTGTCCACAGTCAGATTCATCTCTTGTAACTGTGGAGCATTTTTGTTCTCTCCTTTGATGTACTCCTAGCAGCCTCTTCCCATCACAAAATTTTATCATATAGAATCTCCAAGCATGGAAGTTTTTCTTATCTAGCTTATCACTCATAAGCTAACTCATTCCATCTCTGCTGCAGCAATTCACAACATTGCAAAACACTACAAGCAGTAGTTCTGCTTGAACGTTGTTGCACTACGATGTGATAGTTCAATCTCATAAAAACATAGTGTTCGTGTATCAATAGTACACAGAATCGCTTGAAATTCAAGATCTGGACTACATGAGTGTTGCCAAATAGGATGCAAGTTACAATTTTGCAAACTGATCTGTTTTTTTTGTAGGTCCCACCTTGTGACCTCAAAATGGAGGTCGAGATATCTTCGAAACTCTGATCTAACAAAAACAAGTGAACCTAAAGGGATAACTCTCAAAAATATTTTGAGGCCTTCTACCTTCATGCCAATTTTTGTAGCAATATGAGGTCATTTGTGAATCCTGCATTCTCCATGCCTTCTCACGTACTCTTTGCCATTGGCCTTCTCCACCAGCTCTCTATTGTCACGAGGAAGGAGATAATGAAGAGAGCTCACACACACGCTCTCATACTCAAAGAGGAGCACACACAAAGATTGAGGCGAGGAAGAAATGATCTTCTTCTTCTTCTTCTATTACATAAAAGGAATGTAGAAGAATGACCTAATAACAAGAATCCAACAAGTGCAATATATAAATAATAGTACAAAAGGAAAATCCTAATGTCCATGGATGAGTGACCTTGCAAGAAACAATTGGGCCATCACTCTCGATAGATAATTCTAATAAAGCTCAATGAAGTGCCCCTCACATATACCAACGTGACCACTATACATGCCAGAGAAATGAAAAATGATACATGTCATCCTGGATCATCACATGTTGAGCTTGATATCTCAACAAGGTAGATATCAAGGTGCGTACCAACAATAGTCTTATTATAGGCTCCCTTAGAACTATCAATCACCCTAGCAAGCACAACCTAGACCGCTACCAGTGTTGGGACAACAACCACCACCCCATCCCAATGTAATCTCAAAGTAATATGCATTGGCCGAGGACAACTTCAATGGGGCATTAGAACATATATCCCCACGGATCATAGAAAATGATCCCAATGCTCAAGCTTTGAGTCTATGCAAGGAGATAGTCCACTAGCATACTACAGTGAGTCCCCATACACCTTAGAGCCAACCCCTACCAACCACCCATAGTGGAGCCTAACTAGGAACCAAAATACGTAATGTGATGTACACCATTCCCAATCCTAGAACCTAAATGAGACCAATGAGACCACATGCCTCTAGAGAATCCTGTTTTAGATGTCAAGGACATCACTTCATAACAGAGCGCCCCCACTCCCACCTGTAAGATAGCCACACTATTTCACCAACTTCCCTGAATGTGGAAAAGAGCATGTCATACAAGAGTGTCCAAAAAACCCAATGAATGCATCCAAGATAACTCCTATCAATGTAATTGGCATTGTGCACACATCAAATGTATCTTCAGCAACCCTCGTGCCCATTCAAGTAGTGACAAGATCCCATACTTTACAACAAGACCAACAAGTAGACAATGAAAGACCCTCGAAACATAGTGAAATTAGAGAGTCGAGTAGAATGAAGAACAAATCTTGGAAATATTCATAAGAGAAAGTCAAGATAAAGTTGAATGGGAAATTAGTTGAACTTGAACAGAGTTTAAAAGAGAGCAAGGAAAAAAATCCTAGAATTAACTTCACAAGAATTACTAGAAGCCCCCTGTTTGCCAAAGCCAAGATTAGTTTTAGTAGAACCTATCCCAGAGGACTTAGATATGATGTTCATAGCCTATCAAGCTAGATTGAGAGAAGCACCCAATGTCATAGAATTGGACAAGAGTTATCCAAGAGTGGACCTAGAAATAGAAAGAACAAAGCTTTGTATGAAAATTGTTGAACTAGCCCAGGCTATGTTCAAAGCAACCCAATATGTCATTTGGAGTAACCTAGTTAAGCCACACTTGCACTTCCAAGGATTGCTAGAGAGATTACAACAATTGGTGTCGAAGTCGGATCATTTAGTGCCTAAAAAGGCTTCTTCCATAAGGAGCATACCAAAAGTATTCTCATTGGTAATAGCACAAGTTCCCAATTCTATAGAAAATGGAGTTCCCATCCAATCACAAGGATTCTTGAGAGAAATTCAAAAAGAGAAATGGAGATTAGAACAAGGAACTCCACCACCTATCCAAGAGATAAATGATCTTCGTAGTAGATTTTCTCAAGACATCCCTTCTATATATGGAGAGTAGGAAGAGATGCAATGAAGTGAGTGAATGGATTTTGAATCCAATTCCCTATAGGAGTTACCTCACTTCACTAGCCCATGGGAATCAAATTCCATCCATTTGAGAGCTCCCAACATCCGAATAAGAAATGATGATTCAATTCTCCCTAGGAACATGGATGTAATAAAGAACACTAAAATGCATTGCCATTTCACTTTAGAAGAGTTGTTGAAAGTTAGACCTGAGTTTTGGAAGCACGTAGCAAGCCAAATACCCAAAGTTGCTAAAACCCACTATCAAAAAGGATCACAAAGAAAGGTGTCAAAAATACCCATAGATAAGATAGGAGTTGTGAGCAATGTGCACCCAACATTCTTTGCTTGAATCTTCATCTTCTTCTATAGGCTGCTCATAAGGCTTCAACCAAGTGATTAGTACCACTTATAGCAAGATTCAATGATAATCTATATTTTGAAAGTGTAGGACAAGAGAGTGTATGACTTCAAATAACATAAAGCAACAAAATTGTGTTACATACAAAAGCTTCAACTCCATAGCACATGAGTGTTGCACAATCCATGTAGAACTACTCATAGATCCAAGATTTCCTTTAGCTTCACCTAGTCTTCTTCAAGTGATTGTCTTTGTGCAACCATGTGATCCAATACCAATACTCTAATACCAAGGCTTTGATACAAAATGTGGAGAAATTTCACTCCAATATGCACAATGGAAGTTATCAAATGTCTTCTAGAAACTATCTTGTTAGAAACCGTCTTACTAAAACCTCATTCAATCAAAACTCAAAGATCGAATGACTCAGAGATTGTTTTCCGAACGTAATACACACTATTAGCTTCCTAACAAGCTATAAATTACTACATTTGGAGTTCATATTACTAGGCAATCAATCGCCTAAATCTAGAGTACCTATCCACTCAGGTTAAGTAAAGAAGTTCAAAACAATTGATCTCAGTAAGTCATGGAGATGAATATGGAAGAGACATTTATAGTAGAGAAAGTAAAAAAGAAAGGCTTTTCAAAAAAGATATCATGTGCATTAAATGAGTATCTACATAGAGAGAAATGACCTTTGCAAGGTGGTTGTGTATAGAAAGCTATGCAACTAGAATACCTATGTGCCTTGTGGCGCACGATTGGTGGAAAATATGATATGCTATGGTGAGCAAATGACCCAAATATTCTTCTACATGGAGAGAGACATTTTCAGTCATTTCTGTGATATCCATGAGATGGTCTTCTTCCCTAGCATGATAACATATCTAGTAGTGCTCCCCTTGTCATCTTTGGAACCTCCCCAATCAACATGAAAATAAGCTTGTAAATTTAATCCATCATCAAATGGATAATATATCCCTCCATTGATTGATCCTTTGAGGTACCTAAATGTCCTTTTGGCTGCAACAAGATGAGATACTCTTGGTGCCTATAAAAATTAGGATAACACTCCAACTACATGTGAAATATCTGGTCTTGTCATTGTAGCATACAAAAGAGAAACAATTATTGATTTATACATGGTCACAACCACTTCATCACCTTCATAAGCACCTAGTTTAACATTTACTTCTAGTGGATTTGAAATGGGCTTGCAATCATACAAGTCAGACTTCTTCAAAAGTTTTAGAATGTATTTCCTTTGTATCAACTATATACCTTCTTCTTTATATACTACTTCAGTCTTAAGTAGACATCCAAGCTTGCTCTTTATGTCCTTCATCTTGGCTTCATCATCCCTATAATGATCAAATCATCAACATATATACAATGAAAAGTAGTTTTGCTACCCTCCTCCTTCACAAAGAGTGATGGGTTTCCATGACTCTGATTGTATCCACATTTTAGCAAGTAGTCCACAAGTCTTTGTTTCCAAGCCCTTGAGGCTTTCTTGAGTCCATAAAGGGCCTTCTTAAGCCTAGATACATGATGTGGAAACCTCTCATCTTCAAAGCCTTGGGGTTGCTCCATGAAGACTACCTCTTCAAGCTCTCCATTTAGGAAAACGTTCTTCACATCCAACTGGTACATCTTCCAACCATTTGAGACAAAAAATGCAATCAAACTCCTTATGGTGGACATCTTGGCTACTGGAATACATGTTTCTTCAAAGTATATGCCATAGATTTGAGCAAAACCTTTTGCAACCAACCTCACTTTATATCTAAAGATGCTCCCCTCTCCCTTTGCTATCTTCTTGAATCCATGATACAACATATGCTCCATGATTCACTTGCAATCCCTTCTCAATAATATGGTCTACAATGATAAGGTTGTTTGTGATAGTAGGCACATAAAGTATGCATCTTAATAAGTTCATGTTACCATTTGATGTATTTACATAACATATCTTCTTAACGAGATTTCTTGTGTCATCTCTTGTTTGGACTTCATGTTTATTCTTTGAATCTTCCAAGTCTGAGAGTAAAGCCACATTTGCTACCACATGATTTGGCATTCTGAGTCTATGGAAAACACATGCTCATCAAGCTTACCATTGTTCATTGTAATTTTCATGAGTAGAAGTGAATGCTCTTGAGCTTGATCATCTACATGGTTGTTGTAGTCTTTCCTTCCTTTGTATCCACCTTGATAATTGTTGTTGTATGACTTGTTGTTGTATCCATAAGAATTTTTAAATCTACCTCTTGAATTTCCATAGCCTCCTCTGTTGTATCGTCTTCCTCTTTGATTTCTTGGGTTCCCAAAATAGTTCTCTTTGATGCAATTTGATAATCCACATATAGCACATGATTCCTTACCTTTCCATTTGTTTTCCTTGCCTTTATTCTTATCTGTATAAAGTGTAGGGGATTGGTTACCTTTTTTGTTCACAACATTCTTCATAATCTTTGATTCATGTGTGAAAATTTTCCCCATGAGTGCGTTGAAGTCACGTTGTCATCGGGGTTCGTGGAAAGGAGGGACAAGACATCGGTCAATCAAATGGCACTCGCCGGTTGTTTCCAGCAAACACAAGTAGTAGATGCACAATGTGTTAGATCGAGTCTTACCAAAATCACTGCATTGTCAAGGTCTTTGGAAAATCACAATACTCATTAAGTTAGCCAAAGGACTACTTTTTCTCTCCACATGGAAACAAAACATATTTAGAGCAAAAGCAAATGATCTTTCGATGATAAGAGTTCTTATTCACGTATAATGTTAGGACCTTTTCAAAAGCGATTCTCAAGATATGCATTACATGCCCTTATTGATTCATACTCATGCATGTATATCTACAAAACATGCGATAACTTTTCTTTTTCCTATCTCAACAGTACGTTAGAAACAAATAGAATGCGAACTCCGAGGATAATTGCACAAAGGAATAAGGAATTTGAATATCGTTTTCTTTTTAGTTATACAGTCATTCAAAGCGCAGAAAACCAGAAAACCATAGATCCTTGTATTAGAACAACGTTGACGTGATACTCAAGAAAATTCAGTTTCTTAAGGTGGTAGAATCTTCAACTCTCATCAATCTGAAAGAATGAGCTCCGACAGTACCAGATTGTTGTCAGCAGAGTTTCAAATCACACACAACAACAGCGTACCTTCCATACTTCTGGCAACACAAACACTTCATTATATATATGCTTTAGCGAAAAAAAATGTTCAGGAAACAAATCATCTTTCCATATCTACAAGCTTCAATTCATTAACCCTCGAAAATCTGAATTGTCCTCAAACTGTGCCAATATCTTCTTTTGAACACTTTTTGTTAATGAAACGATACCTCTGTAATGTCTTCAGTCACTAATTACAGCCATAAAAATATCACATGCATTGATAGCAAAAAAAATGAAAGTTTAGCACGATGATAATTCCTTCTAACAACATTAAAAATGAAAACCAAAATCCATCATTCAACTGTCCAATTGAGCTTTGAACTTCACCAGTTCCTCAGTTCTAGGAGCAGAATGAAAACACAAATTGATAGCTTTTTTTAGTTTTGCTTCGAAGTCGAAAGCACATCAGCACAGTTCCGCTACAAAAATGCAACATAACTCCAATATTACGAGCATCAAGATGTAGCTATTTTCATCATCACACAAAGCAGAAAAAAAACAATTATACTATAGCTTCGTACAGTTTTGCGCATGATAGGAGTTTTGTTTTTTAAATGATTATCAGTTTTGCGCATGATAGGAGTTTTGTTTTTTAAATGATTATCTACCATCAAAAAGTTGAGTTTGTGTCCATGAAACAGCAAATCATTTACCCATTGAAAAAGCCGAGGTCGTCGCTAAATACATTTAGGCCAGCTATTGACTGTAGATTTCCATCCTTCAGAGCTGTTTGTCCTCAAATTTGAACATTGTACATCATTCTCATTAGCCTGTGAGTCTTTATGTTGCCAAGGAATGCGCAAACATTGATTATCTTCCCAACAGCACCGCATAACACATCATATTCCCTTACATCTTCTATCCTCCCTCGTTAATACCTCTTTGCACAGCTATCTCACCCCCACGAGCCGATAGATGATTGATCTTCCTCTCCGCACACCTTCTTATGACAGACAAGTGAAGTGAGGCTCTTCGATGTATCCGAAGTCTGCTCCTCTGCCAAATTCTAGAGGAGAAGTTCGAACCCTCTTTCTATGCATGTCCACCCAAAAGCGCCTTCCATTTCTTTTTCTTTTCTCACGCAGCAGCAGCTGTTTCCCGAACGATCAGAGCTTTCCCTTTCCCTGTGAGTGGAGCCCCTGTCTAGGTGAGAGAACTCCCGCCCAAACCATCGTTCCTATGTCAACTCCCCATCTTTTTGTGAGCAGCACGAATTTAGGACATTCCAAACAGAAGAAGAAAAACCTCTAAGAGATGCCCCTCAAAAGAAATTTCATCCTCCCTCTCTGAGAGCTCCCCCTTGTGTGTCCTCGAGCTTTTCTTGAAAATTTCCTCCTGCTCAATATCCTCCCGTATCACTTTCTCACGTGAATCCCTGAAGAGTGTGCACACTCCTCCAGATTCCCCGCTAAGTACACACTACAACCTTCATGCCACAGCCCACGTCTGCTTCTCTTTGCCGCTTCTCAGCTCAAGCCCTCCAAGAACTGCCATGTTTTTTGCCGAAAGAAGGAAAAAAAATATATCCTTTTCACATACTTTTTATTTTGCGTTTACATATAAATATTTTTATTTTATATATATAATTTGGGCAAACTAAAGTGCATTCGTATGCACATACATAGATTCATACCTACATGCTTCATACTCTCACACATGTAACGGCAAACATATACATGCTCATACGGTAATACTCATAAATACATATTCATATGGTACACACCGGTTCCCACATATATATGTTATATACATATAATCACATATGCATAAGCACCATGACAACACATACCAAATCTCTCATACAAGTAGCATATATTAACATGGTCTTTATTCAATGATCCTAGATTACATTCATATGCAAAAATGATCAAGCATCGGAATACAATGGAGTCACAGTTAAGCATAAAATTCACCAAGTTTTGATCTCGTCATCAACAATTTTTCCTGAGTTAAATGTCACTTGCTTTCCATCATCGATTTTGGATCACGACCACAATGTACTTGCATATCCCTACAGAGGTCCATAGATGTAGTGAAGGCTTTCCATTTGTCATTAGCTTTAATCCCATTGATCACTTGCCTCACAATTTGATCTTCATCAATGAGGTATCCAATGGTTGTTGCTGAGGCCTCTACACCAAAAACAGAGTATGCTAATCTAGTGCAGAATAAAGAATAGGTATTTACTACTGTTTGCATTTTTGACCCATCTTCTCCTGAATAGTGTATGTCTACAGTAGACTCAGATGTTTGGTACTTTGATAGTGGGCCAACCAAACATATTACCTCGTAGCGCAATTTCTTCACTTCACTTGAGCATGCCCCAATAGGGAATATTGTCACATGTGCCAACAACTCCTCTTATCCTATCATGGTAGTTGGTAAGATCATTATGACTACTACTGATGGTAGTTCTTTTATATTGTGAGGTGCTTTATTTGTGCTAGGGATCAAGAAGAATCTATTATCAATTTCAACTTTAGCCAAGATTGGCTTGGTTGTGAAATTTGTTGATGACAGATGTACAATTCATGATCTATCAAATGGGGACGTGATTATTGCATCTGGTATTTTATGTCGTGGGCTATATAAGCTCATTGTCACTCTAGTACAATGGTGAGTATCAGCGTGAGGAGTTCCACCTCGTAATCTTCAATCTGCAGAGAGGATAGGCCGATATGAAGATCAAGAACAAGTGAAGTGCGCGAAGGTGATGGTGAGAAATGTGCAGGCGAGGTAACCAATGGTGAATAGTAGCCATCATGCAGCCCACTGTAGGTGTGTTATTTTGGGAAGGCGCTAGGTAAGGGTAGTTGAGCCAGTCCTTGTTGGAGTTAGATGTCTCCGGAAGCACGCGAACAACACAAGGAAGAAGAAGAAGCTTGGAGCACAACACACAATATTGAATGTATTACTAGAGAATATACAAAGATAAGTAGCCCATTAGGGCAATAGGCGTATATACAAGCTGGGGGAAAAAACCTCCTAAAGAGGGAAAAAAGTGCCCCGGTGGTCCTAGCATGTTCACACACATCACTACCTAAATATATCAACAAATCTCCTTGGGAGTGATGCAGTGAACAAGGAGCTGGCACTCATGTATGAGGAAGTGCCAAGCTATGTGGAAATCACTCCACAAAAGGAAGTAAGCCCAAAGCTTTGTGAAAAGCTTCAAACTTCACCCTAGGCAGAGTCTTCGTGAAAAGGTCTACAACGTTTGCCTACGTGGGCACATATGCCAAGCTGATCTCCCGAGCAGAGAACCTCTCCTTGACATAGTGATAATGCATCTCAATGTGCTTAGTGCGAGCATGGAACACAGGGTTCCTCGCAACTGCCAATGTGCTCTAACTGTCAGTGAAGATGGTGGTGGCAGAAGACTGACCAACACCCAAATCAGCCATAAGGCGTCTGAGCCACACACACTCAACAGTCACTGTGAAAGTTACCCTATACTCAGCCTCACAACTGGGAGTGGCCACAGTAGGGTGCTCCTTGCTCAACCAAGATATACATGAGCTACCAAGCATGAAGCAAAAGCCACTAGTGGACACACGAGTGTCATAGCAACCAGCCCAATCAGAGTCAGAAAAAGCATGCAAATCTGGCGGCAATGATCCCCCCTTGGGATAAAACAACCCAAGTAGCCGAGTACCACTCAAATAGCGAAAGATGCGATTAACTGCTTGCAAATGCTTGACTCCTGGGCAATGCATAAACTTGCTCATTTGTGAGACAACAAACTGAATATCTGGTCGAGTAATGCATATTTAGTCTGTGGATGATACAGACGATAGCCGACTTTCAGAACTATACCCAACAAAAATAAATTTTACTGCTTTATCATCCAATTTTTTGCGATGTTGTTCAGGCACTAATGCATATGCCAAACAACCAAAAACACGCAGATGAGCAATAGATGGCTTGAGATCATGCCAAGCCTCATATGGAGTGATAGATTGTAGCGCTTTAGTGGGACACCTGTTCAGTACATATGCTGCACACATGACAGCCTCAAGCAAGAAATTATGTGGTAAAGCGCGACTCTTGACATACACCTCGCCATCTCCATGAGTGACCTGTTCTTTCGTTCAGCAACTCCATTCTGTTGAGGTGTATATGGCACTATACACTGGTGTTTTATCCCATGTTTAGCCAGAAATGCATTAAAATCAAAAGACATATATTCCCCCCCTCGATCAGAACGGAGCGTGCCCATTTTACATGTTGATAGATTTTCAGCCAAAAGCAAAAACTGTTTGAAGCACATGAACACTTCAGAATTTGCCTTCAATGGATATACCCATGCATGCCTGGAAAAATCATCGATGAAAGTCACGAAGTAAAGATAATTCCCAAAAGAAGGTGTCTGCATAGGACCACATACATCACTATGTACAAGCTGCAATTTCTGAGTAGCCCGAACTGAACCATCTTTTGGAAAGGACGAACGCTGCATTTTTCCCAAAATATAGCCTTCACAAACATGTTTTAGAGGTGCCTCAAGTTTGGGCAAAGAGGACACCATTTCAAATTTTTGCAGGCGTACCAAACTAGCAAAGTTCAGATGACCAAAGCATGCATGCCAAAGCTTTGCATCTGACATAGCCTGAGAATCATTTACTGCACATGCCAAATCATTACAGATCTTTCATAGTCTATGAGCTTATACAACCCATGACATAAAATGCCAGAAGCAATAATCACATCACCATTTGACAGATCATTAACTATACACCTGTCATCAACAAATTTCAGAACCAAGCCAATCTTGGCTAATGCAAAAACTGATAATAGGTTCTTCTTGATCCCTGGAACAAATAAAGCATCTAACAAAGTGAAAGAACTACCATCTGCAGTAGTCAAAATGATCTTACCAACTCCCATAACAGGATAAGAGGAGTTGTTGGTGCATGTAATAGTATTCCCTGTAGGGGAGGCTCGAGTGAAGAGAAGAAGCTACGCTATGAGGTAATATGTTTGGTCGCCCCACTGTCAAAATACCAAACATTTGAGTCTACTGCAGATATGTAGTGCTCATGAGAAGATGGGTCAAAACTGCACACAGTAGTAAATGCCCATTCTTCTTCCTACACAAGATTAGCAGACTCTGTTTTTGGTGTAGAGGGGCATTTGGATTGCCTTTCATCATCAACCGAGGAGTAGAAGCAAAACTCTGATATGAATCAGGAAGAACATTCAGAACAGTCTGCACAAGTGAGCTATCTAGTATAACCTCATCATCAGAAATCAATTGTTCCTTCAAGTCTTTGATCTTCGTTACGAAACTGTCCATAGAATCACCTTCATTCATGTGCTCACTCTCTAAATTTTTCAGAGGTAAGCAACACGAGCCTCATTCCTAGCTTGGTACAATGTAGTAAGTGTATCCCAAGCATCCTTAGCTGTTCTGCAAGAGCGAATATGAGGAATAATGGCACGTTTGACAGACAAAGCTATCAATGCATGTGCATGGGCATCTCTGCCATCCTAGTGAAGCTGCTCTATAGTAGGTGCAACACAAATCGCACCACGAACAGGAATATGCAGAATACGATCATCTTCGACACCTCCTCCATCAGCTTCAGTACCTGTAGTTGTAACAGTTGCAAGTGTGATAGGACGTTTTTCGACACCCTGCACAATGTTCCACAGTCCTTTTGCAACCAACACATGTCGCATCATATAAGCCCATAACGGGTAGTTGGTACCATCCAACTTATCATCAACATCCAACATACGGAATACATCACTACTTTCAGCCATGGCCGGTGACTAAAATACCTTCATACAGAAAATTGACTGTATCTCAAAAAGTCGAATAGAATTGCCCAGACGAATTCCACTAGACCTATAGCAAACTTCGAGAAGATTATATTGGCGAACAGAAAGTGGTATATACCTTTGGCACAAAAAGATAAAATAGCCTGCACAAGCACAATGATAGTGCGTTCGGAGGCTGAAACGAGCTCAGAGCGCAATTCATGCAATTCTGAGACTGCAAACGGAGGAGTGTCGATGGCGCCCTAGATGAAGCAATGACTTGCTCTAATACCAATTGTTGGAGTTAGACGTCTACAGAAGCACGCAAAGAAAACAAGGAAGAAGAAGAATCTTGGAGCACAACACAAAATACTGAATGTATTACTAGATAATATACAAAGATAAGTAGCCCATTAGGGCAATAGGCATATATACATGCCGGGGGAAAAAAACCTCCTAAAGAGGGAAAAAAGTGCCCTGACGGTCCTAGCGTGTTCACACATATCACTACCTAAATATATCAACAGTCTTGACATTGTCAGTTGTTCTGAACTTTAATTGCGAAGGCCTTCCAAGCATGCATCCACCTATTCATCATCTCTGGATTTTCTTTAGTAAGTATGTCCTCCATGTAGGTTGATAAATATGACCCTTTTCAGCTTTCAGAGGGACATCTTCTGGCTTGAACTGTGTGGCATGCATTGGGTGCTTCTTAGTGATGCTCTCAATCTATAAATTGTATTCCTCAAGCAAGAGGAAGTAAGGTTTATACTACAGCTCACTAGTCATTATGTGTTGACGTGGTGCTATAGTGGCAAAATAGGGAGACTTTACAATAAATTCTTTAATATATGCCATCACATGTAACTGAGCATTAACTCTTGCTAAATGCATTTTTTTGAGCTCTTCAACTCTCTTCAAACATGCCAGGGGAGGTAACTCATACGTATCTTCACCGGCTTTTGAGAATCTGCCTCCAACCACAGGTGATGGTATGTACTCTTCTTCAAATGTGTCATCCATTGGGATTGGGAGGGTCTCGTCGGGTTCCGGCAAGTCCGGTGGAGATTGTGGTCTAGGAGGTTCCGTCATGCTAGAGAATTGGGCTTGCACCTCCTAGAATTTCGTTTGTAGCTCATTCAATTCTTCAAGGAGGGCCGGTGGGGTGACCTCGTGCACAATCGTAGGTCCTAATGAATCCTTTGGCATCAATTTCTTGTTTATTTCCTTGAGTGACTGGCACTCTTCTTGTAATCAGTCATAATCTTCTAGCATGCATGCGTGGTCTTCCAAGAGAATTTGCATGGACTCAGGAGGAATAGCTTGAAAACCAGAGGGGTTGATAGGTGTCTCTAGCTTATCGAATGTAGCCTCGAAGTTTTCACGGTTTTGTTATTGGAGTCATTGATTTTCTTCTTTAGTTGCATTGAGGTACCTCCGATGGAGTGTCATGTTGCGAGATAATTGAGCGTTGCCCATTAAATATACATGTAATTGAGACTTGACTTCTTTCACATGCTCCTATACTTGTGCCTCGAGTGTTTGTTGTTGCTATTGGTGCTCTGCTTCCAAGGCTTGATATTTCACATTGGGTTCTTGATTCTATAATGTGCGCACATCTAGTTTTTTATGCAAGTCTTGGGTCATTTATTGGAGGGCTGAATGGTGTCGCCGTAACGAAGAATAATCAGTGTTGATTTGTTGAAGGCAATGTATCATTTGTTGAATGGCAGCATCAATAGTGGAAGATGATGACGATGTGAGTGTTGGAAACGAGAGATGCATGGTGGGTTGTGTTGCAATAGGTATGGGAGTTGGGTTGGGATAGTGGATGCTGTGGTGAGTGTGGCAAGGTGCACGGTGATGGGTGTCATATGGAGTGTGCTGATTGATGCGGATGATACATGTACATGTGCATCCGGTGAGGCAGTGGGTGAAATCTCCATGTCACTGGAGGTGCTTTTGATGACAGCAATGTGAAATAGTGAAGTGGGTGTGATTGGACGAGGTGGGGGCCGCATTGGTGTTGTGACATGTGAGTGGAGTGGTGTGAGTGGTGGCCATAAGAATGGAGCCTATGAACTGAATGTCTGTGAAGATATTACAAAGGGAAAAGGTGAGGTTTGCATATATAGAAAAGATGTGAAAGAGGAGTAGGATGATGGTGGTGGTGTAGATGATGTAACGGAGTACAATGGGTTGGTGATAATGGACATGTGGAGGTGGGGAAATGACTGGTGGTGTAGGGACAGGTGGTGTGAAGACAGATAGATGTAAGGGAAGTGTTATTTTTAGTCAGACTAGAGATCAGAGGCCAAATGGAAACAGGTGATGGAATGCAAGCATCAAGACTTCCTACAACGTGAGGGGAGGGTTGGGTTGGTGCTAGGGAAGAAGGGGTGGTTTGACTAACAGTATATACAAGGGTAGTATCATCACTCACAATTAGGTCAATGGTTGAAGAGCCCATAGGGGGTGCAGATGTCCTAGGATCTATTGGTACGTGAATATATGCACCAGGCCGTTTTAGGATTCTGACTCGTCGAGGGTCAAACTTGGGAAGGGGTTTCCGCATCAAGTAACGCAAAGCTTTTGGTATGCCTACTAATTGGACCAATTCATTCATAGCTGAAATGAATGTCTCCTCAAATCCACCATTGGCCAATTCTTGCTACAAAATGGCTTGACTCTATTCCTTAGTCACCCTGGACCTTGCCCAAACCTTATGCATTGTATTATGTAGCTGCTTGATGGCTATCGTATATGTAGCTGCTTCTGCTCTCTTCTCTTCATATGTGCTGGTGTCCCCTTGAGCTTCAGCTTGTGTCTCTGATTGATATGCTTCTCCCTCACTCTCTTCAATGTTGTCTTCGTCCTCATCGGTCATAGTGCGGTCATCATCTTCTTCTTCAGAGTCATCATTCTCTCCTTTCGATGGTGTGATTGGGTGAGCGGGTCATTCATATATTCCTGAGAAACGAATTGTGTGTCCAAAAAATGAAAGTCACTAGACAGCACCTTTGGTATCTCAAAGTCAAATGTGGTGTTGATATCTTATGTACCCAAGCTAGTGATCGAAAAAGTAAAAGATTCAGATACAAAAGTGGTGGTCACAATAGGAACCTCAACTCTCATGGTGGTCGTGATAGGGATGGCGGTAGGAATAGTGGTTGCCACCTATGAGACCTCACTTGTTGTAGCGGTTTGATTCAAGCAGACTCTGAGTGGTGGAAATAGAGGTTGCAATTAAGCTGGAGGTCATTGTAGGGAGGTCTCCGGTGTGGGCTATGGCAAAGGCGATTCCGGAACTTATAAACAAGGAATTGTATCATGCATTTGCTTTACTCTTCTAGCATTTGGAGGTCGCATGGTTTTCTTTGAGCCTTTGTATTGTTGTAATTGTGCTACTAAAAGGGCTCTTTCAATGGCGATATCATAAGCTAAGCACATATAAATAATGGGTGTGAGAGCACAACAACCATGGACAACCTTCTTCTTTTTCCAATGATGTCCTACCAATACGAGCTATTCCTCGATTAAGGTTGCAATGTCAATCATTTGAGTGCCTGTAGTAGCAAGGTATAATCCAAACCATAGGCACTTGTGGGGAATTGTAAAGCACTCTTGTGCTGGAAAATCAAAATGCTGGAGGCAGATCCTCAAAGGATTAATGAGTTGAGGAGTGATTGCAAAGATAGGAGGTCATTTGTCCACATCACTTCTCTTCACAGCCTCAGGAACGAGCCATATTTCCTCTTGAATCTCCCTTAAGATGGCATGTGAATCCATGTGGCCTATTTGATTATTTTCTAAGTTTGATCCATCTCTTTTAGATAGAGTTGTCTCTAAGGGGTCCTTTGGTCTAGTTTGGGTTCTAGAGCTAACTTTGCTTGTAGTTGATGCGAGTTGCCCTAACCTTTCTAGTAATCCTTGGAAATGTAGCTCGCCCTAACCATAACTTCCCAATCGAGGTACTAGGATGCCTCAAACATTGCCTGGGCCAATTCTACCATTTTCATGCATAGTTTGGTTCTCTCTTTTTCCAAGTTGGCTATAGGGTAGTTCTTGCTAGATTCTACTACTTGTGGTCCTTCTTGTATCCTAGCCTGATAAGCTTTGAGCATCATCTCAAGGTTTTTAGGGGTGGTGTCTACTAGCACTGATCGTGGCTTTCGAGTCACCACATTCGGTTCAGCCTCTTGTGATGCCATTTCTAAAATCTTGGCTCTGGTTTCCCTCAGGCTTTCCTCTAACTCGTTAATATTTTTGCTCCATTTTCTCTTATGCCACTCTCTTGACTTTTTCAAGGTTCTCATTTTCTTTCCTATTGATTCTCCTACATCGCTAGCTTCAGCTATTCTTTTGGGGGTCTCCCATTGCATCTACCTTTGTGCTTGGGCTCTAGTTACACCCTAGATGGGTATGTACTAGGGTATGGAACCTTCGATGTGTTGCACGATTCCTATCACATTGATGGGGGTCACTTTTGTGGGTGTATTATTGGGGTTCTTAGGGAAATCTCTTATAAAGTGATCCTTCCCACATTCAGGACAAAATCCTTGAATATTGAAATATTGTGACTCCACAGAAGGTGCAGCGTTGTCGGAAAGATTTCAACCTTTCCGTTGATGACCAGAGAAAATGAAAACAACTTTATTGGTGAACTCAAAGCTTTTATATGACTGTTGATTAGTTGTTCTGGATTGGAATTAACCACTTTGAAAGTGTTTACAGGTACAAATGATGATGAAGATTCTATGTTCATATTAGGGTTTACCCTAATTTTATATTTAATGAGTTTTATGTTCATACATTCAACAATTATGGGTATTCAATCCTAGGGTTTATGACATTTGAGTTAATGTTTATGACATTTGAGTTAATGTTAAGGGTTCAAATAAATTTTAATGGGTTAACAGGGGTTTCCAAAGGGTTTCAAGTAAGTTTTCAAGGGTTTTATTGAATTTTAAGGGTTAAAGTAACATGTATTTAATTAAATTAATGTTTAAAATGAATATTTATGTATTAAAAATTAAAATATGAATTAAGTAATTAATTTACTCATGTGTGTGCATTTAAATATTAAGGTTCTAATATATTAATTTCCTAACCTAAGCTTAATTTAAATGCATTACTTAATTAAGAAATTTAGGATAATAGAATTAAAATGAAAATGAAGTGGATAATTAATGAGTGGTGTATGTGAGTGGTATTTAAAGAGTGGTGTGAGTTAAGTGTGTAACTAAAGTGGTTAAAGCGAGTAGTTAAAAGTGTGGTAATTATGTGTGCAAGATAAAAGAGTGGCCTAAATTAATTATGTATTTAAAGTGTTAAAAGTATGTGTACAAAGAGTGGTGTATGTGTAAGGGCTAAAGAATGGATGAGGAAATAAAGTAAATCCAAAAGAGTGGTAAAAAACAAGATCTCTATGTGTATAAATATGTGGGCTTTGCTCCATATTTTGATAATGTTTTCTTTATAGGTATCAAATTCTTCCTCCATTTTTCCTGGTTCTGAATACTGTAGAGAGAGTATTGTTGATGAAAACTTCTTCTGGTAGATCGTGCGCGTAGAGAGAGAATCTGAGTGAAAAGGATAGAAAGCTTCTGTCGGCCAAGAGTTAGAGAGCTGTAATCTGCGTGCTCAGTCATATGAGAAGTCTTTGGTTGATTTAAACTCTTTCATCTCTGTTCTTTCCTGGCGGCATCTGCACCACGCAGAGGATGTGTAGAGCCTGGGCACAATTGAGCACTCAGAGAAGGTTTTAATGAGATACTTTTTCTGCCTCCACGTCAGCTTCTACGTGTGAGTGAGAGAGTATAACTCTCCTTCCCTGGCAGTGCCTGCAGCGTGCAGCCTGTGAGCAGAGAAAGGAGAGAGAGGGAGGTAAATATTAAAGAGAAAAACCTTCCCTCCATGGCTGGCTGACGTGCAGCGCGCGGGGGGAGAGAGAGAGAGAGAGAGAGAGAGAGAGAGAGAGAGAGAGAGAGAGAGAGAGAGAGAGAGAGAGAGAGAGAGAGAGAGAGAGAAAGAGAAAAACCTTCCCTCCACGGCTGGCTGACGCGCAGCGCGCGGAGAGAGAGAGAGAGAGAGAGAGAGAGAGAGAGAGAGAGAGAGAGAGAGAGAGAGAGAGAGAGAGAGAGAGAGAGAGAGAGAGAGAGAGAGAGAGAGAGAGAGAGAGAGAGAGAGAGAGAGAGGGAGAGAAAGAGAGAATGACAGAGAGAGAGAGAGAAAGAGAGAGATAAAGATAGAAAAGAGAGAAATATGATATGTTAATTTAAGAATTAGGAAGCATTAAATCGAATTAGATACATAATATATTGTTAGAATCAATTAAATAGATTTAGATATAATTTAATGTATTGTTAAATATAGTTTAGTTTAATTAATTATTTTGATATAGATATTGTTAATTATGTAAGTGATTACTTCAATATGAATTGGATGCATGTTTGAATGAAAATAACTATAGGTGTATAAACGTAAGTATGTATACTTTCCTAGTGATATCATATGTGTAGTATGTCAATATGTTAGTATGCGTAAGTTTAAGTGTTAGTATGTATTAGCATGAATATGCATTAGTTTGTGCATGTTAGTATGTATGAGTATACATGTGAAGCATGTGCATTCATAAGAGAAGTCTAAGTATATGAATGTGTATTTGTCAATATGACTTAAGTGTAGGAATGCATGTGTATCCATGTAGAATGTTAGTTTACAAGAATCGATGTATATGCATGAGTTAGTGAATGTGTGCATGTTAATGCATGTTAGTCAATATTAATTAATTAATACATTTGCATGATTATATGTATTTAGAAGTGTGTGTAATGTAAGCATGCATGTGTGCTAGTATGTGTGTGTATTAGCATATATTAGTATGATTGAAAGCATGCATGTAAAGTACATTAGTATGCATGAGGAATGTATGCATTAGAGTGTATGTGAATGCTTTATTGTATGCATGAACATCTGCATGTGTATGACAATGTTGTGTGAATTATATCTTTTTATGTTTCTCATTAATTTCTTGTTAGATTACTAATATGGATAATGTTTTCTTTACAGAAACATTCAAGATTAAAGAGAGATTGAAGTAAAGTGAAGTGAAGTGAAGTGACAGATTGAATATCGCCAATGTTTTTTTTTCAGAAACATTGAAAATTATAGAGAAATTGAAGAATTGAAGAATGTTTTCTACACAACATTGAAGAGATTACAAAGGAGAATACGAGAACACAAGATTACGAGATTTCAAGCTTACAAACTTGCAACATTTGAAGATTGTTCATTTAGAACTATAGTTGTATAGGATTCTTTATAAAGAGATTGTATTTGCACTCCACATAAGATTTGTATAGGTTATCCTTTTAAACTTGATTAGAATATTGTAGCTCAGTGATGAGTAGCACCTCCTTTAATGTCAATCCGGGAAGACGTGAGGATGGTATGAAGACCACGAGCAAGTGGAAGCACAAGTGCGTGAGTGAGAAGCACACAAGCATGCACACACATACACGCACACGCGCACACACGGCAAGAACAAAGAGAGTAAGACAATGGAATCACTCCTATTGCAAGAAAGTTCTCGTACAAGCTCAAACTACAAGAAGCTAGCTCAAAAATGAGCTCTCTAGCTCTATTTATAGTTTTTGACTAGCTTTGGCCCTATCCAGACCTAGTGTCCGGCCTAGTTAAAAATTAGGTTCCAGGGCTTATTTGAGGGCTCAAACGAGATCTAAAAATTATGAAAATTGGCAGGCAACTACTTCTAAGGCTCCTCAAGCTCGAGGACTCCTCGGCTTGTACAAAATGGAGCTACAAAAAGGTGAAAATGGTATTTACAGGGGTTTTTAGTGATGAGAATCACTTTTAAATGGTGTAGTGGTTTTGAAAAAAATAAAAGGTTGCCTTAGTGCTAGATCTGCTTGTATGCTCGTACTTGCTTCTTCTCGTATGCGGCCAACACTCTCCCCCCCTAGCGTCTGTCGCCTCTGACAGACCTCTGCTCCACTGTTTGATCAATGTATTCCTGCAGGAGGTCGGTTGCCACTTCTTGTTCCTTGATGCGTAGTCCCCGGACCAAGTCTCTCTGGAGGGCATCCCAATTAACCGCACCCGGCATATCAGGGTGTGGTGTGGTGTAGAGCTCTGAGTGCATGGTTTGTTCACACGCGAATAGATGTAGCAGGTGGGTTGGGCGTGGTGCGAACACTTCGGAGTGTGACTCCCAAAACCCCGTGGTGAACATATCATCAAAGGTTTGCTTGTAGCAGGCCGAGAGATATCTTATTCGTGCATGCCATGCGTAAGCTACTCGAATGCTAGGGGTCGTGCTCATGTCATATAGCAAATCATAATTACCGTTGATGAAGCCCGGAATTGAAGGCTGGATGTTACGTACATTTCGAAAGGTCTTTAGAACCACTTGCATCATGTCCAAAATTTTGAGCATCATTTGAGCGGCGACATCCGGCATGGGGTGGAGGTGTGGCATCCAATGTCTGATGGTGGCTATCATGTATGATACTGTAGGTGTGCCGGTTGGGGGTGCGATTGCGGGGTAATTGAGCCATTCTTTACAATTTGCGTTGTTCTGAACCTTGATGGCGAAGGCTTTCCATGATCTTCTTCTTTGTACTGGCCCATAACAAGGGTTATACTTCAAATGCATGGGAGCGTGATCCCATGTTCTCAGCATTTCCGGGTATGTTTCCAGTAATCTTTGCCTCCAAGTAGGTTGAAAAATCGCCCCTTTTCTGGATGCCTCTCGTATATCTTCTGGTTCGAACTGGGTGGCGAAGGTAGGGCATTTGTTGGTGACCCTTTTGATCTCTGCGTTGTAGTCGGCCAGCAATACAAAATATGGCTTATATTGTAATTCTGAGCTCGTGATGAGTCGTCTAGGAGCAAGGTGCCTGAAATACTCAGATTGAAGTATGGTTTCTTCAATGGCCTTCATTGCTAGCATCTGAGTTGCTACGCGCTCCTCGTGAGTGTGACCCATCTCCTCTACCTGCTTCATCCATGCTGACGGGGGTTCCTCATATGTATCCTGACCTTCCTCTGTAATTCTGCCTCCTGGAAGGGGTTGAGGCTCATAATTGTCTTCAAATGCCTCCTCCACTGGAATGACTACTGTCTCTTCTTCTATGGTTTGATCAGGTGGAGAGGGAGGTCGTTCATACTGTAACAACTTAATTTTTAGTTCTGCCACCTGTTGCCGTAGCTCAAGTACTTCATTGATTACTGATAATTCCGGCTCTGGTGAGGTTGCAGCGTTGGCCATCTCTTTAGGTTCTCGTTGGTGTGGTGTAGGCACATGGGCTTTCTGTAGGTCTTTGACTTGGTCAGCCAGCTGATCATGTGCTTCTAGGAGATTGGCATAGGTTTCCAATACTTGTTGTATGGTTTCTGAGGGGATGGCTTGAAATTTGGCCGGGTCGATGGGTGCCCCTGGAGTATTTTCCATGGCTGCTTCGAGATTGTCTTGATTTTTTTGCTGTAGTCTTTTGTTTTCTTCTTGGGCAGCCGCTAAATGGCGTCGGAGTAGAGCCATGTTTCGTTGTAGTCTAGCGTTACGGGCTAGCTGATCTCTAAGTTGTTCTTCAGTTACCCTACTCTTCTCTGTATGTGTGGACTCGAGCTCCACCTGATATTGTTGAAGGGTAGTCACCTCCTGCTGTAATTCCGTATTAGATAACTCCAGGGCAGTGACACGTGCCTGGAGATGGGCTGACAAAGTACAGAGTTCTTTATTGTTTTCTTCTAGTAACCTGTATTCCTGTTTAAGTTGGGCGGCAGCTTCGAGCATGGTGTTGAGTGCATGACTAAATGAAGTGGGTGCAGGGGTAAAGGTGGAAGATGCAAGGGGTCGGGGGATGGGAAAGGGAAAAGTGGATGTTGTGCCTACAATGCTTGGAAATGGAGACGTGAGTGAAATGATACGTGGTGATGTTGGAATAGCAGTGGTGGTGGGTGATCCTGTGGATGGTGAGATGTCCATGGGATCGGACGTGAGAGTGTGTGATTCGTGCACTGTGAATACAGGAATAGTGGGTGGTGTGATAGTGGTGGCAGTGAATGTAGGGGAGTGGGGTTGGGAAAGGGACTTTTTATTATAATTATCCACCTGTTGGAGTATATTTACAAGGTTTGTCCAGAATGAGGGTTGTGTGACTTGGGTTGAGTGTGAGGCAGTTGCTAGGGGAGTGGTGGATAGGGTTTGGGTGTGGGTGAATGGAAAAGGATGGGATGAGGTCTGGCTATTGGCAAGTGGTTGTCCAAGGGCGGGGAGATAGGAAGGGTGACCTATTATGGTTTGATCGGTGGCCGGATGACCGGTGTGAGGTTCAAAAGTTTGGGTGGAAGTGCTGGATGTGGGTAAAGGGAAGGATGTAAAAACGGAGGTGTGTACAATGGGTTCATGATGGGTGGATCTCGGTTGTTCAGAAGGGATAGTGGAGAAGGGTTCTGAAGGGTGGATGGAAGGTGGCGGTGGAGATGGTACGTGTGTAATTACCTCTTGTTCGTTAGTGGGACTTGGGCTCGTCATGTGAACATCCTCTGAAATTATAGTAGGCAAGGCGGTAGAGGCTTCCATTTGAATCATTTTCCCGCGTCGTGGCTGTGTATCAATCCTTCGTTGATCATAGATAGGGTTTTCCTGATAGACCATTGTCCTCAATGCTTCCCCGATCCCACATGTCTCTGCCAATAGATTCAATGATTCCACAAAATGTGGGTCGACATTCTCGGTTTGAAGCATCTGATTCACTAGAGCTCTATTCGCCTCTTCTGTCATCTTATGTCTTCTCTGTACCTGCTTGATGGTCTTGTACAGCTGTCTGAGTTGTGCCGTGTAGGCAGGGGCTTCCTCTTCACTGTCTTCTGGGTCATTTCTTTGTGCACCGTCCTGAACTTGTGTGTTTGGGTCAAGAGGATGTTGTGCCATGTCTTCCCCATGTACTCTGCTCGTCTCGCCCCGTGGCTGTTCTCTTTGGATTGATGCACCCGGATCAACATTGTCACGGGCATCTTCACTGTCTGATAGGGGGACCGTCTGCAGGAATCTTTCAAAATCGAAGTTTGGATCTTCCGTGAAGGTGGCCATAGATGCAAACTCTGCATCGGTAGGTAGTGGAGGGGCGGATGGAGCGGGTTGTACCACCTCCCCAGCTTGAACTCCTTGAAGATGGATCGTGAAAGGGGTGACATGAGCTTCTGGTCGGGGAGAAGCTTCGGTCGTGGCTTCTTGAGGGATCGTTACCTGGGAGAGCGATCCACACATTCGTTTGGCAGGCTGGCTCCCTGACTTCCGCCCTTTGAACAGCTCCAGTTGTGCATACTTTAGGGCTCGGGCAACTGGCACATCATATGCAAGACATCTGTAGATGATTCTTGTGAGCGCACAACAGCCATGTAGGGTAGGCTTCCTCACACCCCGCTTGCCTGCCTCATACACTTGGTCCAAGATCCATACAGGCATCTTAATGGGCAAGCTTCCAGTCTCTGCTAGATATAACCCATACCATATCTTCTTGTGAGGTTGGGTGAAGCGGTCCTGAGCTGGGAATGCGAAGTGTTGGAGACACATCCGCAGAGGTATAGCGATGTTGGGGGTGAGGGCGCACATTTCTTTTAGCTTCTTGATTCTATTGCTTTTCATCGACTCGGGTATCAAGGGGTCACGGTCAGAAGGTACATGCGTGCCATACATCTGAAGTGCTTCCCTTATTAAAGTAACATTCAATTCAAACTTCCTCATTTCCTCCAGATTTGACAAGGAGGGCACCCAGAATGTGCCTGAATGATCCTTATCCCCTGTCGGCTTCAGCGTGGCAATTAGGTAGTAGCACCTGAGGAAATCTGGTTTAGGCAGAGCTGCACTGAAATAAGTTTGTAATCCTGCTTTTTGCCAGATATCTTGAAGTGGAGCTGCATTTTGCAATGCTTCGAATTCTCGTGAGAAGAATTGGAAGGTCCACCACACTCCTCCACATTCCATCTTGGATTCCCAGATATGATCCGCGTCTCCCAAATCTCCGGGCATCTCATTGAACCAGTGAGAATGCCCCTTTACTCTTTCGGTTAGGCCGTTTGGTGGATCTGGAATAGGAATCCTCCGCACATTCACGAACTCCTCAGGTCGAGCTGTTGGTGGGGCCTCCACCGGCATGGCCTCCCAGTTGGTTGGAACACCAGATCCTGCCTGAGAGCTTGTGCCTGCCGCTGTTGCCATGAGAGTAGGTTGCTTATCTGCTGGAAGAAGAAAGGCACATTAGTGTTGCATAGGAAACAAGACGTAATGGTGTTCCCTTCACAATACTAACATGACAATCCCGGAGGTCAGTGGTTAGTGGTGAAGTGTTTGTGATAGGTGTGAGTAGTGATTAGAGGTCAGTGTCATCCTAGATGCATGCTTTGGTTATGCAATGGGCTCGGAATGCTCCTGTGTTAGTGTGGGCGGATTTACAGAATTGGGTCAGGGGGTTTAGTACACAGTTTAATCCTCCACGCTTGGATAGAGGAGTCGTAGCTCTTAGAGCTAAAGATAGGTGAAGGTTTCTGGATGGGGGTGTGATGTATTTGGGACCTTTTGGGTACCCATTTCCAGACATTCCTAGGGTTGATGGGAGTGGAGGCAGTGAGAGGTGTAGATATCTTTTCATTTTTTGAGTTGTTGGCCACGAGTGCTTGTGAAAGTTGCTTCATCCTAGTGCCTGAAGGTGAAGTAATTTGGGCTTGTAAGCAAGCCTTGGGCACCCATATCTGTCTAGCATTAGGGGTAGCCTTCATTGACCGCTTAGGGACCCAAATAGAAATGGTATGCCTAGGGGTTATCCTAGGGGGCTTCTTAACTTCGTTCCATGACGGTGAGGCTCGTTTCTTGTCTTCTTGAGAGTCTGCTATTAGAGTTGTGGGTTTCCCATCCTTGCGTATCCAGATCTGCTTCGCGCCCCGAGGTGCTCTATGTTGCACGGGTTGGCGCTCCTGCCTCTTGATCAGCGGCCTCCTTCGTGTAGAGTGATGTTCGGTCTGCTCGTTTAGAATCTTCTTTGGATCAGTTAGGAACTCCTTCTTGGCTCCTGAACCTTCAGTAAGATTGACATTCCTCTGCACCATAGAAGTTTGGACAAGCACAACATTGTTATCTTCATGTGGATTCCTGGAGGGACCAGGAGTTGGTGCCTGTTCTATTGGTTTGAGTGCTTGATTTTCTAATTCAATCGTGAGACAGCTTTGGCCTACCCAAGCCTGAAGAAGTCCACTTCTTAGGTTGAGGTTGATTGCGTGATCATAGATCCAGTCTTGGCCTAAGACAAGAGGTTCGGTCAGATCCTCGTCTTCACACACTAGCACTTTTGCTGTCATGAGGACCTCTTGTATGTAGAGGGGAAGATCCACCTCTCCCATGCAAGGGGTTTCAACACCTCCTAATCCTATCAGATATGCTTCTAGGGGTTTTACCTCCAATTGCAGCTGCTGGCAATAAGAAAGCTGAACTGCACTTGTGGCTGCTCCTGAATCAACTAATGCTCTCACGCTTGTGCTGCGGTCTCTTTGTCCTATTTCTAGGGTCACAAAAGGTCGTCGGTCCACTATCTTATGGGTACGTTCACCTGCAGTCTCACACATGGCCATGTGATAGCTTGGAGACTCTTGAGTGTCAGTCATAGGCTGATCCCTCCCTTGTCTCCTCAACTTCATTCGTCTGATACGCTCTAAGGCCTCTGCCTGTGCTTCTTCTCGAATTCGTTTTTCCTCCTCTTTGCGTTTCTTAGCAGTGTTGAGTCGGCTGAGCATTTCCTCAGTGAGGGGTTCCTGATACAACTTGACTCTGCAACCGCTAATATAGTTTGGGAGGACATCCCCCTCTAGAGTGGCTAGTTGTACTGCTCCACTCGTGGAGATCCTATTGATGATCATAGGTCCGTAGCCTCTCTTTTCTAGTTTTCTTGCGTGTTGTTTCAATGTGTAGACTAAAACTAGATCTCCTGCTTTCAAGCCCTTATCCTTCACATGGGCATCAAAGTATGCCTTTTGCCGTTTCTTTGCAGCATAGATGCCTGCTGCTGCTCGTAGCCTCGTCTCACCTAAACGTTCTAGATCAAAGATCCTAGAGGACAACTGGTGTCCATTCCACTCATGCTCTTGTGCTACTCTTAAAGCTGGAATTAGGAAATCTAATGGTAGCACCGCATTTTGTCCGAAGACCATCTGAAATGGGGTGGCATTGAGTACCGTTTTGTAAGCAACTCGGTATGCCCAAACAGCATGATGAAGTTGTTTGTCCCAATCCGAGCGTTTATTATTTACAAGTTTCGTACGTTACATAGGATCTTATTCGTGCTCTCGGCTTGTCCGTTAGCTTGTGGGTGATAGGGTGCAGACTTCTTATGTGTCACCATGAATTCTTGAAGGAGATTTTCAATGACCTCATTCAAGAAGTGCGTACCTCTATCACTAACCAACTCTATTGGTAACCCATATCTAGTGAACACATTTTCGAATAAGAACTTAGCCGTCGTTTGAGCATCATTCTTTGTCGTGGCTTTTACTTCCACCCACTTTGTGAGGTAATCTGTGGCTACAATAATGTATTCTGCATGGGAGTTTCTAGCTGGGGGGTTGATGGGACCTACAAAGTCTATACCCCACTTTGAAAATGCACGTCCTCCCATCATTGGCCTTAAAGGCATTTCATCTTTTCTTATCGGATATTGGGCATGTTGGCATGTGTCACAACTCTTCACATAAGTATGTGCATCCCTATGAAGAGTGGGCCACCAAAGTGCTGAGAATAGAATGGTCTTAATTACTCTGTCAAGCCCAAAGTGTCCACCTGCAGCACCGCTGTGTGCAGTTTCTAAGACTTTCAAATAGTCTGATTCATGAACGCACAGTCTTAGGTAACCATCTTTGCCTCTTCGATATAGGTTGTCTCCTACTAAGGCATAGTCTTGAGCCTCTTGCTCCATGCTCCGTTTTCTTGCAAGACTAGCTTGATTGGGTAATGTTCCCGATCTCATGAACTCGACCAATGGAGCACTCCAATCTGGGATTAATGACACGTGATAAAGAGTGGCATGTTCCACTGGGGGTCTCTTCTGGCACACTGGACAATTGTGGATCCACTCTTGTATTTCTTTGTCCATGCTAGGCCAATACACTCCTAAACGTTTTAGATTCTGCAATGTTCGTTGTTTAGGGTAGTGATTTCCTAGCAGTCCCTCATGGGCTTGTTGCAACCAACTAGCGTGTTCATCATCCTCCACACAACAAGCTAATACGCCCTCGGTATCTTGCTTGTACATACTTCCGGCCAATATTTGATACTTTAGTGATTTTACAATTTCCTCTTTGCTTGTTTTAACATTTTTATTTGCAGGCCCGAAGGTTAGGACTGGTACCAACTTATTTGCCCATTTAGGAACAACTTCTAAATTGAACAGATAAGCATCGGGCAATTCATCAGACACTCCTTGCGGTGGCTCTCCGGAAGTGATGCGAGAAAGATGGTCTGCCCTAAGATGGGTTCTACCTTTCCTGACAACAACTTCAAAGTCGTATTCCATTAGTAAGAGGAACCATCTTACTAAGCGGCCTGTATTGCAAGGTTTATTGACCAAATATAGTAAAGCTTGATGATCAGTGAAAAACTTGAACTTATTGGCCAATAGATAGTGTCTAAACTTCTTCACATCATATACCATGCCTAAGCCTTCTCTTTCCGTTGTGGTATAATTTCGTTCAGCTGCATTTAATTGCCTACTAGCATATGCTATCGGCAAATCTAGGTTTCCTTCACCTGTGGGTTGTGCTAGCACACATCCTATTGCATGATTTGAGGCATCTACATGGACATGAAAGGGTTTGCTCCAATCCGGAGTAGTCAATATTGGTGCTGTGCACAAACGTCTCTTCAGCTCGTTGAAGGAAGTCTCGCATTCCTCGCTCCACTCAAAATTTGTTAACAACCCATAAAGAGGTTTAGCTATGATGGCATACATGTGGATAAACCTACGGTAATATCCACAATGGCCCATAAAGGCTTGTACCTCTTTAACATTCCTTGGTCTGGGCAACTCTGCTATTGGTCTTACTTTGTCTTCATCTGTTGAAATTCCATTCTTAGAAACAATGTGACCTAAGATCTTACCTTGTCGTACCATGAACACACACTTCTCTGGATTCAGACATACTCGATAATCTCTACACTTGTTGAAGATTTGCCTGAGCTCAGGGATGTGGTAACTTCTTTCTTGGGAATGAGCGCATAAATCATCCACATATACTTCTAAGCTCTTCCGCAAGAACTCTTTGAAGACATGACACATGAGTCTTTGGAATGTTGCAGGTGCATTGGTGAGCCCAAACGGCATCACACAAAATGCAAAGATTCCCCATTCTGTGGCAAAGGCCGTTTTGTGTTGATCTTCGGGGGCAATGGCTACTTGGTTGTAACCTGAAAATCCATCAAGGAAGCTATAAACTTCCTTGCCTGCCACACGCTCCAAAAGATGTTCGGTGATTGGAAGTGGATAACTATCTCTGATCGTAGCGGCATTAACTTTTTTAAGGTTAATGCACACTCGCAATTTCCCATTCTTCTTGGGCACCACTACAATGGGGGACACCCATTCAGTGTGCTCAATCTCATAGATGAATCCAACTTCAATCAGCCTGTCAATTTCCTCTTTTATTTTGGCTGCATAATTGTCATTATATGTGTAGGGCTTTTGTTTGGTGGGCTTGGCATCAGCGGTCATCGGAATCGTATGAGAGCAAATCTCTGGATCTACTCCTTTCAAGTCTCTATAGTGCCATGCGAACACATCCCTATATTCCCTTAATAGAGCTACAAGCTCTAATTCTTCTTTTGCACTTAGGTCATCTCCTATGTACGTACATCGCTCTTCGTTCCCTTCAATGGTCACTACAATTTTTTTGGTCTTTTCTTTATTGTCATATGCTTCTCCTATAATGGCCTCTCTCTTAGGCATTCGTACCAAAATTTTTCGATCTTCCACTTCATATTTCTTGAAATTTTCTGGTACTTCAAACAATGATTCTTCCTCTTCTTGTTTCACTGCTTTTCTTTTCTTTTTCTTTTGACCTCCTTCACTTCCTTTCTTTGAATTTATCGTTTTAATACTTGTGAGGGGTTCTTCTTCTTTTTGGGTTAACACTCCTATATCTTCTAAATAGTGTTCCTCTGAGTCAAAGTAAGTATCCATCACAATGGATTCTAGATCATCGTCATTCTCTTCTTCTTCTATGAACTCACTAGGATCACGCTCTTCCAACAGGGGCTGACACATGAACACTGAAATATCATAACCCTCCTCATCACAATGGGGTGTCCATTGTTCCTCATTAACTGCAATGTCCATGGTAGCTAAGATTTCTGCCCAACCATGAGGCTCAAATTCCTCATCTGGAAATATCATCGGTGTATAGGCTGGGTCTTTTATTGGTCTATCTCCTGGGGGAGTTCCTTCTTCTCTCGCTTTTAGGCGCTTTTCCTCTTCCTCCGCGACCTTGCACATCCACAAGTGAGTATCTTCATGCAGCTAGGATGGTTCAGGGGAACTTCCAGAATGCACGGAGATAGAATCTTCTTTCGCTTTGTGGATAGGATTCCACTGTAGGGGTGGTACATCTCTGAAGGTGTAATCCTTCAGATTGACCTTGGTGGTGACCCCTAAGTGCTGTAAGTACAAGGAGTTGGTTCCCCAATCCTGTACTATTTGCAATTGTCGTAGGAAGGGTCTTCCTAGGATCATCTCGTAAACATTATTTTTCTCAAAGTCACATATAGCAAATGTATGTTCAAACTCTACACCACAAGTGGTTAGAGTTATCCCTTCAAGCAATCCGAGAGGTCTTTCAAAATGACCATCTGCCATTTGAAGTTTCATTCTCGTTGGTCTTAAGGTGGGTTTGCCCCATTGCTTCCACAAGGAAGTGGTCCGCAATAGCAACACCAGCACCCGAATCCACAATTGCTTTGGTTGTGTAACCTTGGTAGGTGATCGGAAGATAAGTGTTACCTTCTTCACCTTCGCTCATGTCTCCTATCTTGTCGAGAGGTATCTCGGGAACTTTTTGCTTAGAGCCTACTTTGGTATATTGGATTCAAGTTCTGGAACCTGATCCTTCACATGATTCCAGAGCTCCGGTTTTGCTTTGAGGAGCTCCTCTACAGTGAGATGACATTGACCTTAGTGTTCTTCACAACATCAGTGTTTCTTGGAATCACTGAGTCTTCATTTCTTACCAATATTGTGGGGGCTCTGATCTGCAGAGATTCAGATTCCCATGGGCCTGTGAAATGAGGCAACTCTTGTAAAGAATTAGATTCAAAATCTGATCTCTCATCCTCTTGTTGCTCTGTTTGATCTCCATAGATAGACGGAATGTCTTGGGGAAATTGATCACGAAGATCATCAATCTCAGGAATAGGAGGGGAATCACCCTTCTCCTTGGCCCATTTCTCTTCTTGTATTTCCCGCAAGAACTCTTGAGAGTACTGTTGAATTGAAGGAGGTATTCCAGCATCCGTGGAATTAGGAACATAAGCTCCCTTTGGTGGTGAGCTTCCTCTTTCAACAACTGGTTGAGCCTGTGGAGGTAAAGAAACTTGTGATTTGTTTACCAACTGCTCTAATCTTTCTAGTAAGCCTTGGAAATGCAAATCCGGCTTGACAGAGTTTGTCTGATTGAACTTTTGACTAGTCTCAAGTATAGCTTGAGCTTGTTCTACCATTTTCATGCACATTTTCATCCGTTCAATCTCTAAATCTGCTCTAGGGTAACTCTTGTCTAAGTTTGCAGCTGTTGGCCCTTCTTGAAGTCGAGCCTGGTAGGCCTTGAACATCATGTCCAAGCCTTCAAGAGTGGGGTCAGCTAATACTGATCCTACTCGGGGTGGTGGGTGGGTTACGTGGGGTGTATTAAAGGGTGGAGGAATGGAGGGTGATGGGGATGGTAGTGGTGGAAGTGTGTGGGAGTGCCGTTGAGATGTGATCTCTGTGATTTTTGCCTTGGTTTCTCTCAGGCTTTCTTCAAGTTCGTTTATCTTTTTTGCCCATTGCCTCTTCATTCTTTCACGACTATCCTTCCAGGCTCTAGTCCTCTTTTTGGTTATGCTCTCTATTTCACTCACCTCGGGGCTCTTTTCCTGACCAACATCTTTGTTTTGTTGAAGTGCCTGGGCTCTTGTGATCACCTGCACAGGTGCAGTGGAAGTCACACTCCCTGTGGAGTCTACAACTAACCCAACGACATTGATAGGAGTGATTTTAGGCATGTTATTAGGGTTCTTTGGGCAATCTCGTAGGAGATGTTCTTTCCCGCAGTCTTGATAGAAACTCTGAATGGTTACTGGTTGAGGTTGTGTCGGGGCAGGTAGTGGACAATCACGTATAAGGTGATCTCCTTGACATCTGAAGCATGGTCCTCTAGGAATTGGGGGTCGTACCTGCCTAGGTTGAGGTCTAGAGTTGGGGTTTGTGTACATGACATTAGAATACTCAGGTTCCCCACTATTTTCACTTGGGTCCTCATAATAGTATGACTCGTTATGCTCGGGTGACTGCATGTAGTAACCCTGTGGGCTATCAATATGTGTGGAGTCAAAACTATGGTCACTTGGATCACTGTCTGATAGCAATGGGGTGACTGGGACTATGGCTCTATTCGGATTTTCTTCAGTAGATGCATATTTCACTGGGATCACATTGGTTGGAGCAGGGGGTTGCTGCACTAGGACTGGTTGAGGTCTCTGCTGCCCTTGATAAGGTGGCTGATAAGTTTGCTGTGGTCTGTTGTATTGTTGTGATGGGTACTGATTCTGGTATCTACCATGTTGTGGGTATGGCTGAGGGTAATTTTGCCTAACAGTTTGTTTGTTATATGGGCAGTCTTGTGCAGTGTGGTTGGTGTACCTGCGCTCTATGGTGCAATACTGGCTACTAGGATTCGCCTGGGGTTGGGTCATAATGGGACATACACTTGCCATGTGTTCACCGCCACAATTGTAACACCGCTTAACTGGGGCAAATCTCGGAATTTGCTTGTTAGAGACACCTAGTTTTTGGGCTACCTTCTCTGCAAGTTCCTCGATGGATGTGGATTGACCAGATGTCATGTTACTAGAGCTATCATAATCCTTATAGATTTTTGATAGTTCTAATTCCTCACCTAGATTGTCCTCAATGTCTATGCACATGCGCACGCACTCTTCTATCGTTCTGGGGTCCTTCAGGTACACATATGACCTGAGCTTAGTGCTCAACAATCCATCTAGGAACAAGGCCACTTGTTTGGCTGGTGTGGGTAGCTCCGGCATCGGGCATCTCTCCAGGTACTGTCTAAATCTTCTTCCAGCTAGTCTGACCGTCTCTTGAGGTGTTTGTTTGAAGCTATGAATTAGTGAGGAGGTGTTATGCCTGATTCCACTCTTAGAAAACTCAACAATAAATGCCTCTAAGAGCTGGTCTATGTTTCTGAAACGCCTCTCATTTAGTGGTTGAAACCACGTAAGGGCAGTGTTCCTAAGGGTTAGACCGAAAGCATTATATTGTGTGAATAGGTCCTCTACCTGTTCAGCTTTCAATACTTGCCGAAATTCTGCCACATGGTCATAAGGGTCTCCCGTGCCATCGAAGTAATTCTTCATGGACTTCACCAGTTGAGTTGGTCGCAGGGTCCTAGTGTGTTCTCTCGGCCTTGGCAAAGGAAAATCATCAATATTCCTTTGATTCCATGGGGTTCTATGTCTCTCAGGTTCCACTCTATTCCTTTCTGTTCCCGTCCTTTCTCTTCCCAGGGAGTTGGCAAAACTTACCTCAGGTTTGTCTCTACTTCTATCTCTTTGAGCCCCATGGGCTTGGGAGGTCCAAGCTCCTTGGTGACTAAAGGACACATTAGACCTTGGTTGGGGAAAAACAAATTCACCCTTCCATGTGTAGGCATGTCTGCCATGCTCAGTGACCACGAAGATTCTCTCTGATGCATTGTCTAGGTAGGTTACTTGGCCTGGGCTATCAGGGTCTTTAAACTCATAGATTGTGAGGGCACTCACTTCCTGAGGTTGAGAAGATTTATATCTCCAAAAAGCCTCATCGGTTTCTCGGTTTAAAAGCAGATCTATGCTTTTATTATCCTGTGGAATCCACTCTGGAGTCATGATTCTGGTTAAGACAGATTTACCACGGGGGGTTCTTGGCTCTCTCTCTAAGTTCCCTTGCTCTATATCACCCATGTCGGTCTCCGCAATCACATTTCCAAACTCATCAGCTCTATCAGGAAGAGTGGTGACTACATATATAGTTCCCTCTTTATCTAGGTATGCTCCATTCTCAAACTTGACTACCGGGTGGTCTAATCCATGGGGTTGATCGGGGTTCTTAATCTGGACCACCGATCTTCTCAGTCCGTCTTCGTAGATGCGAGCACCCAGAGGATTAGTCCTGATGTATTCCAATTGAGTCTTGTAAGGTTCCTCTGGCTTTTCTAGATAAGCCAACCCTGAACTACCTACTGGTCTCTCCATGTGATAGGACATCTCAGAATCACTTGTTTCTGATGTGGGAGTGTATGGGTAATCACTCAACTGCTGGGCCCAAGACCTGGCAGTGTGATTGACACTAGCTTCAGAAGATCTGAGGCTTTGTCTGTCTCGGCCTAAGTGTCTGCCTGATCTAAGGTTCATATGCCTGATTTATCTACCCCCTTGGACTCAAGCACACTCTCGTTGCAAGTTAATTTGCACCAATCACTTTGTTCTTTTGAGTTGAATATTATGTTTATGGTCTTGTCTGAAATCACGTCGTCAGGAGTACTTAAGTGAATTTCCGCACTTGATAAGTGATCGATTCCTGTTTACCTTTTGTCCCTTAGGGTTTTCGCACTTACGACGTATTTACTTCTTGCACTTGGTTGCTTAATACTCTTGGACTTGATTCGTGCCTAACGTTGCCCTAATTAATTACCACGCCTAAGTCGTACTTAGCCTAGGCTAGGAATTGACAAAGGAGGGTTGAGAGATCTTCCAACCTCAATTAGTTGGTTGACCAGACTGCTACACAAGCCCAGGAAGCCTTCTCCCAAGCTTGATACTCACCCTTGCTAGCTTGCTTTGGATTGCCTTGAGTGCACACAAAGTTCCTGCAAAAGCTCACCAGTTAGTATAGCTTTATTACCACAAGTAATTGGAAGACACACATCAATATTTTCAGTCCCCCTGGAGTAACTCACTATACCCCCTGAATCTGAGAACCACTTAGTTCCACCGAGACCAAAATCTCATCAATCGGAATCCGTATGGTCAAGTTATGACCATTCAGGCACTAAAGGGTCAAAACAGGCTCTCAGGGCTCAGGAGATCCCTCTCTGGTTTCTAGGCCTTTTGCCCACTTCCAAGGTTCTAAAGTTATACCAAGGTGCCTAAAATTAAGCTCAACTACCCTTCCAATCACTCAAAAAATAACCTTATATTTTCATGCGTTAAAGGCCGTGTGTCGCGATAGGTAGGGTCGAAGTGTCGCGATAGCTCGTGAGGTGTCGCGATAGGTCGAAGTGTCGCGATAGGTCGAAGTGTTGCGATAGCTCGTGAAGTGTCGCGATAGGTCGAAGTGTCGCGATAGCTCGTGAGGTGTCGCGATAGGTCGAAGTGTCGCGATAGGTCGTGAGGTGTCGCGATAGGTGGTGAGGTGTCGCGATAGGTCGTGAGGTGTCGCGATAGGTCGAGGTGTCGCGATAGCTCGTGAGGTGTCGCGATAGGTCGAAGTGTCGCGATAGGTCGAAGTGTCGCGATAGCTCGTGAGGTGTCGCGATAGGTGGTGAGGCGTCGCGATAGGTCGTGAGGTGTCGCGATAGGTCGAAGTGTCGTGATAGCTCGTGAGGTGTCGCGATAGGTCGAAGTGTCGCGATAGGTCGTGAGGTGTCGCGATAGGTGGTGAGGTGTCGCGATAGGTCGAAGTGTCGCGATAGCTCGTGAGGTGTCGCGATAGGTCGAAGTGTCGCGATAGCTCGTGAGGTGTCGCGATAGGTCGAAGTGTCGCGATAGGTCGAAGTGTCGCGATAGGTCGTGAGGTGTCGCGATAGGTGGTGAGGTGTCACGATAGGTCGTGAGGTGTCGCGATAGGTCGAGGTGTCGCGATAGCTCGTGAGGTGTCGCGATAGCTCGTGAGGTGTCGCGATAGCTCGGGATATGGTGAATTTTTCTGTTATGTCTAGTGATCCTGGGAGCTCTAGGCCTGCGCAGTGTCGTGGTGCACTCAGAATCGTGATTGGGTGAAATTTTCGGAGTGTCGCGATAGCTCGAGCTCAACGCCTCGGGGATTGTGCAAACAAATTCTGTACCTGCTGAGCTTGCTGGAGATGATGATGGGGCTGCCACCTGCAAGAAACATGCAAAAAACACACAAAGACAAGCACACACACTCGCTCTCTCTCAAACTCGCACACAACAAATGAGGGAATGATGAGGAAGAGGGAATATGTAGTGGAGAAGGAGGTGGAGGTGGAGATGGAGAAGGAGGTGAAGATGAAGATGGAGATGGAGAAAAATCAGAAATTTACCTACTACTTACCATTCCAACGCGTCCTCTCTACGTCTTACCATCACACGCTCGTCCTCAAAGCTCGATCCCCGGCAACGGCACCAAAATTTGGTGTAGCTCAGTGATGAGTAGCACCTCCTTTAATGTCAATCCGGGAAGACGTGAGGATGGTATGAAGACCACGAGCAAGTGGAAGCACAAGTGCGTGAGTGAGAAGCACACAAGCATGCACACACATACACGCACACGCGCACACACGGCAAGAACAAAGAGAGTAAGACAATGGAATCACTCCTATTGCAAGAAAGTTCTCATACAAGCTCAAACTACAAGAAGCTGGCTCAAAAATGAGCTCTCTAGCTCTATTTATAGTTTTTGACTAGCTTTGGCCCTGTCCAGACTTAGTGTCCGGCCTAGTTAAAAATTAGGTTCCAGGGCTTATTTGAGGGCTCAAACGAGAGCTAAAAATTATGAAAATTGGCAGGCAACTACTTCTAAGGCTCCTCAAGCTCGAGGACTCCTCGGCTTGTACAAAATGGAGCTACAAAAAGGTGAAAATGGTATTTACAGGGGTTTTTAGTGATGAGAATCACTTTTAAATGGTGTAGTGGTTTTGAAAAAAATAAAAGGTTGCCTTAGTGCTAGATCTGCTTGTATGCTCGTACTTGCTTCTTCTCGTATGCGGCCAACAAATATCTTTTATGAACATTATCTTTATGCTTGTATAGGAATTTGAACATTAATCTAGTGTCATTTCATCTTATGTCGCAAGAAGCCTCATCAAGTAGTTCCTTTCTACCTTCATCTACATTTGAGGCATTATTTCCTACACCAATTGAAGTTGAAGAACTAGTAAAAGATAAGATAGTAGAAGAAACTTTGCATGACCCTAGTAGAACTTTACATTTACTTTCTATTGTTCCACCTAGCATTGAGAGTAGTGAAGACCTTTTCCCACCATCCGTAGATAGAAACGACGATAATTTTCAAGACGATTCAAACAAAATTGAATGCCTTAAAGATCAAATAGTTAGCGAAAAACTAATCTTACCTTCTTATTTTTACGCGATAGAAAGATATAGAAACGCTCGTCCTTACGGCTCCTAGTTCTCAAAAATTAGTTCTTAATTTAAACTCGAATATATTAGAAATCTATAGTTTTTCACTATCTTAAACTGAGAAAGCAACCGAAAGCCCTAAGCATACTTAGAAGCACCCTGCGTGCAGTCACATGGTTAGGTTAGCATGATTCTTTTGGATGAACGTCAGCCTACCTTCACACCCCTCTACGACAACTTTGGTGAACCTGACGTGAAACGTGACGATCGTGTGCCTAGGACTTACATTGTATGTTTAGTTTTAACTAAAATTTTTAATTTCATTTTTTTTTCTTGAATGCAGGAAACTTGAAGATTGAAGTTGTGACAAAACGTGAAGAGTTTGCTATCTCTTTTTTTCCTTGGTGAGCACCTCCACGAGAAGAAGGATTTCCAACTGGTGGAGTTTCGTCGCTTCAAACCCCCCTCATCAACATTCAAGAGAATCAAGACATAGTCATAGTCATTTTAGTTTTGTGTTTGAGATTGTTTTAACATTTACTTTCGAACCTCTTCAGCAAAGATATCATCAAGTAAGGTGTTTTAAGTTCTTTATTTTTCAGTTTACACACATCACTTAAAAAGAAAATTGTTTTCATCTGTACTTAAGATTTAAGCACTTTCATATTTGCAGTAAAAAAAAAAGTATTTAAATCTTTCTTTTGTATTTAGGAAAGATAAATTTTACTTAAATCATTTAAATATCTGCATTGTAGAAAAGTTATTTTTTGCATCATCATTAAAAAGAAAAACATTTTAAGTTTTGAAAAAGAAAGATTGATTGCTTTATTTTCATTGCATAAAAAGAAAGCTTATAGCATAAAAATAGTGTAAATTTAGGTTTCTTTTGACTTATAGTTAATGTTTTTTATTTTTTCAAAGAAATTATTTTTAAAGAAATTAATCGTAAACTAAAATACTTAATCAAGAAAAACTATTTTATAAAAATTATCTTATTAAAAAAAAAACCCTTTAAAATTGAAAAAGTCTGAAAACATTTAAAATCTCTAAAAAACTTAAATTCAAAAAGAGTAATTAAAAGATAAGTCAAAATTTAGGTTTTTGAAATAAAAAACAAGAAAGAAATATATTTTAGGAACAGAAGATTAGAATTAGTAAAGTGTAGGACTAGGGTAAAGCCATTCCTGGCTTTATCAACTAGCGATAGATTTAGGCAATTTAGAGAGCAATTAGATCCGGCTATTAGGGAACTTCTTCTTCATTCGAAGCATTATCAAGAACGTAAGATGGAGGAGATGTTCAAGAACATGATGATAGAAAAGCAAAGGACACGTACAGTCCAAGCTATTTTAGACTCAGGTACATCCGACCGGAACCAAATTCCAGGTATTTATATTTGAATTTTCCTGGTTTGCACATAATTAAACGAAAATGAAATCTAATGTAGAGAACCTTCTGCATGATATGGAATCACGATTAGTTTCCTCTATAGATTTAAAGCTGAATTCCAAGTTTGAGTCCTTAAACTCGTTTCTTTCAATCTTAACTACAGTAGTATCTGATTTTAATGCAACTCTTAAGTCAATAGATACTCAATTTGATCATGAGTTTAGGAATTTAGAAGGAATTCTTCATTATGAACTATCGAATTTAAATGAAAATATGGAAACATTAGCAAATCATGTAAAAGAAATTTCATCATTCAAAACTATTGGTCATGACATTGCAAGTTTGAAAGAGAACATTGAAAGGTTAAACAATCAAATACAAGAAAGTGCGACATGTGAATGCAAAGATAAATATCAAATACAAGTTCAAAGTAGATCTATGTATTCGATTGAGCAAAACCCTTTACCCGGTCATAGAAGAGTCGCTCCTAGGCCTTTATATCAAAAACCAAAGAGAACTGTAAGATGCTTCTGGTGTGACCAAGTAGGTCATAAATATGGGAATTGTATTGCCTTTGAGAAAGCATGTAGCCAACAATTGGTACTAGAAAGTGAACAGAAAATATGTGATTTTCAAACACAACTACCTTTGAGATTAAACTTAGGTAGAGGAGGGATGATAGACTACTTTGACCAAACAAAATTTAGTCCTAAAACCAAACTTCAAAAACAATGGAAACCTAAGAGTCATAATGAGAAAAGCAATATATGTCAATTACATTCTATGAACACCAAGATTGTGACTAAATGTGAATGCTTGGACAATGATCAAACCTTTCTTAAACCTAAATCTATGAGTAACATTGATATTCAAACTACATCTAAGGATCAAGATACATTGAAGAAGATTAAGAAAGACGAAGATGTAAGGATAAAAGATGATGAAAATGAACAATCAATTGATGGAAATAAAGACATACATGCGGTTAAAACAGAACCTAAAGTCATAGAAAATGACAATAAATGTGATCAAAATAAAAATGATGAAAGAATAGTACAAACATCTGAAGATGAAAATCTTCAAATTCAATTAGAACATGACAAGAAGATGGGAAAATGGGTACAAGAAGCCATATGGAAGATTGAAAATAATATAAAAAACTCATCTAAAGTTAAGAAAAAGGAGAAGAATTTAAGAGAATAGTTTTATTGTGATGGAATTGTTTATTGAAGATAAAACTTTTCAATTTTTGATATTGCATATATGCTGCTTTCCTAAAGTTGAGAAACAAATACCTAAATTGTTTTGTTTTATGAAGTTTTATGCTTGGAAAAGCTAGCTTATGATGAAGTTTTACATTATGCTTTGATGAACTTATGATTTTCTTTCTTTCATAAATAGGAAGAAATCTATTATGATGAACAATTATGAAGAATAGTACTATAATGAAATGATGAATATTTTGATCAAAATGATTTTGTTTTCAACAAATATGATGGGTATATTATACTATGAACATTATGATTTTTGGTAAAATTTATGAACTTTGTTACATAGGTTGAAAAACCTATTGTAAAAATTAAGAATGCATTATTTATGACAATTATAACCACTATGAATTTCTTATGATGAAATTTGTGACATGATGAAGATGAATCTGATAGAATATATGAATTTATATTTGTAAGATAAATGATAATGAATATTACTTGTTTTGTATCTTCTGCTTTATGAGTACTTACAGGAATTGATGATGAGTTATGAAATTGCAAGTTAAATGATAATGAAGATTACTTGTTTTGTAGTTTCTACTTTATGATTGCTTACAGGTCCTGAAGATTGTTTTACGCTGAAGTAGGGATGTGCTTGAAGAAGATAGGGATTAGAGACCTATGGCTGTCATATGGATAGTTGAAGGAACCCTTAACTTGCAAGTCCTAGTAGAAGTAGGCTTGTTTTATATAGGTAAGCTTTCTTAAATCTGACCCATTTAGCTAAAGAGATCTTAGTTCCTGCTTTAGCTTACCTCTAGATCCTTTGCTCTGATTAGGGGTTAAGCCTTTCCCCTTCATCAAGAAAATTGCGAAGAAAAATTGAAAGCAGTACATTAATGGTTGCTGTATATCAAAAAAGGAACAATGACAAAAAAGGAAAAATTATGATAAAAAAAATGAGATAAAAGAAAAATCAAATAAATCAATTGTGATCTCGAAATCACTTCTGAATTGAAAAGCGGGCTATATAAGGCGGATGTATGCTAGAGGGGAGTTAGTTTTTTGTATCTTAATGGCAAATGGTTAGGAGATGAGGATAGAAGGCCTATATAACATATGCTTTACTTATGAACAGAGTTAATAGAAGAGTTAGTACGAACACTATTTGAATGACTTCTATAGTTTCCTTCTAAAACCTGTTTTCCGACTCATGCATTGAACGAAAAGGTTCAAATTCAAGTTTACATAATTTTATAAGTTTTCTTTGCTATTTGAAGATGTACTAATGATAGAAGCATTTTTTATATATAAAGACTATTTGCATTTGAGTCATGAATAAGTTTCAAAAGAATTTGATATTGCTTTCTATGATCTGCAGGTTTGGCCCATCGAGGACGATGTGCAGGATTGGCCGGGGCGAATGTCGGAAAGATTTCAACCTTTCCGTTGATGACCAGAGAAAATGAAAACAACTTTATTGGTGAACTCAAACCTTTTATATCACTGTTGATTAGTTGTTCTGGATTGGAATTAACCACTTTGAAAGTGTTTACAGGTACAAATGATGATGAAGATTCTATGTTCATATTAGGGTTTACCCTAATGTTATATTTAATGAGTTTTATGTTCATACATTCAAGAATTATGGGTATTCAATCCTAGGGTTTCTTGAATTCATGTGTTGTTTATGACATTTGAGTTAATGTTAAGGGTTCAAATGAATTTTAATGGGTTAACAGGGGTTTCCAAAGGGTTTCAAGTAAGTTTTCAAGGGTTTTATTGAATTTTAAGGATTAAAGTAACATGTATCTAATTAAATTAATGTTTAAAATGAATACTTATGTATTAAAAATTAAAATATGAATTAAGTAACTAATTTACTCATGTGTGTGCATTTAAATATTAAGGTTCTAATATATTAATTTCTTAACCTAAGCTTAATTTAAATGCATTATTTAATTAAGAAATTTAGGATAATAGAATTAAAATGAAAATGAAGTGGATAATTAATGAGTGGTGTATGTGAGTGGTATTTAAAGAGTGGTGTGAGTTAAGTGTGTAACTAAAGTGGTTAAAGCGAGTAGTTAAAAGTGTGGTAAATATGTGTGCAAGATAAAAGAGTGGCCTAAATTAATTATGTATTTAAAGTGTTAAAAGTATGTGTACAAAGAGTGGTGTATGTGTAAGGGTTAAAGAATGGATGAGGAAATAAAGTAAATCCAAAAGAGTGGTAAAAAACAAGATCTCTATGTGTATAAATATGTGGGCTTTGCTCCATATTTTGATAATGTTTTCTTTACAGAAACATTCAAGATTAAAGAGAGATTGAAGTGAAGTGAAGTGAAGTGAAGTGACAGATTGAATATCGCGAATGTTTTTTTTTTCAAAAACATTGAAAATGACAGAGAAATTGAAGAATTGAAGAATGTTTTCTACAGAACATTGAAGAGATTACAAAGGAGAATACGAGAACACAATATTACGAGATTTCAAGCTTACAAACTTGCAACATTTGAAGATTTTTCATTTAGAACTATAGTTGTATAGGATTCTTTATAAAGAGATTGTATTTGCACTCCATATAAGATTTGTATAGGTTATCCTTTTAAACTTGATTAGAATATCTTTTATGAACATTATCTTTAGGCTTGTATAGGAATTTGAACATTAATCTAGTGTCATTTCATCTTATGTCGCAAGAAGCCTCATCAAGTAGTTCCTTTCTACCTTCATCTACATTTGAGGCATTATTTCCTACACCAATTGAAGTTGAAGAACTAGTAAAAGATAAGATAGTAGAAGAAACTTTGCATGACCCTAGTAGAACTTTACATTTACTTTCTATTGTTCCACTTAGCATTGAGAGTAGTGAAGACCTTTTCCCACCATCCGTAGATAGAAACGACGATAATTTTCAAGACGATTCAAACGAAACTGAATGCCTTAAAGATCAAATAGTTAGCGAAAAACTAATCTTACCTTCTTATTTTTACGTGATAGAAAGATATAGAAATGCTCGTCCTTATGGCTCCTAGTTCTAAAAAATTAGTTCTTAATTTAAACTCGAATAAATAGTTTTTAACTATCCTAAACTGAGAAAGCAACCAAAAGCCCTAAGCATACGTAGAAGCACCCTGCGTGCAGTCACACGGTTAGGTTAGCGTGATTCTTTTGGATGAACGTAAGCCTACCTTCACACCCCTCGTAGTTGTCGTAGAGGGGTGTGAAGGTAGGCTGACGTTCATCCAAAAGAATCACGCTAACCTAACCGTGTGACTGCACGCAGGGTGCTTCTAAGTATGCTTAGGGCTTTTGGTTGCTTTCTCAGTTTAGGATAGTTAAAAACTATAGATTTCTATTATATTGGAGTTTAAATTAAGAACTAATTTTTTAGAACTAGGAGCCGTAAGGACGAGCATTTCTATATCTTTCTATCGCGTAAAAATAAGAAGGTAAGATTAGTTTTTCGCTAATTATTTGATCTTTAAGGCATTCGGTTTCGCTTGAATCGTCTTGAAAATTATCGTCGTTTCTATCTACGGATGGTGGGAAAAGGTCTTCACTACTCTTAATGCTAGGTGGAACAATAGAAAGTAAATGTAAAGTTCTTCTAGGTTCATGCAAAGTTTCATCTACTATCTTATCTTTTACTAGTTCTTCAACTTCAATTGGTTTAGGAAATAATGCCTCAAATGTAGATGAAGGTAGAAAGGAACTACTTGATGAGGCTTCTTGCGACATAAGATGAAATGACACTAGATTAATGTTCAAATTCCTATACAAGCATAAAGATAATGTTCATAAAAGATATTCTAATCAAGTTTAAAAGGATAACCTATACAAATCTTATGTGGAGTGCAAATACAATCTCTTTATAAAGAATCATATACAAGTATAGTTCTAAATGAACAATCTTCAAATGTTGCAAGTTTGTAAGCTTGAAATCTCGTAATCTTGTGTTCTCGTATTCTCCTTTGTAATCTCTTCAATGTTGTGTAGAAAACATTCTTCAATTCTTCAATTTCTCTGTCATTTTCAATGTTTCTGAAAAAAAAACATTCGCGATATTCAATATGTCACTTCACTTCACTTCACGTCAATCTCTCTTTAATCTTGAATGTTTCTGTAAAGAAAACATTATCCATATTAGTAGTCTAATAGGAAATTAATGAGAAACATAAAAGATATAATTCACACAACATTGTCATACACATGCAGATGTTCATGCATACAATAAAGCATTCACATACACTCTAATGCATACATTCCTCATGCATACTAATGTACTTTACATGCATGCTTTCAATCATACTAATATATGCTAATACACACACATACTAGCACACATGCATGCTTACATTACACACACTTCTAAATACATATAATCATGCAAATGTATTAATTAATTAACATTGACTAACATGCATTAACATGCACACATTCATTAACTCATGCATATACATCGATTCTTGTAAACTAACATTCTACATGGATACACATGCATTCCTACACTTAAGTCATATTGAGAAATACACATTCATATACTTAGACTTCTCTTATGAATGCACATGCTTCACATATATACTCATACATACTAACATGCACAAACTAATGCATATTCATGCTAATACATACTAACACTTAAACTTACGCATACTAACATATTGACATACTACACATATGATATCACTAGGAAAATATACATACTTATGTTTATACACCTATACTTATTTTCATTCAAACATGCATCCAATTCATATTGAAGTAATCACTTATATAATTAACAATATCTATATCAAAATAATTAATTAAACTAAACTATATTTAACAATACATTAAATTATATCTAAATCTATTTAATTGATTCTAACAATATATTATGTATCTAATTCGATTTAATGCTTCCTAATTCTTAAATTAACATATCATATTTCTCTCTTTTCTATCTTTATCTCTCTCTTTCTCTCTCTCTCTCTCTGCCGTTCTCTCTTTCTCTCCCTCTCTCTCTCTCTCTCTCTTTCTCTCTCTCTCTCTATCTCTCTCTCTCTCTCTCTCTCTCTCTCTCTCTCTCTCTCTCTCTCTCTCTCTCTCTCTCTCTCTCTCTCTCTCTCTCTCTCTCTCTCTCTCTCTCTCTCTCTCTCTCTCTCTCTCTCTCTCTCTCTCTCTCTCTCTCTCTCTCTCTCTCTCTCTCTCTCTCTCTCTCTCTCTCTCTCTCTCTCTTTGCGCTCTGCACGTCAGCCAGTCGTGGAGGGAAGGTTTCTCTCTCTCTCTCTCTCTCTCTCTCTCTCTCTCTCTCTCTCTCTCTCTCTCTCTCTCTCTCTCTCTCTCTCTCTCTCTCTCTCTCTCTCTCTCTCTCTCTCTCTCTCTCTCTCCGCGCGCTACGCGTCAGCCTATCGTGGAGGGAAGGTTTTTTTCTTTAATACTTACCTCCCTCTCTCTCCTTTCTCTGCGCACACGTTGCGCGCTGCAGGCACTGCTAGGGAAGGAGAGTTATACTCTCTCTTCCTCTACTCTCTCACTCACCCGCAGAAGCCGACGTGGAGGTAGAAAAAGTATCTCATTAAAACCTTCTCTGAGTGCTCAATTGTGCCCACGCTCTACACATCCTCTGCGTGCTGCAGATGCCGCCAGGAAAGAACAGAGATGAAAGAGTTTAAATCAACCAAAGACTTCTCATATGACTGAGCAGGCAGATTACAGCTCTCTAACTCTTGGCCAACAGAAGCTTTCTAGCCTTTTCACTTAGGTTCTCTCTCTACGCGCACGATCTACCAGAAGAAGTTTTCATCAACAATACTCTCTCTACAGTATTTAGAACGAGGAAAAATGGAGGAAGCATTTGATACCTGTAAAGAAAACATTATCAAAATATGGAGCAAAGCCCACATATTTATACACAGAGATCTTGTTTTTTACCACTCTTTTGGATTTACTTTATTTCCTCATCCATTCTTTAACCCTTACACATACACCACTCTTTGAAGACATACTTTTAACACTTTAAATACATTTTCAATGTTTCTAAAAAAAAAACATTCGCGATATTCAATCTGTCACTTCACTTCACTTCACTTCACTTCAATCTCTCTTTAGTCTTGAATGTTTCTGTAAAGAAAACATTATCAAAATATGGAGCAAAGCCCACATATTTATACACATAGAGATCTTTTTTTTACCACTCTTTTGGATTTACTTTATTTCCTCATCCATTCTTTAACCCTTACACATACACCACTCTTTGTACACATACTTTTAACACTTTAAATACATAATTAATTTAGGCCACTCTTTTATCTTGCACACCTAATTACCAGACTTTTAACTACTCGTTTTAACCACTTTAGTTACACACTTAACTCACACCACTCTTTAAATACCACTCACATACACCACTCATTAATTATCCACTTCATTTTCATTTTAATTCTATTCTCCTAAATTTCTTAATTAAATAATGCATTTAAATTAAGCTTAGGTTAAGAAATTATATATTAGAACCTTAATATTTAAATGCACACACATGAGTAAATTAATTACTTAATTCATATTTTAATTTTTAATACATAAATATTCATTTTAAACATTAATTTAATTAAATACATGTTACTTTAACCATTAAAATTCAATAAAACCCTTGATAACTTACTTGAAACCCTTTCGAAACCCCTGTTAACCCATTAAAATTCATTTGAACCCTTAACATTAACTCAAATGTCATAAACAACACATGAATTCAAGAAACCCTAGGATTGAATACCCATAATTCTTGAATGTATGAACATAAAACTCATTAAATATAAATTAGGGTAAACCCTAATATGATAGTTTAGGATAGTTAAAAACTATAGATTTCTAATATATTCGAGTTTAAATTAAGAACTAATTTTTTAGAACTAGGAGCCGTAAGGACGAGCGTTTCTATATCTTTCTATCGCGTAAAAATAATAAGGTAAGATTAGTTTTTCGCTAACTATTTGATCTTTAAGGCATTCAGTTTCGTTTGGATCGTCTTGAAAATTATCGTCGTTTCTATCTACGGATGGTGGGAAAAGGTCTTCACTACTCTCAATGCTAGGTGGAACAATAGAAAGTAAATGTAAAGTTCTACTAGGGTCATGCAAAGTTTCTTCTACTATCTTATCTTTTACTAGTTCTTCAACTTCAATTGGTTTAGGAAATAATGCCTCAAATGTAGATGAAGGTAGAAAGGAACTACTTGATGAGGCTTCTTGCGACATAAGATGAAATGACACTAGATTAATATTCAAATTCCTATACAAGCCTAAAGATAATGTTCATAAAAGATATTCTAATCAAGTTTAAAAGGATAACCTATACAAATCTTATGTGGAGTGCAGATACAATCTCTTTATAAAGAATCCTATACAACTATAGTTCTAAATGAACAATCTTCAAATGTTGCAAGTTTGTAAGCTGGAAATCTCGTAATCTTGTGTTCTCGTATTCTCCTTTGTAATCTCTTCAATGTTCTGTAGAAAACATTCTTCAATTCTTCAATTTCTCTGTCATTTTCAATGTTTCTGAAAAAAAAAATTCACGTTCAATCTGTCACTTCACTTCACTTCACTTCACTTCAATCTCTCTTTAATCTTGAATGTTTCTGTAAAGAAAACATTATCCATATTAGTAATCTAATAAGAAATTAATAAGAAACATAAAAGATATAATTCACACAACATTGTCATACACATGCACATGTTCATGCATACAATAAAGCATTCACATACACTCTAATGCATACATTCCTCATGCATACTAATGTACTTTACATGCATGCTTTCAATCATACTAATATATGCTAATACACACACATACTAGCACACATGCATGCTTACATTACACACACTTCTAAATACATATAATCATGCAAATGTATTAATTAGTTAATATTGACTAACATGCATTAACATGCACACATTCATTAACTCATGCATATACATCGATTCTTGTAAACTAACATTCTACATGGATACATGCATTCCTACACTTAAGTCATATTGACAAATACACATTCATATACTTAGACTTGTCTTATGAATGTACATGCTTCACATGTATACTCATACATACTAACATGCACAAACTAATGCATATTCATGCTAATACATACTAACACTTAAACTTAGGCATACTAACATATTGACATACTACACATATGATATCACTAGGAAAATATACATACTTATGTTTATACACCTATACTTATTTTCATTCAAACATGCATCCAATTCATATTGAAGTAATCACTTACATAACTAACAATATCTATATCAAAATAATTAATTAAACTAAACTATATTTAACAATACATTAAATTAAATCTAAATCTATTTAATTGATTCTAACAATATATTATGTATCTAATTCGATTTAATGCTTCCGAATTCTTAAATTAACATATCATATTTCTCTCTTTTCTATCTTTATCTCTCTCTTTCTCTCTCTCTGCCGTTCTCTCTTTCTCTCCCTCTCTCTCTCTCTCTCTCTCTCTCTCTCTCTCTCTCTCTCTCTCTCTCTCTCTCTCTCTCTCTCTCTCTCTCTCTCTCTCTCTCTCTCTCTCTCTCTCTCTCTCCGCGCGCTGCGCGTCAGCCAGCCGTGGAGGGAAGGTTTCTCTCTCTCTCTCTCTCTCTCTCTGTCTCTCTCTCTCTCTCTCTCTCTCTCTCTCTCTCTCTTTGCGCACTGCGCGTCAACGAACCGTAGAGGGAAGGTTTTTCTCTTTAATACTTACCTCCCTCTCTCTCCTTTCTCTGCGCACAGGCTGCGCGCTGCAGGCACAGCCAGGGAAGGAGAGTTATACTCTCTCTTCCTCTACTCTCTCACTCACACGCAGAATCCGACGTGGAGGCAGAACAAGTATCTCATTAAAACCTTCTCTGAGTGCTCAATTGTGCCCACCCTCTACACATCCTCTGCGTGCTGCAGATGCCACCAGGAAAGAACAGAGATCAAAGAGTTTGAATCAACCAAAGACTTCTCATATGACTGAGCAGGCAGATTACAGCTCTCTAACTCTTGGTCGACAGAAGCTTTCTAGCCTTTTCACTCAGATTCTCTCTCTACGTGCACGATCTACCAGAAGAAGTTTTCATCAACAATACTCTCTCTACAGTATTCAGAACGAAAAATGGAGGAAGAATTTGATACCTGTAAAGAAAACATTATCAAAATATGGAGCAAAGCCCACATATTTATACACATAGAGATCTTCTCTTTTACCACTCTTTTGGATTTACTTTATTTCCTCATCCATTCTTTAACCCTTACACATACACCACTCTTTGTACACATACTTTTAACACTTTAAATACATAATTAATTTAGGCCACTCTTTTATCTTGCACATATAATTACCACACTTTTAACTACTCGCTTTAACCACTTTAGTTACACATTTAACTCACACCACTCTTTAAATACCACTCACATACACCACTCATTAATTATCCACGTCATTTTCATTTTAATTCTATTATCCTAAATTTCTTAATTAAATAATGCATTTAAATTAAGCTTAGGTTAAGAAATTAATATATTAGAACCTTAATATTTAAATGCACACACATGAGTAAATTAATTACTTAATTCATATTTTAATTTTTAATACATAAATATTCATTTTAAATGTTAATTCAATTAAATACATGTTACTTTAACCCTTAAAATTCAATAAAACCCTTGAAAACTTACTTGAAACCCTTTGGAAACCCCTGTTAACCCATTAAAATTCATTTGAACCCTTAACATTAACTCAAATGTCATAAACAACACATGAATTCAAGAAACCCTAGGATTGAATACCCATAATTCTTGAATGTATGAACATAAAACTCATTAAATATAAAATTAGGGTAAACCCTAATATGATAGTTTAGGATAGTTAAAAACTATAGATTTCTAATATATTCGAGTTTAAATTAAGAACTAATTTTTTAGAACTAGGAGCCGTAAGGATGAGCGTTTCTATATCTTTCTATCGCGTATAAATAAGAAGGTAAGATTAGTTTTTTGCTAACTATTTGATCTTTAAGGCATTCAGTTTCGTTTGAATCATCTTGAAAATTATCGTCGTTTCTATCTACAGATGGTGGGAAAAGGTCTTCACTACTCTAAATGCTAGGTGGAACAATAGAAAGTAAATGTAAAGTTCTACTAGGGTCATGCAAAGTTTCGTCTACTATCTTATCTTTTACTAGTTCTTCAACTTCAATTGGTTTAGGAAATAATGCCTCAAATGTAGATGAAGGTAGAAAGGAACTACTTGATGAGGCTTCTTGCGACATAAGATGAAATGACACTAGATTAATGTTCAAATTCCTATACAAGCCTAAAGATAATGTTTTCATAAAAGATATTCTAATCAAGTTTAAAAGGATAACCTATACAAATCTTATGTGGAGTGCAAATACAATCTCTTTATAAAGAATCCTATACAACTATAGTTCTAAATGAACAATCTTCAAATGTTGCAAGTTTGTAAGCTTGAAATCTCGTAATCTTGTGTTCTCGTATTCTCCTTTGTAATCTCTTCAATGTTCTGTAGAAAACATTCTTCAATTCTTCAATTCTTCAATTTCTCTGTCATTTTCAATGTTTCTGAAAAAAAAACATTCGCGATATTCAATCTGTCACTTCACTTCACTTCACTTCACTTCAATCTCTCTTTAATCTTGAATGTTTCTGTAAAGAAAACATTATCCATATTCGTAATCTAACAAGAAATTAATGAGAAACATAAAAGATATAATTCACACAACATTGTCATACACATGCAGATGTTCATGCATACAATAAAGCATTCACATACACTCTAATGCATACATTCCTCATGCATACTAATGTACTTTACATGCATGCTTTCAATCATACTAATATACGCTAATACACACATACTAGCACACATGCATGCTTACATTACACACACTTCTAAATACATATAATCATGCAAATGTATTAATTAATTAATATTGACTAACATGCATTAACATGCACACATTCATTAACTCATGCATATACATCGATTCTTGTAAACTAACATTCTACATGGATACACATGCATTCCTACACTTAAGTCATATTGACAAATACACATTTATATACTTAGACTTCTCTTATGAATGCACATGCTTCACATGTATACTCATACATACTAACATGCACAAACTAATGCATATTCATGATAATACATACTAACACTTAAACTTAGGCATACTAACATATTGACATACTACACATATGATATCACTAGGAAAATATACATACTTATGTTTATACACCTATACTTATTTTCATTCAAACATGCATCCGATTCATATTGAAGTAATCACTTACATAAATAACAATATCTATATCAAAATAATTAATTAAACTAAACTATATTTAACAATACATTAAATTAAATCTAAATCTATTTAATTGATTCTAACAATATATTATGTATCTAATTCAATTTAATGCTTCCTAATTCTTTAATTAACATATCATATTTCTCTCTTTTCTATCTTTATCTCTCTCTTTCTCTCTCTCTCTTTGTCGTTCTCTCTTTCTCTCCCTCTCTCTCCCTCTTTCTCTCTCTCTCTCTCTCTCTCTCTCTCTCTCTCTCTCTCTCTCTCTCTCTCTCTCTCTCTCTCTCTCTCTCTCTCTCTCTCTCTCTCTCTCTCTCTCTCTTTCTCTCTCTCTCTCTCCACGCGCTGTGCGTCAGCCAGCCGTGGAGGGAAGGTTTCTCTCTCTCTCTCTCTCTCTCTCTCTCCCTCTCTCTCTCTCTCTCTCTCTCTCTCTCTCTCTCTCTCTCTCTCTCTCTCTCTCTCTCTCTCTCTCTCTCTCTCTCTCTCTCTCTCTCCCCGCGCGCTGCGCGTCAGCCAGCCGTGGAGGGAAGGTTTTTCTCTTTAATACTTACCTGCCTCTCTCTCCTTTCTCTGCGCACAGGTTGCGCGCTGCAGGCACTGCCAGGGAAGGAGAGTTATACTCTCTCTTCCTCTACTCTCTCACTCACACGCAGAAGCCGACGTGGAGGCAGAAAAAGTATCTCATTAAAACCTTCTCTGAGTGCTCAATTGTGCCCACCCTCTACACATCCTCTGTGTGCTGCAGATGCCGCCAGGAAAGAACAGAGACGAAAGAGTTTAAATCAACCAAAGACTTCTCATATGACTGAGCAGGCAGATTATAGCTCTCTAACTCTTGGCCGACAGAAGCTTTCTAGCCTTTTCACTCAGATTCTCTCTCTACGCGCACGATCTACTAGAAGAAGTTTTCATCAACAATACTCTCTCTACAGTATTCAGAACGAGGAAAAATGGAGGAAGAATTTGATACCTGTAAAGAAAACATTATCAAAATATGGAGCAAAGCCCACATATTTATACACATAGAGATCTTGTTTTTTACCACTCTTTTGGATTTACTTTATTTCCTCATCCATTCTTTAACCCTTACACATACACCACTCTTTGTACACATACTTTTAACACTTTAAATACATAATTAATTTAGGCCACTCTTTTATCTTGCACACATAATTACCACACTTTTAACTACTCGCTTTAACCACTTTAGTTACACACTTAACTCACACCAGTCTTTAAATACCGCTCACATACACCACTCATTAATTATCCACTTCATTTTCATTTTAATTCTATTATCCTAAATTTCTTAATTAAATAATACATTTAAATTAAGCTTAGGTTAAGTAATTAATATATTAGAACCTTAATATTTAAATGCACACACATGAGTAAATTAATTACTTAATTCATATTTTAATTTTTAATACATAAATATTCATTCTAAACATTAATTTAATTAAATACATGTTACTTTAACCCTCAAAATTCAATAAGACCCTTGAAAACTTACTTGAAACCCTTTGGAAACCCCTGTTAACCCATTAAAATTCATTTGAACCCTTAACATTAACTCAAATGTCATAAACAACACATGAATTCAAGAAACCCTAGGATTGAATACCCATAATTATTGAATGTATGAACATAAAACTCATTAAATATAAAATTAGGGTAAACCCTAATATGAACATAGAATCTTCATCATCATTTGTACCTGTAAACACTTTGAAAGTGGTTAATTCCAATCCAGAACAACTAATCAACAGTCATATAAAAGGTTTGAGTTCACCACTAAAGTTGTTTTCATTTTCTCTGGTCATCAATGGAAAGGTTGAAATCTTTCTGACAGCGTGTGGGCAGTCACATATGAAATGGTCTCCCTCACACTTAAAACATGGTACTTTAGGTCCGTGAGGATTTCATTCTCTAGCCTATGGTTGCGGGTTGGGGTTGGTGTAACGACCTGTGCGTCATTCAGCTCCCAATTTTGCTCGTACACAGGACTCTCGTAATATGGATGTAGGTTTTTCGGTGACTCTATATAGTATGCAGGTGGGCTATCTACATGGATGGAGTCAAAATTTTTTGCATTAGGGTCATTGTCTATGATCAAAGGGGTTGTAGGTATTAATGCCATATTTGACTTCTCTTCTGGAGTGGTGTACTTCACAGAAACTACATTGGCAGGGGTGGAGGTTGTTGTCGTAGAATAGGTTGGGTTCTAGGATGTGCTTGGTATGGAACTTCATAATGAGGGGGGCACGATAGTATTGTTATGGTTGGTACTGTTGGAGCAAGTCTATGACAAGCCTAAGTATTGGCTTGAGTCTCACAAAGTCTTAGAAGAAGCTTTAAAAAGAAGACTATGTAAAGTTCACTTGTGAACTACCTCTTGTATTTTTTAGGCAAAGAAAGTGGATGATGAAGCAGGTACATATCAAGCTAACTATGCAGGTAGAGGAAGACATGGCAGAGGTAGAGGAAGAGGAGGTAGACAAGGCAGGGGGAGATCCCAAGACTCCAACTCATGTTCTATTTGTGGATTAACTAATCATACAACTGAAAATTGCTTTAGGAATTCCAGGAATCAAAGAGGCAGAGGATACAATAGAGGAAGTTATGGCTAGTCAAGAGGAAGGTTCAACAACTACCATGGCAACTACAACAACTACAATCATTCAAACTATCAAGGAGGCTACAAAGGAAGGAGAGACTACAATAACTACACAAAAGACTCAAACAAAGAGGATTCATTATTGATCATGAACATGGCTATGCCACAAGGTAAATCTGATGAGCATATTTTCTACATAGATTCAGGTTGTTCAAATCATGTGGCGGGAAATGTGGCACTCCTATCAGATTTAGAAGATCCAAGGAATAAGCATGAGGTACAAACAGGAGATGATACAAAACATCCTGTGGAGAAAATAGGCAATGTCAAAAAACTTGATGGAAACATCAACCTACTCAGTAAGGTACTCTATGTCCCTACCATTACAAAGAATATGATAAATATTGGGCAGATAGTAGAGAAAGGGTTGCAAGTCAGGTTCACAAAAGCAGGAGCATTTGTTGAAGATCCAAGTCAAGGATTCAGAAGAATTGCAAAAGGTGAAAAGACAGGTAGATTGTTCACATTTGAATTACAGGACACTAGAAACATTGCTCTCTTTAATTATGGTAGTCAGACACTCACAGAATTGGAAGTATGGCACAAAAGGTTAGCACATATTGGTGAAAGGTCATTAAAGCAAATCTGCAGGGACCAAAGTGTACTTGGACTTCCTAATTTGTCAAAACAACATATGATTTATAAGTGTAGTGCATGTCAATTTGGAAAGTCTCACAGGTTACCATTCATGAAGAAAGGTTATATGCATGAAGATCTCTTGGAGTTGGTTCATACAGATGTATGGGGACCTAGCAAGAAAGCTTCAATATCTAGATCAAGGTATTATGTTTCCTTTATTGATGATTGCAGCAGATGGACTATCCTATTCTTTATGAAACACAAAGATGAAGTTTTTTCATGTTTCAAAAGATATTTGGCTCTTGTGGAGAATCAAACAGGTAAATCACTAAAAAGGCTAAGGTCAGATGGAGGGGGAGAATACTTCTCCCATGAGTTTGATTCTTTTCTTCAAGAAAGAGGAATCAAAAGAGAGGTAACTACAAGGTACACTCTTGAGAAAAATGGAGTGGTAGAAAGGAGGAATAGGATAATTGTTGAAGCTGCAAGGTCTATGTTAAATGAAAAGCATTTACCTAATTACTTATGGGCCGAGGCTGTATCTACAGCCACTTACTTGATTAACAGGTTGCTTTCAAAATCCCTTGATGGGATGACTCCATATGAGGCTTGGAATGGAAGAAGACCAAGCTTAGATCATTGTAAAATTTTTGGATGTATTGCTTTTGCTCATGTTCCTTCACAGGTTAGAGGCAAGATGGATCCAAAGGCAGAAAGGTGTGTATTTATTGGATATGACAACAATCAAAAGGGCTACAGGTTATACAACCCTACCAACAAAGGATTCTTGGTAAGCAGAGATGTAGTTTTTGATGAGAACAATTCATGGTATGAAGATTCATGCAGGAAGGTCAATTTACCATATAATCTTGAAGAAGATTTTCCAAAGCTTGGTAGAGAACAACCAAAGATTGAAGAACAAGACACCTCAGAGGATGATGAAGAATCTCACATGGAAAAGGTCAAAGCATGGAAGTCTAAAGGTAAAGCAAAATTGCAGGAACTTGGACATGAGGCAGAATCATCACATCATGGCCTAAGAAGATCTATGAGGGAAAAGAAAAAACCAGAAAGGTATGGGTTTGACACCTCATTAGTAACTAAACATTCTATCTACATAGCACAGGACATAAACCAAGAGGAGCCATCATCATTTGAAGAGGCCAAAGCAAAAACAGAATGGAAGCATGCAATGAAGGAAGAGATTGAAGCACTTGAGGAAAACAACACTTGGGATTTGGTGCCCAAGACTTCATCCATGAAGGTAATAGGCTCAAGATGGGTCTATAAACTCAAGAAGAATTCTGATGGTTCAATTAACAGGTATAAGGCAAGGCTTGTGGCAAAAGGCTTTGCACAAACTCAGGGAATTGATTATGAGGAGACTTTCTCTCCTGTGGCAAAGATGCCTACTATTAGGGTTTTGCTTAGTATTTCCTCTTCCAAGAATTGGAAGATACTTCAACTAGATGTAAAGAATGCATTCTTGAATGGATGGATAACAGAAGAGGTATATATGGCACAACCACCTGGTTTTGAGAATCAAGTTTATCCTGATTATGTGTGTAAACTTAACAAAGCATTGTATGGTCTCAAGCAAGCTCCAAGAGCTTGGAATTTCAGGCTTGTTTCATTCTTGCAGGACAAAGGCTTTCAACCAAGCAAGGCAGATCCTTCACTCTTTATTAAAAAGAGTAATTCCGAGGTCATCTACCTATGTGTATATGTAGATGATATTATATTGACAGGAAATGATGCAGATGGTATGAAGAAGATCAAAGATCAGATGAGAGAAGAGTTCAAGATAAGTGATTTGGGTTCACTTACCTACTTCCTAGGTTTGGAAGTTGTCTACAAAGATCATGGTTTGTTTCTCACTCAAAGGAAGTACATTAAGGACATGTTGGCAAAATTCAAGATGCAAGATTGTAAGATTGCAGGTACTCCAATGGAGGTCAATCACAAATTGAGCTCACATGAAGGTGAACTCATAGAGGACATCACATCATATCAAAGTCTAGTGGGTAGTCTCAACTATGCCACATTGACAAGAGTAGATATATGTTACAGTGTGAGTGTGCTAAGCCAATTTATGCACACACCAAGGAAACCACATATGGATGCTGCCAAAAGGATTCTCAAGTATCTCAAAGGAACCATAAATGAAGGACTTTATTATCCTTATGTATCTGATTTAGGTTTGAAGCTATTTTCTGATGCAGATTGGGCTGGCTCCAAGGAAGATAGAAGGAGCACTTCAGGTTATCTTACCTTTGCAGGTTCAAAGCTTATTTCATGGTCATCCAAGAAGCAACCCATAGTTTCTCTCTCTTCTACTGAAGCTGAATATAGAGGTCTTGCCATAGCTACACAAGAAGCTATGTGGATGAAGACATTATTCAAAGATCTTGGATTGGAGTTTGGAACTCCAACTATTTTTGGTGACAATATGAGTTCTATTCATTTGGCTGCTAATCCTATTTTTCATGCAAGGACTAAACATATTGAGGTTCATTATCACTATGTACGAGAGAAGGTTCTAAGCAAAGATATTCAAATATCATATGTGTCCACTCATCAACAATGTGCAGATATTCTAACCAAAGCATTGGATGGTATAAAGCTTTGCAAATTCAAGGCTATGATTGGTTTGCAGGTAATCTTGGAAGATTGAAGACCTCAAGCATACTTGGCTTGAGGGGGAGCTGTTGGAGCAAGTCTATGACAAGCCTAAGTATTGGCTTGAGTCTCACAAAGTCTTAGAAGAAGCTTTAAAAAGAAGACTATGTAAAGTTCACTTGTGAACTACCTCTTGTAACTTTTGAAGAGTTTACTTAATGTAAAAGTAAGAGAATCTTAAGTGGTTGAGTCCACTTGATCAAGAATGGAAAGAGGAGCCACGAATTCGTGATTTGTGGTAGGTAGAGAATCAAATCAATCATTGATTGATTGGAGAGTGATTGAGGGAAGTTAGCCTCCCAAACTCAACTATAAATAGATGGCAGTTTTAGTCGTGATTAGAGAGACCTATGTGAAGACCTCCAAGAGCTGAGCTTTATGCCATATCAAGGTGTGATTACAAGGCACACATATGTATCAGTAAGTCATTGTATTGTACAAGAAATATACTTTCATTTTCATTATTATTTGGTTTCATCTTTCCATGTTCTTGTGAAGTGTACTACTCACTACCATTACTCTCAGTTTTCTCAGTCAGCTTGCAGAGATGTTTTCTCTGAGCTTAGTGCACCATTTTCAGTGATTTAACTTGGTAAAGTTAGCTCTATAAGTCTACTATATGCTCATAAATTTTCATGTCATTTGGATGTTGCAATCTTCAGTTATGTTCATTTGAAGTCAACAGGGTCTGTTCATCTTCACTTCTCTGTCAGGTACCCGACTTTTTCACTCATCTTGTCAGAGCCATTTCGCAGTGGTTACTTATCCAAATTCAGGGATTTAAAGCTTGTTGGATTCAACTTACTGTCTAGTATAACCATACAAATTTTCATAATCATTGGATTTCTACATTGTGAGTTAGGGTGATTTTTCTGCTCACTGGTCTATTTCTGTAGTAGCCCGTGAAAATCGGGATGATGTCATCACTTGTTAAAACTCATTCTCAGTGTGTGCTTTGTTATTTTTGATGAGATTACTCTTGAAAGTTAGCTCTTTAAGCTACCTAGACTTCCCCAAGAGGAATTAAGCTAATTGCTGCTGTGCTCAGAGAATTATGTAAAACACTAGACAGGTGTATGAACCAAGAATAGCAAGTTTTCATCTCTGAGCTAACTCCAACTTATCTGTTTTGATCTATCTTTTTGAGAGTGATCTTCCAAGGTACATAGGGTGTCTAATACATCCATTGGCAAGCTAAAAGGGCCCACCATATACTCCTGAAGTTCATTTGGCTGGTGTAGATCAAGGATTTTGCAACACCTCTTCATCTTCAAGCACATACCTATCGATCTCTTCACAGGTACTACCATTGGTATCTACCCGATTGATACAGTTGACGATAACTATGTCTAACCACCTGTTTATTATATGGGCACTCTTGAGTAGTGTGGTTAGCGTATCTGTGCTCTATGGTACAGTATAGTCCATTGAGGTTTCCTATGGTTTGCATTGCGTTTGGACACATATTTGCCATGTGATCACCTCCAAAAGTTCAACACCTTCGAGCGGGGCTAATTTGATGCCAAGCTTACTAGAGAGTCCCAATCGTTTGGCCACTTGTTCTGCTAAGTCCTCTATAGAATTGGAACATTTGGATGAGGTCTTTGTTGTGCTATCTGTATCTTTATGCACTTTAGGGAGTTCTAGCTCTTCCCCTAGGTTATTCTCTATGTCTACACATATGCACAAGCATTGATCCAAGGACCTTGTTTCCTTCAGGAATACATATGACCTAAGCTTAGCATTCAATAGGTCATCAATGAACAACGCTATCAACTTAGCTTAAGTGGGTAGTTCCAATGGGGGCATCTCTCTATGTAGCATTTGAATCTATGACCTACCATCCTCAGTGTCTCTTGAGGTGTTTGTTTGAATGTGTGTATCAAGGATGATGTGTTGTATGTGATTCCACTCTTGGAAAAATCCGTGATGAAGGCCTCCATCATATGGTGGTTGTCTCTAAATTGGTGTTGGTGCAATGGTCGATACAAATCCAACACATCACTCTTTAGAGTGAGTATAAAGGCATTAAATTGTGTGAACATGTCTTCAACTTGTTCAACCTGTAACACCTATTTGAATTCAGCTACATGCTCATAGGGATCTCTGGATTTGTCAAAGAAATTCTTCATAGCCTTCATTAGTTGAGTGGGCCTCAAAGTCCTAGGGTGGTCTCTAGGCCTTGGTAGGGGAAAGTCGTCCCTACCCCTTTGAGCTCTATGGTCCCTACTTTGCTCTCTTTTTGCTCTCCCACCTTCTGTGGTGGTTCTTTCTCTCCCTGTGCAGTTGATGAAACTACTCTCTAGTCCTTCCTTGTTCTTCTCTCTATGTACTTGAGATGTGCCAATTCCTGAATTTTCCTTGGATACATGTGATCTCAACAGTGGGAAAAGTAGTTCTCCTCCCCACATATATGCATGACGACCATGTTCTGTGACTTTATACACCCTTTTTGAAGCTTCATCTAGGTATGCTATTTTTCTTGGGGCCTCTGAGTCCTTCAGCTCATAAATCATTGTTGCTCCTACTACCGTAGGGTGCTCTGGCTTATATCTCCAAAATGCTTCATCGGTTTCTTTATTCCAAAATAGCTCTATGCTCCTATTGTCCTGGGGCATCCAATTAGGAGTCAACACTCTCGTTATCACAGATTTGCCTCTAAGCATACTAGGTTCTTGAACCTATTTCCCTTGTCCTTCCGCTCTTGAGTCTGAAGTTTCTACCACCTCACCAAGTTCGTTCATTGAGTCAGGCTTACTCAAAACTATGTACATGATTCCTTCTTTGTCTATGTAAGCCTCATTTTCAAACTTCACTACTGGATGTTCTAATCCCATAGGTTGGTTAAGGTTATGTAATTGGATTACCGACCTACGAAGGCCATCTTCATAGACTCGAGCACCCAATCTATTCATGTGGATGTACTCCAACTAAGTCTTGTAGGGAAACGAAACCCCTGGTCTCCCTGTGTTGAAAGACATATCTGAGTCACTCATGTCTGAACTAACTTTGTATGGATAACTGCCTAACTTTTGAGCCCATGATCGTGTTGTAGCTCCCATGCTAGCCTCAAAAGATCAAACTCTCTGCTTATCAGCTTTCCCTAGTTATTTCCCAGATCTAAAGTTCATTAATCCTTATTCCACCTTTTCACAATCACCCTTTTGATTAGATCAATCACTTAGTTCTTTTTATTTTCCCTTAGAGTTTCTTGTCTTTTCAAATTTGTCGAGAGGAATCATTTTGCTATGTTCAGTTTTGATTCGTTTTAGCGATGCATAATCACATCACAAAGTTCTTTTGGGCTAGATCCATATAACTGCTTGCTCTCTCTCTCTCTCTTGTCAACTACTTACTTTTTATGCTAGAGCGAATCCTTGCTACTATAGGAGTCCTAAGACACTCCGTTTATCACAAATTTTATTCAGCCAAAGAAGTCACCAATATAGAATTGAAGTTCCACTTATGGCATTATCCTCGAGAGTTGAAGAGCCTATCCTCGTTTGCCCACAAATCCATAGTACAACCCGCTTCTCCCCTTGCCCTATGCCAAGCACACAAGAGTTCAAAATTAATGGCCAAAAATATCCCAAACATTTTGCAAAATTTTGAAAAAACCCTAATTTTTAGCATTTTGTCTGACACTTGTGATGGTCAGACACAACTGCGATGGTGTGTCACTGTGATGATGGTGTGAACACCTGCGATGATCAGCCGATCATGGTCACAGATCATGATGGTCAGTGCTACGATGATCAGTCAGAGTCACGATGATCAGACTGTGATGATCAGCTGGCGATGGTCAGACCACGACGATGAGTCATAGTCACGATGGTCAAACCATGACGATCAAGTGGCGATAGTCAAACTACGATGATCAATCATAGTCGTGATGGTCAGACTACAATGATCAAATCACAAAGATCAAGACCACGATGGTCACAAGGGTCACGATTGTCAAACACCATCGCGATGATGTGTCACCGTTGCAATGATGTGATGTGATTGCGATGGTGTGACATCATCGCGATGGTGTGAGCCAATCACCACAATGAGCAATGACTGTCACAATGGTCAGACACAGTCGCGATGATGAGTCATCATCGTGATGATCAACTAAATATGTGATTTCAAAAAACACAATGTAGATCTGTGCAAGCACTTACCTAGGCTCCTCTTTCATGCAAAAATTTCACCCAAATACTCACCTTTGTCAGACAGTCATGATGGTCAAGTTCTACAGTAGTTTCTAATAGAAAAATGGAGTTTTTACCTGTGTTTCTTGCAAATCCATGATGTCCAGAGTGCCCTAAAAAGTTAGTGCACCAGAAAACACGAACAAGCACTTGTCAAATCTCTCTCTCACTCTCAAACACATGCAAATGAGGAATAGTGAAGAGAAAGAGGGAATATGGCAGATTTTTGGTATTTTTTGGAGTTTGAGATGATGCTGGGGAACGAAACCAGAAGGAAAGTGGAGTAAAAGTGTGCAAAAACTAACTACTAACAACAAAACAACAAGAAATTTATACCTTCCAATGATTTCTCCAGCACTTACCATCACACGCTCAACCTAGAGCTCTTCCCCGGCAACAGTGCCAAATTTGGTGTAACTCTAGTACAATGGTGAGTATCAATGTGATGAGTTCCACCTCCTAATTGTCAATCCACGGAGAGGGTAGGCCAATATGAAGATCAAGAGCAAGTGAAGTGCGCAAAGGTGATGGTGAGATATGCAAATGCATACACACACATGCACACACACACACACAAGGAAAGTGGCGATGGAGATCAATTGAAGGCAAGAAAAAGACTCATATTCATCACCCACTAATTACAATAGCCCTACTAGCTCACTAGTTACTGTTTCAAGAGTTCAACAGCAACAAAATGAGCTCTCTAGCTCTATTTATAGTTTTTGCTTAGTTTTGACCGGTTTCACATCTAGTGACTGGCAAAGCTAAAAAATAGGTTATGCATCTAATTTGAGGTATCTAATGGCTTCCAAAAATTATGAAAATTGGTATGACCTACCTACTTAGACTCCTCAAGCTCAAGGACTCCTCGGCTTGCACAAAATGGAGTCATACATGTGGTAATCGGGTATATGTACATATATTACATTGTTTTAGTGATAAAAATCACTATTTGGGTTATCAAATGACCTATGTGCTTCCTTTGTGCTTGTGATGAGATCATGTGCTTGGTCCTTTGCCTTGAACACCCATAGACTATGAAAAATCTGTGAATGATTCAGCATGTGCAATACATGATTCTCAGGCTATGTCAAATGCAAAGCTTTGGCATGCACGCTTTGGTCATCGGAATTTTCTAGTTTGCTACACCTGCAGAAATCTGAAATGGTGTCCTCTCTGCCCAAACTTGAGGTACCCAATAAACATGTTTGTGAAGGTTGTATTTTGGGCAAAATGTAGCATTCATCCTTTCCAAAATATATTTTAGTTTGAGCTAGTTAGAAATTGCAGCTTGTTCATAGTGATGTCTATTGTCCTATGTAGACACCCCTTTTGGAAACTATCTTTACTTCGTGACTTTCATTGATTATTTTTCTAGGCATACATGGGTATATCCACCGAAAGAAAATTTCAAAGTGTTTATGTGCTTCAAACAGTTTTTGGTTTTGGCTGAAAATCTATCAGCATGTAAAATGGCACCCTCCGTTCTGATCAAGGGGGGAATATATGACTTCAATGCATTTTTGGTTGAACGTGGGATAAAACATCAATGTATAGTGTTGTATATACCTAGATTTGCTGAACGGAAGAACAAGTCGCTCATGGAGATGGCGAGGTGTATGGTCAAGAGTTAGGCTTTACCACATAGCTTCTGGCTTGAGGATATTATGTGTGCACCATATGTACTTATCAGGTGTCCCACTAAAGCATTGTAGTCCATCACTTCATATGAGGCTTGGCATGGTTGCAAGCCATCTGTTGCCCACTTGCATGGTTTTGTTTGTCTAGCATATGCATTAGTGCCTGAAAAACAACTCAAGAAATTGGATGATAAAGCAGTGAAATGTATTTTTTTGGGTACAAATTCTAAAAGCAAAGGCTATCGTTTGTATCATCTACAGACTAAATCCATTTTGGTTAGCTGTAATGTTGTTTTTGTGGAAGATTCCATTCAGCCATTACTTTCATGTACTAAGGAGACATTTGTTAGCTCCAAAGACATGTATGATACTTTGCTGCCTCTTTTTATAGGTGGAAAGTCTAGTGCTCCTCATAATGAGGCAACTTCTCAGCCTTTGCAAGTTTCATGTGATGATGCAGATCATTCCATTTCTGATGCAGATTTATATGATGCACTTTTTGATGAGAGAGCTGATATTGAGGAGGCAAAAACTATGCCAAAATGGCTAGTGTAGACTTTACTTGACAGTAAATTAGATGCACCTTTGTCATATCATACTTGTTCAGGCTCTTATAGTGCGACTTTTGCATTAGATTGCTATGATATGGCTGCCTCTAGTCTCTTGGATGAGAATGAGCCTGTTTCCTTTGATGAAGCACAAAATTTTGAAATTGGATGGCTACTATGCAATCAAAATATGATGCTATCATGCAAAATGGTACCTGGTCTTTATGTGAATTTCCTCCTAGCAGGAAGGCCATTGGCACTAAGTGGGTATACAAGCTGAAGCATAAGCCTGATGGAACACTTGACACATATAAGGCTAGGCATGTTGCAAAGGGTTGTGCACAAGAAAGAGGCATTGATTTTGATGAGACCTTTGCACCTACATGCTGAATGACTACTGTTCGTAGCATCTGTGCACTTGCAGCACATCATGGTTGGAATGTACATTAGTTGGACATTAAAACTCCATTTTTGAATGGTGACTTGCATGAAGAATTGTATGTTTTTTAGCCCCATGGTTTGGTGTAGAAAGGGCATGAAAACCAACTGTGCAGGTTGAGGAAAGCATTATATGTTTTAAAGCAAGCACCACGTGCTTGGTATGAAAAAATACATGCCTATCTGAGTGCACATGGTTTTGAGAATACTCCAAGTGAGAGAACCTCATATGTTAAGCATGTGAATGATGTGCTTCTAGTCATTTTTGTGTATGTTGATGACATCCTACCCACTGGTCCTCATGAGAAGCATATTGCTAATTTCAAGGTTGATTTGCATGCCTCATTTGAGATGTCTAATTTGGGGCATTTGCATCATTATTTGGGCATTCAGTTTATGCAAGTTGATGGCAGAATAGCTTTGTGTCAAACAAAAAGTATTGACACATTATTGCAGCATTTTGGCCTTGACGACTACATACCGATTGCAACTCCTATGGAGATAGGTTAAAGATTGATTTAAAGATTGAGTCTTCATGATGCTCAAGATGCATTTTTATGTTTTTCTCTATCAGCACACTATTGGATGCTTCATTAACTTATGCATTAATAGGCCAGATATTTATTTTTTTGTCTTCTAGATGAGCAAATTGATGCATTGACCAGGTGTCAAGCATTGGTAGGTGGTTGAGTGCATCTTGCTACATGAGTGGTACCGACTACTTGGATTGTTTTATTCCAAGGGGGGATCACTACCGCAAGATTTACATGCTTTTTTTATTCTCACTAGGCTGGTTGCTATGACACTGGTGTGTCCGCTAGTGGTTTTTGTTGGAGGTGATGGTGGATAGTCACAAGAAATGAAGTAGTGTAGATAAATATTGCTTCACACCTGTTGAGAATGATGGTTGGAGAGTGTAGTGGGCCTCTTTAGCTTTCTAATGAACACAAATAATCATATATTTTTCTTGGAAGATTGTTGAAGCTCAAGGTCAAGGACAAAGCATGGAAGCGCATCAAGGAAGTAGACACACAAGAAGGAGGAGCAAGTAGGGAGCTCCAAGAAGCACCTGTCAAATTTTCAGAAGAAATCCCTACAAAAATAGTGATTTTTATCACTAAAAACCATTGTAAATACCATTTTCCATTTTTGTAACTCCATTTTGTTCAAGCCGAGGAGTCCTCGAGCTTGAGGAGTATTAGATCTACCATCCTACCAATTTTCATGATTTTTAGACTCCGTTTGAGCCCCCAAATAAGCCCTGGAACCTATTTTTTAACTAGGCAGGACACTAGGTCTGGACAGGGCCAAAACCACTCAAAAACTATAAAAAGGGCTGGAGAGCTCATTTTTGAGGTTAGCTTGTTGTAGATTTCAGTTTTGTAAGAGAGCTCTTTGGTAATCGAAGCTTTCCATTGTTCCACTCTTTGCTCTTACCTTGTGCGCGTGTGTGTGTATGTGTGTGCATGCTTGTGTGCTTTCACTCACGCACTTGTGCCATCACTTGCTCGCGGTCTTCATACCGGTCCTCACGTCTCCACGGATTGACATTTATGAGGTGTATCTCCTCACGTTGGTACTCACCATTGTGCTAGAGTGACACCAAATTTGGCGCCGTTGCCGGGGAGAGAGCTTGGAGGACGAGCGTGTGACGGTAAGACGTAGAGTAGCGACGTTGGAAGGTAAAAAAATCGCCATTTTTCAGTTCAGTTTCTGAGTTTTTCTCCTTCTTCATCTTCATCATCATCACCATCTCCTTCCCTCTTCATATTCTCTGATTTTTTCCATTTTCGCCACTACATTCACTCGTTTTTTACTTGTGGCTGTGAGAAACAAGCTTAGGAGGAGCTGAGAACCAAAAGCGCTGAAGAAAATCACTTGGAAAACCTTTCAAAACTCCAAAAATTCAATTCAGTATCGCGTGGGCTGAAGTGACCTGCGCCTGGTATCGCGAGCATCATACTGTGATTTTGGAGGGTGACTTTGCATCCACAGGCTGATAGGAGGGACAAGGAGGACACAAGGTACACAAACCTGCAAAAATTTTTGAATTTGGGTGTGAAAATCTCCAAGTATCGTGTCCGGTTGAGATTTGGTATCGCGATACCAGAACTCCCGTGTATCGCGATACTTGTCGAGATATCGCATCGTGCATGCCCACTTGAGGTATCGCGATACCACTCTGGTATCGTATCGTCAAGTGTTGGTATCGCGATCGCGGTCGCCCTGGTGGTATCGTATCGCCTGAGATTCGGGTATCGTATCGTTGATTGTGCAGTATCGTATCGTCGGGTACTTATTTTGGTAACGCGATACCATTCTGGTATCGTTCCCTGAAGTTGGTATCGCGATCTTACCTTACCTAGCAGTATCGTATCGCCCACTTTCCCAAGGGTATCGCGATACCATTCTGAGGTCGTATCGCCCTGGTCCTCTTGTATCGTATCGTCGAAGTTTTAGTATCGTATCGCCTACTCCTCAAGGTAGTATCGCGATACTTGAAATAGTATCGTATCGCCAAGACTAGTGGTGTCGTATCGCTTCCTTACCAGGAAGTGTATCGCGATACCATTTTTGGTGTCGTATCGTGGTAAAACCTTGGTACTGTATTGTGATGTTGGTATCGCAATTTCAGTAATCCCGGTGGTATCGTGTCGTCTAAAGTGGTATCGTGGAAGAAAGAGGTATCGTATCGTGGAGAATCTGGTATCGTCTCGTCTGTTCTGAGCTCCCAGAGTGACCCTGTTTCCCTGTTTTAACCCCCAAAACCCTGAACTGGCATAACTTTCTCATACGAAATCCGTTCGGAGTGATCTTGGGTTTGTTGGAAAGCTCGTGAGGAGTACAACAAAAACATCGACTGGTTATGGTTAAATTAATACCAGGATTATTAGATAGGGTATTTTGAAGTTGACCCTCAGGGAAACTAGAAAACCAAGGTGTTCCAAAGGATTTTGAGCAATATAAGAGAACTTTGGGACTAGAAGCCAAGGCTTATGAACCTGAGATCTGGCAGACACTTAGGCAAGGATAGACAAAGCATTAGGTCATCTGAGGCTAGTGTCAACCATACATCCAAGTCTTGGGCTCAACAGCTTAGTGGTTATCCTTACACACGAAGTTCAGAAACCAGTGACTCGGAAATGTCTTTTAGCATGGAAAGACCCACACGTAGCTCAGGCATTGCCTGTTTGCAGACACCAGAAGGTCCCTATAAGACCCAATTGGAGTACATCAGGACCAACCAATTAGGTGCTCGCATCTATGAGGATGGTCTAAGGCGATCAGTGGTTCAACTCAAGAATCCTGACCAACCCTTTGGACTTGAACACCCAGTGGTCAAGTTTGAAGAGGGTGCTTACATTGATAAGGAAGGAACCATGTATGTGGTTACCAACTTACCAGATAGGACAGATGAGTTTGGAAATATCATTACTGAGAATGAGATAGGAGACCTAGAGCAAGGAGACCTAGGAAGAGAACCCAAGACCCCTAGAGGTAAGTCAGTCCTAACCAGAGTGCTCACTCCAGAATGGATTCCTCAAGATAATAAAAGCATAGAACTATTCGTGAATAAAGAAACGGAGGAAGCCTTTTGGAGATTTAGGCCAGATCAACCCAGCCCAGTAGTCACCATCTATGAATTCAAGGATCCAGAGACACCAGGGAAAGTTGTCTATCTAGATCACACATCTCAAAAATTATTCTTGGTATCAGATCATGACAGACATGCTTACACTTGGCAAGGTGAATCAATTTTCCCTCCACCAAGATCTAATGTTTCCCAGGGCCTCCAAGGAGCCGGATCATCCAAGGCTCATGAAACCCAGAGAGAGAGAACTAGAGAGAGACCGGAGGTAAGCTTTGCAGACACTATAGGCAGAGACAGATCAGGATACGGAACGGAAAGACTTGAAAGGGAGAGACATAGAGCTCATAGACATCAAAGAGACGATCAGGATTTCCCATTGCCTAGACCACGAGAACACTCAAGAACTCTTAGACCCTCTCAAGTGGTTAAGACAATGAAGAACTACTTTGATGGATTTGGAGATCCTTATGATCATGTGGCGGAGTTCAAACAAGTGCTAAGAGCTGAACAGGTTGAGGACTTATTCACCCAGTTCGAGGCATTTGGTTTGACTCTTAAGGGTACTGCCTTAGCTTGGTTTCAACCTCTAAACAGTCGCAACTATAGAGAGATAGGTCAGCTGCTAGAAGAATTCATTGTGGAATTTTCCAAGAGTGGTATCAGGCATAACACATCATCCTTGATCCACAGCTTCAAGCAGACACCCCAAGAAACAGTGCGACTCGCAGGAAGAAGGTTTAGACAGTACCTAGAAAGATGCCCTGTACCAGAATTACCCACATCAGCCAAACAAGTGGCACTGTTTTTAGATGGCCTATTGAGCACAAAATTAAGATCATATGTATACCTGAAAGAGCCTAGATCCATAGAAGAGTGTATACGGATATGCATTGACATAGAGGACAACTTGGGTGAGGAGTTAGGACTATCCAAACTCTATAAGGATTCGGATAGTTCTACCAGTCATACCTCTAGAGACTCCACTGAGATAGATGAGATAGCTGAGCAAGTGGCCAAAAAGCTCGGAGTCCAAAATAGACAAATGCCAAGGGTCACCTCAGTGAAGCGATGTTATACGTGTGGAGGAGATCACATGGCTAATGTCTGCCCCATGATGACTCAACCCCAAGGAAACCCTAATGCTCTATATTGCACCATTGAGAGGAAATATACAAATCATACGACCCAAGATTGTCCCTATAACAGGCAAGCTGTTAAACAAAATTATCAGCAACCTTACCAACAGGGTAGGTATCAGAATCAGTACCAACAACCATATTATAGGCCACAACAATATCAACCTCAATACCAGCAGCAATATCAGGCACCATATAGGCCACAACCAGTCCTAGGAAACCAACCGCCAACTCCTGCCAATGTGATCCCAGTTAAATATACGATGGTAGAGGAGAACCATAATAGAGCATTGGTGCCACTAACCCCATTGGTCTCAGAAAATGATTCTCACGCTCATGGTTCAGACTACTTCCATGAAGATAGTCCACAGGCTTATTATATAGAGTCACCTGAGCAAAGTGAGACTTCTCAGTACCAATATGAGACACCACCTATGGAACAAAATTGGGAGCCAGAATACTCCAATGTCATGTATACGAATCCAAATCCTAGGCCCCAATTGAGACAAGTAAGACCACAAGCCCCTAGAGGACCATGCTTTAGATGTCAGGGCGATCATTTCATTCGTGAATGTCCCCACCAACCAGCTCTGGGATCAGGACAAAACATCACAATACAAGGCTTTTGTCCTGAGTGTGGCAAGGAACACCTTCCTAGAGAGTGTCCCAGGAATTCCTCTAGTGCACCCAAGGTCACACCCATCAACGTGGTAGGCTTGGTGGCAGATTCAAGTTCAAGTAGCAATAATGTGGCTCCTGTACAGGCAGTTACTAGGGCACAGGCTGCACAACAAGCAAAACCATCTGAGCAATCGGAGTCAAGTGAGGCAGGAGAACCTAGTAAGAGGAAACCAAGAACATGGAAGGATACCAGAGAGAAGGCTAATCGCAAGTGGAACAAAAAGCTATCCGAGCTAGAAGAAAGCCTAAGGGATACCAAAACAAAAATAGAAGACATTGCATCTCAAAGCCCCTCGCATGCCGAAGCTCCATCCACTCCACCTCATTCCACCCCACCACCCATTGTAAATAACCCACAACCAGGGTCTGTTCTTGCAGATCCAACCCCAGAAGGTTTGGACATGATGTTCAAGGCCTACCAGGCTCGTCTTCAAGAAGGGCCAACAGCTGTAAACCTAGACAAGAGTTACCCTAGAGCAGATTTAGAGATTGAACGGATGAAAATGTGCATGAAAATGGTAGAACAAGCTCAAGCCATACTTGAGACTAGTCAAAAGTTCAATCAGACAAACTCTGTCAAACCGGATTTGCATTTCCAGGGCTTACTAGAAAGAATAGAGCAGTTGGTAAATAAACCACAAATTTCTTTACCTCCACAGGCTCAACCAGTTATTGAAAGAGGAAGCTCACCACCAATGGGAGCTTATGTTCCTAACTCCACGGATGCTGGAATACCTCCTTCAATTCAACAGTACTCTCAAGAGTTCTTGCGGGAAATACAAGAAGAGAAATGGGCCAAGGAGAAGGGTAATTCCCCTCCTATTCCTGAGATTGATGATCTTCAAGATCGATTTCCCCAAGACATTCCGTCTATCTATGGAGACCAAGCCGAGCAACAAGGAGATGAAAGATTGGATTTTGAATCTAATTCTTTACAAGAGTTGCCTCATTACACTGGCCCATGGGAATCTGAATCTCTCCAGATCAGAGCTCCCACAATATTGGTAAGAAATGAAGACTCAGTGATTCCAAGAAACACTGATGTTGTGAAGAACACTAAGGTTCAATGTCACCTCACTGTAGAGGAGCTGCTCAAGGCAAAACCGGAGCTATGGAATCATGTGAAGGATCAGGTTCCAGAACTTGAATCCAATATGCCAAAAGTAGGCTCTAAGCAAAAAGTTCCAGAGATACCTCTCGACAAGATAGGAGATATGAGCGAAGGTGAAGAAGGTAATACTTATCTTCCAATCACCTATCAAGGTTACACAACCAAAGCAATTGTAGATTCAGGTGCTGGTGTTGCTATTGCGACCACCTCCCTGTGGAAGCAATGGGGCGAACCCACATTAAGACCAACAAGAATGAAGCTTCAAATGGCAGATGGTCATTTTGAAAGACCTCTAGGATTGCTCGAAGGGATAACTCTAACCACTTGTGGTGTAGAGTTTGAACATACGTTTGCCATTTGTGACTTTGAGAAAAATAATGTCTACGAGATGATCCTAGGAAGACCCTTCCTACGACAATTGCAAATAGTACAGGATTGGGGAACCAACTCCTTGTACTTACAGCACTTAGGGGTCACCACCAAGGTCAATTTGAAGGATTACACCTTCAGAGATGTACCACCCCTACAGTGGAATCCTATCCACAAAGCGAAAGAAGATTCTATCTCCGTGCATTCTGGAAGTTCACCTGATCCATCCTGGCTGCATGAAGATACTCACTTGTGGATGTGCAAGGTCGCAGAGGAAGAGGAAAAGCGCCTAAAAGCGAGAGAAGAAGGAACTTCCCCAGGAGATAGACCAATAAAAGACCCAGCCTATACACCAATGATATTTCCAGATGAGGAATTTGAGCCTCATGGTTGGGCAGAAATCTTAGCTACCATGGACATAGCAGTCAATGAAGAACAATGGACACCTCATTGTGATGAGGAGGGTTATGATATTTCAGTGTTCATGTGTCAGCCCCTGTTGGAAGAGTGTGATCCTAATGAGTTCATAGAAGAAGAAGAGAATGATGATGATCTAGAATCCATTGTGATGGATACCTATTTCGACTCAGAGGAACACTATTTAGAAGACATAGGAGTGTTAACTCAAAAAGAAGAAGAACCCCTCACGAGTATTAAAACGATAAATTCAAAGGAAGGAAGTGAAGGAGGTCAAAAGAAAAAGAAAAGAAAAGCAGTGAAACAAGAAGAGGAAGAATCAGTGTTTGAAGTACCAGATAATTTCAAGAAATATGAAGTGGAAGACCGAAAAATTTTGGTACGGATGCCTAAGAGAGAGGCCATTACAGGAGAAGCATATGACAATAAAGAAAAGACCAAAAAAATTGTAGTGACCATTGAAGGGAAAGAAGAACGATGTACGTACATAGGAGATGACCTAAGTGCAAAAGAAGAAGTAGAGCTTGTAGCTCTATTAAGGGAATATAGGGATGTATTCGCATGGCACTATAGAGACTTGAAAGGAGTAGATCCAAAGATTTGCTCTCATACTATTCCGATGACCGCTGATGCCAAGCCCACCAAACAAAAGCCCTACACATATAATGACAATTATGCAGCCAAAATAAAGGAGGAAATTGACAGGCTGATTGAAGCTGGATTCATCTATGAGATTGAGCACACTGAATGGGTGTCCCCCATTGTGGTGGTGCCCAAGAAGAATGGGAAATTGCGAGTGTGCATTAACCTTAAAAAAGTTAATGCCGCAACGATCAGAGATAGTTATCCACTTCCAATCACCGAACATCTATTGGAGCGTGTTGCAGGCAAGGAAGTTTATAGCTTCCTTGATGGATTTTCAGGTTACAACCAAGTAGCCATTGCCCCCGAAGATCAACACAAAACGGCCTTTGCCACAGAATGGGGAATTTTTGCATTTCGTGTGATGCCATTTGGGCTCACCAATGCACCTGCAACATTCCAAAGGCTCATGTGTCATGTCTTCAAAGAGTTCTTGCGGAAGAGCTTGGAAGTATATGTGGACGATTTATGTGCGCATTCCCAACAGAGAAATTACCACATCCCTGAGCTCAGACAAATCTTCAACAAGTGTAGAGATTATCGAGTGTGTCTGAACCCAGAGAAGTGTGTGTTCATGGTACGACAAGGTAAGATCTTAGGTCACATTGTTTCTAAGAATGGAATTTCAACAGATGAGGACAAAGTAAGAGCGATAGCAGAGCTGCCAAGACCAAGGAATGTTAAAGAGGTACAAGCCTTTATGGGCCATTGTGGATATTACCGTAGGTTTATCCACATGTATGCCATCATAGCTAAACCTCTTTATGGGTTGTTAACAAATTTTGAGTGGAACGAGGAATGCGAGAATTCCTTCAACGAGCTGAAAAGACGTTTGTGCACAGCACCAATATTGACTACTCCGGATTGGAGCAAACCCTTTCATGTCCATGTAGATGCCTCCAATCATGCAATAGGATGTGTGCTAGCACAACCCACAGGTGAAGGAAACCTAGATTTGCCGATAGCATATGCTAGTAGGCAATTAAATGCAGCTGAACGAAATTATACCACAACGGAAAGAGAAGGCTTAGGCATGGTATATGCCGTGAAGAAGTTTAGACACTATCTATTGGCCAATAAGTTTAAGTTTTTCACCGATCATCAAGCTTTACTATATTTGGTCAATAAACCTTGCAATACAGGCCGCTTGGTGAGATGGTTCCTCTTACTAATGGAATATGACTTTGAAGTGGTTGTCAGGAAAGGTAGAACCCATCTTAGGGCAGACCATCTTTCTCGCATCACTTCAGGAGAGCCACCGCAAGGAGTGTCTGATGAATTGCCCGATGCTTATCTGTTCAATTTGGAAGTTGTTCCTAAATGGGCAAACAAGTTGGTACCAGTCCTAACCTTCGGTCCTGCAAATAAGAATGTGAAAACAAGCAAAGAAGAAATTGTAAAATCACAAAAGTATCAAATATTGGCCGGAAGTATGTACAAGCAAGATACCGAGGGCGTACTAGCTTGTTGTGTTGAGGACGACGAACATACTAGTTGGATGCAACAAGCCCATGAGGGACTGCTAGGAAATCATTACTCTAAACAACGAACATTGCAGAATCTAAAACGTTTAGGAGTGTATTGGCCTAGCATGGACAAAGAAATACAGGAGTGGATCCAAAATTGTCCAGTGTGCCAGAAGAGACCCCCAGTGGAGCATGCCACTCTTTATCATGTGTCATTAATCCCAGATTGGAGTGCTCCATTGGTTGAGTTCATGAGATCGGGAACATTACCCAATCAGGCTAGTCTTGCAAGAAAACGGAGCATGGAGCAAGAGGCTCAAGACTATGCCTTAGTAGGAGACAACCTATATCGAAGAGGCAAGGATGGTTACCTAAGACTGTGCGTTCATGAATCAGACTACTTGAAAGTCTTAGAAACTGCACACAGCGGTGCTGCAGGTGGACACTTTGGGCCTGACCGAGTAATTAAGACCATTTTATTCTCAGGACTTTGGTGGCCCACTCTTCATATGGATGCACATACTTATATGAAGAAATGTGACACATGCCAACGTGCTCAATATCCGATAAGAAAAGACGAGATGCCTTTAAGGCCAATGATGGGAGGACGTGCATTTTCAAAGTGGGGTATAGACTTTGTTGGTCCTATTAACCCCCCAGCTAGAAACTCCCATGCAGAATACATTATTGTAGCCACAGATTACCTTACAAAGTGGGTGGAAGTAAAAGCCACGACAAAGAATGATGCTCAAACGACGGCTAAGTTCTTATTCGAAAGTGTGTTCACTAGATATGGGTTACCAATAGAGTTGGTTAGTGATAGAGGTACGCACTTCTTGAATGAGGTCATTGAAAATCTCCTTCAAGAATTCATGGTGATACACAAGAAGTCTGCCCCTTATCACCCACAAGCCAACGGACAGGCCGAGAGCACAAACAAGATCCTATGTAACGTATTGACGAAACTTGTAAATAATAAACGCTCTGATTGGGACAAACAACTTCATCATGCTGTTTGGGCATACCGAGTTGCCTACAAAACGGTACTCAATGCTACCCCATTTCAGATGGTCTTTGGACAGAATGCCGTGCTACCATTGGACTTCTTAATCCCAGCCTTGAAAGTAGCACAAGAGCATGAGTGGAATGGACATGAGTTGTCTTCCAGGATCTTTGATCTAGAACGCTTAGGTGAGACGAGGCTACGGGCAGCAGCAGGCATTTATGCTGCAAAGAAAAGGCAGAAGGCATACTTTGATGCCCATGTAAAGGATAAAGGATTGAAGGAAGGAGATCTAGTGCTGGTTTATACGCTAAAGCAACATGCCCGCAAATTGGAGAAACGAGGATATGGACCCATGATCATTAATAGAATCTCCACTAGCGGTGCAGTTCAATTGGCCACTTTAGAAGGTGATATCCTACCAAACTATATTAGTGGTTGTCGAGTCAAGTTATATCAAGAACCTCTTACAGAGGAAATACTCACGAGACTCAACACTGCTAAGAAGCGAAAAGAAGAGGAGTTAAGGGTTAGAGAAGAAGCACAAGCAGAGGCTAGAGAGCGCATCAGAAGAAATAAGTTACGGCGGCTAGGCCTAGATGTCAACACAAAAGCTCCAAAATATCACATGGACATGTGCCAAAAATCGGGCATAACTACTTCTCGCATAATTGATCGACGGCCCTTTTTGACTATAGAGGTAGGACAAGGAAAGAGTGTAAGGACTGTGAGAGCATTGGTTGACTCAGGAGCAGCAACTAGTGCAGTTAGACTTTCATACTGCCAAGACCTGCATTTGGACATCAAGCCCATAGAAGCCTATCTCATAGGATTAGGAGGCGTGGAAACACCCTGTTTGGGCGAGGTGGAACTTCCCATCTACCTTCAAGATGTTCCAATAAAAGTCAAAATGCTAGTGTGTCATGATGAGGACCTCACAGAACCACTTGTCTTGGGTCAAGATTGGATTTACGACCATGCTGTCAACTTGAACCTAAGAAGTCAACTTCTTCAAGTGTGGGTATATAATCAATGCATTACATTAGAATTGGAGAATCACATGCCCACTGAAACTGACACCACACACTCTCTTTGTTCCTCTAAGGCTAATCTTCTTGAACAAGATGTTGTAGATGTCAAAAGCTCTATGATCCAGACGGACGCAAGCACGGAAGGACAGTCGCAAAGTCAAGATGAACCTTCTTCTTGTCTTCTAAAGAGCAAAGCATCCACAGGAGCTCAACCTCAGAAGCAAGCAAAACAGTGCAAGACAGCCAATCTATCAAATAGACAAAGAGCCTTCAAGAACAAAGAAGCGTTGGGCATGACACAGATCTGGGTAAAGAAAGGAGTACAACCATCGATGCTGCCTCAAAGACTCCCACCCAACCAGATCGACCATGACAACAGAAGGACCAAACACCCACGAAAGGCTCAAGCTCGAAGACTCCAACAAACTTGGGTACCGAAGCTATCAATGAAAGCCGACCACAATCAAGTACAAATTTGGATGCCTAAAAAATTAGCTACAACTCAACAAGGGCGATTACAGATGTGGGTACCCAAGAAGCTCTTACACGTACAAAGACCTATGCTCCCCGCCATGCAAAAGGTCTCAACAAAGAAGCCAAGGAAAACAAAGGATAAGAACAGAGCACAAAGACCAAAAGAAGATAAACTTAACCCTTCTACAAAAATAGGCAGGCACTCACCCAGGATATGGGTTTGGAAGCCAAAAGCACAAGCAACATCCACAAACCAAGGGGTCAACCACACTGGATACCAAAGCTTGGACAGCATCCAAAGAAGAATTGGCCTGGGGTGATCTCTACAGGGCCAAATACTATTCGGAAATGGGTTCCCATTAGGAGGATTACATCATTTCGAGATCCAATCGACACCTCCAAACAAAGAATTCATTAAGTATACAAGTAACATCAAAAGCCTCGACCAGCAGCAACCATGTGCCTTTGGCATAACCAAGTCGTTTGCACCATTCAGGTCATGCATTTCCAAAGTATGCATCCATATAGGGCCACCTTACATGGCCGTGCATAGACACAATTGCGAAATCCCAGGCACATGAGACACAATTTTCACATGAAAAATATATTATTGATACTAACCTCTTTCTTCTTGTTTGATGCCATTGTTCCAGAAAAAAAAAAAAAAAAAAAAAAAAAAAAAAACTATGTGCTTGAACGTGCTCATCAGCGAACTTCCAGCAAGGACATCCCTCAACCAAAAGGACAAGCCGACGGTCAACATCATGAGGGAACCACAACACGAAGAGATGAAGATCAACGGACCCGTCACCATGGTAAGACGTGTATGTTTCAACAACACTATAACCATGATAGATTAGGAAACCTCTTCGTCAGCATACCCTTGAGCACTTAGCTCAAGACCCAATCTCTTGCACCATACTTCTTGCCATGCATTATCCAAGTACGCATACGTAGGGCCACATTACAAGGCCATGCACAAGGCACATAATTTGTTCAACCCGTGCACTAATGCACTTAACCATCCCCATTATGGGATACAAGTACTTGGCACGAAAACTATGAAAGCCATCTTTGGAAGAATCAGAGGACATCACGGTGACCACTACAAGAACAAGGGAGCCATCCACCACCGAGAGTTGCTCACAATCAACATTGACCACATCCTTTGAGCAGCTAGCAGTTTTGGAAAACTCACAAATGCACCACCCAGATGGAATACAAGGCAGAAGTACGTACAAAGGGACTACAAACTGCAAGAGATAACAGTGGCAAAGTCAAGAACCAGACAAACGACCAGGATACATTGGGAAGAGGGATCGCCCCTGTTGGACGCAAAGGACGCTACCTCTCAATGTACTACATGGAACGACCACTACAACAAGGGTCTGTCAGGGACGACAGACTCAAGAGGGGGGGGAGTGTTGAAGCTCAAGGTCAAGGACAAAGCATGGAAGCGCATCAAGGAAGTAGACACACAAGAAGGAGGAGCAAGTAGGGAGCTCCAAGAAGCACCTGTCAAATTTTCAGAAGAAATCCCTACAAAAATAGTGATTTTTATCACTAAAAACCATTGTAAATACCATTTTCCATTTTTGTAACTCCATTTTGTTCAAGCCGAGGAGTCCTCGAGCTTGAGGAGTATTAGATCTACCATCCTACCAATTTTCATGATTTTTAGACTCCGTTTGAGCCCCCAAATAAGCCCTGGAACCTATTTTTTAACTAGGCCGGACACTAGGTCTGGACAGGGCCAAAACCACTCAAAAACTATAAAAAGGGCTGGAGAGCTCATTTTTGAGGTTAGCTTGTTGTAGATTTCAGTTTTGTAAGAGAGCTCTTTGGTAATCGAAGCTTTCCATTGTTCCACTCTTTGCTCTTACCTTGTGCGCGTGTGTGTGTATGTGTGTGCATGCTTGTGTGCTTTCACTCACGCACTTGTGCCATCACTTGCTCGCGGTCTTCATACCGGTCCTCACGTCTCCACGGATTGACATTTAGGAGGTGTATCTCCTCACGTTGGTACTCACCATTGTGCTAGAGTGACAAAGATGATCCACTAATGGAAGGATCAAAATAGATAGATTGAAAGATAATCCAAGATCAAAAACTTGCTATTTTAGTTCATAGACCTATTCAATGTTTTGAACAATTCTCTGAGCACAGCAACAGTTGTCTTAGTTCCTTTTGGGGAACTTTAATAAACTTAGTAAGCTAACAAATATGAGTGATTTCATAAAAAATGAATGCATGCAGAGAAAGAAGTTTAGCAAGTGACTACTTCATCCCGACATTCACAGGTTGCTATAGTCATCAGACCAATGAGCAATGTTATGCTAATATCTGAGGATCCGGAGAAGCACTCTTAATAAAGTTTTGTAGCATTATAATTAAAGTATTTCGATGGCGATCCACCATAGTGCACTCTCCTTCCCACGATCTCCACGATGATATCTTTGGAGTAAAAAATCGAGCTCCTAAGGCTGCACACGGTACTCCGCACAGTGACTACAGAATACGCAGAAAAACATAGTACATAGGGAGCACGGAGACAGACTTCTTAGGTCTTACAAATGCGGTCAAACTTACAATCTGTGATTGACCAAGCCACTATATGTTTTATTAAAGAACATATACAAAGAAGTGTCTAGTGGCCATTTGGCCTTTCACATAGACACTAACGGTAACAATCTCCCACTAAAGGCCAATATGGCCAAAGTAACTATGGGAGAAAAATAAAGAATGATAAAGAATACCTGAGTGTAAGTATACAAACTATACCTCCCACTGATGGGTTGTTACACAGTATACAAGTGACTGTGTAAGATCATGAATCAAGTAACCCCCATCAAGTGACAACATTGTCGAAAGCTATCCTATGCTAGAGCTTTAGTCAAAGCATCTGCAGCATTATCTCGAGTGTGAAACTTCTCAAGAATAATGCACTAAGTGGCTAAGCAATCTTGAATGAAGTGATACCTCACCTCAATGTGCTTGGTCTTTGCATGATAGACCGGATTCTTAGCGAAAGCAATGGCACTCTAACTATCACTTAGCAAACGAGGTACATACTGAGGTAAACCCATATCACAAGCAAGACGAGAAAGCCACAATGCTTCCTTACATGCCTCACTTGCTGCAACATACTCTACTTCTGTGGTGGAAACAGCTGTACATTCTTGAAGACGAGATCTCCAAGAGATAGCACCTCGAGCAAAATGAAAAATGTACCCGGATGTAGACTTACGATTGTCTACACAACCAACATAGTCAGAATCTGTGTAACCAATAATGGATGCTTTCCCTCTACCTAAGCATAGACACTTGTCCTTAGTGCCACTCAGATATCTTAAAATCATCTTGACCGCTTCCCAAATGTTTCTTGCCAGGATTAGACATATATCTGCTTACAACTCCAACTGCAAATGCAATGACTGGTCTCATAGCTACCATAGCATACATGAGACTACCAACAGCAGACTGATAGGGAATTTTGGTCATGAATTCCTTTTCCTAATCTGATTTGGAGCAATCATCCTTGCTCAATTTCACATATGTGGGTAAAGGTGTACTCAATGCCTTTCCCCCCTGCATATTGAACTTGTGAAGTACTTTGGATATGTACTCACTTTGAGACAAGTATATGCATCTTTTGCTTTTATCACGAGTAATGTGCATGCCAAGAATATGTTTGGCATCCCCCAAATCCTTCATATCAAATGTCTGACTCAACTTCTTTTTGAGAATTGACAAATCATAAGAGGACTTCCCAGCAATTAGCATATCATCGACATAAAGTATCAAGCATATCAAGTTGCCATCTGAGCATCTCTTTGTGTAGAGACAATGATCCTCATTGCTTCGAGAATAGCCTTGAGACGTCATAAAAGCATCAAACTTTTGGTACCATTGTCTAGGGGACTGTTTAAGTCCATACAAGCTCTTCTTAAGCTTACAAACTAGACTTTCCTTGCCAGGAACTACATAATCCTCTAGTTGTTCCATATAGGTCTCATCTGTAAGATTTCCATGCAAGAAAGTAGTTTTCACATCCATTTGGAATAGCTCTAAGTCCTCCATTGCAACAAATCCAAGAAACATGTGCAGGGTAGTCATCTTGACCACTGGAGAGAAGCTTTCCTCAAAATCAACACCATGTTGTTGCTTAAAACCCTTTTCAACAAGTCGTGCTTTATACTTTGGAGAAGCACTATCTGATGTGAATTTTAGCTTATATACCCATTTACATGGTAAAGCTTTCCTGCCCTTTGGCAAAGGTACTAAATCCCAAGTACCATTCTTGTGAATAGAATCCAACTCACTCTTCATGGCACGCTCCCACTTGACATGATCCTCTATCTGCATAGCCTCTTTGTAGCAAGAAGGCTCACCGGAATTTGTTAGCATAACAAAATCTAAACCTGGAACATATCTATCATGTGGATGTGAGACACGTGTAGAACGTCTCAATGGTTGCTGAACAAGAATATGTGCAGGTTGATCTGAATGGAAATTCTCTTGAACAACCCTATGTGCATCATTTTTATGCATGCTAATTGAAGGACTAGTATCCTCAAACACCACTCTTCTCACTTCAACCTCCTTAATGGGCTGTAGACTCATTGAAAATGACATCACTACTTCTGATCACTGGCCATGTTTCAGGATCCCATAAGCGATATCCAAATTGTCCTTCTCGACCATATCCAAGAAAAGTGCATTTCTTTGACTTATGATCCAACTTTTGTCTAAGATTCTTTGGTATATGAACATATGCTTCACACCCAAAAACTCGAAGATGATCATAATATGGTGGCTTCCTAGTGCATAACTCTTGTGCCACTTTCAAACCTTTGACAGTACTAGGTGAAAGGTTAATCACATGAACTACAGTCAATAATGCTTCTGCCCAAAAACCTTGTGAGAGGTTTGCATAATGCAACATAGAGACTACTCTATCTTGAATAGTTTTATTCATCCTCTCAGCTACACCATTCTATACTGGGGTATAAGGAGTTGTAAACTCTCTACGAATCCCTCTAGACTGATAAAAAAGGCTGAATTCATGTGAGGTATACTCACCCCTGTTATCTGAACATAAAACCTTAAGTTTAGTTCCTTTTTCAGTCTCAATTGAAGCAAGCCATTTTTTGAAAGTAGGGAATACCTCATCCTTTGATTTGATATGATATACCCAAAACTTTTCTAGTAGCATCATCTATGAAAGTGAAAAAGTAAAGAGAACCACCTAGGGACCTAGTCGGCATAGGACCACACACATCTATATGAATGAGATCTAAATGTTGAATTGAAGATTCAATGTGCATTCTATGTGCATTTCTAGTTTGCTTTCCATATTGACAATGCTCACAAAATGAAAAATCAGAGAAGGTAAGTAGCCAAAACGAGAAAGGCCCAAACGACCATGCCAAATACAAGCCATAGGCTGTTCAGTAACAGCTAACAAGTGTTCTTTTTGTGATACAAATAAAGGACAAAGTGAGCCAACTTTGCTTCCTTTTGCAATAACCATATTGCCCTTTGATATGTGAAAGGACTGTGCATAGAAGGCCACCTTGTAACCAAGGTCATCAAGTTGACCAACTGACATCAAACTACGTGATAACTAAGGTACATGGCATACATTATGTATAGTAAATTTTGAACCATCAATGAACTGCACAACCACATCTCCAATCCCCACAACATCACACCGGTAAGAATCACCAAGTCTCACGGTACCAAGAGACTTTGCTACATAATTAGAGAACTATTCTCTATGTGGTGTAAAATCTAGCAGCCAGGTGTGGGAAAGAGAATCAGCCATAAGAGCCTCAGTTGGCACAATACTATCAAGTGTCAACACATCAGCATCATCAAAAATAGCATTAATTTTTTCAGTCTTCACAGTCGAAGTAGATGGTGCAGGTAACTATTTAACATGCCCATCAACATTCTATCCTTTACCTTTAGCATTCTTTAATGCATAACAGTCTTTCTTCATGTGCCCTTTCTTATGACAATAATGGCATTCGATATCCCTCTTCCTTGATTTACTTCTACTCTTATTCCGTTGAACATTCTTTTCTTGTTCTTGCTCCTGCCACGTTGTTGATTCTTTCCTTGGTAAGAATCAAAAACATTATATGCATCTCCACTCTAAGTGCCAACCATAGATTTTCTATGAATCTTGTCACTAAAGAGTGCTCCACATATGTCATCATAGACGAGTTTACCACCAAGTGCCCTATTGCTAATAGTCGTGCAAAATGTATCCCATGATGAAGGCAAGGTGCATAACAACAATACTGCTTTCATTTCATTATCCATATCCATTTTTTGAGCCTGTAACTGAGAAAATATAGCATCAAACTCATTTAGATGAGTAGCAACACTATTTGTGTCCTTCATACGAAGGTCGTATAATTTTCTCATGAGATAGACTTTATTTGATGCCGTCTTTTTTTCATATGTATTGCATAACTTCTTCCAAAGCTCCTCTGCACTTTCATAGTCTAATACTGTAAAGTAAACATTATCTGCCAAGTCCAAGTGAATGGTAGACTTGGCCTTTTCATCTAACTCATCCCAATCATCTTCATCCATGTCAGCAGGCTTCTTTGAAATTCCATTTACTGGCTTCCATTGCCTCCTTTGAATCAGCACATCTTTAATTTGATTCTTCCATAGAGCAAAGATTGTGCCATCAAAATTTCGGATCTCAAAATGGTCTTTGCCCTGCAAGTTATAGCTCCTCCTTGGAACACTAGCACTAGACCCTGATCCATCGCATGTGTCTGAGACCTCTGATGCCATGATGGTAGAGAACTGAATGGAATGATAATGGAGCTAGAAGAGTCTGAACACCAATGAATAAGTGTATCAAGGAGTAAATCGACCACTGTATAGTTGATAAAACCAAAAATCTGGAGAAATTTTGCCAGAATATCCTTCGCAAAATGAGCATATGACCAGTGTCAAAATATCATAAAATTGCAAGTACTGACATGTTTTCCTGCATAGTGAATCATTGATTCCACCGCATATAATCCGTTACCCAATAGAAGCTAACTAGGCTTATCGAGCACCTATGACCAACTATCATCTATCTCCTATGGCGAGGCTGGGTAAGTTGTCCACCTGCATCACCGAGGAGACCCCAATATTTGGGTGTCTCCTAGTTAAGAAAACCTCACCATGACCCTCTTTATCAAACGTAAAAGGCTTTATGCAAAGAACGTAACTGCTATATCAATGAACACATGGATGTACATAAGCGATATCCACATAAGCGTACATAATGTGTATGTGCTCAATATATGTAGTAAAATTACACTAAAAGGCTGAATGCACAGCCCAAAAAACCAGCCAATAACACTTGCAAGTGTCTGTCAACTCTGATGTTTTGGCTCAAAAAACCTGCATAAATTTGCAGCGGCTGTTTCCACCAAAACTGAAATCTTTCAAGAAACCTGTATTTTTATGAGTGTGGCTGAAAACACATCCCCAAAGGTTGATATTTAATGTCAGAGAAGTACAAAGAACACTCTTCTTGATGTTCTTGGACCTGTATGAAGAGAACTATGTATGGAAGTACTCCAAACGGCTCCAAAAGACACCCCAACAATGCTTCAAAAATAGGCTTTGAAAGCAAAGAATGGAGCTTTGTGGGACCAAAATGTTGGAGCAAGTCTATGACAAGCCTAAGTATTGACTTGAGTCCCACAAAGTCATAGAAGAAGCTTTAACATGAAGACTATGCAAAGTTCACTCGTGAACTACCTCTTGTAACTTTTGAAGACTTAGCTTAATGTAAAAGTGAAAGAATCTTAAGTGGTTGAGTCCACTTGATCAAAAAGGGAAAGAGGAGTCACGAATTCGTGATTTGTGGTAGATAGAGAATCAAATCAATCACTAATTGATTGGAGAGTGATTGAGGGAAGTTAGCCTCCCAAAATCAACTATAAATACATGGTAGTCTTAGTCGTGGTTATGTGAAGACCTCCAAGAGCTGAGCTATATGCCATATCAAGGTGTGATTCCAAGGCACACATATGTATCAGTAAGTCCATTGTATTGTACAATCAATATACTTTCATTTTCATGATCATTTGAGTTCATATTTCCATGTTCTTTTGAAGTGTACTACTCACTACCATATCTCTCAATTTTCTCAGTCAGATTTCAAAGATGTTTTCTCTGCGCTTGGTGCATCATTTTCAGTGATTTAAGTTGTTAAAGCTAGCTCTATAAGTCTACTATATGCTCACAAATTTTCATTTCATTTGGGTGTTTCAATATTCAGTTATGTTCAGTTGAAGTCAACCCTGTCTGTTCATTTTCACTTCTTTGTCAGGTACCCGACTTTTTTACTCATCTTGTCAGAGCTGTTTCTCAGTGTGTACTTACCCACATTCAATGCCTTAAAGCTTGTTTGATTCAGCTTACTGTCTAGTATAAGCATACAAATTTTCATAATCATTGGATTCTTATATCGGTAGTTATGTTCATTTTTCTGCTCACTGGTCTCATCACTATAGTAGCCCGTGAAAATCAGGATGATGTCATCACTTGTTAAACATCATTCTCAGTGTGTGGTTCATTATTTTTTATGAGATTACTCTTGAAAGTTATATCTTTAAGTTAACTAGACTTCTGCAAAAGGAATTAAGATAATTGCTACTGTGCTCATAGAATTATGCAAAACACTGGACAGGTGTATGAACCAAAATAGCAAGTTCTTCACCTCTGAGCTAACTTCAACTTATCTGTTTTGATCTATCTTTTTGAGAGTGATCTTCCAAGGTACATAGAGTGTCTAATACATCCATTGGCAAGCTAGAAGGGCCCACCACATACTCCTGGAGTTCATTTGGCTAGTGTAGAGCAAGGATTTTGCAACGCCTCCTCATCTTCAAGCACATACCTATCCATCTCTTCACAGTGGTATCGGAGCAAGGTTGGACAACATGGCAGATGAATTTCCTTCATCAATTGACAAATTGGATAGAGGTAACTACTCAGCTTGGGCATTAAGAATGGAAGCTTATCTCCAAGGTAGAAGTTTATATGGTATATGGTTATGTGGTTGGAGATGAAGTTATGCCAAGTTTCAAGAACAAAAGTCAACCAACACAAGAAGAGCAAGAAAGATTGAGCACATGGTGCTCCAAGGATGCACTTGCAAGGTCTTATCTCCTCAACTCTATCTCAGATTTTTTTTTTGCCTCACATTAGAAGTTGTAAGACATCTCAGGAAGTGTGGGATGCACTTGAAGCCTTCTTCTCTTCAAGTACCAAAGCTAGGAAGCATCAACTATGGCTGGATTTCACAACTCTCAAGAAGGCTCCCAAAAAAAATGTGAATGATTTTGTCACAAAGCTCAAGGACATAGCAGATCAATTGGGAAGCATTGGAGAGGTAATAGATGAATAGCAAATTGTAAGGCAGGTGGTGTAGCTCAGTGATGAGTAGCACCTCCTTTAATGTCAATCCGGGAAGATGTGAGGATGGTATGAAGACCTCGAGCAAGTGGAGGCACAAGTGCGTGAGTGAGAAGCACACAAGCATGCACACACATACACACACACGCGCACACACGGCAAGACAAAGAGTGAGAAGCAATGGAGTTCTTAGATTACTTTCAAAAAGTTCTTACAAGTTCGTTTCAATTACAATCTGCCCCAAAAATGAGCTCTCTAGCTCCTTTTATAGTTTTTGACTAGCTTTGGCCCTGTCCAGACCTAGTGTCCGGCCTAGTTAAAAATTAGGTTCCAGGGCCAATTTGAGGGCTTAAACGGAATCTAAAAAATACGAAAATTGATATGTAGGTACTTCTAAGGCTCCTCAAGCTCAAGGACTCCTTGGCTTGCACAAAATGGAGCTACAAAAATATGAAATGGTATTTACAGGGGTTGTTAGTGATGAGAATCACTTTTTAATTGGTGTAAGGGTGTTGAAAAATTAAAGGTTGCCTTAGTGCTAGATCTGCGTGAATGCTCGTACTTGCTTCTTCATGAAGAAAATTATTGGCCTACTTGCCAGATCGTCGTTGACTCCCTTGTCTGCTTGTGCCTTCTCTCCCTTCTGACTCTCTCCTCTGACTGCCATGCCTCGTCAGTCCTTCAGTTCCTTGTCTGCTGCTAACACCCCCCCCTCTCTCGCGTCTGTCGTCCCTGACAGACCCTTGTTGTGTGGGTTTTTGGATGTAGTACTCAACGACATCTTACGCTAAGTGATGGCTAAGTCTGTGAGTAGAGCATCCCAATCTACCGGCCCGGGAACCTCTGGATGTGGCATACGTAACTTATCTGAGTGGAGAGCTTGTTCCACTGCAAACAATTGTAATAAATGTGAGGGCCTGGGAATGAAGATCTCTGAGTGATATTCCCAGAACCCGGTGACAAACATCTCTTCAAATGTCTGTTTGAAGCAGGCCGGTAGGTACTTTATGCGGGCATGCCATGCATAAATAACATTAATAGAGGGCGTTGTGCTCATGTCATAAACCAGATCCTGATTGCCTTCATTAAATCCAAGCGCAGAGAGGTGAGGTTCCTTAACATTCTTGAAGGTCCGGAAGGTGACTATCATGAGTTCAAAAATTTTAAGACACATCTGTGTCATGACATCTGGTACGTTTTTGAACCTGACACCCCAATGCCGAATTGTCGATATCATATACCCTACGGTAGGTTGACCTTTAGGTGGTGCTAAGTAGAAATAGTTGAGCCACTTCTTGCAGCCTTTGGTTGTCAGCACCATCTTTGTGTATTCCGGCCACGACCTTCTTCGGAACACAGGACAGTAGCAGGGATTGTACTTGATATACAGGGGCATGTTGTTCCATGTGCGATTCATTTCCGGGTAGGTTTCAAGCAGCCGAATTCTCCAAGTGGGTTGGCGAATATTTCCTTGCTTGGCACTTTCTGGGACGTCATCTGGTGCAAACTGTGTGGCAGAGGTTGGTTCCCTTGAGGTGTGATGCTTGATTTCAGCATTATAATCCGCCATTAAGACACAAAATGGAACATACAAGTCGTCGGAGGTGCCGATCCACCTGTGATGAGAGAGGTTCCTAAAATAGTCCGATTTTATGACCACCTCTTCCAAGCGTGACATCAATGCTATCTGGACTGCCACCCTATCATCATGTGATGTGGCCACCTTTTCCAATTTCTGCATCCATTCCGGAGCCTCTATTTCAAGGGTGTCCATGCCCTCATCTGTTCGCTTGCCTCCAGGTGCTGGCATCGGAACGTACGGGTCCTCAAAGGTTTCCTCTACTTCGATGGGCACTAGGTCTTCAGGTTCTGGTTCCGCCAAGGGGGAGGGTTGGTGTTCATACACAAGCACTTTCTTTTGTAATTCTTCGAGTTGTGCTTTGAGCGCTGCTACTTCGTCAGTTGTGTCAACTGTGGTTGGGACCTCTTTGGGTGGTGCTGGTTGAGCTGCCAATTGCTTTCGTAGTTCGTCTCTTTCCTTTTCTAAGGCTGCATGGGCTTCGAGGAGATCAGCATGGGTTTCCAATATGATTTGCATATTGTCCGAGGGAATGGCCTTAAACCGCTCCGGGTCAATTTCTTGTGGGGAACCGTCCATGGCTAATTCCAAGTTCTCTTCGTTTTGTGTCTGAAGCCCTCTATTTTCTTCTAGGGCTGCAGACATATGCTTCCGTAATAGAGCCATGTTGCGGCGGAGCTTGAGGTTTTCTGTGATTTGGGAGTGTAGCAGATCATCCATGTGTTGTCTTTCTTCGGCATCTGGCTGCAGTGGATTTGCGACTAATTGCTCATGTTGTTCTTGCAAGGCGCTGAACTGCTGTTGTAACTGTTTCTTCTCTTGCTCTAAGTCAATAAATCTTCCTTGTAACGCTTCGTGACTCCTGAATAAACTTGTATGCTGAGCATCGAGATGCTGATAGTGTTGTTGTAACTGAGACATGCACTGATACATGTTATTAAATACATTATTAATGGGGGTGGATGCAGGGAGGGTGTTAAGTGCAGAGGGAAAGGGAAAGGGAAAGGGAAGTGTGAATGCGGTGCTCGAAAGTGGTGAAGTGGGTGGTGGGGGAATGGGAGATTGTGGCCGCATGGGGGGAGGGAGAGGTGCCGTGGAGGGTGACATGTCCATAAAATCCATGGTGGAAGCAGTAGTGGGAGTGATTGTGAATAGTGGAATGGTGGGTGCAGTGATTGTGGTGAATGTGTACAGTGGTGTGTGCAGTTGTGAATGTGAACTGCCCGAAAGTGTGAGTGGGGGAATGGGGATGTCAGTAACTGCCGTTAGTATTACAGTGTTAGTGGAGGTGTATACACGGGAGGTGTATACACGGGAGGTGTTGAGAGGGTGTGTGGGTTGATTGGCGGTTTGTGCTTCAGTCATGGCGGTGGACTCGGAGGCGGTAACGGTGGTTGTTACATTGGTAAGGGGAGGTGAATGTGGCGGGTGTGGGGGCGAAGGTGGTAAGGGAGGTGATGGAGGTGCACTTGATGTATGGGCTTCCTCGGTGTCGTGAGCGGTGTGTGCAGTGCCCGTGGTTGTGGGGGTGCCTTGTGGTCCTGATCCTAAGACGTTCATTTGTTTCCCTGCTCGTGGGGGACGTCTTCCGTATCTCCTTTCCATTCTGCGTGATTGTGCCAGGGCCGTCCGCACTGCCTCAGATACTCCTAAGGCATCAGAGATCATATCCAGTGTGGCACGATACTGTTCGTCAACTCCTTCCTCCTCAAGGATTTGGTGCATGATAGCCTTTCCTGCTGCAAGGGATAACTTATGTTGTTGTTGGACCCTGTCAATGGTATCGTAGAGCTTTTTCAGCTCCTTTGTATATGCTGGGGCACCCTCTAGCTCTTGTATAACTTCTTGCTCATAGTCATGCGCCTCCTCCTCAGAAAATCCTTCCGGTTCATCCTCTTGGCCTCCTTCTTCTGCGTCCTCCAATTCCACCACTTCTGGTTGTCTTAGCTGGGGTTGTTCTGTAGCCGTTTGTTGTCCACTACCCTGCTCTGCTTCGACTTCCGCATTAACAGCTTCGATGATTCTGGCAACTTCTTCATCCGTTAGATCTTCCAAAGTGAATCCATGAGGAAATTCTAGATCAGTAGGTACTGGTGGAAACACAAGGTTAGGGCCATTTGTGCTGTGCCTGGGTAACCTGATAGTAAATGGTTGTACTCGTCCGGGAAGTCTTGGGGTTGTTTCAGGCGTTAGGGTTGCACCGCGAGCTTCTGCACAAGGCATCTGGACAGCGCCTCTCATCTTCTTTGAGGGAGGCCCTACGGCTGACAATCTGCGTTCAAACTCCTGTGCTCTGGTCCAAATGAGAGCCCTTTGCACCGGTACATCATATGCGAGACATCTATACACAATTCTTGTAAGCGCACAGCATCCATACAGTACAGATTTTTGTTTCTTATACCACCTTTGATGAGCCAAATGAATTTGATCGATAATCCAGTGTGGCATATTGATTGTCAGATCAAAAGCATCTGCTAAGTAGAGGCTAAACCAGATCTTTTTGGGAGGCATTGTGAACCTTTCTTGCACGGGGAATGCGAAATGTTGCATGACCATGCGTAAATGAATGGCGATCATAGGTGTCATCGCGACCATGTCCTTCAAGTTCGTCAGATTCCTGTTCTTCATATTGTCTGGAACCATAGTCTCTTTCTCTGTTGGAATGTGCATACCTTTCATGTTGAGAGCTTCTCTTACCAAGTTGATAGTCAAGCGGAAACGCTTCAGCTCGTTGCCCCTTGTGAGTGATGGAAGCACAAAGGAGCTGTATCCTTTCTTGTCTTTGCTTGGAGTGAGGGTGCTAATCAAGTATGAACACCTTAGAAAATCGGGCTTTGGTAGTTGGAACTTGAAATAATCATAGAGCCCAGCCTTCTTCCATATCGGCTTCAGTCCTTCGTTATTCTGTAGCTTTTCAAACTCCCTGGTAAAGAAGTTGTATCTGCCCCAACGTCCATTGAATTCTACCTCGTACTCCCACATGTATGTGCCTTCACCCAGAGGTCCCGCGACGTCACTGAACCAGTGTGAGGTTTTGCCCACCGGCATTGTGTGACCCTGTGGAGGATTCTGAATCGGTATGGCATGTAATGCCCTTAATGCCGCTGGTCTTTCCTTTAATTCCTCCTCGACCGGAAGGCTTTCGATGTCCACCACTTGGGGGCTGGTGCCTGCCTGGGAGCTAGTTCCTACCGTATCTGGCATGTTACTTCTTGCTGCCTGTCTCTGTGAGAATATACAAACATGTGTTAACATTGTACAGGACAAGGGAGGACCGTTGTTGTTCCCATTACAACATTAACATGAGGGTCGGGAGCGAATAATGGGTTAGTAAGTGCTCGGTGCGAGTGTGTGTGCTGTTAGCAGTTCGGTAGACCTAAGAGTTAAGTGGAATGATGTAGTGTGATAGTGATGTGGTTAGTAGGTTGTCATGGATTTACAAATGGGGTCTGGGGGTTTGTTAGGAGTCTTAAGCTGCCAAATGCAGTGGATGGGTTTTGCTTTTGGTTTCGTAGAGACTCTCGAGAGCTTTATCGGTGTGTCGGCTTGAAAATGAGGCCTTTTAGGGACCCATTTATAAGTGATTATGTTCGTGCTCATGGGCCTTGGTGTGTTCCTGAGTGTTGAAAACGAGTGGATGCCGGCTGTGCGAGTGAATGGGTCACGCTGTATAGGATGTGGCCTTGGCGTAGCTATTTGCGCCCGTAAACAAGCCTTAGGCACCCAAATTTGTCTTGATTGTGGGCTAGCCTTCATCGACTTCTTGGGCACCCAAATAGACTTCGCGTTAGCAGAAGAACTTCTGAAAGACTTCTTATTAGTGTCGTGTTGTTGATTACTAATAAGAGGCTTTGTCCGTGTGGTTGGCTTGAGTGCAACCGGGTGTTCGCCTTTCCGCACCCACACTTGTTTCACTAGCTGAGACATTTTGCTGCGCAGGTACTTTTGATCTCCGACATAGGTAGTACCCTGCTTCTTCTGCCTTTGATCCACCTTTGATTGCTGCCTCCTTCTGGCCTTTGGAAAAGAAGGGAGTTCCGTTGCATCCCTGACTCCTTTTTTGCGAATAGCATTCCTCTGCAACACATAGTTTTGGACAAGAACAGCATGGTCAACTTCATGTGCACCCCTGGAGGGACCAGGAGTCTGTGCCTTTCCTAATTCCTTGAGTGCTCCATTATCTAACTCTACTGTAATTCGACTATGATTGACCCATACCTGAAGAAGTCCACTTCTTAGGTTTAAGTTGACTGCTTGGTCATAGATCCAGTCTTGACCCAAGACAAGGGGTTCAGTGAGGTCCTCATCTTGACACACTAGTACTTTAACTGTCATTGTCTCATCATGAATGTAGAGGGGAAGTTCCACCTCGCCCATGCAAGGGGTTTCCACGCCTCCCAATCCTATGAGATATGCTTCCACAGGATTGACAGTTAACTACAACTCTTGACAGTAAGACAACTTAATAGCACTAGTGGCTGCACCTGAGTCAATCAAGGCTCTTACGGTCCTTGCACTCTTTCCTTGTCCTATATCTACGGTTATGAAAGGACGTCGATCAGTTATCCTATGTGAGCTTGTTCCTGCGACTTCACACATTGCCATATGATATCCTTGATCTGCATAGTCATTTGTTCTAGGCTGATCTCTACCTTGCCTTCGCAACTTCATCCTTCTGATGCGGTCTAAAGCTTCTGCTTGAGCTTCTTCTCGAATTTGCTTTTCTTCCTCTTTGCGTTTCTTAGCAGTGTTGAGCCGGCTGAGCATTTCCTCCGTGAGGGGTTCCTCATACAACTTGACTCTGCATCCGCTAATATAGTTTGGGAGAACATCACCTTCTAATGTGGCTAATTGCACAGCTCCACTTGTGGAGATCCTATTAATGATCATGGGTCCGTAGCCTCTCTTTTCTAGCTTCCTCGCATGTTGTTTCAATGTGTATACTAGTACTAGGTCTCCTGCTTTCAAACCTTTATCCTTAACATGGGCATCAAAGTAGGCCTTCTGTCGTTTCTTAGCTGCATATATTCCTGCAGCCGCCCTCAGTCTTGTTTCTCCTAATCGTTCAAGGTCAAAAAGTCTAGAGGAGAGTTCATGACCCGTCCATTCGTGCTCTTGTGCCACTCTCAATGTAGGTATCAAAAAGTCTAAAGGTAGCACAGCATTTTGACCAAACACCATTTGAAAGGGTGTGGCTTGGAGTACCGTTTTATAGGCGACTCGGTATGCCCAAACAGCATGATGTAGCTGTTTGTCCCAATCAGAGCGTCTATTATTCACTAATTTCGTCAGTACATTGCATAAGATCTTATTGGTGCTCTCAGCTTGTCCATTAGCTTGAGGGTGATAGGGGGCAGACTTCTTATGTATTACCAAGAATTCTTGGAGTAGATTTTCAATCACTTCGTTCAAGAAGTGAGTGCCTCTATCACTTACAAGCTCTATAGGTAGCCCATATCTTGTGAATACATTCTCAAACAAGAATTTAGCAGTTGTTTGAGCGTCGTTCTTCGTCGTGGCTTTTACCTCTACCCACTTAGTTAGATAGTCTGTTGCAACAATGATATATTCCGCATGGGAACCCTTAGCTAGGGGATTAATAGGACCTACGAAGTCTATTCCCCACTTAGAGAATGCGCGTCCACCCATCATAGGTTTCAGTGGCATCTCATCTTTACGTATAGGATACTGAGTTCGTTGTCAGACGTCACACCGTTTCACATAGGTATGTGCATCTATGTGAAGGGTCGGCCACCAGAAGCCCGCAAATAGTATTGCCTTGATTACCCGATCTGGTCCAAAGTGTCCTCCTGCTACACCTTGGTGAGCAGTTTCCAAGATCTTGAGATATTCACTTTCATGGACACATAGCCTCAGGTAACCATCTTTACCACGCTTATATAGATTATCACCAATGAGTGAGTAATCCTGGGCTTCTTGTTCTAAACTCCTTTTCCTAGCGAGAGTCATGTCTGAAGGGAATGTTTTCGTCCTCAGGAAGGATACTAGTGGTTCACTCCAATCTGGCACAATGGACACTTGATAAAGAGTGGCATGGTCCACAGGTGGTTTAGTGCAATAGATTGGGCATTCCTTGCACAACTTTTGGACATCAGCTTCCATAGTTGGCCAATGTACTCCGAGTCTCCTTAGCGTCTGTAAGGTTCGTTGCTTTGAATAGTGTTGCTCTAATGCACCTACATGTGCTAATTGCAACCATTTATTGTACTCGTCCTCTTCCACACAACAAGCCAAGATCCCTTGATCTGTGTGCTTGCACATACTTCCTGCCATGATGTGGTACTTTTGGGCTTTCACAACCTCTCTGTTCTGTGTGTTTACTACTGGATGGTTGGGCCCGTATGTCAATACTGGCACCAATGGCTTAGCCCACTGCGGTACAACTTCCAAATTAAACAAGTAAGCATCAGGAAGGTCATCTGACACTCCTTGTGGGGCTTCTCCAGATGTGAGCCTAGAAAGGTGATCCGCTCTCAAGTGAGTCCTACCTTTCCTTACCACAACCTCGAAATCATATTCCATTAGTAAGAGAAACCATCTTACTAATCTTCCTGTATTGCATGGCTTGTTCACTAGATATAACAATGCTTGGTGGTCAGTAAAAAATTTAAACTTATTTGCAAGCAGATAATGTCTAAACTTTTTAACTGCATATACCATGCCTAAGCCTTCTCTCTCTGTTGTGGTATAATTCCGTTCAGCTGCATTCAATTGTCTACTGGCATAGGCAATTGTAAGATCCATGTTACCTTCACCAGTAGGTTGTGCAAGCACACATCCAATGGCATAATTGGATGCATCCACGTGAACATGGAATGGCTTGTTCCAATCTGGTGTGGTCAAGATTGGTGCTGAACATAATCTTCGTTTAAGCTCTTGGAAGGAATTCTCACATTCATCCGTCCACTCAAAGTTAGTCAGAAGTCCGTACATGGGCTTTGCAATGACAGCATACATGTGTATAAATCGTCGGTAATAACCACAATGCCCCATGAAAGCTTGTACTTCCTTGACATTCTTTGGCCTAGGTAGCTCTGCTATAGCTCTCACTTTCTCTTCATCAGTGGATATGCCATTCTTTGACACTATGTGTCCTAGAATCTTGCCTTGCCTGACCATAAAAACGCACTTTTCCGGGTTCAGGCAGACTTGATATTCTCTACATTTGTCAAAGATTTGTCTGAGTTCAGGAATATGGGTTTGTCTAATGTTGGAATGAGCACAAAGATCATCAACATAGACTTCTAAGTTCTTCCTCAGGAACTCTTTAAATACATGGCACATCAGCCTCTGGAAGGTTGCGGGGGCATTGGTGAGCCCAAATGGCATTACTCTAAAGGCAAAAATGCCCCATTCCGTGGCAAAAGCCGTCTTATGCTGATCTTCAGGAGCTATGGCTACTTGATTGTAGCCCGAAAATCCATCAAGGAAGCTGTACACTTCCTTGCCTGCTACTCTTTCTAAAAGATGTTCTGTGATGGGAAGCGGATAGTTATCTCGAATCGTGGCTGCATTAACCTTTTTCAAGTTAATGCATACGCGCAGCTTTCCATTTTTCTTGGGCACCACTACGATGGGGGATACCCACTCAGTGTGTTCAATTTCATAGATAAATCCAGCTTCAACCAGTCTATCTATCTCTTCTTTGATCTTGGCAGCGTAATTATCGTTATATGTATAGGGCTTTTGCTTAGAGGGTTTAGCATCTGAGGTCATGGGGATAGTGTGTGAGCATATGTCAGGGTCAACTCCTTTCAAATCCTTGTAACTCCAAGCGAATACATCTCTGTATTCTCTTAGCAAGGCTATCAACGCATGCTCTTCTTCCTCTATTAGGTCATGGCCTATGTACGTGCATCTCTCCTCTCCTTCTTCTATGGCCACTACTATTTTCTTGGTGGTTTCTTTGTTATCATAGGCCTCTCCTGATTGTGCCTCTCGTTTAGGCATTCTTATCATGACTCTCCTGTCATCTATCTCATACTTCTTAAAATTTTTTGGGACCTCAAACAAAGATTCTTCCTCTTCTGGTGAGACTTCTCTCTTCTTCCGTTTCTTTCCTTCTTCCTTCGGGGTCACATGTGTTGCTAATCTTATATCATTTGTAAGCTCTCCATGCCTCTGGGGTTGAAATTCTACTTCATGGAAGTATTCTTCATCTGATGCAAATGGTGGGTCCATAATGATTGACTCTAGATCGGAGTCACTTGCATCCTCAAATGCATCAGGGCTAGGTTCACATTCTTCTAAAACTGCCTCTCCCATGATTGGCTCAATGGAGAAGACTGAAATGTCATAGCCATCCTCATCACAGTGAGGTGTCCATTGTTCCTCATTGATGGCTACATCCATGGTTGCTAAAATTTCTGCCCAGCCGTGAGGTTCAAATTCCTCATCAGGAAAGACCACAAGTGCATAGGCTGGGTCTTGAATTGGTCTATGGTTTTCTTTTGCACCTACCTCTCTGGCTTTCTCTCTCTTCTCTTCTTCTATTGCTATCTTGCACATCCATAAGTGGGTGTCTTCATGCATCCAAGAGGATCCTGACCCCATGGAATGCACCGATTCCGTATCATCTTTGGCTCTATGGATGGGGTTCCATTGGATAGGAGGAACATCTCTATGAGAGTAATCTTTGAGATTGACTTTGGTCGTAACACCTAAGTGCTGCAAGTACAGAGAATTGGTTCCCCAATCCTGTAACACTTGCAACTGTCGCATAAATGGTCTTCCCAAAATCATCTCATAGGCATGATTTTTGCTAAAGTCACATATGGCAAATGTATGCTCAAACTCAACACCACAAGTGGTGAGAGTTATTCCTTCTAGTAATTCTAAGGGTCTCTCAATATGACCATCGGCCATCTGCAATTTCATTCTCGTTGGCCTGAGTGCTGGCTTGCCCCAACGCTTCCAGAGGGAAGTGGTAGCAATTGCAACTCCTGCACCTGAGTCCAAAATTGCCTTGGTGGTGTGCTCTTGGTAGGTAATGGGAAGATAGGTGTTTCCTTCTTCACCTTCACACATGTCACCTATCTTATCCAAGGGAATCTCTGGTACTGTCCTCTGGGATCCTACCTGGGAATGAGGTTTGGCTATTTCTGGTACTTGTTTGGCTACATGTTTCCATAGCTCAGGTCTAACCTTGAGTAGCTCTTCTAACTTGAGATTGCACTGCACTTTAGTGTTTTTCACTACCTCTGTGTTCCTAGGTAAGACTGAGTCCTCATTTCGTACCATGACCGTGGGTGCTCTCATACAAGTAGACTTAGCTTCCCATGGGCCTGTGAAGTGGGGTAATTCTTGTAGAGAGTTAGACTCAAAGTCTAATCTTTCCTAAGATTGGGTGCTCTCCTGCTCCTCGTAAATGGATGGGATATCTTGTGGGAATTGGTCATGTGCATCATCCACAAGTTCAATAGGAGGAGGGACTTCACTCTCTTTAGCCCATTTGTCTTCTTGAATCTCTCGTAGGAATTCTGGTGTGAATCGATTCATAGAAGATGATGTGTCTGGCTCCGTAGAGTTAGGCACATAGGCTTCAGGCACATAGGCTTCCTGAGCAGGAATGCTTAATCTTTCACTTGCCTTGTCCTTGTGTTGAGAGGCGGGTTCCTTTTCTGATTGTGCAATCAGCTTCTCTATTCTTTCTAACAGTCCATCAAAGTGCAACTGTGTCTTTGCTGAACTAGAGATGTTAAATAGGCGAGTGGCCTCAAACATAGTCTGAGCCAATTCCACCATTTTGGCACAAATTTTGGTTCGTTCTAACTCTAGTTCTGCTATAGGGTAGCACTTTTCATGATCAGTTACGTTTGGCCCTTCTTGGATTCTGGCCTGATATGCTTTAAGCATCATATTAAGGTCCTCGGGAGTGGGATCCGCTAGGACTGATCCTACTCTAGGGGGTGGTGGGATTTGATGAGGCGGTGGGGAAGGTGGTGGTACGGATGGAGTTGGGAGTGGTGGAGGCGGACTAATGTGAGAGGGAGGTTGAGATGTGAGTTCAGTTATCTTGGCTTTGGTTTCTCTTATGCTTTCCTCAAGTTCACTCATCTTTTTTGCCCATTGTCTTTTCATTCTTTCCCGACTATCTTTCCACGCTCTAGTCCTTTTCTTGGTTATGCTCTCAGTTTCACTAGCTGTTGGGCTCTTTTCCTGGCCTACCCCTTGGTTTTGCTGGAATGCTTGAGCTCTAGTGACTACCTGTAAGGGTGCAGTGGAAGTGACACTTCCTGTGGAATCTACCACTAACCCAATAACGTTGATAGGCGTGATTTTTGGCATATTATTGGGGTTCTTTGGGCAATCTCGTAAGAGATGCTCTTTTCCACAATCTTGGCAAAAGCCTTGGATCGTCACTGACTGGGTTTGTGTAGGTGGAGGTAGGGGACAATCACGAATGAGGTGATCTCCTTGGCATCTGTAGCACAGTCCTCTTGGGAATGGAGGTCTTACTTGCCTAGGTTGAGGCCTAGGGTTGGGGTTTGCATACATGACGTTTGTGTAATCTGACTCCCAACTAGGTTCATTTGGCTCTTCGCTGTAATAGGACTCACCATGTTCTGGAGACTGCATGTAGTACGCCTGGGGACTATCAACATGTGTAGAATCAAAACTATGGTCACTAGGGTCACTTTTAGAAAGCAATGGTGTTACAGGGACTATAGCTCTATTCAGGTTTTCCTCTACAACAACATACTTTACCGGAATCACATTAGCTGGAGCTGGGGGTTGTTGTGCTAGCACTGGTTGAGGCCTTTGTTGGTTTTGATGGGGTTGGTAGGTTTGTTGAGGCCTAGCATACTGCTGAGGTGGGTACTGGTTCTGGTATCTTCCTTGTTGAGGGTATGGCTGTGGGTACGTCTGCCTCACGGTTTGCTTATTGTAGGGGCAATCTTGCGCGGTGTGATTGGTGTACCTTCGCTCTATGGTGCAGTACTGGCTACTAGGATTAACTTGGGGTTGAGCCATAATGGAACACACATTCGCCATGTGGTCGCCACCACAAGTATAGCACCTTTTCATAGGGGCAAACCTTGGGATTTGTTTGCTAGTTACACCTAGTCTCTAAGCTACTTTCTCTGCAAGTTCCTCGATTGATGCAGATTGCGTGGAAGAGAGGTTAGAGGCACTATCCGAATCTTTGTATATCTTGGAAAGCTCTAACTCCTCCCCTAGGTTATCCTCAATGTCAATACACATGCGTACACACTCTTCTATGGTCCTAGGGTCCTTCAAGTACACATAAGATCTCAATTTGGTACTTAGCAATCCATCCAAGAATAAAGCCACTTGCTTAGCTGGTGTGGGTAGCTCCGAAACAGGGCATCTTTCAAGATATTGCCTAAATCTCCTTCCTGCAAGTCTCACGGTCTCTTGTGGGGTTTGCTTGAAGCTGTGAATCAGCGAGGAGGTATTATGCCTTATGCCACTCTTAGAGAATTCAATAATGAAAGCTTCTAGGAGTTGGTCTATGCTCCTGAACTGCCTCTCATTTAGTGGCTGAAACCATGTCAGGGCAGTGTTTCTAAGGGTCAGACCAAAGGCATTGTATTGCGTGAATAGATCCTCCACTTGTTCAGCTCTCAAGACTTGCCTAAACTAAGCCACATGATCGTATGGATCTCCAGTGCCATCGAAGTAGTTCTTCATGGACTTAACTAGCTGAGTAGGTCTCAAAGTCCTTGTGTGCTCTCTAGGTCGTGGTAGAGGGAACTCATCCGCATTTCTTTGATTCCTGTGAGCTCTAAGTATCTCAGGTTCTACTCTATTTGTTTTTGTCCTCGTTCTTTCTCTGCCTACTGGGTTGGCAAAACTTACTTCTGGTCTATCTCTACTTCTGTCTCTTTGCCTTCCATGAGCTTGGGATGTTCCCGCACCACGGTGACCATAGGATACATTCGCTCTTGGTTGGGGGAAAACAAATTCACCCTTCCAAGTGTAAGCATACCTATCATGTTCTGTCACCACAAAGATCCTCTCCGAAGCGTGATCTAAGTAGGTCACTCTGCCTGGGCTATCAGGATCCTTAAACTCATAGATCATGATTGCTCCTATATCAGTTGGCTGATCAGATTTATACCTCCAAAAGGCTTCGTCAGTTTCTCGATTGAGGAGCAAATCTATGCTCTTGTTGTCTTGGGGAATCCATTCCGGTGTGATAATCCTAGTGAGAACCGATTTACCTCGAGGGGTTCTAGGTTCTGCACCCATGTTTCCTTGCTCTAGGTCACCTAAGTCTGCTTCGGGGATAACATTTCCAAATTCGTCCGTCCTATCTGGGTGACTGGTGACTACGTATATGGTTCCTTCTTTATCCAAGTATGCTCCATTTTCAAACTTGACCGCTGGGTGCTCTAGTCCAATGGATTGATCAAGATTCTTAATCTGTACCACAGATCTTCCTAGGCCGTCCTCATAGATGCTGGCACCTAATCGGTTGGTCCTAAGGTATTCCAACTGTGTTTTGTAAGGGCCTTCTACCCTGTACAAGTATGGCACTCTTGAACTTCCCGTAGGTCTGTCCATGCCTTGAGACATCTCGGATTCACTAGTCTCAGAACTTGGGTAGTATGAGTGGTGGCTCAACTGCTGGGCCCACGACCTAGCAGTGTGGTTGACACTAGCCTCTAAAGACCTAAGGCTTTGTCTATCCCTTACCAGATGCCGTCCTGATCTAAGGTTCATATGCCTATTTAAGTAGCCCAATTCTTTGCGCAGAGTACAACCTCGTTGCCGATCAATTGGTATCAGTTACTTGATTCTTTTCAGTTATTTATCGTGTTTAAGGTCTTGTCTGATGTTACGTCGTCAAGAATACTTGAATGTTCTTCGTGCTTTTAGGTTGATCGTTCCACGTTAGGTTCTTTTCCTTTATGTTATCGACAGTACAGAGATTAGGTTTTTAGCTTGAACTTGAGTTTTTAGGTAGTCTTCAACTTGATACCTGCCTATCGTCGCCCTGACTTACTCCTACCTCTAGTCGTTCTTAGCCTAAACTATGAATTGACAGAGGGGGTTAAAAGTTTCCAACCTTTTGTTTCCTGCTTGGTTGCCCTTGAGTGCCCAGGAAGTGTGTTCCCAAGCTTGCACTTACACTTGCTTAGAACGCCTTTCGAAGCTCTCAATAGATCTGTAAGAGTCCCAAAGTTAGCTTTAAGATTTAAACTCCACAGACAGAACCAATGATTTTCATTCCTGTAGCACAAACACTAACTTGCATAGTGATTTTTAGAAAAGCAATTCTAAAGACCCCTGACTTTGATCCCCCTGGGTATGGTCAACTTCAAAATACCCTATCTGAAAATTGATTTCGTATGAAAAAGTTATGACTGTTCAGGGTTTAGGGGGTTAAGACAAGATTCAATCTGGCTGACAGATCCTAGTATTTTCTCCCAATTCTCAAATGTAGGAACCTCCAGAAATGCTAATGGATTGACTATTTTGCCCTAAAATTATCCCAAATTTTGAACAAAAGCAAACCCTAATTTTTGGCCGAAAAGCCTGTCAATCGCGATCGACAGGTCTGTCAATCGCGATTGACAGAGGTGTCCGTCGGGCCTGTCAGTCGCGATCGACAGTGTCAATCGCGATCGACAGAGTCGATCGTGGCTGTCAATCGCGATCGACGGTATCAATCACGATCGACATGTTTTCCGGATTTTTCACCAAAATTTCAGTCAATCGGGAGCCTATCAGTCGCGATGGACACGTGGCTACGCGCAAAAGTCAATCAATCGTTGAATTTCAGTCGGTCGCGATCGACGGTGTCAATCGCGACTGACAGAGGTGTCGGTCGTGGCTGTCGGTCGCGATCGACGGTGTCAATCGCGATTGACAGGGTCCTACGTGGCAGTCTGTCGGTCGTGAAGTCTGTCGGTCGCGGTCGACAGGGTCTGTCGGTCGCGATTGGCAGGGTCTGTCGGTCGCGATTGACAGAGGCTGTCGGTCGCGATTGACAGAAAAACATGGAATTTTTCTACTGTTTTAGGTGATTTGGGATGTGCTTATTATGCTTGTGCTAGTGGTGAACTTTGTTTTACCAAATGATCGAATTTTCTATCGATCGCGATCGACAGAGGCTGGCGACTGCGAGACAGATTCGACGAGTTTCGTACCTGCGCAGAGAGCTGGGGATGATGATTCAGCAAGATCCTGCAAAATGCTCAAGAAACATGCAAGAAACCACACACGCAATATCGCTCTCTCGCTCTCTCTCACAAGTGAAATGAGGGAAATGAGGTGGAGAAGGTGATATAATAAAAAAACAGAAATTTTCGCGATGATGGAGATGGAGGTGGGAGATGGTGATGATGATGATGGTGATGAAGATGGTGAAGGAAAAACAAGAAGATAGATGAAAGTGAAGAAAATACCTACAACTCCAACGCGTCAACTCTACGTCTTACCATCACACGCTCGTCCTCAAAATTCGATCCCCGGCAACGGCGCCAAAATTTGGTGTAGTTCAGTGATGAGTAGAACCTCCTTTAATGTCAATCCGGGAAGACGTGAGGATGGTATGAAGACCTCGAGCAAGTGGAGGCACAAGTGCGTGAGTGAGAAGCACACAAGCATGCACACACATACACACACACGTGCACACACGGCAAGATAAAGAGTGAGAAGCAATGGAGTTCTTAGATTACTTTCAAAAAGTTCTTACAAGTTCGTTTCAATTACAATCTGCCCCAAAAATGAGCTCTCTAGCTCCTTTTATAGTTTTTGACTAGCTTTGGCCCTGTCCAGACCTAGTGTCCGGCCTAGTTAAAAATTAGGTTCTAGGGCCAATTTGAGGGCTTAAACGGAATCTAAAAAATACGAAAATTGATATGTAGGTACTTCTAAGGCTCCTCAAGCTCAAGGACTCCTTGGCTTGCACAAAATGGAGCTACAAAAATATGAAATGGTATTTACAGGGGTTGTTAGTGATGAGAATCACTTTTAATTGGTGTAAGGGTGCTGAAAAATTAAAGGTTGCCTTAGTGCTAGATCTGCGTGAATGCTCGTACTTGCTTCTTCATGAAGAAAATTATTGGCCTACTTGCCAGATCATCGTTGACTCCCTTGTCTGCTTGTGCCTTCTCTCCCTTCTGACTCTCTCCTCTGACTGCCATGCCTCGTCAGTCCTTCAGTTCCTTGTCTGCTGCTAACACTAGGTCATCAATGGCTTGAAGGCAAATGACAAGTGGGAAGCATTCACCACAGCTATGGATTTGTACATGGACATGCATGAACCTGATTTCAATACACTCATTGGACAACTACTTACTCAAGAGGAAAAGCTTATCAAAAATGGAGAAAGCTCTAAAGGTAATCAATCTTCAGCTTTATACACTGATAAAAGCAAGTCCAAAGATAACAAAGGAAAGACAAAGAAAGTGGATGATGAAGCAGGCACATATCAAGTTAACTATGCAGGTAGAGGAAGACATGGTAGAGGTAGAGGAAGAGGAGGTAGACAAGGCAGGGGGAGATCCCAAGACTCCAACCCATGTTCTATTTGTGGACTAACTAATCTTACAACTGAGAATTGCTTTAGGAATTCGAGGAATCAAAGAGGCAGATGATACAATAGAGGAAGTTATGGCTACTCAAGAGGAAGGTTCAACAATTATCATGGCAACTACAATCATTCAAACTATCAAGGAGGCTACAAAGGAAGGAGTGCCTACAATAACTACATAGAAGACTCAAACAAAGAGGATTCATTATTGATCATGACCATGGCTATGCCACAAGGTAAATCTGATGAGCATGTTTTCTACATAGATTCAGGTTGTTCAAATCATGTGGTAGGAAATGTGGCCCTCCTATCAGATTTAGAAGATCCAAGGAATAAGCATGAGGTACAAACAGGAGATGACACAAGACATCCTGTGGAGAAAATAGGCAATGTCAAAGCACTTGATGGAAACATCAACCTACTCAGTAAGGTACTCTATGTCCCTACCATTACAAAGAATTTGATAAATGTTGGGCAGATAGTAGAGAAAGGGTTGCAAGTCAGGTTCACAAAAGTAGGAGCATTTGTTGAAGATCCAAGTCAAGGATTCAGAAGAATTGCAAAAGGTGAAAAGACAGGTAGATTGTTCACATTGGAATTACAAGACACTAGAAACATTGCTCTCTTTAATTATTGTAGTCAGACACTCATAGAATTGGAAGTATGGCACGAAAGGTTAGCACATATTGGTGAAAGGTCATTAAAACAAATTTGTAGGGACCAAAGTGTACTTGGAATCCGTAACTTGTCACAACAACATATGATTTATAAATGTAGTGCATGTCAATTTGGAAAGTCTCACAGGTTACCATTCATGAAGAAAGGTTATATGCATGGAGATCTCTTGGAGTTGGTTCATACAGATGTATGGGGACATAGCAAGGAAGCTTCAATATCTGGATCAAGGTATTATGTCTCCTTTATTGATGATTGCAGTAGATGGACTATCCCATTCTTTATGAAACACAAAGATGAAGTTTTTTCATGTTTCAAAAGATATTTGACTCTTGTGGAGAATCAAAGAGGTAAATCAATAAAAAAGCTAAGGTCAAATGGAGGGGGAGAATACTTCTCCCATGAGTTTGATTCTTTTCTTCAAGAAAGAGGAATCAAAAGAGAGGTAACTATTGTTAGTATATGATCAATGTCTACCCCTCATGATTGTATGCACATTTTGTAAGGCCCCCTTTATGAGGAGAAGCCAAGCGTGCATTACCCAATTGATGGGAATTTCAACTTGAATGTTGGATGAAGGTCATATTGGACCATGTAAGATATTATAAGGAAAGGGATTTACCAGGGTCCCCAATTGTGGGGTCCGGGGCAGTGGTGAGCAGCCCCGGCTGGGGGGTCCAAGGGGGCCAGCGGGCCCCCTGGTGGGGGTCCGGGGGCAGCGCCCCCGGCGCGACGGTAAAGGGAATATTCCATGGAATATTCCCTGTTGGAGTCAGAAATCATTTATATTTGTTAGGTCGGTTCAACCAGTCTAAGCCGTGTATGGCAATTACGCGGGCGGTGGCCGCCCACGCTCTACCGCCCATGTATAGCCGTCCATGGCAGGCCACCCATGATCCTATATATACATGACTTCTGCACTACCTAAGACACCAAGTTGAGCCATCATACCTCTACCTTGTATCTCCCTATCTAGAGTTGTCTAGATCACCATTTAAGCTCTACCTTGAGAGCGCACGGGTGGACAACGCCATCATCTTTGTACTTGCTGCTAGTAGAAAATTGTTGAGATTCTCCTATATCTGTTATCTTCTCTGCTATTGCTCCTGTGTTATATTGTGTAACTATTGTCTTACATGGTATCAGAGCTGTAAGGTTCGAATAGCTTGAGAAGTATCATTATTTTAGCCTACTAGCAGACTAGAATATCAGTAGATTATTCGAGTGATTACATGATGGCTTCATCGTCGAACAGTAGTCTTGGTGCTTCAGCTAATGCTAATGTTGCACCTATTCGAATTCGTCCACCTGCATTCACTGAAGGGAAGCTGGATGGAAACCAACTATACACTCTAGAAGTTCAAAATTTCTGCAATTTTGGACTCCTATGAATTACTTGACACTGTCATGGGACCAATGGGATTGGATCCAGAGCCTATACCAGTTGAAGATCCAGCAAATTCAAGATTGATGATTCAGCCAGATCCAGATCTTCTACGAGCTTGGAAGAGGCGGAATGCTGATGCATTATGTGCGATTGTCACTAGTGTAAGTGATTCTGTGCTTACTTTAGTTCAACATACTACTAAAGCACATGAGGCTTGGGGCATATTGGCTCGACAATATGAGACCAAGAACCACACTAGGATACAGAATTTAGAAAATCAGTTGTAAATGAAAAGCATTCTGATTCTGAAAAGGCTGAAGATTTTATCAAACGGATAAAGCATCTTCAAGATCAATTGGCTGCAGTTGGTGTTGTTATAACACCAGAAGAGCTGGCTCAAAGATCTGTACGTGTTCTTCCAGCAAAGTATGATGGATTAGTAACAGCCCTTAACACTCAGGTAAGGCCAACTCCTCTTACATTTGAAGAGTTTTGTGCCATGCTTTTAGAAGAAGAGATGCAGCTAAAGAATCGACAAAGTACAACTGATGCTGCATTCTCAGCAAATGCAAAAGGTAAAGGCTCTTCAGAGGGATCAAAGAAGAAGCCAAAGAAGAAAAATTTCACAGGAAGTTGCTTCTATTGTGAAAAGAAAGGCCATGCCATCAAGGATTGCAGAAAGAAGTAAGCTGATGAACGGAATGGGAATGTAAAATCATCATGGAAGAACAAAGAGTCTGCAAACAACACATAGCTGGAACTTTGGGTAGCTATTGAAGAGGTATGTTCATCTGCTCAAGCTCGTGTTGATGAGCCATGGATTTTAGATAGTGGAGCTTCTCGCCATATGACTAGTAAAAAGGATTGGTATAGTTCCCTAGTGCCTCTGCGGGAATCCATCAATGTAGTGGTGGGAAATGACTCCAAGTGTCCAGCTGAAGGAACTGGAACCATCTCTTTTATCACTTCTCTAGGTGTTGAGAAAAAGTTATCTGATGTTCTCTATGTACCTACACTCAAAAGAAATTTGTTGTCAGTTTCTGCAATAACAGATCGTGGACTCGAAGTTCACTTCAATAAGAGTGGTGCGGAAATCATGGATTCATCAGGTAATGTTGTAGGTAAAGGCATACGACGGGATAACTTGTATGAGTTAAGTGCTTTAACTGCTACACAAGATAAAGATGTAAGCAGGTTATGGCACCGACGAGTTGGGCATCTCGGATTTGCAGTTTTGAAGGAGATGCAACGAACAGGGATGGTTGCTCATATGCCTGCATTTTCAGAGTTGCAGGAACCTTGTGAAGCTTGTATGATGGGCAAGCAACAACGAAAGGCATTTCCAAGAGAGACCAGCAATCGATCTCAAGCTCCTCTAGAGTTGGTACATGCTGATCTCTGCGGTAAAATGTCTACACCTGCTTTAGGAGGATCTTTCTACTTCTTGCTGTTAGTCGACGATTATAGTAGAAAGATGTGGGTTTGTTTCATTCGAGAGAAGGCTGATGCTTTTGAAAAATTTAAAACGTGGCATAAGTATGTAGAAAATGAATCAGGAAGGAAACTGAAGAAATTTAGAACAGATAGAGGAGGTGAATTCTTGTCAACATAATTCAACAATTACTGTAAGGAGCATGGTGTGAAAAGGCAACTTACCACAGCTCATACACCCCAACAAAATGGCGTTGTTGAGCGCAAGAACAGGACAGTAGTTGAAATGGCTTGTTGTATGTTGAAGGCTCAAGACATGCCTGATTCATTCTGGGCAGAAGCAGTCAATACAGCAGTCTACATCCTCAATCGAAGCTACACAAAAGCACTGAAGGGGATGACTCCTCAAGAAGCATATTCTGGTAAAAAGCCTTCAATTTTGCATTTCAGAATTTTTGGTTGTTTCTGTTATGCACATATTCCTGATTCAACAAGATCAAAGTTGGATTCAAAAAGCAAAAAGTGTGTCTTCCTAGGATATAGTGAAGAGTCTAAAGCATACAGGTTATGGGATCCTGAGGCAAGGAAGATTTTTGTCAGCCGAGATGTGGTGTTTGATGAGCGACCACACTTAGTAGAAGATAAAGGTAAATCTACTATCTCATCAAGCGGAGAAATATCTCACCTTGTGCCTATCAAAAGACAGGTTAAAGTTGAGGAGGAGGAAACATCTGATGGAGAAATTTCCTCAATAAAAAGCCAACCAGTTGTAGCTGCACAGCGTAAGCCACTACCAAAGTGGGCACAACAGCTCTTTGATGATCACAATCCACATGTAGATGTACCAGAATCATCATCGGATGGATTACAAAGATCAAAGAGAATAGAGGAGCAAAGAAGAGCCTCAGAACACATTATTAACATGGCTCTAATGGCAGATATCATAGGTTCGATAAAGGAACCTACCACCATTGAAGAAGCCATTGATGATCCAGATTGGAGAGTGGCAATGCAGTCTGAGTATGATAGTATACTCAAAAATGATACATGGGATCTAGTCGACTTGCCGCCAAAGAAGAAGGTAATAGGTACTAAGTGGATTTGGAAAGCTAAGTATAAAGCCGATGGAACATTAGAAAAGTATAAGGCACGATTAGTTGCACAGGGTTTTTCACAGATTGAAGGATTTGATGTTCAAGAAACTTTTGCACCAACAGCACGCATGACAACTATTCGGACGGTACTTGCAGTAGCTGCACAAAAGTCTTGGCCTATTTTCCAGATGGATGTCAAATCTGCATTTTTGAATGGTCACCTCAAGGAGGAGGTATATGTATCTCAACCACCAGGTTTTGAGGTGCCCAATTCAGAAAATAAAGTTTGCAGGTTGAAGAAAGCTTTGTATGGACTTAAGCAAGCTCCACGGGCTTGGTACCAATGAATAGATCATTTTTTCAAAAATATGGGTTTTGAAAGAAGTACTTCTGATGCTAACTTGTATGTAACGAAAAGGGATATCAAGCTAGTTGTTGTCATTGTATATGTAGATGATTTGATCATTACAGGAGATCATCAGGAACTCATCAATCAAACTCGGATCAGCTTGGGAACTGAGTTTGAAATGACAGACTTAGGTCTACTCCATTTTTGTCTGGGAATTGAAGTATGGCAAAGGAAGGATGGCATTTTCATCTCACAACAAAAATATTCCAAAGAAATTCTCAAGGCATTTGGAATGATGGACTGCAAACCAACTAGCACACCTATGGAGGTAAATCATAAGCTATCTATGGATGATAACATGCCTGATGTAGATGCTAAGAAGTATAGGAAGCTCGTTTGAAGTCTTATTTTTCTGTGCAACACTAGACTAGACATTTGCTATGCTGTTGGAGTGTTAAGCAGGTTTTCCAACAAACCTAAGGAGAGTCACTGGAATGCTGGAATGCGAATTCTAAGGTACATTGCAGGAACCTTGGACTTTGGTATTTTGTATACCACAGGTGATACACTCCAAGGATATTGTGATTCAGATTGGGCTGGAGATTGTGATTCTAGAAAATCAGTTTCTGGATACTGTTTCTCACTTGGTTCAGGAATATTTTCTTGGGTAAGTAGGAAGCAACCAACTCTCGCACTCTCCTCCACTGAAGCAGAGTACAAAGCAGCTTGTTTTGCTTCTTGTGAGGCAGTCTGGTTAAGGAGAATTCTTGCAGATCTAGGCTTTCCATCAAATATGCCAACTGTACTCAAGTGTGATAATCAAAGTTGTATGGCTATTGCAAAGAACCCAGTATTTCATGCTCGCACCAAGCACATAGAAGTACAGTACCATTACATTCGTGAGCTAATTGAAGATGAAATTGTGGAGCTAGTATATTGCCCAACAGAGGCAAATTGTGCTGACATATTCACTAAAGCACTTGGAAGAGAGCAGCTCAACAAGCATCTTCAACAGATGGGCATAGGACCAAGACCTACTTGATTTATCATCGGTAAACATTGAGGGGGGGTGTTAGTATATGATCAATGTCTACCCCTCATGATTTTATGCACATTTTGTAAGGCCCCCTTTATGAGGAGAAGCCAAGCGTGCATTACCCAATTGATGGGAATCCCAACTTGAATGTTGGATGAGGTCATATTGGACCATGTAAGATATTATAAGGAAAGGGAGTTACCAGGGTCCCCAATTGTGGGGTTCGGGGCAGCGGTGAGCAGCCCCGGCTGGGGGGTCCAAGGGGGCCAGCGGGCCCCCTGGTGGGGGTCCGGGGGCAGCGCCCCCGGCGCGACGGTAAAGGGAATATTCCATGGAATATTCCCTGTTGGAGTCAGAAATCATTTATATTTGTTAGGTCGGTTCAACCAGTCTAAGCCGTGTATGGCAATTACGCGGGCGGTGGCCGCCCACGCTCTACCGCCCATGTATAGCCGTCCATGGCAGGCCACCCATGATCCTATATATACATGACTTCTACACTACCTAAGACACCAAGTTGAGCCAGCATACCTCTACCTTGTATCTCCCTATCTAGAGTTGTCTAGATCACCATTTAAGCTCTACCTTGAGAGCGCACGGGTGGACAACGCCATCATCTTTGTACTTGCTGCTAGTAGAAAATTGTTGAGATTCTCCTATATCTGTTATCTTCTCTGCTATTGCTCCTGTGTTATATTGCGTAACTATTGTCTTACAACTACAAGGTACACTCCTGAGCAAAATGGAGTGGCAGAAAGGAGGAATAGGACAATTATTGAAGTTGCAAGGTCCATGTTAAATGAAAAGTATTTGCCTAATTATCTATGGGTGGAGGCTGTTTCTACAGCCACTTACTTGATTAACAGGTTGCCTTCAAAATCCCTTGATGGGATGACTCCATATGAGGCTTGGAATGGAAGAAGACCAAGCTTAGATCATTGTAAAATTTTTGGATGTATTGCTTTTTCTCATGTTCCTTCACAGGTTAGAGGCAAGATGGATCCAAAGGCAGAAAGGTGTGTATTTATTGGATATGACAACAATCAAAAGGGCTACAGGTTATACAACCCTACCAACAAAGGATTCTTGGTAAGCAGAGATGTAGTTTTTTATGAAAACAATCCATGGTATGAAGATTCATGCAGGAAGGTCAAATTGCCATATGACCTTGAAGAAGATTTCCCAAAGCTTGGTAGAGAGCATCAACCAAAGATTGAAGAACAAGATACTTCAGAAGATGATGAAGAAACTAAGATTGCAGGTACTCCAATGGAGGTCAATCACAAATTGAGCTCACATGAAGGTGAACTCATAGAGGACATCACATCATATCAAAGTCTAGTGGGTAGTCTCAACTATGCCACATTGACAAGAGTAGATATATGTTACAGTGTGAGTGTGCTAAGTCAATTTATGCACACACCAAGGAAACCACATATGGATGCTACCAAAAGGATTCTCAAGTATCTCAAAGGAACCATAAATGAAGGACTTTATTATCCTTATGTATCTGATTTAGGTTTGAAGCTATTTTTTGATGCAGATTGGGCTAGCTCCAAGGAAGATAGAAGGAGCACTTCAGGTTATCTTACCTTTGCAGGTTCAAATCTTATTTCATGGTCATCCAAGAAGCAACCTACAGTTGCTCTTTCTTCCACAGAGGCTAAGTACAAAGGTCTTGCCATAGCTACTCAGGAAGCTATGTGGATGAAGACATTATTCAAAGATCTTGGATTGGAGTTTGGAACTCCAACTATTTTTGGTGACAATATGAGTTCTATTCATTTGGTTGCTAATCCTATTTTTCATGCAAGGACTAAACATATTGAAGTTCATTATCACTATGTACGAGAGAAGGTTCTAAGCAAAGAGATTCAAATATCATATGTGTCCACTCATCAACAATGTGCAGATATTCTAACCAAAGCATTGGATGGTACAAAGCTCTCCAAGTTCAAAGCCATGATTGGTTTGCAGGTAATCTTGGAATATTGAAGACCTCAAGCATACTTGGCTTGAGGGGGAGCTATTGGAGCAAGTCTATGACAAGCCTAAGTATTGGCTTGAGTCCCACAGAGTCATAGAAGAAGCTTTAAAATGAAGACTATGCAAAGTTCACTTGTGAACTACCTCTTGTAACTTTTGAAGACTTTACTTAACGTAAAAGTGAAAGAATCTTAAGTGGTTGAGTCCACTTGATCAAAAAAGGAAAGAGGAGCCACAAATTCGTGATTTGTGGTAGATAGAGAATCAAATAAATCACTAATTGATTGGAGAGTGATTGAGGGAAGTTAGCCTCCCAAGATCAACTATAAATACATGGTAGTCTTAGTCGTGGTTATGTGAAGATCTCCAAGAGCTGAGCTTTATGCCATATCAAGGTGTGATTCCAAGGCACACATATATATCAATAAGTCCATTATATTGTACAATCAATATACTTTCATTTTCATGATCATTTGAGTTCATATTTCCATGTTCTTGTGAAGTGTACTACTCACTGCCATATCTCTCAGTTTTCTCTGTTAGATTTCAGAGATGGTTTCTCTGAGCTTGGTGCATCATTTTCAGTGATTTGACTTCTTAAGGCTAGCTCTATAAGTCTACTATGTGCTCACCAATTTTCATTTCATTTAGGTGTTTCAATATTCAGTTATGTGTTGATATATTTAGGTAGTGATGTGTGTGAACACACTAGGATTGCCGAGGCACTTTTTTCCCTCTTTAGGAGGTTTTTTCCCCCAGCTTGTATATACGCCTATTGCCCTAATGGGCTACTTATCTTTGTACATTCTCTAGTAATACATTCAGTATTGTGTGTTGATGCTCCAAGCTTCTTCTTCTTCCTTGTGCTGTTCGCGTGCTTCTGCAGACATCTATCTCCAACAATTGGTATCAGAGCAGGTCGTTGCTTCATCTAGGGTGCCATCGACACTCCTCCGTTTACAGTCTCAGATTCGCACAAAATTTGGTGAGCATACTTAGGGTGTTTCAAAGATAAAAACAGCTTCGCTGTGTGGTGCCGAAATCGCGATCTGAGCTCGTTTTGGCCTCCGAACGCACTATTACAGTGCTTGTGCAGGCTATTTCATCTTTTTGTGCCAAAGGTATATACCAGTTTCTGTTCGCCAGTATAAGCGTCTCAAAGTCTGCTATAGGTCTAGCAGAATTTGTCTAGGCAGTTCTGTTGACCTAAGTACCAACTTAGGGACTTGTAGAGAAAGAGACTATACCTCAATCCCTCTCAAGTGCATATAGTGGGGACTCACGCTTTAATTATCAATCCGATGAGTATACAAACCTAGCCGAGTGTATGAGGACTTGCAATCCAGTGATGATCAACGCAAATGAACTACTCAAAGAGTGCAAACAAGGCAAAGACTAATCCAAACAAGCTTCAACTGTCGGTCATGGTGTCACGATACTTGGTGCAACAGCCGTCAGTAATTTGGACTTTTCTCTCAGCTCCGAACTCTAAATATAGCAAATAGCATATGCGTTTCGAAGCTCTCAAGAAGACGCATCCAATGGCAGTGATTTCACTCAATTTTGACACTCCTACTTCAAGTTATGAACAAAATACTGAGTCGCGGGAAAACCTTCCTACACTTCAGCACTTCCTACACTTCGCACACACCTCAACCACAACAAATAAACACTCTCATGGATAGACAACACTTCCTAACACTCTTTCCAATCAATACACATGCATACAAGCTCACAAAGAAGAAGATACAGAGTGAAGAAGGCACAAATTCGAATTTTTGTGCTCTCTATTCTCACAATGGCAAAAAGTCTTTACAAAGAGTCACCATTTGACTTATATACTTGTGCCCTAAAAATGGTCCTTTCACACAAGAGACCGGCACTTTATTCACTAAAAGACTAATTTCCTACTATTTTACATGGGTAAATTTCTAATCTTCTAAGGGGATGCATCTAGAGGACTCCTCTAGTGCATTTACAACAGAAAATATATTACAAGAATGGTTATGATACAAAGATATGATGTCCAAATCGGAAAAATTTTGGGGCCCGTCTTTTTCTCTGCTTTGTGTTCTCTTTAGCTCTACAACACTCTCCCCCTCTTCGTCTCTGTCGTCCCTTGACAGGCTTGACTTCTTGTCTTCAGTTTGTTGTCCGCATGCATTTTTTGGTCACTTTTGCCTGTTCATCAGTCTTGCATTATGTTTTAGTGGTCCTCTGATTTGTCCTGGTTGCACACTTCGGACCCTGCTGTATTATTCACTTTCTTTTCCCTGCACGCAACCCTTGCTCAGTTTTACCTGTTTATAAAACAGGTGTTCAGTTTTGACGGCCTCTTCTTAATTCTTGTTTTACATCCTCTGGGCCTGATACATTTGTTTTCATTGTTCTTTTCTTTTGTACGCTCGCAACCCTTGGAGTTTGACTGACTACTTGATATTCGTAGTCTAATTCACCTATAACCTCATTAATTCTGGGCTGTTGTGTTAAGTCGGGTTGCCACGCACGCCACTAGTGGAAGGTCTGAGGATGTGGTGCTTCAGTCTTCGATCTGGACCTGCCAAAGATCAAGAGGTTGAAGCACCCTTGTGGGCTGCGTCCTTTCCTTGGTATGTTTGCCCCTACGGGGCTCTGTGCAGAGATGGGTGTTGCGCCCCTGCGGGGCTTCTTGCAGAGATATATCTTCAGATATTTCTTTTTAGTGAAGCTGCTTCTTTCGTTGTCTTCTTCTTTTCTTCCTTTTACTTGATTCTCCCTCAACATTGCCCCCCTCCTGGACTCTGTCGTCCCCGACAAGCTTTGACGAGCGACGGGCATATGTTTTATATACTTTTTGCTCTGTATCATTTAGCAGATTGGCTTCACGTATCATTAGTTGTTTTCATTGTTCTGCCTTCACACCGTCATTGGGTGGCTGTCTATGATCTGCGAAGAAGCTAAGTTCGTATGCCACTAATCTGGCATTTAAATTTGACGACATCTTCAAAAAGATTTCTGAATCGATTTCAAAAAATCTTGTAAAGAATGCTTCTTCAAAAGTTTGCATGTATACACTTGGCAAGAACATCAATCTGGAATAATACACCATTATTGTTGGTCGGCTAGGCATAACCGATAGATAAAAAATGAGGATTTCCGTGCCCTGATTAATGCCGATGAAATTCAAAAAAGTGTAGGCCGCATGCTTGAATACCTTGAGTACCGTTAGTATCATGCTAAGTATTTTATTGGTCATTTTGACAGTTAAGTCAGGCACTGTCGCATAATTCTGCAACCAAAATTCGATGGTTTTTACCATATAATCCTTCGTTGGCAAGTAATTATGTGGCGGGCTCGGAAGCAGCAGGTAATTCAGCCACTGTTTATTTATAGTGCCATTTCTTTGCATTTCCAAAAATTCTCTAGTATCCCTTCTGCGTGGTATAGGACAAAATGAAGGGTTTACCTGTAATAAATATGCCAATGCACCCGTAGTGTGGGATGTTTCTCCAAAAATTTTCTTCTCCAAATAGGTTGTGCAGCTTCGAATTCTTCTTGACTGTATGCAAATGTGTCCTGTTTAAAATGTAGCTGCTCATCTGGACTTTTCTGTGTAATCTTCTTTATATATCGTCTCGTTTTCTCTTTCAATAGTCCCGCTGTCTGAATCATTTGCTTGACTACCGGTTTCAGCTGAGTGACATCCACATTGAGCCATGTTTTCGGGATACTCGGTTCTTCGCCTGTTGTGATGTCTTTGCCCTGTGACACATGTAACGTAGTGTCATGGGGCTGCCTAATCTGAAGCTGGATCCTTGGCTCAGCCACCATGTTTTCTTTGTTTCCTTGAGGTGTGTCATCTGGCACCTCGATCACAAATTGTTCTTTGTTTTGTAATAGCTCCAAATTCGCGTTCACTGGAGTTTGTACTTCCTCTTTGATAGGTGGTTTTGCATATGTAGCAGCTGTTGGAGCTTCTTTGATGCTGATTTTTGTAGTATCATTCAATTGAATGACATGTTCAGGTTCATTAGAATCTTCTACATTCTTTTCCTTTTCTTCGTGGTTGTCCGGCGTCACTTCGATTTGATTGGTCTCATTCCATTCTTCTTCTTGAGTTTCTGTCCTTGTGTCAGTGTCTAGAGTATCTTTTTCAGGACTGGATTCTGTATTGGAACTAGAATCATCTATGCCCAGTTCTTTGTATCTGCCAGGCTATTTCTGGGTTGGTGCTTGACTCCGTGCTTGTGTCTCTTGACTTGCTTGCCTATAATGATGACCTTGGACATTCAAATTTACTTGCCCTTGCATGTACTGATGTGTCTCTTCTATGGCGGCAGAGAGGTCTCTTTTAGTAATAGGCATTTGAGTTCTCGTAATAGTTGGAAGAACATGTGTCTGCTTTGATTGAGGTGTAGCTTGGGCCTCCTCCTCTCTTAGACGCTTTGTACCCCTCATGGGTTTCTAGGAACTGGTTCCTGCCTCTTCCATAACCACCGATATCTTCTTTTTCTTGGAGATTGTCGCGGATTTAGCATATCGGGCTAGCCCTTCTGATGTTGGCATCTCACGTAGGCAATTTTTCATCTTGAGAGCCTCATATATGAGTAATGTCAAGGCAGAACTGCCATTTAAAAACTTCTTCTGGCCCCATTTCTTTTGGGCTTCAAATAGTCTTTCTTGGACATAACCAGTCAGATTCACTTTGTTTCTAATTTGTCTCATGGCATGTGATAGTAGTTGTACTACGATCTTTTGTGGTGCAGTGTATCTGTGCATACTTGGGAAACAGAAATGTTGGTGCACCAGGCGGACAGCCTCTTCAATATCAGTCCTGTTTATATCTAAAAATGACCTCTTTTTAGGATCATGGCATTCTTCTTTAACATTAGTGATTCCTTCTTGATTCCATCCGAAGGCTTTGTTGATTAGTTCATGTGTAAATTGAATAGTTTTCCATGTCCCTACTTTATCCAATACGCGCGCTTCGGGAACTGATATTTTTGTTGCTGCAGGCTGCAGGGTATTCATCACTTGTGTACACCTTTGAAAATCTGGTAGATAAATTGGCAATTTGAGGAATGCTTCTAGGCCTGCCTGTGTCCATACTTCTTCAATATGCGGTAATCCCTATATTATTGTTTTGAACTCTTGCGACATGATAGGGAAATGGTGATCCCTATCCATGATCTTGATAGTGGCCATGAAAATGAGGTCTGACACTGGTTGGTCCTCCCGAAACCAATGTCCTCTTGCTTTAGTGATTGATTCTAGTGGAAAAAGTTGTACCTCTTCTTCTTGCGTAGCTTCGGAATTGGTAGATGCCATCTGCACTCAATATAGAGTATGAATTAGTGGCCATATAATATCAAGAATCCTTCTTTATTTGTTTTTCATAAGCTTGATATTGCTTCGAGTGAGTGATGTCGACCCTTTCCCTAGGGTGTGAGAAAGGTAATACCTGGATTTTTCCACATTTTTAGATATTTTTATATTTTCATCTGAAAAGGAAAACAGAAAAGTTAGTTCGTAGCCGAAGCGGTTATTATTCTTTGAGTAATTTTCTTAATGTATGTACAAGTGCTCTCCTATTTCCCAAGAGGAAAATGTGCTCTACTATCCTGAAATAGAAGACAAATGTGCCGAATGCCTGGCCTTGTAATGTGGCCCTATCATGCATACTTTGGGTACTGATAACTCCACATGTGTGCAGCTTGAAGTAGTTAGATGATGCATGAAGTTTGTTTTGTCTTTCGGCAACCAAATCTGCTTCATTCTGTTGGGATGTAGTGTATTCTCCACCTTTTTTATGAATGTGGTTCTTCTCTTGTTGTACGTCTGCTCTATCTCATTTTTGAATCTCAGATTGACTTATGTAGCGACTGCAGACTCCTTTATTTCCCTGTAGCTAGTCCTCTTTGGTTGTTTTGCCCTTAGATCATGTTGGTTCTTCTTATGCTGAGGTTCATCGTTTCGGTTTAGCGTCTTTGGAGCACATGATTTTGGAATCCATATTTGCACTCGATCCGGTTGGGCGGCTACTACTTTCTTTGGAATCCATATCCTAGCACTTCATTGTTGACTTTGGTTCTCAAAATGATTTGCTTCCAAATTTGCCATTGGTTGCATCTTAGCTCAACCTGCAGATACAGGAAAACTAGACCACCCTATAGCCTATGCCAGTAGACAATTAAATCAAGCAGAACGCAATTATACCACCACTGAGAGAGAAGGCCTAGGGATGGTGTACGCAGTGAAAAAGTTCAGACATTACCTGTTGGAAAACAAATTCAAATTCTTCATTGACCATCAAGCTTTGTTGTACTTAGTCAATAAACCTTGCAATACAGGAAGACTAGTACGATGGTTTTTATTGCTAATGGAATTTGATTTTGAAGTAGTAGTCAAGAAAGGAAATACCCACATAAGAGCAGATCACTTATCAAGAATGACTCATGGAGAACCACCCATAGGAGTACCCGATGATCTGCCAGATACATACCTTTTTAACCTGGAAGTATGTCCCCAATGGGCAGAAAAGTTGATCCCTATACTCACACATGGACCTAAAGATGGGATCACACCAAACCGAACCCAAGACCTGTGGAAGACTAAAAACCTTCATATCATTGCAGGAAGTTTGTATCACCAAGATTCAAGTGGATTACTCATGAGATGCGTAGAAGAAGAGGAACAAGAAATGTGGCTTCAGAAAGCACATGTAAATCAATGGAAAACTCATTTGAATGCAAACGGAACATGGAAAACCCTGAGGAGATTAGGCATATATTGGCCAACCATGCAGAGAGACGCATATAACTATGTATCGGCATGCCAAACCTGTCAAGAACAAAACCCAGACGAGAACTCCACTCTATGCTACTCCACAATAGCACCAAGATGGAGCATGCCTCTGGTAAAGTTCTTAAAGACCCAAGAATACCCAGAAGGAGCCACTTCAGCAAGGAAACGTGCACTATTAGAACAGAGCAAGGATTATGCCATTATAGGAAAACAACTTTTTAGGTGAGGGAGAGATAATCAATTAAGAATGTGCATTCATGAAGACGAATATCTTGTGGTTTTAGAGATGGCACATACAGGAGCTGTAGGAGGTCACTTCTCTGCAGATAAAACAACAAAAATGATCCTCTTTGCTGGAATGTGGTGGCCAACTCTACACCAAGATGCCATAACATATGTGCAACGATGTGATACCTGTCAACGAACAAAATATCCAATTAGAAGAGATGAGATGCCACTGAGACCCATGATGAGTGCCAGAGCTTTCACTAAATGGGGAATAGACTTCATAGGACCTATTAGCCCACCAGCGAAAGGATCCCATGCCGAGTATATAATTGTAGCCACAGATTATCTGACCAAATGGGTTGAAGCTAAAGCAACCAAGAAAAATGACACAAGAACTACGGCCAAGTTTCTCCTTGAGAACATTTTCACTAGATTTGGACTACCGATAGAAATTGTGAGTGATAGAGGTACGCACTTTGTGAATGAAGTTATAGAAGCCTTATTGAATGAATTCTTGGTGATTCATAAGAAATCAGCTCCATATCACCCACAAGCCAATGGACAAGCTGAAAGTTCAAATAAAATCTTGTGTACAATTCTCACAAAAATTGTTAACAACGGTAGATCTGATTGGGATAAGCAATTACATCATGCTTTATGGGCATTTCGTGTAGCCTACAAAACCGCCATAGGCACTACTCCTTTTAACTTAGTGTATGGACAAAATGCTATTTTGCCAATTGATTTCTTAATTCCCACTCTCAGAGTAGCAACCACTTATGAGTGGACGGGACATGAACTATCAGCTCAATTGGATCAAATAGAAAAGCTTCACGAAACTAGGTTACAAGCAGTAGCAGGCATATATGCCGCTAAACAGCGATAGAAAGCCTACTATGATGCTCACATCAAGGACAAAAATTTGAAGGAAGGAGATTTAGTCTTGGTATATACCTTGAAACAACACGCTAAGAAGTTGCAAAAGAGAGGATATGGCCCATTAATCATCAATCGTATATCAACAAGTGGAGCCATCAGCTTAGCAACCCTAGATGGAGAAGTATTACCAAACTATATCAGTGGATGTCGAGTGAAAAAATATCTAGAACCGTTGACTGAAGAGACAATGTCACGATTAGTCAAGGGCAAGAATAGACGTATTGAGGAGGAAAGGATACGAGAAGAAGCGAGACAGGAAGCCCTACAACAAATTAAGAAACGGAAAGAGTGGATGAGAGAGCGAGATGAGAGATATCGACTAGGAGAAGAACTCATCCCAATGGCTAATTTTAGAGCCACTAAAAACCTAGGTTCATAGAGGACACAACCATATTTGAATTTGGGAGCAGGTAAAACAGAATACCACTTGGTGGATGCTCTCATTGACACCGGAGCCGCGATAAGCTGTATCAAATTTTCTTTGACTCAGAAACAATTACTCAATGCATAGGTGAGATCACCTTACCTCTGCATCTCGGCAACAACACTATGGAACAAAAGCTATTAGTGTGTCATGATCAGGATTTACTTGAAGAGGTAGTGTTAGGTCAAGACTGGATATACGAATTTGACGTGACCATTCAATTGGCTTTAGGATACATCTCAGCCAGGATAGGACATCATGAAGTATTCAGTTTGCTAGACGAACGACGAATCAAAGCTGCTAGTATAGAGTCAAAAGTTCATCCCAATGAACAAAGTCATGAGTGTATGTTCAATGGCACTATAGAAGCCCCTTTCTCAAGTACTTCGTGTGAGGACACATTGAATTCTGCTTGCATACCATCTTCTAGTCAGCAAGTCACAACAATGTCAATCAATCTGAAGCCAACCTCAGTGAAGCACCAGGCACGAGAGAGACCAGTCCTCTGAGTAATTCAAGATCTGTACTTATTAAAATATACCCTATTCCATACACCAACCAAGCATGGATAAGGAAGGATCAAGCGAAGGAATATCTTCCACGATAGAAGCACTATCGACATCGGAGCAACCAGTAGAAATGGCTTATTCCAGTTAGGTACTCGAAGGATTGGTGCTGAACTCAGTCGATTCTTTAACTCATTAAAGGCTTTCTCACATTCCTCGGTCCAATTAAATTGAGTCAATAATGCATAAAGAGGTCTAGCAATTATGGCATACATATGTATAAATCTTCGGTAGTATCCACAGTGTCCCATAAATGCTTGTACTTCTTTAGCAGTCTTTGGCCTAGGTAAATCCAGAATTACTTTGATTTTGTCTTCATTAGTTGAAATTCCATTTTTAGAGACAATATGTCCTAATATTTTTCCTTGTCTAACCATGAAGACACATTTTTCAAGGTTGAGGCATACTCGATATTGTCGGCATTTGACAAAGATCTTTTCTAGTTCAGGGATGTGTTCTGATCGTATAGCTGAATAAGTACATAGATCGTCCACATATACCTCCATACTTTTTCTAAGGAACTCTTTGAATACATGGCACATCAATCTTTGGAAGGTGGTTGGGGCATTAGTTAGACCAAAAGGCATGACTCTAAAGGCGTATACACCCCATTCAGTTGCGAATGCGGTTTTGTGTTGGTCCTCAGGAGCAATGGCTACCTGATTATACCCTGAAAAGCCATCCAAAAAGCTATAAACGTCCTTCCCTGCCACTCTTTCCAAGAGATGATCCGTAATGGGTAATGGGTAACTATCTCTTATGGTCGCAGCATTTACCTTCTTCAAATTGATGCACACTGTTAACTTCCCATTTTTTTCGGTACAACCACCAAGGGTGACACCCATTCCGTGTGCTCAATCTCATATATGAATCCAGCATCTAACAATTTATCTATCTCTTCCTTTATCTTTGCTGAATACACATCGTTGTATGTATATGGTCTTTGTTTAAAAGGTTTAGCTTTGGATGTCATGGGGATTCTATGAGCACATATAGAAGGATCTACTCCTTTCAAGTCCTTATAAGTCCAGGCAAAGACATCCCGATATTCCCTTATGAGGCATATTAACTCTTGTTCTTCCTCCATTGATACATCTTGTCCTATGAAAGTACATCGTTCTTCTCCTTCCTCTAAGGTTACTACTATCTTCTTGGTTTGTTTTTTATTGTCATAAGCTATTCCTGGCTGTGCTTCTCTTTTAGGCATTTGAATAGAAATTCTCTCTTCTACTTCGTGTTTTTTGAAGTGGGCTGGCACTTCAAACTGATCCTGTGGCTTATTTTCTTCACCTTCTGCCTCTTTTTCTAACTCCAGCTCTTCTTCCTATGTAGGTTCCTGGTTGTTTTCGTTAGCTGTGACACCTATTTTTTGATTTTCATCCTCTGGTTCCATTGGTTCTTGTTCCATCTCAATGCTCTCATAGTCCTCCTTCCATTCTTTTTCTATCACTTCTTCTTCTTCTGCCTCCTGAAGGACTACTACATATAGACTAACGTCATATCCTTCCTCATCAATACATTCATTCATGGTTATTACTTCTTCGTTCACACATACATCGAGGGTCACTAAAATCTCCATCCAACCATGAGGTTCAAACTCTTCATCCAAAAAGACTTGGGGCATGTAAGCTGGATCTTGTACACACCTGGCTACTCCTTGCCTTTGCTGCCATCCCTTTCTCCTATCCTCTTCCTTTTTGGCAGTTTGGCATATCCATAGATGAGTGTCCTCGTTCATCCAAGATTGGTCACTAGAACCTATGCTGTGAATTGACTGGTCGTCGTCTTCCTTATGAATTTGATTCCATTGTAAGGGGGGAACATCTTGATATGTATAAGTGTGAAGATTTATTCTCGTGGTGGTTCCTTCATGTTGTAGGTATACTGCATCTTTTCCCCAATCTTGCACAACCTTTAACTGTCTCATGAAAGGTCTTCCAAGTATCATTTCATAATTGCTCGGCCTTTCAAATTGACAAATTGCTAAGGTGTGTTCAAATTCAAGTCCGCAGGTGGTGAAAACTACTCGTTCCAATAATCCCAAGGGTCTTTCTGTGTGTCTGTCAGCCATTTGTATTTTCATGCGCGTTGGTCTTAAAGCTGGTTTTCCCCATTTCTCCCAGATTTCTCTAGTAGCAATGCCTACACCAGCTCCTGAATCTAAGATGGCTTTGGTGGTATATCCCCTGTACGTAATTGGAAGGCAAGTGTTTCCTTCATCTCCCTCACTAAAATCTCCTACCTTATCCACTGGGATCTTTACTGTGTTTACTTCATCAGATCTCTCTTTTTCTTCCGTCTGGATCTCTAATTGACTGGTCAATTTCTCCTTCAAATGTGGTTTAATCTTCAACAGTTCTTCTAATGTTAGGGTATAAGGGATTTTTACTTTTCTAAGGTCTTGTATGATATCCGATGTTTGGACTGATGGGTTCGGTTCCTTTTTCCTTATTGTGGGAATGCAATACAATTATGAATTATGTTCGTACTCTCCGATGTAATTGGGCAAATCCTTTACTCCATCATCTCCTTTGTCACTAGGATCCATTGGTAAAATTTCTTCTGAATTTAATTCAGGTATTGAACCCTCTATTTCCTCTTCCGCTTCTATCTCTTCAAAGGGTGGTTCAATTCCTTCTACTTTCTTCCATCTGTCCTCTTGGACTCTAGCCCACAAATCTTTAGGCCGTTCCCCTTCTACTTCGGGAACAATGGATCCTTCCCTTTTATCCTCACAATAATTGCCATTCTGTGTCTTACTTACTTCAGGTTTTTCATGGTCATGAATGATGACGCACTCTTGGAATTCTCTTTCAGAAATTCGGGTATTGGGTAATGGCAATGCCGGTTTTTCTAAGGTCTGTTGGGCAACTTCTATTAATTTTTTACAGATCTCCAACCTTTCTTTCTCTAGGTCACCTCTAGGATATTCTCTTTCATGTTGTTCTATGGTAGGTCCTGCTCTTATACGTGCCTTATATGCCTGAATCCACATGGCTAATTCTTCAGGCATGGGATCTACTAAAACCGATCCTATCTCATCCTTTTTATGCCTCTCATTTTTGTTTTCTTCTTCATTTTTCTGTTCCTCTTTTGGATTCTGTTCGTTCTTCTCATTTTCCCTTTTCTGTAGTAACTTCTTTTCTTTTATCCTCTCTCTACGGTTCTTCCATCTCTGTGTTCGTTTGCTCACAACACTTTTCTCAGGCTCTTCCGAGTCTTCAACTCTCTGTGGTGTGGGTGTATTCATCTCCAGATCACTTTGATTGTGTTTTTCAAGTTTTTCTGGGGTCTCTCTAGCTCTGGCTCTTGTTATCACCTTCAATGGTACAATATATTCCTTATCGCTCCCTGATGATTCGATTACTTCTATCACATTGATTTGCACGTTGGATGTAACCTTGTTGGGGTTCTTGGGGCAATCTATGAAAAGGTGTTCCTTACCACAATCACTACAGTAGCCTTCCCAAACTCATTGTGGTGGTGGTGGGTTTGGCAATGTGCATTCTCTGATATAGTGATTACCTCCACATCTATAGCATGGTCCTCTGGGTACAGGCGGTCTGTTCATGGGTCGAGTTGGTATGGTTGCTCTAGGGGCTGTGTACATTAATGACACATAGTCCTGTTCATATCCATATGAACTATCTGGTACTTCCATGCCATAGGCATATGGTTTGTATAGTTGTCCATATTCTATCATAGAGCTTTCATAATTAGGATATGCTCCTTGACTATGGTCGTAAGATGAGTCATATGGTTCATTACTAGCCAATTGTGTGGCTGGGACTATTGCTCTCTCTAGGTTTTCTTCAGGTTGAGCTATCTTGACTGGGACAACGTTCTGAGGATGGGGCGGTTGTTGTCCTAGTACTGGTTGTGGTTGGGTGTATCCTTGATACGCATATGGTCATGGCACTGGTGCCTGCTACTGATAGGTAGGGTATCTCCATGCTTCACCTCCTTGCTCTCTCTGAGGGTATCCATAAGGTCTCATATATGGTTGTGCCGGTCTTGATTGCCTATTGTAAGGGCAGTTTTCTGTGCTATGATTTGTATATTTCTGTTCTATACTGCAATATTGTAGAGGTCCTGGGACGGTGGGTCTATTATAAGCATAAGCAGGTGGTGGGACTACTCCCCTAGTACACAAGTAAGAAGGATGATCACCTCTGCACTGCATGCATCTTCTAAGCATGGGCACTCTTATAGGGTTATTGGGGTAGTTCCTCTATCCTTGAACATTCAACTTCTTTGCTACCAGGTCGGCTATCTCCTCTACATTGTTTTTAGGGTTGGATGTGCTACTTGCAGAATCTTCACTTTTCAAGCTACCTTGAGGTATTTTCAAATCTTCTGCTAGGTTGTCTTCTAAATCAATACATTCCTTCATGCATTCTTGCAAAGTTTGAACTCTCTTTACATATACCAAAGATCTCAATGATCCATTCAATAATCCTTCCAAAAATAATGACACCATTTTATTTTGGGTAGGTCTCTCTTCCACTGGGCATCTGTCCACATACTGCTTGAATCTTCTTGCTGCCAATCTTACTGATTCGGTAGGGGCTTGCTTAAAGCTATGGATCAATGATGACGAGTTGTTTTTAATTCTTGACTTAGTGAATTCCTCAATCATTTCTTGATAGACTTGTTCCATGTTTTGAAAATTATTAGGGTCCAATGGCTGGAACCATGCGAACGCAGTGTCTGACAATGTAAGACCAAAGGACTCATATTGGATCAAGCAATCTTCTACTTGTTCGGCTCTGATTACTTGTTTAAATTCGGCTATATGATTGTAAGGTTCACTAGAGCCATTGTAGTGGTTCCTCATGCATTTGGCAACTTGAATTGGCCTTAATCTTCTTCCTACTTCGGGCGGTCTAGGCATTACTGGGAAAATTGGTCTTCCTATGGGTATGCCTGGTCCTCTTGCTACTGGTGGTCTGACTAGAGCAGGAATTCCATGTCTTGGGTCAGCAGTTGGTTGAGGTCGGTAATTAGGGTTATCCACAGGCATTGCAAACTGTACATGTGGGGGTTTGGGTTTGTTGTGTTTGTTGTGTTTGCCCTGATTGTTGATATGAATCATTCTCGGATGTTCCAAGTGGGTTTCTTGAAGTAGTGGCTTGGTCCCTAGGGGGGAATACTGGGATATTCTGATATTTCAACTTGGCTCTCTCTAATTCCGTTAACGGCCAATATCTTCTCTGATTCTTATCCAAAAATGTGATGATGGAGGGGAAATCAGGATCTTGTAACTCATAGATGGTGACAGGATTAGGGGCAGCTTCCCATATTGAAGAATGTGCTCTCAGGAGAGACTCCATTCCATTAATCAAGTATACATCCATTAGGGAGTCATCTTGAGGAATCAGGTCTCCTCTCCATATCCTAGCAACAGTAGATCTCCCTCTAGGAGTAGTTACTTGCTCTTCATTCCCTCCTCCATTTAAGTTTGAAGTATTATTTTCCTCTCCAAGTTCATTAATGTTTTAAGGGTGTTCCGTGACAACATACTGGATGTCTCTTTTGTCCATGTAAAACCCTCCTACATACTTGACTGTTGGCCTAGGTACTATGTAAGCCTCTGAAGCCTTCTTTAGTCTGGCCACTGATCTGTTTAGACCATCCAAATAAATAGGGATCTCATTTTGGTTGGTGTTCACATACTCCAAGGAGGTCCTGTACTCTCCTTCAATGATTGACATCATGCTAATCATGGGTACTGTGTTCTGCATATCCTCTGAAGCCATGGGAATTTCTTCCTCTGACTCACTGGAGATCTCAGAATAATGTGAACGGCTACTTGGTTCAGCTACACTACCAACGGAAGAGATTACACTTCTTCGGCTTCCTAGGGTTCTTCCGGATCTCAGGTTCATCCACTTCACAGCTCTGGTCAGTCCTTGCTAACCTCTAGCTTCTGGAACTCTTCACTATGGACTAAAATTCCAGAAAAGTTTTGACAGGGAATTGACTGACAATGAAATTTTCAAGTCACGATACTTGACTGTTAAGGTACACGATACTCGATCTTTAGATCCAAACGATACACGATACTTGAACACAAACAATACACGATCTCTGGATGCCCAATACACGATACTTCAACTATAACGATACACGATACTTCGCAAGTATCGCGATCTTTGAACCACGATACACGATACCTGGGTCACAACGATACTTGACACACGATACACGATCTTTGATAGGTATCACGATCGCTGTATGAACGATACACGATACTTGACTATCACGATACTCGAGAGAAACGATACTTGGACCACACGATACACGATACTTCGAAAAAGTTGATACACGATCGGTGACAAGTATCGCGATCTTTCTTGAAACGATACATGATACTTGCACAAAACGATACATGATACTTCTCAAGTATCGCGATCGATAGATCACGATACACGATACACAGTAGGTATCGCGATCGGTGACAGCACGATACACGATCTTTGCCAAGTATCGCGATCTTTGGAACGCGATACACGATATCTGGGAAATATCGCGATACTCAACCACAGGAGATCACGATACTTGCTAAGTATCACGATACTCGACCGCGGGAGAAAGCGATACTTGACCCTTTGTCAAATTTTTGAGAGATTTTTTAAGTTTTGATTCAATACACTTGTTTTACAAGTTCTTCTACCCTCTCCTCACTCTCTGTATCATTCAAATCACACCTTTTCACCCCTGTCACTCCTAGACGATACCTGACGCAGATCGTTTATTCTAAAAAAATTGATTTCCTGAGAGTTTATGAGCACGAGTTGAGTTTGCTTACCTTGATAGTTACTCTTCCCTCCTCTACAATCCTTTCTAACTCAATGTAGCTTCACAAATCTGCTCACGATTGCGATCTCTGCTCCCCCACTCTCACGATACTCGCTTTGCAACAAATGAAGTTCAGAAGACAATTTTTTGGGTTTTTATACTTTTTGAAAAATTTTTTCCTATTTAAAAGGCTGAAAGAACTAAGAGAAAAGAGAAATGGAACCTAGCCTAACTTCCTACTGCTCCTATTCTACTCATTCCACTCACTTCCCTAGACTAACAACTCACTACACACACTACAAGAATGAGAAGTAGAAAGTGCGGTTGAAAATGACTTACCAAAGAAGAGAAAATCACCACTCCTCCTCTTGCTTCAATGCAAAAAGCTACTTACCATCACATGGATGCCTCGGTTTGATTCGACACTCCCTGGCAACGGTGCCAAAAAACGTGTTGACCTAAGTACCAACTTAGGGACTTGTAGAGAAAGAGACTATACCTCAATCCCTCTCAAGTGCATATAGTGGGGACTCACGCTTTAATTATCAATCCGATGAGTATACAAACCTAGCCAAGTGTATGAGGACTTGCAATCCAGTGATGATCAACGCAAATGAACTACTCAAAGAGTGCAAACAAGGCAAAGACTAATCCAAACAAGCTTCAACTGTCGGTCATGGTGTCACGATACTTGGTGCAGCAGCCGTCAGTAATTTGGACTTTTCTCTCAGCTCCGAACTCCAAATATAGCAAATAGCATATGCGTTTCGAAGCTCTCAAGAAGACACATCCAATGGCAGTGATTTCACTCAATTCTGACATTCCTACTTCAAGTTATGAACAAAATACTGAGTCAAGGGAAAACCTTCCTACACTTCAGCACTTCCTACACTTCGCACACACCTCAACCATAGCAAATAAACACTCTCATGGATAGACAACACTTCCTAACACTCTTTCCAAGCAATACACATGCATACAAGCTCACAAAGAAGAAGATACAGAGTGAAGAAGACACAAATTCAAATTTCTGTGCTCTCTATTCTCACAATGGCAAAAAGTCCTTACAAAGAGTCACCATTTGACTTATATACTTGTGCCCTAAAAATGGTCCTTTCACACAAGAGACCGGCACTTTATTCACTAAAAGACTAATTTCCTACTATTTTACATGGGTAAATTTCTAATCTTCTAAGGGGATGCATCTAGAGGACTCCTCTAGTGCATTTACAACAGAAAATATATTACAAGAATGGTTATGATACAAAGATATGATGTCCAAATCGGAAAAATTTTGGGGCCTGTCTTTTTCTCTGCTTTGTGTTCTCTTTAGCTCTGCAACAAGTTTTGTTCAACTTTTTGAGATACAATCAATTTTTTGCATCAAGGTATTTTAGTCACCGGCCATGGCTGAAAGTAGTGATGTATTCCGTATGTTGGCTGTTGAGGGTAAGTTGGATGGTACTCTGCAGAGCAGATTCGCTAGGATGGCAGAGATACCCAGGCACATGCATTGATAGCTTTGTCTGCCAAACGTGCCATTATTCCTCACATTCACTCTTGTAGAACAGCTAGGGATGCTTGGGATACACTTACCACATTGTACCAAGCTAGGAATGACGCTCGTGTTGCTTACCTCCGAAAACAATTGGAGAGTGAGCACATGAACGAAGGTGATTCTATGGACAGTTTCCTAATGAAGATCAAAGACTTGAAGGAACAGTTGATTTTTGCTGATGAGGTTATACCAGATAGCTCACTTGTGCAGACCGTTCTGAATGGTCTTCTTGATTCATATCAGAGTTTTGCTTCTACTCTTCGGTTGATGATGAAAGGCAATCCAAATGCCTTATCATTTGAGGAGTTAGTCTCTGTTCTGTTGCACGAAGATCAGTCCAGGCAAAACAGGTCCATTATGCGAGTTGCAGATCAAGCTTTCCTGGCTAGTCAGAAGGGCAAAGGAAAATGGAGCTCTTCAACTAGTAAGCAGAAATCTCCTAATTCTGCATATTCGAAGAAGGAAGATAAAGATGAGAAGAAATCAAAAAAGCAAAAATTGTTTTGTAAGTACTGTAAAGGGAATGATCATATCATAAAGAACTATCCAAAACTAGCTGCTAAAGAGGCAAAGAAGAAAGAGGCTGGAATGGTTGTTGCAGAGGCCTCTACACCAAAAACAGACTTTGCAAATCTTGTGCAGGAAGAAGAATGGGCATTTACTATTGTCTGTAGTTTTGACCCATCTTCTCATGATTAGTGCATGTCTGCAATAGACTCAGATGTTTGGTATTTTGACAGTGGGGCAACCAAACATATTACCTCGTAGCGGAGTTTCTTCTCTTCACTCGAGCCTGCCCCTATAGGGAATACTGTTACATGCGCCAACAACTCCTCTTATCCTGTTATGGGAGTTGGTAAGATCATTTTGACTACTGTTGCTGGTAGTTCTTTCACTTTTTCAGATACTTTATTTGTGCCAGGGATTAAAAAAAACTTATTATCAGTTTCTGCATTAGCCAAGATTGGCTTGGTTGTGAAATTTGTTGATGACAGGTGTACAGTTCATGATCTGTCAAATGGCGATGTGATTATTGCTTCTAGCATTTTATGTCGTGGGCTGTATAAGCTCATAGACTATGAAAGATTTGTAAATGATTTTGCATGTGCAATAAATGATTCTCAGGCTATGTCAAATGCAAAGCTTTGGCATGCACGCTTTGGTCATCTGAATTTTGCTAGTTTGCTACGCCTACAGAAATCTGAAATGGTGTCCTCTTTGCCCAAACTTGAGGCACCTGGAAAACATGTTTGTGAAGGCTGTATTCTGGGCAAAATGCAGCGTTCATCCTTTCAAAAAGATGGTTCACTTAAGGCTACTCAGAAATTGAGCTTGTACATAGCGATGTCTGTTCTCCTATGCAGACACCTTCTTTTGGAAATTACCTTTACTTCGTGACTTTCATTGATGATTTTTCTAGGCATGCATGGGTATATCCACTCAAAGCAAAGTCCGAAGTGTTCATGTGCTTCAAATTGTTTTTGGTTTTGGCTGAAAATCTGTCAGCATGTAAAATGGGCACCCTCCGTTCTGATCGAGGGAGGGGAATATATGTCTTCTGATTGTAATGCATTTTTGGCTGAACGTGGGATAAAACACCAGTGTACAGTGCGGTATACACCTCAACAAAATGGAGTTGCTGAATGAAAGAAAGGTCACTCATGGAGATGGCGAGGTGCATGGTCAAGAGTCTAGATTTACCACATAGTTTCTGGCTTGAGGCTGCCATGTGTGCAGCATATGTACTGAACATGTGTCCCGCTAAAGTGCTGCAATCTATCACTCCATATGAGGCTTGGCATGACCGCAAGCCATCTGTTGCTCATCTGCATGTTTTTGGTTGTTTGGCATATGCACTAGTGCCTGAACAACATCGCAAAATTGGATGATAAGGCAATAAAATGTATTTTTGTTGGGTACAGTTCTGAAAGTAAAGGCTATCGTTTGTATCATCCACATACTAAACACATTCTGGTTAGCCGTGATGTTGTCTTTGTGGAAGACACTATTCAGCCATTGCTTTCATGTACTAAGGAGACATCTGTTAGCTCCAAAGACATGTATGATACTTTGATGCCTCTTTTTACAGGTGGACAGTCTAGTGCTGGTCCTAATGAGACAACTTCTCAGCCTTTGCAGGTTTCATATGATGATGCAGATCATTCCATTTCTGATGCAGATTTACATGATGCACTTGTTGATGAGAGAGCTGATATTGAGCAGGCAAAAACTATGCCAAAATGGTTGGTGCAGACTTTGCGTGACAGCAAATTAGATGCACCTTTGTCATATCGTACTCGTTCAGGCTCTCATAGTGCCTCCTTTGCATCAGATTGCTATGCTATGGCTGCGTCTAGTCTCTGTGATGAGAATGAGCCTGTTTCTTTTGATGAACCACAGAATTCAGAAAATTGGATGGCTGCTATGCAATCTGAATATGATGCTATAATGAAGAATGGTACATGGTCTTTATGTGACTTGCCTCCTGGCAAGAAAGGCCATTTGCACTAAGTCGGTATACAAGCTGAAGCGTAAACTTGATGGTACAGTTAACAGATATAAGGCTATGCTTGTTGAAAAGGGTTATGCGCAGGAAAGAGGCATTGATTTTGATGAGACCTTTGCACCTACATGCCATATGACTACTGTTCGGAGCATTTGTGCACTTGCAGCCCATCATGGTTGGAATGTATATCAGTTGGACATTAAAACAACATTTCTGAATGGTGACTTGCATGAAGAAGTGTATGTTTTTCAGCCCCGTGGCTTTGTGCAGAAAGGGCATGAAAACCATGTGTTTAGGTTAAAGAAGGCATTATATGGTTTAAAGCAAGCACCACGTGCTTGGTATGAGAAGATACATGCCTATCTGGTTGCACATGGTTTTGAGAACAGTCCAACTGAAAGCACCTTATATGTTAAGTGTGCTAATGATGTGCTTCTGATCATTGTTGTCTATGTTGATGACATGTTGCTCACTGGTCCTACTGAGAAGCATATTGCTGATTTCAACGCTGATTGGCATGCCTCATTTGAGATGTCTAATTTGGGGCATTTGCATCACTATTTGGGCATTTAGTTTATGCAAGTTGATGGTGGAATGGCTTTGAGTCAATCGAAATATATCAACACATTATTCCAGCGTTTTGGCCTTGAAGACTATAAGCCTATTGCCACTCCTATGGAGACAGGTTTACGATTGAGTCTTCATGATGCTGGAGATGCAGTTGATGATGTTCTCTATCAGCAGGCTGTTGGATGCTTGATTTACTTATGCATTACTCGGCCAGATATTCAGTTTGCTGTCTCACAGATGAGCAGGTTTATGCATTGCCCAGGAGTCACGCATTGGAAGGCGGTGAAGCGCATCTTTTGCTACTTGAGTGATACTCGGCTACTTGGGTTGTTTTATCCCAAGGGGGGATCACTACCACCAAATTTGCATGCTTTTTCTGATTTAGATTGGGTTGGTTGCTATGACACTCGTGTGTCCACCAGTGGTTTTTGCTTCATGCTTGGTACCTCATGTATATCTTGGTTGAGCAAGAAGCAGCCTACTGTGGCCACTTCCAGTTGTGAGGCTGAGTATAGGGCAGCTTTCACAACGACTGTTGAGTGTGTGTGGCTCAGACGCCTTATGGCTGATTTGGGTGTTGGCCAGTCTTTTGCCACCACCATCTTCATTGACAGTCAGAGCGCATTGGCAGCTGTGAGGAACCCTGTGTTCATGCTCGCACTAAGCACATTGAGGTGCATTATCACTATGTCATGGAGAGGTTCTCTGCTGGGGAGATCAGCTTGGCATATGTGCCCACGTAGGAGAACATTGCAGACCTTTTCACTAAGGATCTGCCTAGGGAGAAGTTTGAAGCTTTCCGCAAAGCTTTGGGCTTACTTCCTTTTGTGGAGTGATTTCCACATAGCTTGGCACTTCCTTATACATGAGTGCCAGCTCCTTGTTCATCACATCACTCCCAGAGGGGATTTGTTGATATATTTAGGTAGTGATGTGTGTGAACACACTAGGACCGTCGGGGCACTTTTTGCCCTCTTTAGAAGGTTTTTTTCCCCGGCTTGTATATACGCGTATTGCCCTAATGGGCTACTTATCTTTGTACATTCTCTAGTAATACATTCAGTATTGTGTGTTGGTGCTCCAAGCTTCTTCTTTTTCCTTGTGTTGTTCGCGTGCTTCTGCAGACATCTATCTCCAACATTATGTTCAGTTGAAGTCAACCCTATCTGTTCATTTTCACTTCTCTGTTAGGTACCCAACTTTTTTACTCATCTTGTTAGAGTTGTTTCTCAGTGTGTACTTACCCACATTCAATGATTTAAAGCTTGTTTGATTCAGCTTACTGTCTAGTATAAGCATACAAATTTTCATAATCATTGGATTCTTAAATCTAGAGTTATGTTCATTTTTCTGCTCATTGGTCTCATTACTGTAGCAGCCCGTGAAAATCGGGCTGATGTCATCACTTGTTAAACATCATTCTCAATGTGTGGTTCATTATTTTTTATGAGATTACTCTTGAAAGTTAGCTCTTTAAGTTAACTAGACTTCCCCAAAAGGATTACTGCTATGCTCAAAGAATTATGTAAAACACTGGACATGTGCATGAACCAAAGTAGCAAGTTCTTCACCTCTGAGCTAACTCCAACTTATCTATTTTGATCTATCTTTTTGAGAGTGATCTTCCAAGGTACATAGAGTGTCTAATACATCCATTGGCAAGCTAAAAGGGCCCAGCACATACTCCTGGAGTTCATTTGGTTGGTGTAGATCAAGGATTTTGCAACACCTCTTCATCTTCAAGCACATACCTATCCATCTCTTCACACAAAACATGTTCAAGGTAATGTCAAGCTTATTCTTTCCCCATCTTCATACACCACAAGAGTGTAGCTTAGTGGCAAGAGATTGCCACGGTTAAGCGAGCTCCAGGGGAAACAGTACTGGGATGGGTGATCTCCCAAGAAGTATCGGGAACCTCTATATTCCTTGATCGTTGAGGTCCTCCCTCGCATGCACCCAACAGTTCCAATGGTGACTTCGGTGACTTCGATGACAAGGTATGCCAAGGTCTATGCCTTGGTCATCGCCTTAGTCGTAAGCCTTGGGGGGGGGGGGGGGGGGGAGGTTCGCTTCGCTCACACAAAAGGAACAAAGCTTTTGCCTCGAACTGCTCTGATACCAATGAAGTATTTTGATGGCGATGCACGACAATGCGCTCTCCTTCTCGCGATCTGCATGATGATATCCTCAAAGTAGAAAACCGAGCTCTTAAGGCCGCACACGGTACTGCACACAAAGACTATAGAATATGCAGAAAAACACAGTACACAGGGAGCATGAAGACAAACTTCTTAGGTCTTACAAATGCGGTCAAACTTACAGTCTATGATAGACCAGGCCACTATATGTTTTATTAAAGAACATATACAAAGAAGTGTCAAGTGGCCATTTGGCCTTTCACATGGATAGTAACGGTAACAATAATAGACAATATGCTAATTCTATCATGCTTTAAATCATTGCAAATGATCAACTGCACAATGAGAACACACTCTGACAAGATCACCCTTCTGATGGAGTTATGACAGAGAGGTGAGATGAGAATGTAATGATCATATATGTATTAAAACATGTAAAATACAATGTCATGGGCAATCATACATTCCTCAATGTGTGAGAGGTGAGTGATTCATGAGATGAGTGTACATCAAAATGATCTCTCAAGGTCGAGATACACACAGGTCTTTTAGATCCTCTTTTTATAGTCAATTTTGGAGCCAATGTTTGAATTCAAATTCAAACTTCTACCTAAAAGGTGAATGCTAACATATAGGATAGATTCTCTCATTGCTCAACAACCAAGTGATACATGATTTAGATCTTCCTAACTCCTCATGGGTTTAATCCACTTTTACAAGGATAAATGTGAAGTACTTTTACAAGAGGTTGATCATATGAGTCCTTTCAAAGGCTATGCCAATAAGTTACGCATAAGCTAGTTACCCAAGTATGTGGGCTTTGATTTAATTGCACCAAGAGCTCCCCCTCAAGCCTAGCATGCTTGGTTATCATTGTTCATTGATTTCCTACGAACAAATCATCAATTTGAACCTATTCATCATTGTTCCATCCAATGCCTTTTTGAGTATATCTGCACATTGTAAATGGGTTGATACATAGGATAGTTGGATATCCTTGCTAAGCAATTTCTCCCTTACATAATGATAGTGCACTTCAATGTGCTTGGTCCTTGCATTATATACAAGATTAGCAGCCAAATGAAGTGAACTAGTATTGTCTCCAAAGATTATTGGAGTGTAGGAATGTATCTCCAAATCTACACATAGTTGCTTAAGCCACATAGCTTCCTGAGTTGCATTTGCCAAACCTCTATATTCTGCTTTTGTGGAAGATAAGGCCATAGTTGGTTGCTTCCTGGATGACCAAGATATAAGCTTTGAACCTGCAAAGAATAGGTACCCTGAAGTGCTGCTCCTATCAACCTTCGAGCCAACCCAATCTGCATCAGAATACATCTTTATATCTATGTCAGAAGTGAAGGGATAGAATAACCTGTCATTCATTGTACCCTTTAGATACTTAAGCACCCTCTTTGCAACTTCCATATGAGGCTTCCTTGGTGCATGCATAAACTGACTCAGTGTACTTACTCCATAGGCAATATCCACTCTTGTTAGAGAAGCATAATTGAGACTTCCCACAAGTTGTTGATAACCTGTAACATCATCAAGTAGTTCACCTTCATGTGAACTCAATTTATGGTTGAGTTCCATAGGAGTACCTGCAATTTTAGTGTTCATCTTAAACTTTACCAACATATCATGTATGTACTTCCTTTTAATGATAAATATACGAGAATCTATATATACAAGTTCTAAGCCAAGAAAGTATGTTAATAAACCAAGATCATTGATTTTGAATTCCTTCATTAGTTGAGTCTTGACCTGCTTGATGCCATTGGCATCATTCCCTATAATAATGATGTCATCTACATAGACACATAAGTAGATGACTTTTGATTTGTTCTTCCTCACAAACAAAGAAGAATCTGCCTTGCTTGCCACAAACCCTTGGTCCTAAAAATAAGTTACTAACCTATGGTTCCAAGCTCAAGGGGCTTGCTTGAGATCATAGAGTGCCTTCCCAAGCTTGCATATGTAGCCTCCTTTATCTTCATCTTCAAAACCTAGTGGTTGTGCCATATAGACTTCTTTTGATATCCATCCATTTAAGAATGCATTCTTGACATCTAACTAATATAAATTCCAATTTTTAGAAGTAGTAAGACTTACCAAAACCCTAATTGTTGGAATATTTGCCACACATGAAAATGTTTCTTCATAGTCTAGCCCATGAGTTTGGGCAAATCCTTTTGCCACTAACCTTGCCTTGTACTGGTTTATAGAGCGATCAAAGTTCTTTTTTATTTTATATATCCACCTTGAACCAATTACCTTCATATCTGGCTTCTTGGGAACTAGATCCCAAGTGTGATTTTCTTGTAATGCTTGCACTTCTTCCTGCATAGCTTCTCTTCATTCATTCTTATTCCTAGCCTCTTCAAATAAAGAAGGCTCTTTTGCCATAGAGTCATTAGATATAGAATGTTTGGTGACTAAAGATGTATCATATCCATACATTATGGCCTTCTTACTTTCTCTTTGTGATCTCCATAATGCTTGATTTGAAGACTCTGGTATGTCTTCTAGTTGCTTGAGTTTGACCTTGCCTCTTGACTTCCAAGCCTTGAAGTCAATCTATTCTTCATCTTCTGAGTTGATATCTTCTACAAATGGTTGATCATTTTGTGTGAGGGTTGGAAAATCATTTTCCAAATCGTATGGTAACTTGACTTTCCTACAATCATCTTCAAACCATGAAGTATTTTCATCAAACACTACATTCCTACTAACCATAAATGCCTTGTTAGTGGGATTGTACAGCCTATAGCCCTTTTGCTTCTAATCATACCCAATAAATATACATTTCTCAGCCTTAGGGTCAAACTTTCCTCTAATTTGTGAGGGGATGTGTGCATAAGCAATGCATCCAAATATTTTGAAACGGTCCAATGAGGGTCTTCTGCCATTCCATGCTTCATAGGGTGTCATACCATCCAATGATTTGGATGGAAGCCTATTGGCCAAGTAAGTGGTTGTGGAAATAGCCTTTGCCCACAGATAAATAGGTAACTTCTTCTCATTTAACATAGACCTACTAGCTTCAACAATTAACTTGTTCTTCTCTCTACCACTCCATTTAATTCAAGAGTGTATCTGGTTGTTACTTCCCTCTTTATGCCTCTACCTTGTAGAAATGAATCAAAATCCTTTGAAAAATACTCAGCACCTCCATCATATCTCATCCTCTTCAAGCTCCTTCTTGTTTGGTTTTCAACTAGTGCCAAGTACTTCTTGAAACATGTAAATACCTCATCCTTTTATGAAATAAAGAATTGTCCATCTATTGTAATCATCAGTAAATGACACATAGTACCTTGAACCTGAGATGGATGGATCTTTGCTAGGTCCCCACACATCAATGTGTACAAGCTCCAAATAGTCTTCATGGATGTATCCTCTCTTGTTGAATGGCTGCCTGTGAGCTTTGCCAAATTGGCATGCTCCACATTTGTATATCATATGTTGCTTGATCACATTGGGAATGCCAAGCACACTTTGATCCCTGTACATTTGCTTCAGAGTTCTTTCTCCTATGTGTCCTAGCCTTTTGTGCCATATTTCTAACTCAGATAAGGTTTGATCTCTATAACTGAATAGGGTTATGTTCCTTATGTCTTCAATTTCAAATGTGAATAATCCACTTGACTTCTCACCTTTGGAAATCCTTTTGAAGCCTTGTTGGAGGTCTTCCACATATGCTCCATGCTTAGTGAATTTGATCTATAAACCTTTCTCAACAATCTACCCAACACTAATTAGGTTTTTGGCTATAGTTGGCACATACAGAACTTTGCTCAAAAGGTTCATACTACCATCAGATGTTTTGACATTTCCAATTTGCTTGATTGAGTGTTTAGTAACATCACCTGTTTGTACTTCATGCTTCCCTTTGGGTTCTTCAAGATCAGATAATAGAGCTACATTTCCAGCCACATGATTGGAACAACCTGAATCAATGTAGAAAAGATGCTCATCATCTTTACCTTGCTTGGATGTCATGTTCATGATGAGTAGAGAGTCTTCTTCATCTTTAGTATAGTTGTTGTAGTCCCTTCTACCTCTAAAGCCTCCTTGATAATTGTTGTTGTTGTGGTCTTGATTGTAGTTATGATTGTAGCTGCCTCCACCATTGTTGTATCTGGCTCGATTGTCCATAGCTACCTCTATGGAAGCATCTTCCCCTTTGGTTTCTTGTATTCTTGAAGCATTCATCTGTAGTGTGGTTGTTAAGACCACAAATGTTGCATGGTGAGTTGTTGTAGGGTCTCCCCTTGCCTTTCTTTCCTCCGTTTCCCCTTCCTCTAGCACCTCTTCCTCTTCCTGCATAATTAGCTTGAGAGGTACTAGCCTCTTCTTCATGCTTCTTGCCTTGACCTTTATCCTTAGCTTTATTCTTATCTCTATAAAAGGAAAAAGATTGTTTACCTCTTAAGTTGTCACTGTAAGAAAATAAGAGCACATCGGAATAGACCTGTAGACAGAGTTGAGAGAAAAACGCAGACAAAGATAGACGCAGACTGAGAGATAGAGAACTCAAATTCTTAGATTGCCAAGCATAAAGCAGTTACAATGATGGTGCTGTCCACCCGTGCGCTCCCACTGTGGAGCTTAGATGGCGATCTAGACAGACTCTAGATGAAGGGCTTACTAGTGCGCAATGCTCTATAAAGCTCAACCTGGGCTGTGCTTATATAGCTTTTACAAGGCGGTTCGGTATAGATAAACGTAGTCGGGAGATACAAAATAGTCGGTAAAATATATGATCCGACAATATCTCCACGACCAGAAGTCCTATCGTCTCGGCCCTACGGGCCGGGGTGATAGGCCCCCCGGACCCCACAGAAGGGGGCAAGCCCCCCTCTGCACTCCCCCCATTAAGGTTCTATGGAGAAACTGCGCGATGCCACAGGGCCTTTATTTTCACCTTAAATGGTAACCCAATGGCCTAGAAGTTTATGCCCTACCTAACCTAACGGCTAGGCTCACAAAGATCATCTATAACCATCAACGGTCACACATAGACCTCATCTAACTTGGAAGTTAGGGTTCCACAAATGTTCGAGCTCTCATAATGGCTTCTCCTCATAATGGGGGCCTTACAAATTAGAGCACCATGGATCATTTGTGGTCACATGAGGGTGGAGTATTGAGCATATCTAACACCCCCCCTCAATGTCCACCCGATGGTGAACTACCTCCTTGGTCCAATCCCAAGCTTTGGGAAGTGTCAAAGAAGTTGCTCTCTCCCAAGAGCCTTGGTGAAGATGTCTGCTCCATTTTCTTCAGTAGGGCAATAGATTATCTCCACGACCCCGTCCTCAATCAACTCTCGCACATAGTGATACTGGATTTCTATGTGCTTGGTACGTGCATGGAAAACAGGATTTTTGGCGATGGCCATGCAACTTTGGTTGTCACACTTCAGCTCTGTAGCCTCCTATCCTTGTATTCCTATGTGCCATAGGATCCTCCTCAACCATACTGCTTCACATGCTGCAACACATGCAGCTTTGTACTCAGCTTCAGTAGAAGATAATGCTATAGTTGGTTGCTTCTTACTAATCCAAGAGAAAATCCTTGATCCTAAAGAAAAGCAATATCCAGAAACTGATTTTCTGGTATCAATATCTCCTGCCCAATCTGAGTCACAGTATCCGACCAGAGATGATCCTTCTTCATAAAATCAGTAGTTCCTTTCACATACCTGAGTATCCGCATGCTTGCCTTCCAATGAGTTTGGCAAGGCTTATTAGAGAACCTGCTTACTACTCCAACACCATAAGAGATGTCTGGCTTGCTATTGCACAAGTAGATGAGACTTCCAACTAATTTCCTGTATCTTCCAATATCCACTGGAGATGAAGTATCTTCAATAGATAATTTTGTGTTGACCTCCATAGGTGTAGAAATTTCCTTGCAATCCTCCATGTCGAATGCCTTCAATATATGTCTTGCATACTATTGGAAGATGCATTTTTGGAAGTCTTTTTGAAGAAAAATAATTGTAAAATGATAGAAATTTGTAAAACTATTTATGCAATTGTTGTAAAAATAAGGAAGAGTCTTCCTTATGTAGGATAGAATCTTATGTATTTTTTCTAGAATTTTTGGAAATTCCTAGATAGCATATTTTTAAAATAATGGAGGAAAGGACCAAAATTCAAGTGTGAAAAGGGACACTTGAAAATGTATATAAGATAATTTCCTCTATTATGAGGGGGTTGGTTAATCATTTGTTTACATGCTATCCAAGTGAATAGAGAAGGAGTTTTCTGCTGAAAATCGTGTTTTCTCCTCTTTTGTGTGGTTTCTTTGATTTGTGAGTCTTAGTCTTGTGTATCCATGGAGATTTGTGAGCTTCTATTGTGTAAATCTGTTGAATGTGTATGAAGAGAGTTGAATACTATTGTGTTGAGTGATGAGTTGATGAAAAATGGTGTTGGAACTGAAAATCGTCTGTTTGCACAGAATCGCGATTGTCTCATCTGTATGATACAGGTGATATTTTTTGATTTTGACTTCATAATTGTGTTCTGCTGATAAAATAGCATGCAATAGACACCAAGATTGTAGAAAATGGTGGAGATTTGCTCAAGATAATCCAAACCCTAGAAATTCCTCTTCATCTTCACTATTCTCAGAAATCCAGCCATTATTCTCTTATTTCTTGGATTCTATCATCTTGAAGGGGCTGTGGTCTCAAGAATACTTCCAGGATTGACAAAATAAAGATGTCTTGTTGATTCTTTATGCTAAATGATTGGAGAGGACAACTCCAAAGATCAATAACAAACATTTTTTGGCGTCGTTGCCGGGGAGTAAGTCAAAAGCTTCATTGAAGTTGGACCTTGCTGGATCTTCTATTGATGATGGTAACAAACACAAGGAAAAGGTAACACTCTTTAATCAAGAAATGTGAACATGAAAAGGTAGATGTCTTTTGTTTGTATTTTGGGAAAAGAAAGCAATAGATCATCTTTTAGAATTGGAAGTGCTGAAATTTTTGTAAATTGATAGTTGCTCATTACATTGTTGAAGTAAAAGTGCAGGTGTGTGGAAGATTTGAGCCAAGAAAGCTGAAGATGAGGTAACATGAGTCTATTCTTGCATTTTTAGAGTTCTTTTTGACCAAGTACTAGGCACGATTGTTGATCTTGGGAAGATAACATGGTTGCACTAAGGAAAAGTCAGTTAAAGTAGCTAGATGCAAGTAGGAAAGATTCATGAGTCTATTCTTGCATTTTTAGAGTTCTTTTTGACCAAGTACTAGGCACCATTGTGGATCTTGGGAAGATAACATGGTTGCACTAAGGAAAAGTCAGTTAAAGTAGCTAGATGCAAGTAGAAAAGATTCATTTGTTTACTAAATCTGAGCATAAATCTTGAGTTGATCTGCATTTTGAAAAGAAAGATGTGATTGAGTTTATCTTTGCAAAAATTGCTTGCATTCCATAGCACATTTTCTTTGGAAATTTTTTCTCATGAACTGTTGTGATAGCTAAGCTATAAGAAATCATAACCAATCAAGAAACATAGGATCAGTAGATCCCCAAACAAGAAACCCTAAGTAAAGTGTTCACCTTTATTTTAGGGCAAAAAACTAAAAAAATTCATAAAATTCATCAAAAATAATCAAACAAATTTCTTTTCTTCTTAGGAAGTTTCACTGGAGCTTTGTGGATAAGAGTGATAGGGACCAAGTAAGAGAAAAGCAAAAAATTTGTTAAAAATTAGCAGATTTGAAAAAACACGATTTTCTGCACAACATCGCGATTTTCTGATTAATGATTGTGATTATGAGGTAAAATTGCAGGTGATTGTGGAATTGGAGTTGGTAAAGGATACTGAAGGGGAACAAGAGAAAAGAATACTCAAATTTTCAGAAAATCAGAAGTTTGGAAAAAACACGATTTTCTGCAGAAAATCGCGATTTTCTGAGTAAGGTTGTGATTTTGGTGTAGAAGTACAGGAGTTTGGTGAATTACAAAGGAAAGAAGGTATTGAAAGAGAACAAGAAGAAAGAATACTCAAATTTGCACAAAATAAGATCTACAGAAAAAACACGATTTTCTGCACAAAATCGTGATTTTCTGTAAGGGAAAATTTCTGGAATTTCTAGCATATTTGGGTACTTTAAAGAAAAGAAAATTGCAAAAGATGTCATCAAGATTGGGTAAGTAAAGCTGGGACAAGTGGAAGAGTGAAGAACTGTGGAAATCACACAAAATCGCGATTTTCTGGACACTATAAAAACCTGGAATTGAAAGAAAAATTCATTTGAGTGAGAGTGAGGAAGAGAGAGAGTGAGCAAAATCGAGCAAAATCGCGACTTTCTGCAACTAGCTACTTTTGGAGAAATTTTCAACCAAGCAAGCAAGGTAAAGAGTCTCAACATTAATTTGGTTGCATTTCTTAGCATTTTAGTAACCCTATAACACAAAAAAGTAGGAAAATAGCAAAATAACGAAATCGCGATTTTCTGAGTTTTGAGTTTTTAGTGAGAAAATATTAGTTTTTGGTTAAAGATGTTTCATTGCATGTTAAAAATTCAATAAAGCGATTCTATTAGAAGAAAGAAAAATTTGAAAATCAAAACTTCAAAAAATTCAAAAAATTGTTCAAAATCGCGATTTTGAAGTCAACACAAAATCGCGATTTTCTGAACTAAGAACAACATCGCGATTCCCAGAACACGATTTTCATCAGAAAATCGTGTTATTTACGATTGTGAGCAATCACGATTGTCTGGGCACAGAATCGTGAAAAACACGATTTTGAGCACAAAGTCGTGAAAAACACGATTTTGGGCACAAAGTCGTGAAAAACACGATTTTGGACACAAAGTCGTGAAAAACACGATTTTGAGCACAGAGTCGTGAAAAACACAATTTTGGACACAAAATCGTGAAAAACAGATTTTAAGTACAAAATCGTGGAAAACACGATTTTAGTCACAAAATTGTGAAAAACATTATCCTAGTTAGAAAATCGTGAAAAACACGATTTTGAGTACAAAATCGTGAAAAACACGATTTTGGACACAAAGTCGTGAAAAACACGATTTTGGGCACAAAATCGTGAAAAACACGACTTTAAGTACAAAATCGTGGAAAACACGATTTTAGTCACAAAATCGTGAAAAACATTATCCTAGTTAGAGAATCGTGAAAAACACGATTTTAAGTTCAAAATCGTCGAAAACACGATTTTAGTCACAAAATCATGAAAAAACACTTTCCTAGGTAGAAAGTCGTGGAAAACACGATTTTCAACAGAAATTGGTGAAAAATCACTAGTTTGAACACAAAATCGTGAAAAACACGATTTTGAGTTCAAAATCGTGAAAATTAGCTGAATGATCCTTAGGTCTGGGAACAAACTAAATTCACTTACTAAGCAAGACCTAGGAAGGAAGGAGATAGAGTCAGTAATAGGGGAAGGGCAAGAAAGAAATTTAGGGCAAGAAAACAACATGGAAAATTTAACTGAAACAAATGAGCCCATTGGAACTGGGGATTATAGAAATATCCTCAAATACATGTATACAAATAGGTTTGGCACCTATGTATATCAAGATGGAATGCATAAGTTTCTCATTAGATTGAGAAACTTAGAAGGTCCCCTAAACATAACACCTGTAGCTCAATTCAAAGATGGTAGGTATGAGGATAGGCAAGGGTGTGTGTACATCTTCTCCCAAGACCCAGAAAATTCAAATGACTTAGGGCAATGTGCGGACAAAGGACCTTGGGAGCATAACATGGGACAACCAGATTTACCTAGACCCAATGAAAACTACACTAGTACTGAACAACAACTTGGGAGGAGGACACATGCTTCACCAAATCCCTTTGACAAGGAACCTGAAGGATATAATGAATTTCCACTCAGAAGAAGACACCATTGGCAACCTCAGGGTAGAATGCTTAGACCATATCAAGTAGCCAAATGTATGAAAAATCAATATGAAGGGTATTCAGATCCCCATGCTCATGCTGCAGAGTTTAGGCAATTAATTAGAGCTGAGGAGGTGGAAGATTACAAAGTGCAATTTGAGGCATTTGGTCTAACCCTAGCTGGACCAGCATTATCATGGTTCATCCCTTTGAGAAAAGAAATGTACCTAGATATTGAATCCTTCCTAGAAGCCTTTATTGGAGAATTCTCAAAGACCGGGATAAAACATAGCACAACCACTTTGATACACAGTTTTAAACAACAAAAAGATGAGAATGTCAGGGAGGCAGCCAGGAGATTTAAACAATATATTGACAGATGCCCTAAGGAGGAAGTACCTTCCATGGCTAGACAAGTATCACTATTCATAGAGGGGTTGAGAAGTGCTCAATTAAGAACCCTAGTGTATTACAGGAGATGCCCTGATCTAGGAGCTTGTGTGAAAGAAGCAATAGATTTGGAAGATAACAGAGGCCAATATTTGTTAGCATTTGATCAACCCAGATCAAATGAAGACAAAATTCCTCCAGCAGAAGAGTTGGCTCAGGCCATTGCTAAAGCCCTAGAGGTAAGCACTAAAACTAATTTGATAAATTCCAGGATAAACACAAATAAAAAATGCTACAATTGTGGAGAAAGTCATATGATACAACATTGCCCATATCAAAAGCCTCTACATTTGCAAGACAGAAAGACACTAGAGAGGAAATGGACCAACCATACCAAGGAAGAATGCTTCTATAATAAACAACCCATAAAGGAGAGAGACTATGGGAGCCAAAGAGAATCAGTGTATAGTGAGCAACCAAGACCTGTGCTGGGGCAACAACCTCCTATACCAACAAATGTGATGCCAATCAAATACACACCAATAGAGGAGGGAAACTCAAGAACAAAGTCACCATACAAGGAAGATTATCAATGGAATGAGGGATATCAAGAAGAATGGGAAGGTTATGAATCAAGAGAGCCAGAATTACAAGCTTTAGACTTGGGAAATGGAAGAATTGAGATGGACACTGCCACTTTCATGTATATAACCAATAATTATATGTCCAATCAAAAACCTCAATTCAAAGGAGGACCAAAGATAACTTGTTATAGGTGTGGGGGAGATCATTTTATTAGAGACTGTCCACAACCTCCTACATTAAGAATAGAAGGAGCATATTGCAAGGATTGTGGCAGGGAGCATTTGATAAAGGATTGCCCAAAAATCCTCAAAAACAACAGAACACACCTAATAACATACCACTAAAAGTAGTCAGTATCATGGAACAGGAAGAATTGAGTGACATTGACTTAGTGGATGTAAATGTTGTAACAAGGTCACAAACAAAACAACAAAGAACAACTAAGGAACAAAATGAAGGTTCAATCTCAAAGGTAAAAAAATATAGACAAAAAGGGAAATGGGAGAGGAAGCAAAAAATGAGTAAAAATATTGAAGAAGAAAATAGGGAACAATCAAACAATACTTCCCCTCCAAAGACACAGACCCAGTTGGAAATAGGAAATTCAAAAAGTCTAGATACTCTGATAAAAGCATACAAAGGAAGAATTCAAGAGGGACCAAGCCCTGCTGACCATAAAATGGCTTATCCTATGCTAGACCTAGAATAGGAAAGAATACAGAAGTGTAAACAAATCATACGGGAAGTGCAACTCAAAATGGGGGAAGAAGACAATTCTCAAAAAACAGTGGAGGAATCTGAAACAACAAAAACAAGAGGAAAGAGTATCAAGGAAGAAAACCCACAAGTAACACTCCAAGTGAATGTAGACAAAAGATGCACAATTCTGTATCACACCACATGGGAAGATTTAATGAAACAAAATCCTCACTTATAGAGCCAAGTAAAAAAAAGGGAGACAACACCAGAAAATCTTCACCCACAACTAAAGGAAATGGAGGAGTTGTGGTATATTCCCATTGATAAGATAGGAGGATATTGTGAGGGAGAAGAGGGAAACTCAACTTTAAAAATACAATTTGGTAAAAACCAGGCCAAAGCTATTTTGGATAGTGGATCAGGAGTGGCCATCATGACTAAACAAACTTGGGAGAAATGGGGAAAAAATGAATTATTACCCACCAAAATGAGATTGCAACTTGCAGATGGACATATAGAAAAACCCTTAGGAATATGGGAAAAAGTGATTGTGGACATATGTGGGATAGAGATAGAACATACCTTTGCTATAGTTGAATTCCCACAATCTACTTCATATGAAATTATCCTAGGAAGACCATTCATGAGACAAATGCAAATTGTACAAGATTGGGGTAATGATTGCTTATACCTACAGAGCAAAGGAAGAATAACCAAAGTAAATCTAAGAAATGGGCACTACTGTGACATATCCCCTCAAGAATGGTATAAAATTCATCAGAATCAAGAGTTGAGTGAGGAATCAGAAATGGAGGACCAGGATGAAGCTGAATCATCAGTATGGAAGTGCAATATGGTAAGAAACCTGACCAATAGGAAAACGAGATTAAGAAGAGAGGATTGTGTGGAAGAGAGAGGGTTACAAGATGAGAATTATGTACCTCAACAATTCAAGGATGAGGAATTTGAGCCCTATGGGTGGAATCAAATTTTGGCTACCATGGATCTAGCCAGTGATGAATATGTAGGAGTGGAGTTTCAGAATGAAGAAGGATATGATATTTTTCACATTGGAATACAAATGATAAAGGTATCCAAAACAGAAGAGGACTTAGAAGAAGAAATGATATTAGAAAAAGGAAAGACACAATTTTTGGAGGAAGTAAAAGCTGAAGATGCTATTCAGGATAAAATCTCAGGTAAGTACAAGAAAAATAAACACAATGAAATAAAGGAAAACCAAGAGAATGAGAAGAAGACAAGGGAAGTGAACAAAGATCAACAGTTTGATGTACCAGAAAATTTCAAGACTTATGAAGTGGAAAATAGATTACTTCTCATAAGGAAACCAGAGAGGGAAAAGAAGAAAGGAGAGGCTTATGATAATGAGGAAGAAACTAAAAAGATCATGATCACTCAGGAGGAGGGAGAAGAAAGACACATTGTAGTGGCTGATGACATGACAATCCAAGAAGAAGAGGCACTAAGAAACTTGGCAAGAAACTATAGGGATGTATTTGCTTATAGCTACAAGGATTTGAAAGGTATTGATCCTAAAATCTGTGAGCATAAGATTCCTATTACACCTGAAGCAAAACCTAGTAAACAAAGACATTACACATTTAATGACAAATACTCTGCAAAGATAAAGGAAGAAATTGACAAGCTGTTAGCTGCCAATTTCATCTATGAAATTGAGTATACAGAATGGATATCTCCTATAGTTGTGGTACCAAAAAAGAATGGGAAACTTAGGGTATGCATTAACTTGAAAAAGGTAAATGCAGCAACTATAAGGGATAACTATCCACTGCCTATAACAGATCATCTTCTAGAAAGAGTTGCAGGTAAGGAGGTTTATAGTTTTTTAGATGGTTTTTCAGGGTACAACCAGGTTCCTATAGCATTGGAAGACCAACATAAAACTGCCTTCTCCACTGAATGGGGAATTTATGCCTTTAGGGTTATGCCCTTTGGGTTAACTAATGCTCCAGCAACTTTTCAGAGATTGATGTGTCATATCTTCAAAGAGTTCCTGAGAAAGGTAATGGAAATCTATGTAGATGATCTTTGTACTTTTTCATTAAAAAGACAAGATCACTTGCAGGACTTAGAAAATATATTCAGGAAATGCAGAGCCTAGAGAGTATGTTTAAATCCAGAAAAATGTGTATTCTTTGTGAGACAAGGAAGAATGCTGGGTCATATAGTCTCTAAAAATGGAATTTCAACTGATGAAAAGAAAATAAAGGCCATAATAGAGCTTCCAAGACCAACAAGTGTAAAGGAACTTCAAACTTTCATGGGACATTGTGGGTACTATAGGAAATTTGTACACAAATTTGCTGACATAGAAAAACCCAAGCCTTTGAAACTCTAAAAACTTCTTTGGTAACAGCCCCAATTCTGAAAACACCTCAATGGGATAAAATTTTTCATGTTCATGTGGATGCTTCCAATTATGCTTTGGGATGTGTGTTAGCACAACCAATAGAAGGAAGCAAGTTAGATTTTCCAATGGCCTATGCTAGTAGACAATTGAATCTAGCAGAGAAAAATTACACAACCACTGAAAGAGAGGGATTGGGCATGGTATTTGTTGTCCAGTGTTTCTGAATCTGCCATGTCTTCTTGAACACCTGAATTCTTTTGCTCTAATACATATGAAATAAGCTTTATTTCCTGTACTTTTTCTTTCTCCAATACCTGTTGAGTCTCTTCAGAAAGATGTCCTTCCTTTGTTTGCATCTCCTTTTCCTGGCTTAGAGTTTCCTGAAACAGATTATATTCAGTTTCCTTACCAACGTTTTCCTGACATTCACCTGCTTGTTCTTCCTGTCTTTCCTTTTCCTAGGCTAGAACTGATTCAATTACTTCCAAATCTTTCACCTGATCATTACTTCTTTCCTCTTTGTGTTCTTCTTCCTGTTCATCCATGTTCATGAGGTCCATTGCTACCTCTTGTTCTTGATCCTCATTGGATGTAAATTCCTCATTGTTCTTCAAATCATGCAGCACATCCTTTATACTCTGAATGATCTCTTTTTCCACTACTTTCCCTGTGACTTCTTGAACATTGCCTTTCTCAAATATTTCCTCTGCTTCCTGTAGTGAATCTTGATCTGTGCCTTTTTGTTTTAAGACTGAGCTGCTCACTTGTGCCTTCTTGGCTATTGCTTCTATGCTCTCCTCTAGTTTGATGTAGGTTTGTGACGGTTTTGTCCATATGGATTTAATCCCAGTATGCACTAATCCACAACTAACGTCTTCCCTTATCTCACTTGCCTGTTCTATCATAGCTGCTTTTCCCTTCATCAACCTTCTTTCATCTTCAATACTGAGCTGTTTTCCTGCTTGTTCCTGAATCAGCTTCTCCTGAGACTTCTTCAATTCTTCAGGTGTTTTTTGTTTCTCAGAAGCCTGTGTAATTATGTTAGGAGTATTTGGTATTGACAAATTTAGACTTTTTAGCAAGAATCTCTCAATGTCACTTTCAGAATCAGATGAAAAGTGTGAAGGTCCTCCTTTTTCTGGTTCTGTGGGTCTTGATACTTTTTCCACCATGGATGGCTTCTGTGTTTCTTCCATGATTACTTCCTCCCTCTCTTTGGTGACAACAGTTTCAACTATGGATTTGCCCTTTCCCTTCTTGGTCAATTTCTTCTTTTGTATTGGTTTCCTTGGAACCTTCTTTTTCACCACAACAGTGGTTCTGGTCTCTGGAGGTCCTTGCAATTCCTTGAAATAGGCCAGCAACTCAACTTCTTTCCTGACAAACACCTCCTCAGTTTCAGCTGTCATCATTTGATCATGGAGTGCTTCATAGTGCTCCACCTCCTCCTGAACCCAGTTTGTAGCTTTGCATGAGTAGTCTTCCAGCATTTTCTGATATTGTGCCTCATACATAGCTTTTTTGTTGTTTCCTTGGGTTAAATAGGTGTATAATTGCTCTTTGCTTGTTTGGGGTGGATGAGGTTCACTAGAGGATTGAACCTGTTTCTGTGCCTCCTCATGTTCCTCTTTTGTAGCTTCCTCCATTTCTAGTTCCACCTTCCTTGGGTCCAACCTTGTTTTCTTTACAGGAATTACTTCCTCAGCTATCATCTTCCTTTTCATACCTGTTCCCCTCATGCGGGTTTGTCCTTCTGTTTCCCTTTCTGCCATTTTTCTTGGAGGACTCTTGATTCCAGCCATAAGGCTTCTGAAATACTATGCCTCTGGAGCTAATTTCAATTGATCTTCCATCTCTAGAACATGATAAATGATTCTTTTTAAGAACTGGGCTCCATTCATGAACTTCTTCTGCTCCCAGTGTTTTGCTACTTCCTTCAGCTGTTCATGGATGTATGGTGAGACATCCATTACTCCAAAAGGTTTGGTTCTGTCCTTGTTGTTGAACATCAATAATGTCACTGACTTATGCGGCATGGTATATCTTGGTAATTTTGGAAAACAAAAGTACTGTAAAAACATCCTTACGGCATATTCTTCATTCTCCCTTCCTTTAAAGTCAGTGAATTTTGCATATCCTGTGTAAGTTTCCTTATTCTTTTTGACAAAACTCGGGTCAAGTTTGGTTCCCATTGTGTAGAATTGCAGTGCTGCTCTGATATGTTCTGCCTTGATAGTGTGATACCTACTTCCTGATTATCCTTGTTTTTGACTTTGCATCTGAAATAGGCATCATTCCCTCTTCTTATTTCTGTCAAACTATTCATTACTTGTGATACCCTCTCAAAATCAATGAAAAAGATAGGCTCCTCCAATATTCTGTGCAGTCCTATTGCCTTCCATCTTTTCATATTGACTGCCACTCTTTGAAACCTGTAGAACTCCTAACACAACATTGTATACTTATATCCTCCTACTCCCACAGTGAATATGTGTTGACCAATGATGTTTAGGGTCTCCTTAAGTTCCTTCACCACCTTCTCAGCCTCTGGAATTTCTGTCTCATCATCTGACTCTAGGTCCACCTGTTCCTCCACAGCTTCACTGTCCAGAAACCAATGGCCTCTTGATAGAACGACTGATTCTGCCTTGAAGTCATGAATTGGTAATTCCTTCGTACTCACCATTTTCTGAGGAACATAAAATAAACAAAGAAAAACTCTACCCACATAAGTTACCAGAAGTCAAAAAGTAATATGTAGGGCTTTATTTTGAGATGTCATGACATAAGAATGAAAATAAAATCCAAAATAAATTCCATTTCTCCAGGAAAGACTCAAAAAGTGATCATCACAGGTGTAGCAAGATATCTAGTGCAGTCCCTTTTCCTAACCACTCTTTTGAAAAAACAAATCATTTATCAAATGATAGAAAACAAAAACTTAACTAAAAAACTAACTAACAAAAAATAAAAAATAAAAAATAAAAAATAAATAGATCTCTACTATTCTTCTACCTATATCTTGCTTTGTGACATATGATTTTTGTAAAAAATAACAGAAAAAAAAACAATTTTTCTCAATTTTTCTTTCTCTTCTCTTTCAGCAATGATTTGTTTTTCTCTTCTCTCTTTTTTTTTTCAACAATGTTTTTTTCTCTCTCTTCTTTTCAAATACTTTTTTCTATTTCTTTTCTTTTTTTCATTTTCATTTTTTTTATAATAATTTTTTTCTTTCTTTTCTTTCCCTCCTAATTCTGTTTTTAGAAAAGAAAATCAGGTCTAATATGTATTTTTTCATAATTTTTATGATTTTCTAGATATAGATCAAATCTGGATGATCTTTCTTCCACTGGAACAATTCTGATTTTTTAACCCAATAGTTCCTGACTCCAATTGGTCTGGTTCCCAGCAAACAACCATTCCCTTTGTATAAGCATTTTGTAGGAGTTTTTGGTCTCCATATCCGTTTTGTCCTTGATTCCTGTTTCAATGAGGAGACCTGTTGTAGACTTTGATTCCATGTGCTTTTTGCTTTGATGCTTTGATTCTTTGGACCATGCCATGATTGCCATCTTCTTCCCATCTCTTCACCCTTCTTTGTTCTTCCAATCTTTTGCTAATTTTGCTTATATGAAGCTTGATCATTTAGCATTTGTATTGGTAATGTCTGTATATCCTCAAATGCAAAAGTGAATCCTTCAAAGTGTATATCATGCACATCTGATGGAATTTCCTGTTTTTCATTACTCAATAGAAATATTAAAAACCTTTTGTCATTTATGTTCAATTTAAGCTTCATTTTTTCAAAATCCAAGATCACTTTACCTTGTTGAAGCCATGGTTGACCTAAAATCACTTTTTCAGTCATCAGATTATCTGGCCATTCTTCACAGTCTATTTTCATATATTCTTCATTAAACTTTACTTCAATAGTCAGTGAAGACATGCTCTGTACTATTTGACCTTCCAATGTTTTGATTAGGGTTCTACTTTCTTTTCTTTTTATGTTGAATTTACTTACCAGGGCTGAACTAATCAGATTTACTTGTGCTCCAGAATCTATCAAAACCCTAATGCTTTCATTTTGAAAGTCCATTATCATCACAGGGACATGTTCCTTTGGTTTGAGAGGAGTTTCACACAGACAGACTTCCCTAAGCTTATTGATTTTTCTTATCCTTTCCATAGCTTCCTCTTGAGCTTCCTTTCTCATGTCTTCCTCTTCTCTTTTCCTGTTCTGGGCTTGTTGTAATCTTCTCCATTCATCAACAGTTAATGGACAATCATACCTCTTAACTCTACATCCACTTATGAAGTTTGGCATGATTTCTCCGTCTATGTTAGCTAGTTGAATGGCTCCACTGTTGCTTATCTGATGTATAATATATGGTCCATGTCCTTTTTTCTAGAACTTTTTCTGATGTTCTCTGACTGTGTAAGCCAACACTAGATCTCCTACCTGTAGATCTTTCTCTTTTATGTGAACATCATGATAAGCTTTTTGCCTTTTCTTGTCCACATATAAACTCATAATGGCTTGGAGTCTAGATGCTCCCAACTTTTCCAATTCCATTACTCTTTCTGATAGTTCATGTCCAGTCCAATTATAGTGACTTCCTACTTTTAATGCTGGAATAAGGAATTCCATAGGTAAAACTGCATTTTGTCCATATACTAGATTGAATGGTGTGTTCCCTATTGCAGTTTTATAAGCTACTCTATAAGCCCATAGGACATGATTAAGTTGTAGATCCCAATCATTCCTGTTTGTGTTTACTAATTTTGATAGTACAGTACAAAGTACTTTATTAGTACTTTCTGCTAGCCCATTGGCTTGTGGGTGATATGGGGCTAACTTTCTATGACTGATCAAAAAATATTCAGTGATGTTTTTATGATCTGGTTTACAAAATGAGTCCCCCTATCACTTACTAGTTCAATTGGAAGTCCAAATCTCGTGATAATGTTTTCATATAGGAATCTGGCAGTAGTATTTGCATCATTTCTCTTTGTGGCTTTGGCCTCAGCCCACTTTGTCAGGTAGTCTATAGCCACTATGATGTATTCAGCATGGGATTGTTTTGCTGGAGGATGTATAGGTCCAATGAAATCCAATCCCCATTTGCTAAAGGCTCTAGCTGAAATTAATGGAACCAATGGCATATCATTTCTTCTATTTGGCTGACTTACCCTTTGACAGACATCACACCTTTTTACATAGGTTCTTGCATCAAGAAATAACGTTGGCCACCAAAAGCCAGAATATAAAATGAGTTTAGCAGTTCTGCCACTTGAAAAGTGTCCTTCTGCCACTCCAGAGTGTGCCATTTCCAACATTTCCAGATATTTGTTCTCAGGAACACAAATTCTTAGGTATCCATCCATTCCTCTCTTATACAACTGTTTCCCTATCAATTGATATTCCTCAGAGATTACTTGTAAATTTCTTGAATCTGTACCAGCTAACACTTGTTTTCCTTTCTCCTTCCTTCTCAATTCTTCAATGATATTTTCACTCCAATCTGGATTTTTTTGGAACCAATATAGAGTTATGAATTCTGAATCTTGCAATGTTTGGCACTTCTTGCAATTGGCAATGTATTTTGATACATCTTGAATTTTATTAGGCCAATGTACCCCCATCCTATTGAGATTACTTAGGGTGACTACCCTAGAAGCATGAGTGCAAGGGTTCCAATGATGAGCTCTCCTCAGATATTCTTGTTGCTCCTCCTTAGGAGTGCAATATTCTAGTATGTCTGTGTGGTTGAGATGGTATAAATGCCTAGCTAGTAACATAAAGTTCCTGCTTTGTAATACTAGGTGTACATTATTCCCAACTGTTCTACAAGGTCCCATGGTTAATAATGGTACTAAATTCATGGCCCACTCAGGAACACTTTCTACCTTAAAGAGATAAGTGTCTGCCAGATTGTCATCTAAAGGTGAACTGGGTTCTTCAGACTGGATTCGTGATAAATGATCTGCTCTCAAGTGTATTTTCCCTTGTCTGACCACCACTTCAAACTCAAATTCCATTAACAACAGAAACCATCTGACTATTCTCCCAGTGTGACAAGGCTTATTTACCAAATATAACAAAGCTTGATGGTCTACAAAGAACTTAAACTTGTTGGCCAAAAGGTAATGTCTGTATTTGTTTACACATACTTTTGTTGAGAGATGAAAATCTTCCCTGGTTCCTGCCAAACTTTAAGACCTAAGCAATAATGCATTAAGCCCAAGTCTGTGATTTCAAATTCTGAACTCAGGGCATCTTTTGTTTGTTGAAGAAGAGCATCATCATTTCCTGTAATCACAAGGTCATCTACATAGAGTACAAGCACAATTGTCTTCCCTCCTCTCTTTAGAACATACAAGTTAGCATCAGAAGCACATCTTTTGAAACCTAGATCCAAGAGATACTTATCTATCCGCTGGTACCATGCTCTAGGGGCTTGTTTTAGCCCATATAATGCCTTCTTCAGCTTACATACCTTGTTCTCTGAATTGGGAGCCTCAAACCCTGGTGGCTGAGACACATATACCTCCTCCTTGAGGTCTCCATTCAGGAACGCTGACTTGACATCCATGTGATAGACTGGCCAACGCTTATGTGCAGCCACAACTAGTACTACTCGTATAGTAGTCATTCTTGCAGTCGGGGCAAATGATTCACAAAAGTCAATGCCTTCAACTTGTGAGTAGCCCTGTGCAACAAGTCTTGCTTTATATTTTTCTAGAGTACGATCAGCCTTGTACTTTAGCTTCCAAACCCACTTGGTGCCAATGACTTTATGCTTAGGGGGTCGATCCACTAGCTCCCAAGTTCCATTCTTCATGATATTGTTGTATTCTGTTTGCATGGCAGCCCTCCAATTGGATCGTGGAGTGCCTCTTCCACATTGCTTGGTTCCTTTGCTTCTTCTTGAATGAGATCAGCCATCAAGGCTGTGTTTACAATATGGGTGCTTGCCCGTCTCTGTTCCTCTATTCTCTGTGATCGCCTCGATCCATCTGCAACGTGTTCTAGTGACTGTGGGATGGGGTTTGCAGAATCATAGAGCTGCCTCACCCAACGTGGCAATGGCTTTTCCACTTGGGTGTCGGCAGGTTGGTGACTTTCAGACTCATCATCTAAAGATGATGCTTCCTTCTCTTGTGTAGAAGGGATAGCTCTTGGGCCAGGTTCATAGTGGATTGCCCCTTCAGTGGAAGCTCTCTTTTCCTCCTCCACTGCATGTGGCTGCTCCTCCTTGAACACCACATCACGACTCACCATGATCTTCTTAGCCTCAGGGTCATAAAGCTTATAAGCCTTCTTATCTTCACTGTACCCTAGGAAGATACATTTGATGCTTTTTGGTTGAAGCTTGTTTCTCTCCCTATCTGGAACATGTACATAACATTCACTTCCAAATACTTTGAAATGGGAAACAGAAGGCTTTTTACCAGTGTAGGCTTCTTGTGGAGTCTTTCCATCAAGTGCCTTGGTGTAGCTTCGATTCAAGATGTAGACAGCAGTGTTGACAGCCTCTGCCCAAAATTGATTAGGAAAATCCTTTCCTTTCAACATGCACCTTGCCATCTCCATGATGGTTCGATTCCGGCGTTCTACAACACCGTTCTGTTGAGGACTATGTGCCACTGTGATTTGATGCTTGATTCCCTTACTCTTGCAGAAATCTTCAAACTCTATTGATGTGACCTCACCACCACCATCTATCCTGAATTTCTTCATCTTCTTCCCTGTTTCAGTTTCAACAAGCTGAAGCCATTCTTTAAACTTACCAAAAGCTTGAGCCTTATCGCGAAGGAAGTACACCCACATCTTCCTGCTATAGTCGTCGACAAGTAACATGAAGTAGGAAGATCTGCCCAAGGCCTGTGTAGGCATTTTTCCGCACAAGTCAGCATGCACCAACTCTAGAGGATAGCTTGCCCTGTTCTTGCTTTCTTGTGGAAATGCCTTCCTCTGTTGCTTGCCCATCATGCAAGCTTCACATGATTCCTTCATTTCTGCAATCGATGGTAAGTGTGCAACCATACCTCTGCGATGCATCTCCTTCAGTACAGGGTATCCAATGTGGCCAAATCTCTCATGCCATAGCTTACTTGTGACCATATTTGTAGTGGCTGTAAGAGCACACAACTCATACAGGTTGTTCCTCCTTATGCCAGTCCCAACAATGTTGTTGTTACCATCCATAATCTTAGCTCTTGTCTTACTGAAAGATACTTGATGACCTTGATCAGTTATAGAAGCTACTGAAAGTAGATTTCATTTTATTTGTGGAACATACATCACATTTGAAAGCTTTTTGATATCGCCATTAGAGTTAATGAAAGAAATCGTACCTTCGCCCTCTGCATGACATCTTGCATTGTTTCCTACCTTTACTGTGATGGGTTCCTTTAGAGGCTGTAAGGAACTCTAAAGGTCTTTTCTACTCGTCATGTGACGAGATGCACCACTGTCCAACACCCATGAGTCATCTGTTCTTGAATCTTCAGCCGAGGAGCACACCTCCTCTATTGTAACAAATAACTCAAGCTCTGTTTCTGCTGTGTTGGCAGACTCCTTGCCCTTGCCACCTTTTGAAGAGCCACTCTTCTCTTCTGCCTTCTTGATGCGACAGTCTTGGATTCTGTGTCCCTTCTTCTTGCAGTGGAAACACTCTCCCTTGAACTTCTTTTTGTCGTTCTTCTTTTTGTCTCCATCTTTTGAAGAGTCTGTTTTGCCTCCTTTGGCATTTGCTGTGAATGCAGCATCTCCTTTGCTACCACCACTCCTTGCCTTGAGCCGCAGCTCCTCCTCCATGAGTAAGGCACAGAATTCTTCAAAAGTTAGTGGCTGAGGTCTGATTTGAGTGTTAAGAGCAGTTACCAGACCATCAAACTTAGGTGGACAGATTCGAAGACAATGTCGAGCTAGCTCTTCTTTTGACTTTTGAACACCTGCTCCCACCATTTGATCTCGTAGATTCTTTATGCGAGTGATAAACACCCAAGCCAAGCCCTGTGGTGGTCAAAAATAAAGAAAGTTAAAGTTGTGGGCAAAGTTTGAAGGAAGTGGAGCTATGGAATGAAGATCAGGAGGCCTAACTTCGTCATTATTCTAGCACCCTCAGCTAGAATCAAGTCGACCTCGACGGACCAAATCATCATGGACTATTTCTTGTGATATTCTTGCATAGCTCTTTTGATTTTGTTGCACACACCACCTGCGTTAGGAATACTAAGTTAGTAAGTGTAATAACGCTCTGTGTGCGATGGAGGGGACTTCTAGCCATGTCTCGCTTACAAGTACTACTAGTATGTCAATGCATCCGGGGTGGATGTTGCATGTACTAATTCTTCAAAGTATGGAGACTAAAGCTAACCAAGATGAAGAATCATTCTTCCCGAGGATCAATGGAAGGACGTGGCTAATTGTGAGCTAAGTATTTTCCTGTTTGTCTTTGGCCTTAATGCTTGATTTATTTTATTTTCATTAGTTGTTGCAGAGCTAAAGAGCGCACAAAGCAGAGAAAAAGACGGGCCCCAAAATTTTTCCGATTTGGACTTCCTATTTTTGTACCATAATCATTCTTGTAACATATTTTCCATTGTAAAGGCACTAGAGGAGTCCTCTAGATGCATCCCCACGGAAGATTAGAAGCTTACCCATGTAAAATAGTAGAAATTTAGTCTTTTAGTGAATAAAGTGCCGGTCTCTTGTGTGAAAGGACCATTTTTAGGGCACTAGTATATAAGTCAAATGTGACTCTTTGTAAAGAACTTTTTGCCATTGTGAGAATAGAGAGCACAAAAATTCGAATTTGTGTCTTCTTCCCTCCTTATCTTCTTCTTCGTGAGCTTGTATGCATGTGTATTGCTTGGAAAGAGTGCTTGTGAGTGTTGTCTATCCATGAAAGTGTTTCTTTGCTGTAGGAAAGGTGTGTGCGAAGTGTAGGAAGTGCTGAAGTGTAGGAAAGTATTCCCGCGACTCAGTATTTCGCTCATAACTTGAAGTAGGAGCATCGGAATTGAGTGAGATCACTACCATTGGATGCGTCTTCTCGAGAGCTTCGAAACGCATATGCTATTCGCTATATTTGGAGTTCAGAGCTGGGAGAAAAGTCCAAAATACTGACGGCTGCTGCGCCAAGTATCGTTTCGCCTTGACCAACAGTTGGAGCTTGTTTGGATAAGTCTTTGCCTCATTTACATTCTTTGAGTAGTTCATTTGCATTAACCATTACATGATTGCATGTCTTCATACACTCGGCTAGGTTTGTATACTCTTTGGATTGACCAACAGTTGGAGCTTGTTTGGATAAGTCTTTGCCTCATTTACATTCTTTGAGTAGTTCATTTGCATTAACCATTACATGATTGCATGTCTTCATACACTCGGCTAGGTTTGTATACTCTTTGGATTGATAATTAAAAGCGTGTATCCCCACTATATGCACTTGTGAGGGGATTGAGGTATAGTCTCTTTCTCCGCAAGTCCCTAAGTTGATACTTAGGCCAACACACTTTTTGGTGCCGTTGCCGGGGAGTGACGAATCAAACCGAGGCATTCGTGTGATGGTAAGTAGCTTTTTGCATTGAAGTAAGTGGAGGAGTGGAAATCTTCTCTTCTTTGGTAAGTCATTTTCAGCCGCACTTGCTACTTCTCATTCTTGGAGTGTGTGTAGTGAGTTGTTAGTTTAGGGAAGTGAGTAGAAGGAGTAGAGTAGGAGTGATTAGAGAGTGGACCAAGTCATAAGGGTAGATTTTAGTTTTGTTCAGAAAAGTTTCCTTTTTGTAAGCAAGAAAATCCCAAGTATAAAAGCCAAAAAAATTCATTTTGCAAGTTACTTGTGTTTCTGAGCAAGTATCGTGTGAGTGAGCGTCGAGTATCGTGAGCTGCAGAGTATCGTGACTGAGCTTGTGGAGTGCCTTTGAGCTAGAAAAGGTGCTAGAAGAGTGTGGCAGAGCTTCAAAGGTGAGCCACTCCATTGCTAGATCCTTTTGATCATTCAAAAATTCAATATCTGTGTAAAACGATCTGCGCCAGGTATCGTCTGAGAGCTTCAGGGGGTAAAAAGAGTGTTTTGTTTGATACAGAGAGTGAGGAGCTAGGTGATCAAGGGGGCAAAATCAAAACTTCAAAAACAATTGTTAAAATTTGTCTAAGGGTCAAGTATCGTTTTACTCCCGCGGTCGAGTATCGCGATACTTATCAAGTATCGTGACCTCCTGTGGTTGAGTATCGCGATATTTCCCATCGATCATGTATCATTTCATACCGATCACGATACTTGGTCAGAGATCGTTTGCTAGCAATCGTCTATTGAGTATCGCCGATCGTGTATCGTTTCATGCCGGTCGCGATACTTGAGAAGTATCGTTGGGTGAAAGATCGCGATACCTGATAAGTATCGTGTATCGTTTTGCCAGCGATCGTTTACGAGAGATCAAGGATCGTTGGGCTGAAGTATCGTGTATCGCCTGCCAGAGATCGCGATACTTGCTGCCGATCGTGTATCGTTTTGTCCAAGGTATCGTGTGGTTCAAATATCGTGTATCGTCGGATCCTCAGAGATCGCGATATTTACCAGATATCGTGTATCGTCGATCGTTTCAGTTCAGAGATCGTGTATCGTGGAAAACAAGTATCGGATATCATTTCCATACAAGTATCGTTTGGCCCAGAGATCGTTTAGAGCAAAGATCGCTATACTTCCCACATATTGAGTATCGTCTCCCATCGAGTATCGTGTATCGTCTGTGATCAAATATCGTGTATCGTTTACCTCTAGGTATCGGTATCGTTTCATTAAGCGATCGGATCGTTTCGCAGGTATCGCGATATTTGTCAGAGATCGTGTATCGTCTGAACACAGATCGTGTATCATGAGTTTGGGAGACAAGTATCGTGTTCTGACAAAATTCTTTTTTACTCATTTCTTTCCAACCCAAGTCTTCTAGACAATTTTTGACCCATAAGGAAGAGTGCCAAAGGCCCAAAGGGTATCAAAGTCTAATCAGAGCTCTCGAGTGGATGAACCTAAGATCCGAAAGAACCCTAGGAAGCCGAAGAAGCGTAATTTCTTTTGTAGGTAGTGTAGCAGAGCCAAGTAACCGTTCACATTACTCGGAGACCTCCAGTGAGTCAGAAGGAGAGATTCCCATGGCATCAGAGGATATGCAAAACACAGTACCCATGATTGGCATGATGTCAATCATCGAGGGAGAATACAGGACCTCCTTGGAGTATGTGAACACCAACCACTATGAGATCCCCATTTATTTGGATGGCTTAAACAGATCGGTGGCCAGGTTACAGAAAGCATCAGAAGCTTACATAGTGCCTAGGCCAGCAGTCAAGTACGTAGGAGGACTGTACATGGACAAACGAGATATCCAATATGTTGTCACAGAACACCCGGAAAACATTAATGAACATGGTGAAGAGAATAATGCTTCAAGCTTAAAGGGAGGTGGAAACGAAGAGCAAGTAACTACTCCTAGAGGGAGATCTACGATTACTAAAATTTGGAGAGGAGACCTGATTCCCCAGGATGACACTCTAATAGATGTATATTTGATCAATGGGATGGAGCATCTGCTTAGAGCCCATTCCTCTATATGGGAAGCTGCTCCTAATCCAGTTACCGTCTATGAGTTACAAGATCCTGAGTTCCTCACCATCATCACATATTTGGATAAAAATCAGAGAAAATATTGGCCATTAACAGAATTGGAGAGAGCTGAGTTGAAATATCAGAACATTCCAGTGTTCCCCCCTAGGGACCAAGCCACTACTTCACGGAACCCACTGGGAACATCCCAGAACGATCCGTATCAACAGTCGGGACAAACACAGCAAACACAACAAACCCAGATCCCAGTCAGACCACATGTGCAATTTGCAATGCCTGCAATTAACCCTAACTACCGGCCTCAACCAGCTATTGACCCAAGACATGGAGTTCATGCTCCAGTCAGACCACAGGTAGTAAGAGGACCAGGCATACCAATAGGAAGACCAATTTTCCCAGTGATGCCTAGGCAACCTGAAGCAGGAAGACGACTGAGGCCGATCCAAGTTGCCAAGTGCATGAGAAATCACTATGATGGCTCTAGTGAACCTTACAACCACATAGCAGAATTTAAACAAGTAGTTAGAGCCGAGCAGGTAGATGACTTTCTGATTCAGTATGAGTCTTTTGGCCTTACCTTGTCAGACACAGCTTTGGCTTGGTTTCAGCCATTGGACCCGAATACCTTTCAGAACATGGAGCAGGTATATCAAGAAATGATTGAAGAATTTACCAAATCAGGAATTAAAAACAATTCTTCGTCATTAATCCACAGCTTCGAACAAGTCCCTACCGAGTCAGTGAGATTGGCAGCAAGGAGATTCAAGCAGTATGTAGATAGATGCCCGGTGGAAGAGAGACCGACGCAGAATAAAATGGTATCATTATTCTTGGAAGGACTGTTGAACGGAACTTTGAGGTCATTAGTGTACGTAAAGAGGGTTCAAACTTTGCAAGAGTGTATGAAGGAATGTATAGACCTAGAAGATAACCTTGCAGAAGACTTGAAAATACCTCAAGGTAGTTTGAAAAGCGAAGAGTCAGCCAGTAGCACATCAAACTCTAAAAACAATGTGGAGGAAATAGCAGATTTAGTAGCAAAAAAACTGAACGTTCAAGGACAGAGGAATTATCCCACTAATCCTATGAGACTGTCTATGCTTAGAAGATGTATGCAGTGCGGAGGAGATCACCCTTCTCATTTGTGTACTAGGGGAGTAGTCCCACCACCTGCCTATGCTCATCATAGACCCTCTGTCCCCGGACCTCTACAATATTGCAGTGTAGAGCAAAGGTATACCAACCATAGCACAGAGAATTGCCCTTACAATAGGCAAACCAGACCCACCCAGCCTTATGTGAGACCGTATGGATATCCCCAAAGAGATCAAGGAGGTGAAGCCTTTAGATATTCCTCTTATCAGCCGCAGGCACTAGTACCACGACCATACGCATATCAGGGTTACACGCAACCACAGCCAGTACTAGGACAACAACCGCCCCACCCTCAGAACGTTGTCCCAGTCAAGATCGCACAACCAGAAGAAAACCTAGAGAGGGCTATAGTGCCAGCCACACCTTTGACTAGTAATGAACCATATGACTCATTTTATGACCCTAGTCAAGGAACATACCCTAGTTATGAAAGCTCGATAACGGAATATGGGCAACAGTATGACCCATATTCTTATGGCATGGAAATACCGGATAGTTCATATGGATGCGAGCAGGATTATGTATCCTTAATGTACACAGCTCCTAGAGCAACCATGCCACCTCGACCAATGAATAGACCGCCTGTGCCCAAAGGACCATGCTACAGATGTGGAGGTGACCACTATATTAGAGAATGTACATTACCAAACCCACCACCACCACAACGAATTTGGGAAGGCTACTGTAGCGATTGTGGTAAGGAACATCTTTTCAGAGATTGTCCTAAGAACCCCAACAAAGTCACATCTAACGTGCAGATTAATGTGATAGAAGTGATTGAATCATCAGGGAGCGATAAAGAGTACACTGTGCCCTTGAAGGCCATAACAAGAGCCAAGGCCAGAGAAAACCCTGATAAAACGGATGAGAATGATCAAAGTGACAAAGAGGGGAATATACCCATCCCTCACAGAGTAGAAGACTCCGAAGAACCAGAGAAAAGTATCGCCAGTAAACGATCCCAGAGATGGAAGAACCGGAGAGATAGGATAAAAGAAAAAAAGTTATTACAAAAGAAGGAAAATGAAAAGAGTAAACAGAAACCAACGAAGGAACCGCAAGTGGAAGAAGAAAATAAAAATGAGAATAAAAGGGAGGAGGTAGGATCAGTCCTAGCAGATCCTGTGCCTGAAGAATTAGCCATGTGGATTCAGGCAT